>CM037851.1:5888982-7088982 GCA_021234595.1 Delia radicum | reverse complement strand
GTTTTTATTTTTAATAAAAATGTTGTTGTTGTGATGTTTAGCAATATATACGAGTACACTGGCAGTAGACTTCCATTGCATTGGATTTCTTCTTTAGCTTTTTCTCTCCATTTGGTTGGTATTTTGTTAAGCTTTATATACGATGATGCCTGGAAAATGCTACTTTTTTTTGTAGGCGTTCTCTTTTTTTTGGGAAATCTTGTTTCTTATTGGTTGTTTCATAATATTGTTGCAAAAATATTGTTCCTTGTTGTGTTGTTATTTACCAAGTAGAAGAACAATGATGATGATGATGATTGCATTTACAACATCTGAACTACTATTGCATATACAATATATTGTATATGTTTAGAGTAAATAGATATTTAAATAAACATTAAAAGGGTGCGACTAACTATTCTTTATCCTAAATAGGAGTTTCTGCTATGTACATTGTTTATTTTCAAAATGGCATCGTACTTAAATAAACAATTTGAATGTTTATTTTTATTAATACATACAAAAATTTATTACAGTATATATGTACTTGCTAATACTAAGACAAAAAACTATTTGCGATATAAATTAATGGTCCAACTCAAAAAAGTATGTCAGTAGAATCTACTGAAAATGACAGTTAAAACAACTGTAAATATAGTTAAAAAGGCAACAAAGTTAATTTTTTTTTAACGGTTGAAAAACAACTAAAAACTGTCAATGTCGTAAAAATAATAAAAAAAAATTTACTACAAAAAATTTAAAAATTATTGTACCCGACAAATTTAAAGTTTTTGCAGAACCTCTCTTTGAAATACATATTTTTAAAAAGACTTAGGTGCACTCAGGAAATTAAGAAGGTAGAAATGACTAAAAATTATAGTTAAAATGACTACAAATGTAGTCAAAAATGCGATGACTGTATTTGTCATAAAAATTACTAACAATTTAGTCATATTTAACTATTGGTCAAACAACTACCGTGCTAGTAAAAATGACTATCGAAGCGGTCAAAAACAACTAACCTTAAATGAATACATAAACCATAAAAACGAGCAACAATAAAAACAATGAACATAAAGCGACTACATAAGTTGTAAAAACTACTGTTTTTAACAGTTATTTTTTTCAGTATTTTAAAAATATATTTTTCTAAAGTTTGATATAATTTTTATTAAAAATGAAAATAAAATAAAAAATGAAAATGAAAATTATTCAAGTTCGAGGCCATACTCTATATTTCTTCATTAGGATATTGTCCTAACAAATAATCTATAGAGTTTTTTGTTTATTATTTGACCCTTTCAGGAATGTGTTGATAGATCTATTTCGGGAATTTTCGTGTATTGAATATCCACCAGAGGTGGATCTTGCACATCAAACAAGTTTTCAATTTATTTTTTGATCAATGGTTATAATCTTTAACTTCAAACTCATATATATATTAGTTCTCATGTAGTGAGTAAACTAGTTCATATGAATGTTTGATGTTTGGCATGGGATTGTTACCGCTTTCAAAACGTGTTCTGATGATGGGAACCTAGAAAGTTCCCGAAATAGATCTATCAACACATTCCTGAAAGGGTCAAATAATAAATTTGAAAACAAAAAACTCTATAGATTATTTGTTAGGACAATATCCTAATGAATAAATATAGAGTATGGCCTCGAACTTGAATAATTTTCATTTTCATTGCACAATTAAAAGATTGGAAAAAACATTTTTTATTTTCAAGTTTGATATAATTTTAATTAAAAATAAAAATTATGTTTTTTTCGACCTTTTAATTGTGCAATGAAAATGAAAATTATTCAAGTTCGAGGCCATACTCTATATTTCTTCATTAGGATATTGTCCTAATAAATAATCTATAGAGTTTTTGTTTTCTATAGATTGTGTGTTTTAACTAGTTTGTTTTAGCTAGTTTTAACTAAACAAAACAAGCAATATTGTAATTTAAACCTATTTTATTTTTTTTCTTAAATTTTAGACAAACAGCGTTTCGGAAAAAGCATTATGTTCAACAGATTCTTCAATCATATCAATTAAGGCAACAACGGAAGGTACTCGTAAAATTCTTATTGTATCATCTAAAGGCAATTTAATACATTTAAGAGATGCAACATCTGGAATACTATTGCGTACATTTGATGTACCCGAATCAATAAATATATATAGTATATTACTGAATGATGGGATTATCTATTGTGGTACACAAAAGAAGGAAATACGAAAATATGATTTTATGGTAAGAGCAGGCTATTAAAAATAAGGGCGAGTAACATTTCTTTAAAAAACACTGCGCAACTCAAAAAATATAACAAAAGTACCGACCAATGATCCTAAATATTTCGGCCACACTGATTTTAATGGCGTACCCAGTTTTTTTAACTTATGGGCCAAATTATTCGCAAATTTGTATTAGAGTTCTTCTTGTTTTAACAAAGTTTTTTATACATAAAATTTTAAAAATGAGATATTTTCTCTCAAGTTTTTATGGTACAAATACTGATGAGACCTTCAACAACATTTGTATATCAAATTTGTTCAATAAATATGCAGCATTAACAAATAAATCCGCTTTTTTCAGATTTTACTATTTTTCCAAAATTTATCATACCATTTCGCGAAGGATCAAAACATTTTTGTTCATGGAAAAACGCAAAATGTTCCTTCAATTTATATGACAGCATAACGTAAAAGGACGACCTATGAGTGCATCTTTTAGTAAAATATGTTAATAGCATAAACAATTAAGTGTAGCAAAATTCAGCCAAAAAAGTTAATATTTTCGAACGTTAGTTTAACAAAAACTTTTATTGCAGTGTATGTTTACAATATATGTTTAAATATTTTTTAAATGCTCACATATTTGCACACTCACAATATTGTTACGTTAAAAACTGTCGAATATACCAATTAAATTAATTTAAAATACAACTTAAAAAAAGTCTACTGACATTGCACTATATTCAACCCAATTTGATATTAATTTTTAAACATAGTTTAAATAATTGATAAAAGTAGTAAAATACAACAGAAACTCTGATAAAACAACCTTCAATATTTAACGAACAAAAAGTCAATATTTAACGGACAATGAAAAAAAAAACCTTTACGAAATGGGATGATAAATTGTAAAATATAGTAAAATCTGAAGAAAGCCGCGGATTTAGTTGTGCTGTCAATTCTGCTTATTGATAAAACAAATTTGATACGCAAATGTTGTTCTTATCAGTATTTACCATGAAAAATTAAGAGAAAATGTCTTATTTTTAAAATTTTGTATATGACGAATTTCAAAAATTCTCGACACTTAGGTAAAATATTTAATTTTTTTTTTTTGATGACATGAATAACGTTTTTTGTATATGTTAGCCGATATTTAAAATTATAGTTTTTGCTTGGTATTGATTAAAGCTACATTAATTTATAGATCTCATTGTATTTATAACATTTGAAAATATATATTACACCACCAAAAATATAAAAATACACTCAAAACAAATTTTTTGTCATATATTAGAACTTAAAAAGTAAACCGCTATTATTTGTTCCGGTTCAATGATATTTAGTTGTGTTTTGGGTTATTTATGTGCAGGAAATTGTATTAAATACGTTTACATTCGAAAAATTGAAAATGTTATATAAGGATGCTTTTTGGGGTTATGAAAATTTTGTTTGCTCCATAAAATTTAAAGTCCTTAAAATTTGTTGATGCCTTATCGGTTTTAGTATTAAGCTCATTAAAATCTTGCATTTGAAGTACGTTTTGACGGAATTGATACAGCGATTTAGTTATCACAAAGCGAAATGTGTTTGAGAATAACTGCCGATGAACTAACTAGGATTGAAAAGAATTTAATTTTTTATTCACTTTATCAGTTAAGTCCGTAATAAAGATTCACTCTAGATACCTAAATATATTCTCAAGTCATGTTTTTTATAAAAAAAATGCGAAACAAAATTAAATTTCGCAAAATGTTTAAAAAGTTCATAAAATTTTTGCGTTTAGAAATTTGTAAGTGCCTTTTTGACTCGGAGTTGCAGTTTACTACGATACTTACTTCACGCAATACGCTAGCCACTTTCAAATATAATTGTGAATGTCAGACGCAAAAAACATAAATTTTCAAAAAAAAATTACGCCAATTCCTTTTAAGTTTGTGACGTCCGTATTCCGTAATTGGTGTGCTGACATCAACTTGGTGTACCTTAAACTTTATAAAATTACACAGTACAGTAGCTCAGTATCTCAAAATTCAATTCCATTAAACGGCGCAAATCCCTATGGGAAAAACTGCAAAAGTTTAAAATTCGGAAAATTTTGGTTTCACTTGTAAGCCGACATACAACTTCTCACCAACCAGCGATATGGAATATTCCTTTTTTAGTAAATGTATCTTTCACGTCTATTGAATCCATTTTGTAATCGTTTGTATCTGAAAGTTAAAAACTATAAGTAAAAATATGCAATGATTTTTTTTCATTTTTCGATTTTTAAATGGCCATCAATTCTTTAGGTGAAGACTTCTTAACGTGAAACTTTTCATTTCATATCTTTTAAGCATAGTCTTCTTCCAAACCCTGTTCAACTTTTCTCTCAATTCTAAAAATTTTGAGAAAAATTAGAGTAATATAAAGTCGGTTTCAACAGGTGTCGAGAATTTTTGAAGTAGCCCATATAAAAAACTTCGTTAAAACATACAAAACTTTAATGCAATTCTGTTACTACTACGGCAGTAACATCGGCGTGGCCGAAATATTTAGGATCAGTGGTCGGTACTCTTGTTTTTGGTTTTAGGGGTCTAGTTTGTAGCGCTATGTAATCAAAGTTTAACTTTAACTACAGATATTTGCATATAAATTTGACATTCATAACTATGGTTAATCCTAAACTTTGGTTGTTTTAAGAAAAGTTAGCAGGTCTAAAGAGTGAAAGCGAATAAGGAACTTTTCACTTTTTTTAAATATAAAGAAAACAGCATTTTAAAAAACTGGTCTATCGCTCTCACTCTTTAAAATTGTCCAATTATGAACAAAAATTTATGCATTCAATTAATGATGCTTTATTATTATTTTTTCATTAGAGCGGGGCTAATTTGGGTGTTATGACTTGTGGCAATGGTGCTGTAAGCATGCAAATGTACAACAATAAATATATATTTGTAGGATGTTATGATGGCTTTATATATATTTTGGATAAAACAACGGGAAAACAATTAGGACGCTTAGCTGGTTCTGGGAAAATGATATTAACGTTGGAAATTGTAGAGGATAAAGTAAGTATCCAACACTCAGGGAAAAAGCTTCATCATATTTATGAAAAACTTCATAAATATGATGAAAAACTTAATTGATATTCGTCCAATATAGAACTTCATAAATATGAAGATGCTGTTTCATTAAAGAGCAAATTGTTGACAGACTTCCTCAAATTTGTGAAATGTTTCATAAATATGATGCAGAAGTTTCATAACATGCTTCATAAATGTTATTAAAAATTTCATAAACAGGATAAAGCATTTTCATAAATTTTTATAAACGTTTTACAAATTTTTATGAAATTTTTCATAAATATTATGAAAGGTTTCATAAACGTTTAATATTATATTTAAAATTAAGAAATCCTTTAAAATTAAGAACACTTCAAATAATATTTTATTGATGTTTCAGAAATTGAAATAATTTCTGATAGATTTTGAGTTTTAAAAATTCTAAATGATAAAGGATTTTAACGAAAATTTCAAATTCAAATGTGAATTGTAAAATTCTACAAAAGCTAGAATGAATATTCCAATACTCTTGGAACCTTTGAACTTTAGTGTAATATAGAATAGATACTCGTATATATATATAGCATAGATTACATAGATCTCCAACTCTTTGGACATTAGATGTCAGTACACGTAAGTCATGAGAATGTGTTGGGCATACATGGTAAACCTATACAAAAAATATTTGATTGTGTATGAAAAATTGTATTTGTTGATAAAAGAAAAAGAGTTTGAGATCTATGTAATATATTCTTCCGACTCATTAAAAAATTGAGAGCGTGTCCCTATTTCATGTAGGTGTAGTGATATTAAGAACCAAACTTACACGTAACATTTTACGTAGTATGAAATTACAAATAATACTTTATTTTTTAAAATTATAGAAAATGAGTGATGTTACTTACTATATTATACTAAAGTTTATATTCACAAAGTTTATGAATTTTTTTTTTTTTGAAATGATGAAGGTCTATGAAACATTTGTCATGCATTTTTATGAAACTTCTCATCATATTTATGAAAACTTCATAATTGATGACAAACTATTTATGAAACAATATTATCATCAATATGATGAATATTTTTTCCCTGAGTGAACTCATTATATTTGTAATGTAATAATGTTAAAAATATTCTAATTTTCTTACTTTTTTTGTGAAATTGTTTTATAGATTATAACCTCCGCCAAAGATAATACGATGAAAGTAACGGATATACCAAGTTATTGTTTGGAAAACAAGACAACTTAATATCATACAAAATAATTATTATTACCAATTTAGTAATAGAAAAAATACATATTTTAAGTTATAAAGAAACACGCTATTAATGAATGAACAAGTTTAGTTTTAAAACATTATCTTTTTTTTAGTTATATTTTATTATGCTTTATATTACGTACATGCATGCATGTATGTAATTTAATTTATGTACACATAATTTTAGGTTTTTTAAACTCTCGTTTTAAAATAGAAACAAAATTAAAGTGTAGTATACCAAAACCAACATACATTTCTTTAAAATGTATGTACGTACATATGTAGTTTTTATGAAACATCATTCATAAAAAAGAAAACAAATCATAAAGTTAAAATACATTTTCAATGGATTACAAATAAATGTGGTAACAAAGATAAAAAAAAATGTTGTGGTGTTTTGTCATGAAGTTTTTTTCTTTTTCTCAAATTTCCTTTCAGTGCGATATACCAGCATTTAATTGCATTAAATGCAATTTCTGATTTAATTTTTGATTGTGATCTTTAAGGTAAGAAATTAGATCGGCCTGTTGAAAAATAAGGAATTCATTCATAAACTATACTTTGGATTTTACAGCAAAAATATATAAATGTTAAACTTACTTGTTTCTCCAATAGTTCTGCAACATTACCGCCGGGTTGCATTAGCCCTAAAGAACCGGCAGCTGCATTTGCGCCCATCAAAGCATCCGGGTCATTACGGTTTTTATTAAATTTATAGACTTTAACTAATAAAATACAAAAGTGTGTGCATTTATAGATCATAAATTTTATACTACAAAAAAAATATATGACGAATTTCAAAAATTTTCGACACTTTGAGGTAAAATATTTTCAAAATTTTTTTTATATGACATGAATAACCTTTTATGTATATGTTAGCCGATGTTTAAGCATGATAAATCAATTCGCGTTAATCGTTTATCTATTTTTAATTTGCTAGAACTATAAGTTTCTAGCAAATTAAAAATATTAAAATTACAGTTTTTAATGGATTTAATTAAAGCTACATCAATTTTAGATTTCATTGTATTTATCACATTTTAAAATATATATTCTACCTCAACAAAAAAATATATAAAAATATGTACACTCAAAAAATGTTGTTGTCATTTATCAGAACTAAAAAGAAAACCACGATTATTTTGGAAAACACGAATTTTTTACCGGTTTAGGGATTTAGTTGCCTTTAGGGTTCCATCAAATTTAAAGTCCTTTAAATCCTTACAAAGTTTGATGCCTTTTCGATTTTAATATTAAGTTAATTAAAATATTTTATTTAATGTACGTTTTGGCGGAATTGCTACAGCGCTGTACACGCTAGAATTGTAAAAAATTAAACTTTTTTACACTTTATCAATTATGTCCATCGTTAAGACTACTCACTCTAGATATGTACTGAAGCCATGTTTTTTACAAAAAAAAAAATCGCAAAATTATTAAAAAGGTCACAAAATTCAAAATGACAGACGCAAAACATACATTTTTATAAGTTTGTGATGTTCGTATCCCGTTTAGAGTTGTCAAAACCGGTTTTCCAATTATTCGATAAACCGGTTTTTCACAAAGGGTGTTTTTAGAGTTATTCGAGAAACCGGGTTTTTCGTCTCGAATTATTAGTAATTTTGGAATATTTTGAAATCAGAAAAATTTTGCGCAATATGCATTTTTCGGAATAGTTTGAATAGGTTATCTCAATTTTAAATGCTAGCAAGTACAAAATCATGTGAATACAAATTAGCTTTGTTCCGTTTTTTCACGTTTTCTCCTATTGTGTTTTTGATTTTGAGCTTAAAAACTTGTTCTTCCTAATTTGCTTCCATTAGCTATTAAGTGGGACTTAAACTGACACATTTGTTGTTGTTTCCCATATAAATTATCAATTTAACTGTTTGTTAAATTTTAACTGGACATTGAGTAATCGGGCCTTAAACTGTTTTTAACTTATAAAACACTAGTTTTTGTTTTAACTTTGAACTTTTTTATTTTTAAATAAGTTTGGGCCAAAGTGTTTCCAATTCGGTTAACCGATTCCTCGATTAATCGCCTCTATTTCGGTTAATGTCGAAACAAATAATTTGAAACTCAAATAATTATTCGACCCGAATAATCGGGTAAAATAGGTCGATTAACTGGTTAAATTTTTTATATGGATTTTTACCCAAAACTTGTAAATTTTTTTAACTTTGGCTAAAAAATGTCAAGAAAAGCTTAGAAAAAATATAATCAAATTCTTTTAATTTAATTTTTATCGGCTTTAGGAAATTAGACATGGTTTAATTATACAAGGTTTGCTGCATATGTAAGTGTTTTTTTTCGGTTGCCCTAGACCATTTTGACAAAATACAGAACAATAATATTTAAGAATTTACAAAACGTAATAAGTAAAAAAAGTTCGGTATAAATAATACATTTTCACAATAAAATATTTTTGTTTGAAACATGTTTAAGAGTTTTGAATATTTTGAGTTAAATTGTATTTCAATTAAATTTGCTAATATGTAGTCTTTAATGAAATTCTAAGGACATTTGGTAAGATTAAGTGTATAAAATGGTGTACTGAATATTTTGAAATGTTTTTGTTCTGGGTAATATCACAAATAAAAGTCCTTGGTAATTGGTTTCCATGGAAATTAGATAGAAAATTTTGTATTCTGTTTTGATTCTTTTAAAAACTCAAATTAATGTTACCAATACTTTTATGTATTTCAAGCCAAGGTTGAATTTGTTTTAAATCGATGGCACACAAATATCAATCAATTTACAAACTAATTCTGTAGGAATCCCACACCTTCTTCCATCTCTTAATATTTTACCTGCTCTACTTGGAAGCAATTAAACCTATTGTTTTTTGGACAATTTCAAACAAAAATCAATTATGTAAAACCCGACATTTAAATGGGTTATAAAATCAATTTAATTAATTTGTTCTACAAGCAGTTCTTCGAAACTCGCATATTTTGAAAATGGTAAGTCCTTCTAAAAGAAAAGCTGTAACACTAAGGATTTATTTCCAATGCATGGGATCATATATAATCATATCAGTCACTATATATATACATTATTATTATATAGCGCATGTAGTTATATATGGAGTAAAATTTGAAAACATAATAATATCAAGTACCATATAAAAAATTATCAGATGTATTTCTATATAATGATATAAGACGTAATGTGACTCCATTCAAAGTCAGATATGACTTAAATATATTATATGACAAGATATAACTATTTTTACCCTGGTATAGCAGGATGCTTTCAATCGTCCTCAACAAACACTTTATAAACCAATGTAGCCAACTTTACTTGATATTTTTATTTCTGTTTTTATTGATTAAAACCAAAGAAATACATTTTAAAGAATTAATCGCCAATTTTCGCGATTTTTCAAATAATGTCTTAACCGGTCTAACTTAGGCGGTTAGGTCGAATTATTATTTTAAACCCCAGGCCTGATACTATCGCTATCTGGTAAATTTAAAGAACTTAGACTTTAAGCATTCGACTGCAAGGCGTTACGCATTTTTCTCTCACACTGTTATCTGTTTAGAATTTACGACTAATTTTATTTAGAAACGAACATAAAAAGGCTCTTTAGCCTTTCTGATTAATAGTGAAAATGTTCACTAAACTAATGAAACTTTTCTTCACAAAGTGAAAGTAAACAAAAAATTTCTTAAAATTAATGAAAAGCTTCATAGTTGTTATGAGTTTAGTTTTTTAATGAAAGTTCTTCTTTACAATGTGAATAAAACTCTTAACAAATTAAATGAAAGTTTTTTAAGTTCTTATAAAATGTTCATTAATTCATTTACTTAATGAAAAGTTTCAATGGACTAATTCTTGTGCAATTTCATTGCATTAATGCAAACACTAATTAATATTATGCAGATAATTTTCTCAGATATCAGCAATACAAAGCGATTTTTAAAAACCGAAAAACCCGGTTATTCGTATCGGTTTTGAAGTAAAAAACCGAAAACCGGGTTTTAAAATATATTATTTTTTTAAGTATGTATTCGAAACCCGGTTTATTAAATAGGTCGAATATTTGACAACCCTAATTCCGTTATTGGTGCGCTGACATCAACTTGGTTTAGCTCAAACTGTAGAAATTACACCATTTTTCAAATACTGTTCTCAAAACTTAATTATATTAAACAACGCAAAACACCTATGAAAAAACTCCGAAAGTTTAAAAATCGGAAAATTTTGGAGTGAATCACCAATCAACGATATAGAAATTTCTTTTTCAGTGAATGTATCTCCCAACTCTTGCATCTGAAAGTTAAAAAAAAGGAATAGAAAAACTCTTGTAAGTTTCAAGTAATTTTTTTTTAATTTTTCGACTTTTGGCCATCAATTATTTTGGTGAAGACGTTTCAAAGTGAAACTTTGCATGTCATACCTTTTAAGTTTAGTCAACCTAAACTTGTCCATCGTTTTTCTCAATTCATAAAAACTTGAGAAATGAGAGGCATCTAAAGTCAGTTTCAACAGGTGTCAAAAATTTTTGAAGTAGCTCATATATTTTTCTGCTTACCAATATAACAACTGTGTGTTGTTGCCAATACCAAAGTTTCCGATACTTGAAATATAGCTATACAAGTTATGGGTGAAAACCAGGAATACCACAATTCTGTGCCATAATAGTGATGTAATAATGCTTGGACCATTAAAAGTACTGTATTCCAAGCCGATACTACATTTAAAGAAATACCATTTTGCATAACCATACTGCGATGAAAGTCATGATAGCCATTCATTCTCAATTCGTTGTGTCGGTGTCGTATTAAATGATCAAATAACTAGAAAAAAAAAATAGGTATAAGTTTAATGGTAATAAATATAGAACTGCTAAACTACTGATCCGATCGGAATAAATCAAATTGGAAATTGTAAAAGAGGTGTTGTGATTGGGACATCCTGTTTTAGTACAGTGCGTCCTTACAAATATGTGAAGATTTTTAAAATAAAATTAAAAATATTTTGTAGACATTCACTGTAATGAAAGTTTTTGTTAATTTTTTTTTTTTTTTTAAAGAGAAGCAACACTCAGGAAATTCTTCCTATTAATTAATGTGTTGCTTTCTTTGGAAAGGGGATAGTGAAAAGATGAAAGGTGGTGAAAGATGAAGGGCTTCAAGCATGGCAACACTGTAATTGCGCGAGTAGATAAGTCTTAGAACAGTTGTTGCTCGCCACCTGATGTAGAGTTGGCGAATTTATTGAAGCTTTTTGTTTCATAGCCCTGATTCATTATTTTACATCGGTGGGGTTAAATGCTATGGGAACACCGAAGGTGTTAGTTAACTTTTTAACTAAACCAAGTTTAACTGACATTGCAAAAACTCGACCTTAATGTAAATTTAAAACAATCGAAGTCTATTCTAACCTAATGATGTTATAAGATTCCATTTAAACTTACAAATGTAATCAACCAAAAGGCAACACGTAAACAAGTCATAATAAAGTAGGCTTCACCCCGTTTTTCTTCTGGCCAAACCGCAGCCAACACAATACCGACAAATGAGATTATGGTAGAGATAAGCAAGTGTACACTGGAAAGGAATAAACAAAACATTAGTATGAAATAAACGATATTGCATTGTCTCTTTTGGGGAAACTAATGTATGCATAATATTAAAGAACACCGAAACATTAATAAACTAACCTGTAAGGTGCTACTGTATTTAATTTCTTAAAACTGCCATTTCCACTTGATGTTAATATAGGTTCAGAGTCACTGCCCATACTATTGGATACATTCGATGGTCCACCCAGTACTTCATCCATGTATTGTGCACCCTATAATACAATTTACATTATAAATATGCAAATCATTAAATATGCAATATTATACTTACAGTATTCATATTGAATCTGTTGGGTTGTAAACTAACCATTACACTTTTACTCTGCTCTTTATTCCAAAAACCGGTGATGCACTTCTCTTTGTATTTTTATCAATTATTTAGTTGTATAATTATGAATGACTCAGTTATTGGTTTGTTTTCATTTTGCTAACATACCCTACAAGAAGACTACCGGTCATTTTACTAGTTATATTACCGGTAGTGTTGACCAATATATTGGTTAAAGTTTCTATTAGTTTATTAAGAGCAAAATGAAAAAACTAGCCGAAACTCTAGTGTACATGTGAATTTGCCTCTCTCTCTAACTAATTAATTTCACAAGACTACAGGACATATATCTGTACTGTTTACTCTGCTGCTTTAAATTAGTCAATGATAACCTTAATAATGGTTAATGCTAACTAGTTATTCATAACGTTAATATTGGTTAGCAATAACTAGTTACACCTAACTTATATATCCGTCATACCTAACCTTTATGAAATAAAACTTTGTTATTGAATTTTCATTTAAAATTCAGATTTTTATTAAATAAAAGTAAATGATAAATAAAAAAATAAACTTATTAATAAATTAATAATAAGAATAGGTCATCAGTAAATAGGCCACGGATTACACTGCCGACATCTTCCGATGTACCCTTGAGCTTATACATGTAGTTAAACTGTAAAAAATATATATGTGATATTTAAATTTACAAATTATTTTCTTAAATTTCAGATTTTGTTACCGTTGCTTGGGCAAAATCTTCGGCCTTTAGCTTCTCCTCCATCTAATTTACCGCTTCATCAGACCGCAAAGGAAGCATGGCTGCCACTTCGTTTAACTTTCTGTCTATATTTTCGCCAGTAAATAACATTTGTTAATTTTATAATATATAAAATTGTTTATTTATATTTACCTTGATCTTTGTCCACAGCTTTGTTGGCAGCCAAATTTTCCTTTTCAGAATTTGTATATTCCTTACTAAGGCTAAATTGTTTTTTTTTTTTATTAATTTTTGGCCTGGAAAATATAGTGAAATACCTATATCAAACGGAAATTTTTTCCAAATATAAATTTCTACTTACCACTGAATTCAGCAACATAGTCTATATTAAAAGAAATTATTATTATTTTTTTTTATTAGTTTTTGTTCAATTCAATAAAAACAGAACTTTTTCACCGCAAGCGTAGAATCCGAATAAAAATATTTTATAAAAAAATCCTAACAAGAATTTTTGCATTTGTACATTCGATGTTCCACTCTAACACATATGTTAGAGTGAAACAAGTAATGCAATATTTACCTGCTTTGCCACTAGCAACAATTTTTTCTCAATTCATTTGATCCAAAAAAATCCCCAAAATTTCCAAAACCCAATTTGCATGCTAATTTATTTTTTGGCCAATAAATAAGTAAAATTAAAATAAAAATATTCCATATATTTTAATACAACTTCTATTTAAATGAAAATTAAATAATTATTTATATAAATTTCTATAAAACAAATTCAATAAATATTATAAAAAAATACCATAAAATTGTATTTCAAAAACGAAACAGTGGCAGCGCCGGTAGCAGAAATTCAATGTAAAATTGTTGCAAGTGTGTTGGTAAATAAATGTTTTTTTTTTAGTTTTGGTTATGCATTTCTTGTAGGGTATATTTAATCACTATTTTACGATTTTTTTTGCATTAAAAACAAAAGAAAATGCAACCAGGCTGCCAGATTACTTTGTCAAAAAATCGTCAGTTAAAGGATATTTTTTTAAAAAACTCGTTAAATCAAGTTGCTTATACGTCTCTCTGAGTATTGAAAAGAGAATATATTTGGTTATAATTTAAAGTGATAAAAAAATGGTTTTAAAAAATAAAATAATAAAAAAAAGTAACTAAAACGCCCGTAATTTTGGAGCGCTGATAAATACGACTTTTAATGACTCCAGAAAACTAAAATTAAAACACGAATTTTTTTGGTTTAAAATATGACCCCTAAAAAATAAATCTAGGAAGTTGTCTCAACAATCTAAAAAGCTGTCTTAAAGTGAGTGATAATTTTTTAGACTCATAAAAGACTAAAAAATTAGTCAAATTTGAGAAGAAATTTTCGATATTATTTATTATCTCAAATATAATATTTCATTTGTTTATAGATCGATTTTTAATCTTATCCAACTTTATCTCAAAATTGGGATATCTAATAACATTCGATTAGATCCCCCAAACATAGTACTGGGTTAAATTATATCAAAATTTATCTCAAAATTATGGGATCCAATAATATCTAATTTAAGATCGTGATAGATCCCATAATATCCCATGGGATTAATTTAGATCTAATTGGTTTTATTATTATTTTTATGATTATTATTATTTATTACACAATTTCAAACCAAGCCCATGGGGCCAAATATGGCTTACATACAACTTACTTAAAAAATACTGCTAATAGTAATTATATTTAACAAAAAATCAAATCTTAACATAAATTAACAATATTTAAAAACATAAAATAAAATGTATATATTTAAAAGTAAAAAAATAGACACAAACGTATATAAATACTTATCATTTATCATTCTTCCAAAATTGTCTCTAATGAATATAGTTACGTTCAAATATCAGATATAAACTAACAAATTTAATAAATTTATGAATAAAAAGTTTTAAAATTGTTATAGCAGGCATACTTTCAGTTTAGTCTTAAATGCATTGACAGAAAAGTACAAATTTCTAAGAAATAAGGACAACGAATTCCAAATTTTAGCTACCCTGTACTGAAGAGAACGTTGAAGAATTGATGTATTACTTAAAGATCTTGAAAATAAAAAATGCTTTAGTATATACTCAGGACATTTAGAATTAAAAACTTTATAAATAAGTAGATCCAAAAAGATAAGTAATTTTTAGTGGAAATATAATGTTTAGTAAAATTTAAAAAAAAAATAAAGAAAAATAATTTAGTCATCTGGCACATATATGATTTTGTATGGAGATATATATTACAATAAATAATTATATCTTATACGCATTGAAAATATTAATGATGTTGGACCATATATTATTATATTTTACATATATGTCTAATATCTAATTTTATAAAGGCCAACATATAAAAAATTGTCGTTATATATGTTACCATAACATAGTGTCCGCACTAGATAATAACTTTAATATTTTTCTACCAGCAAACTTCAAATTCAATCTCAGAAATGTTAAATGTTCAATCAGGAAATGTTATAATATATCATTTGGCAAATATTTTCCACAAAATCGTCAAAATGACGATAGATCGTCAAATCTGGCAGCTATGAATAAAACAAAAAATAAAACGAAGTTTTTTCCAATAAGAGTTGCCACGTCCCCGTGAATAAGTATTTCCTATTATGATAAATAAAATTTCCCTAATATCTGCATTTACTGCTCATTTAACAAAGATTAGAAGAAAGATATTTACAAATTTTTAATTTAAGAGTAAAATCTTAGTTAGTTTGGATGTAGAAGAAAAAAAGTAAAGTAGCATTCTTCTAATAAATAATAAGAGTATAAAAATAGTTTTGTTATCTTTTTTTTGCACATAGAGTTAAATGTCAAGTATAGAAATTGAAAATTTAATAATTTAACAGTTTCAATGCATAGAAAAAGACAAAAAATGTTTCTTTATTTTTTTAACTAATTTAATTGTCTATACTTTTTTTACTATACGATCAGACTAATGAAACCTTAAAATCAATTTATTGCCTCTAAAGGGCAAACGCGTTACCCAATTAAATTCATACCACGTGCTCGTTTCGAAAAATAAACAATAAGCTCTTCTACAAAAATGTTTACCGTTGCCTACTTTAGGCAATATGAGCCAAAATAGGTTAAGGGTGCATCTAACTAACGCATATAAAAGAGAAGTTTTCAACATAAATTATTGCTCTTACTTAATGTCTACTTTCTGCCAAATTTCATAAAAACCAGTCAATTAGTTTATAAGTTAAGACGACGTCCTTTAGTTCTTTTGTCCCTGATAAAATCATGTGTGTCCTTCTTGGACCGAAGTAAGGACTCATTATTAAATATAAGGCTTCAATCCTACTTAGATTTCATTATGAAGAGTTTTTAGTCAACTTGAATTTTTGTTTTTTAGATTTTTGAAAACTATCTATATCAAAAATAACATTTTTTTTTTAATTTTACGAAAGTTGGATTTTGTAGATTTCTTGCTCCCAAACCGTGGACGGCACACGCAAATTTACCGGAATTTTTTTTATTTCAGTTTTCTATCCTAATATATTAATTTCTAAGTATAAAACACTCATTCGACGCATGTGGTCAATTTTATGAAGGCTGTCCAGAGGCAGCATTACCCGTTAAAGTGTTAAAGTTGAGATTTTGTGTTCGCGGACATTTTTTTAATTTGTAGTCCCAATGGTTTAATTAATTTTCGTTAGCATGGGCACTCTTTTTTTATGTTGTCAGGTTTTGACATTTGTATTCCATTACAATTTTTCGTATAGTAGCCAGATTTATATTAATTTTTAATTCCTTTCTTGTAAATATTCCCAATTTTGGTTGATTTAATACTCAAGTACAAAATTTGGAAGAAATTTAATAAATAGAACTTTAAATATAAATAATTAAGTACTCAACGACATTCAAAAGGTTTTCCATATCGATATGTCGATCGATCGATATTAATGTTGTATCTTGTCCAAAGTCAATAAATACTGATTCTGATCATTAATAATATTTTTTTTTGTTTTGTTAAATTTTTGATAAATCAGAAATAGTTTTTGTTGATAAAAAATTACTCTCTTCAACCTTGTGTTAACAATTTTGATTTGTTTTAAGACATGATTTAGCCAATCACGTTAAAAACTTGAGTTTAAACAGGGTATAACTGGGTCAGCCGATTCGAAAAAAAGAAAAATCGGATTCGTAAATCTTGCACATATTTTAATACTACATGAAGAAAAAAACTGGTGTGTTTTTATAAAAGCCTTTCCTTGCAAAATTTACTTAGTGTTGAAAAACCTGCGAAAATGATTGGGTAATATGCTAAACTGTGTTTTTGTTAAATTTCACAATTTGTTTTTTTTTGTAATTTATTAAAGTTTATGCTATGAAAAATTAACATTGATGATCTTTAATAGAAAACATGATATGTAAAATTAACATTGATGAAATTTGGAAAATATATATATATATATTTCTAATAAAAATGATAAATTACAAAACCCACTTAAAATTTAGAGTGACATACACAAATCAATGTGGCAATATTTATTAGATATGGGAACAAAAAAACATAATGGAGGTGTAGTTTCTTAAGAATTTTATTTCTGATGCAATTTAATTTAATAAAAATAATGTTGGCTGTGAAAAAACGAAAAATTATAAAGAATTAAGTAATTTCTTATATATAAATAAAAAAATCTTAATTCAGACACAAGTTGTTGGATTTATTACGACTCAGCATCTGGAAACTTCTCAGGACATTGGAAATCGTAAACACATCATGGTTAACTGGTATATTTCTTTTAAAAAGTGTTATTTGTTGTAAAGTGTTATTTGTTAATTTTAATAAAAATATTATTTGCATATAATGGAGTATATTGCATTTAAAAAAATAGTTGTATAATTACCACAAAACTTTGTAAACTATTACTCTAATTTTTGTAAATGATAGAAATTTTTTCTGCGTGTATGTTTCCACTTACATGTTTTGAGCAAAACATGGGTTTTGGTGAAAAAATGTATAAGAAATCATGTACAAAACATGCTTTATTTCAAAATACGTTCAGTGGAAACGTAGTGCTTTTTTGCAGAAACTTTACCAGGGGTTTTCTATAAAATGTTTAAAAAAACAAAACGGAATGTCAAAAAATTTAAAGTTTCTGATAAAAGCATTTGTCATACAGGCTTTAAAAAAAGAATTCTTAATCAAAATTCTACTTTCTATGGCGTGAAATGAGTTTTTTGTGAGCAGCACCTCCGAGTCAGAAAAGGATTTTAAAAATTTGAAAAGCTAAAATTTTATGAACTTTTTTTAAACATATTGCGAAATTTAAATCTTTTCGATTTTTTTATAAAAAAAAACATGGCTTGATTACATAGTTATCTAGTGAATCTTTACGATGGACTAAATAAAGTGCAAAAAAATAAATTTGTTCATTCCTAACGGGGCAGCAGCAGTTTTGTTCAAACAAATTTCGCTTTATGGCAACTAAAGCGCTGAATTCATTTCTATAAAACGTACTACATGTAAAATATTTAAATAAGAGTAATAATAGGCATCCAAACATTTTAAAGACTAAATTTTATGGAGCAAACAAAATTTTCATAATCTCAAAAAGCATCTTTACATAAAATTTTAAATTTTGAGAATTGAGAGTATTTAAATAATTAACACTAAACTTAATGAAATGTTTTCCAAAATAATCGCGCTTTTCAAATAAGACAAAAAAAAATGTTGAGTGTAGTTTTATATATTTTGGAGTTGTAATATAAAATGTTTTACAATGTGATTTATAAATTGATCTTATTTTAATTAAATCCAAGCAAAAACTCTAATTTTATTATTTTTAATTTGCTTTCAACTTGAAACCATGGATGGTAACCGATACGATTCGGGTATCGGTAACGATCTGGTCTGATTATTTCGGTAACGGTATATATTTAAATCTTCGAAAGTAAAATATATATTTGAGGATCCACATAAAATTTTATGTGAATTCGTTTTTCAGAACACCGTCGATTAAGATAGTTTTTAAAGGCCAACATGGGGTTAGTAATGAAACAAAGTGGCAGCACAATATTAATAAACAATTCATTTGCTATTAAAGTTAAATAAATTATTAAGTTAAAATATGGTTGATAATATTAAGTCTGACTGTTTGGAGTGTCGTTTAATAAGTGGATTTGGTTTAATTGGAGTTGGTGCATATATTTACTATCAAGCAAAACATCGAAAGAAGTGGGAAAACTACACCATGAAAGTATTAACAATAGGTAGAAAGTGACAACATATCTGTTGTGAAAATATAATAAAATTTATTTTTCATTTCAGGAGCTGTAACTTTGGGGACTGCACGTTTATTAAATCTACAATTTTTAAAATCCTCAAAACAACAAAGATAAATTGTTATTATTGAAACATACCTTCATTTATTGAAATAAACTTAACTATAATCGTATAATTAAAGAGTTTAACTAATCTTCATCATCACTAAGTCCTTGTTGATCACTATCATCTTCTTCATCCCAATGTTTGATTTTTTTGTTTGTCATAAAGTCATCGCGCAGGACATTCCATTCAGATTTCTTTTTCGTATCATCTTCCTCATCGTCACTGCTGTCATCTTTCTTTAATTCATTCTTTACTGGATTGTCAACTTGTTCGGATTTTGCACGTTTACCACTCATTAAAACATCCAAAAATTTTCTTTTATTTATATTATTCAGTACGGCCTCTTTGCGACTATCTAGTGGACCAGCTTCCTCTAACTGATGCTCAAGATCCTTTTGTTGTATTCGAACAGCATTAAAGAGTTGCACTACACCCCTGGTGGCTACCTTACGTAAAACTCTTTCACGTTCTAAATCTTTCCATGAGGGTTTAACTCTCAATTCAAGTTTTTGGTTTTTAGGCTGCTTTAGACTCTTATCTAGCTCTTCTTCTGTTGGTTTCTCTTCTTTTACTTCACCATCTACCTCGAATCCATAATCTAATTTTACTTTATCCTTGTCGCCTGGTTTAATTTTTTTAGCCCGGGACAACACTAGAGTTTTCTTAGTTTTTGGTTTGGTGGTATTTAAAACTTTAGCAATTGAGTCGGCCCAACCAGCATTTCCCTGTTGGGTATCAGATGCTTCATCAGCCGAAGAATTTTGCTCTGATTCAGATAATTCCTGGTTTGAAGTAACTTCAAGTATAGATGTTTTATTTAGTAAATAAGTTATATACTATTGTTAATTACCTTTTGCTTTTGTTTGTTTTTTTAAAGTTGACAAAGCCATTTTATAAGATATTTTAATAGAAAAGTAAATAATTGTGTTTACATTACAATTAAAAACTTCACGTGTATTTTTATAATCTATTACAGTTTTTCTTGTTAGAAACTTGGCAGCATTGTTTATTGTTGTCATTGAAATAAAAAAGAGCTAGCAACCCTGTCACCGGTGTGTGCAGAATACTTTTTTTTCGCTGTTGATTAATTTCATTATTTTGTGAATTATTTCTATTAATAAATATGTTGAAAATGAAATTACAAGCTTTGGAGCATCCAACTCCCGATAATCTAGACTGCAATGGTAATTATTTCAACTAACACACTTAGTTCAAAAAAATGTAATTAATCTAAAAAATTATTTAGATCGCAAAGTTTTTGCAAGTACTATATTGTGGTTGGAAGATCAAAAGATACGTACCTATAAGATTGAGGACCGTGAAAATCTTCGTCATGTCGATAATATACAAGCTTGGGAAGAAGCCTACACTCAATATAAAAGCGATTTAGCTATGCCAGTATTCCAAACACCTTTGGAAGAGATTTCCTGGCTACTTAGTTATGCCATACGCCTGGAATTTTTGGATGCGCCAGATGCTTATAAGGACTTAAGTTCGGAGCTAGTGGCCCAACAAATAAATAAGTCTATTAAACCCAGTATTAAAAATGAAAACTTTTTTGACAATATGGATTGTAAGTATTAAGTTATAATATAACTAGGGCAAGAAATTTCATGAAACTAAAAAAAGGAAAATAGGCTCTTAAAATATGCAGTAAAGAATTCAAAATGTACACTTAAATTGAGAATTTAAATCGAAATATGCTCTAAAAATCCAAAAATAAGCGCGTTTAATATTTGGATTTTCAAAAATCGATTTATTACTCGAGATTGTTTTTTTAAAAATTATATCCAATATAAATATCTTAACAAATGATGCTCTATTCCTTGGTTAGTTTTTAATTAAAACTAAATTTAAAGGGATCTGTCCTTGGCCCCCTTCTGTTTATCGTATATATTAATGACCTCACTGAGATTCCAGACATGAGTATGTGCGGATCGTGATTTTGCTGGTGTGTTGGAGTCTAATATAAATTTTAAACTTGATCGCATTCTTCATTGGTCGTCTACTAGTTCGTTGGCTATAAATCCATCTAAGACTAAGGCTATGATGTTTGGTTCATCTGAACGATTTTTTCAGATGCTAATTTAATGGTAATACACGAATTGAATTTGTTGATCAGCATGGGTGTTTAGGGGTTAAAATCGATAACCGACTTAGTTTTTATCCGCATATTGAATCTGAAATTTTTGGGGTGCTTTTTTAAGAAATTTGTCGACTTGGTTGTCCCTCTTTGTGATGAGTTTACTTTTTTTCATTCTAATAGACTCAAGAATATAGTTGTTCCTAAAATTTCATGCTCTCTGTTTAAGAAGTGTTTCATGGTGAGGATTGCTCATTGCTGGAATTATTTGCCTTATGATTTACGCGTTTTCTCACACTCCAACAATGTCTCAAATTACTGGAATATTTCTCGAATACGATAGTATAAACCTGTTTTCATTTAACTTTATATGAAAGTTTGCATTGTTTTTTTTTTTTTTTTTAATTTGTAGAATGTTTTCATTAAATGGAGTTTTGGATAATGTATGAAATGTGTGAGCTGTTACTGATTGTTACCGGACTATAATTCTTAATTGTTTTCTTTCTGGGGAGCAAAACAGTTAGGTTTGATTTTAGGTGAAATGATTTATGCGTATAATATTTTGTTAGCATTTATGTATTTTTTAGTTTTAAGTTCTTATTTAGAATTGTTATTGCTATGTAAAGAATGGCCCAGTTATAATCTGGACGCACAAAAGTAGTTATAACTTCGTAAATAACAGACACATTTTTATAAATTATACACCAAATTAAAGGAAATTTATTCATCTTTAAGGAAAATCATACAAATAAATTAATTTTCTTTGTTACGAATAAAAGAACGGACATGTTGGTTGATGCTCCCCATTAATTTTTGCACATCCTTCGGCTTTACTTTTTTAGCACTCTGGTTCCATTTTTGTAACATTATAACTTAATTTTTTGCTTCTTTATTACTCTTCTTCAATTTATTTTTTACATTTGCCCAATATCTTTCGATTGGTCGAAATTGTGTGAATTGTGTCTTAAGTATTTTAGAAATTTTCGAACCACTGAATGTTGGATTTTCTAAGAAAGTGTGCAAAATTTCTTCACGTCTTTTTTGTTCCATGGCGTCTGTACGAAATACTATTCGAATGACAGACTTGAAAATTATGTCAAATAACGGTATATGTCTTGTCAACAAAATATGTAAATGGTTTAAAATTTCATACACTGGGGGCGCTGTAACAACGTTATGAATGCGTCCCGATTATAACTGGGCCATTCTTTAATACGTTTTTTGGCCTGGATGGCTTTTGGAACAAGTCTAGTTTAGGGGCCTCGCTCAGATTTTTTTTTTTTTTTTACCCTGAATAGTACTTTTTGAGCTGATTTCAACAAAAAAAAAAATTTTTTGTCGGCGACGCCCCCTTGCGTCAGAAATGGGCATTAAAGTTGGAATAGTTTTTAACGATTATCTCAAAAAGTACAAGTTCGATCACGACAATATGGGTGTCATATGAAAGCTCTTTAAAATATCTTTCTAATGAGGTACAATATGTCCTCATAAATTAACCCATTACAGCCCAGTTTTTCTGTGTAACCGGCCTTCGGCCGGGCTTAGGGGTTTTTTTACTCCCATCAGTCGAATTCTCGGCTTCGCTGAGGCTTCGCCCCGGGCTGCAGAAATTTCGGCGTATTTACAAAAGTCTATTTGTTTCTAAAAATTGCAATTTAACAAAGTTATTAATTTATATATACATATGCCGAGCAAAGTTTTTCTGTGTATCCGGCCTTCGGCCGGGCTTAGGGGTTTTTTTACTCCCATCAGTCCAATTCTCGGCTTCGCTGAGGCTTCGCCCCGGGCTGCAGAAATTTCGGCGTGTTTACAAAAGTGTATTTGTTTCTAAAATTAGCAATTTAACAAAGTTATTAATTTACATATACATATAAGAACAAAAGTACAAAAATGAAGAAAATTAAATAACGATATAAATGTTAATATCTACGGTGTTAAAAGGGTTAAAGTGAAATATTATATATCAAATTAAAGCTTGAAATCTTAGCTACAAATAAATATTATTTGTATCGTACCTTTATAATAGTCAAATTTTGAGAAAATACGAGGTTTGTCTAAAAAATTCGGTTAAAAAACAGACTTTTTTAATTTGACGCTTAACGGGTTAATGGAATTAGAAGTATTATATATCAAATGAAAGGTGCTTTAATAAGCTTTCAAATGATATGTATATTGTTTTGATCCGATCAGAAATGGTGAAGATGCAAAGATTCAAAATTCAAACTTTGGAAGTCCATAGCTCGGGAACCGAGAGTCGCCGACAAAAAAAAAATGTATTTTTGAGCTCAGCATTAAAAGTTCTACTAATGGTGAAAATTTGAAATAAATCCGAGCGAGGCCCCTAAACTAGACTTAAGCCTGGCTTTTATATTACAATATGGATTTTTTAATTAATAAATAATTCAACATTTTCTGTAAAAATGTCATTCTCTAAAATTGCATGCATTGCTATGTCGTGTCAACTCAAACAAGGAGTTATGTCATGCTATGTCATTGCAACTTAGCTAATCTGTTGTCCCCAATAACGTGTTTTTAAATGTATTTTCTGCAGCATAGCATGCAAAAATTTTGTTGAAAAAATTGCTCTATTTATTCCAGAAAATGTTTTATTAAGAACAAAGTTTTGTTCTTAATAAAACATTGTTTTGGGAAAAATGTTTATTTTTTTTTTTTAATCAAAACGTACTTTTTTATTTAAGCATTTTCCGGACCGCCCTAAAAGATCTAATATTTACTTAAATCTTATATAAATTTTTTAATTTCACTTCATGGTTTAAAATACACACCCCAATGGTTTAAAATACACTAAAATGGATTGAGTTCGGGCCACGCTTGATCTGGAAAACTAAAACGTTTTTAAAATCGTTAGGAAATTTTCTTTCATTTGCGTACCCACTCTTTTCGTTTTTTTTACCCAATGGGCATATGAGGCCCCGGCGCCACAAATTTTTTATTTCGTTTTTTTTTTTTATTCCAGAAGGGTTTATGTATTTTGTTTTTTAATTTCCGTGCGCCCGCTAAAGTGCTCTTTAGCCCCACTTTTTAAGTCAAAAAATTTTTAATTTATTTTAATAATGAAAAAAAAAATCAAAATAAATTCATATTTTTTTAGTTTTTGTTTATAAATGCATTAACTTCCGAGCCCCAGTTATAAAATTTTGTTTTTTTTTTTTTTTGTTTTTTTCAAAACTTTTAACAGTTTAGCTTTTCATTTTAGTTAATCACAAGGATTTTGTGGCTGGTGTAAGAGCTTTAGCTGCCAAATTAAAAGTACCTCATCATCCCAATCATCTGCTTCAATTGGAAGCCATAGCCCGTATTGTCAAGGAGCGTTTATCTCTGGCTGCAAAAAATCGTCAACCTATTGTGGGCACTCCATTTCCCTTTGAACAGGGCAATGATGTGGTCGTTAAAGATGAACCCTCATTAGACTACCCAGTGCGCATTTTACGCTTGTTACAAATACAAAGTCTACGTGAGTTACAGACTCATATTAATGAGACAATAGTTTCGGTACAAAATTTAACAGCAAATCCCAAAACTGATACTAAATTGGGTAAAGTAGGACGTTAATTATATATGAAGACGCACAATTAATTGTAATTTATATCTTTATTTAAATATTAATATATAAAATCAATACATACTACACAAATTATGTAAATACTATCTTTATTTTATTAACAAAGTATGCTCTTGAGATGGTGCATAAATCTGTAAGGGATTAGCGGAATAAATTGTTATAGGTAAATTCCATACCATAGTCTCTACTGGTATATCATTAGGTGCCTGAAGTTCACCTACTTCTGGATTAGTTTTACCAAAATCCATCATTGTGCTAGTAACAAATTCAAAATGCAAACGCCATCTTACGTCCACCGAATCCGTACAAAACGAGGGTGTAATATGTAAGGGAATAGGCACAACCACCTGGGTTTGTAGTAGAGCATAGCAAACCTCATGATTGACAGCATGAGTCGTTAGCTTACCAACAGGTTCAACATTCGTATCCTTGTCTTTGGAAGAAGCAGATGTTGAAGATTTATGCATATAATCGGAGCCTATGCCACTCGCCACACTAGCCATATCAAGAGAATTAACCGAAGACGAATCGTTTACATCATTGCCAACATTTTTGTTTCCAGCATTGTTTAGTAATATTTCTTGTGATTGCAATTTTACTGAAAATTGCATACAACGAACTTTGCAATTTGCAAAATCCAAGCTACCCACAATATCTTCACCTAACTTGTAGGAGGGTTTAAATAGACAAAATCTTCCAACAAAACCACGTTTATTAGATATTCGATAGAACTTTGGAGCACGACGGGCAGTAACATTCTGTGACATAGTAGAAAAAATTTAGATCAAAACTTGAAAAAAATTTATACAATTTTAAAACTTAAACCTAATATAATACATTTCTAATTCCATTTCAATCGTATAAATTTTAATTTTAGAAGAAAAATATTATAATCATCAGAGAAGACAAAAAATTACCAAATCCGAGGTGTTTATGGCAAAAAAAATATTTGAAAAAGGAAAAAAAAAATAGCAAATCTACAAAAAGGTAAAGGTAAAAAATTAGAATTTTTAAAAGAAAAATATAAACATTTTAAGAAAAATGCATTTCCAGAGATGAAATTTTGAAGCTCAAAAATCTTAAGAAAAATTCCAAAAAAATTTACATGTCAAGATATGCAAATATGAATAAAAATTTAAAAAAGCAACAAAAGGGCAAAAATGTCTTCTCTGATAATCCTCTAATCGGAAAGCCCGCCTCCAGGCGGGGTATTTCAAATTTATCTTAAATGCGCCAAATGAATGTTTTATGCTAAGAAATCAAGCTATTTGAAGAAAAAAAAAACAAGTTTACAAAATATTTTATGGACGGATTTTTATGAAATTTAGCAGAAGGATTATATTTAGTAGTAGTTGTATCAAAGACAAAGTTTGATCAATATATATTGAAGTTTATGTGCGTTTTCGCTTAATTTCGAGTTTTTCGAAAAACGAAAATCGCAATATCTTCTTAAGTAAAAGCACAAAGTGTAATTTTTGAATTGTAGTTACATTTTGGCAAGAGGAATGAATACTTAATGCCTAAACTTATTAATTTTTATGGATTCATTATTAAGATTCTCTATTTTGTCCCATACCACTTAAAGTAGGCAAGAAAACAATTTGGTAGAACATACGATTTGTTTTTCATACCGAACACGTGGCATAAATTCCATTGCAAACAAGCTTAGGCTGGCTTGAGGGTTTAAAGAGAATAATAGTTGAAGTGGGACATAATGGTAAGCTTTGTGTTCTTTACTTTAGACGCCGACAAAATTTTATTTACAATCAGTCAAAAAAAAAAGAGAATGATAAATTTAAGTGAATGGTAAGTTTATAATTTCAAATCCTTTTATAATGTAATACCTTTAAATGATGCCATGATATTTCCAATTCCGTAATATCTTTCTTTTCTAAAAATGGATTTATTGGAGCCAATTCATCATTGGTCTCTTCGGTTATGGGCATTTCATCTGGCCGTGCTATCAAGGGAATTGGTAAAACTCTCAAAGGTACGGTAAGTGTTTGAACTTTTGATTTTACTCGTTGTGTGGCAATGGTTAGTTTATAAAAATATTTAATTTCGTGACCCCGATAAGTGGGAGGACCATCGCGTGGAACGATTTCGTTGAAGAAATCTATGGGAATAGTGAATGAATATATTTTCTTAGTTAAAAAAAAAAAAAAACTTACAGGTTCTCGATTCATTAGGCTGTAATTTTAAATCACAAAATAAAATCTTTGGTTTTGTGGCTATAATCACATCTCCCGGTGCCTGGGTAACAGCATCTAAAGCTGTTTTTCCTATCATCTCTGCCAATTCCAAAGCCTTGTCTTGAGTCCCCACATACACATTGGTCTTACGATAACAATGTAATTGCACCGAGGCCCATGCTAAAGTTTCCACGTTACTACTTTTGACTGCTCCGGCACCAATGACTTTATTTATAAATTCTATTAAACACTCTACACGTTCCCCAGTAGCATAAATGGCGGCATCGGCTCTTACCAATTTAGCTTTAATTTCTATCATTTTTGTAAATATTAAACATTAAAACAAAACAAATTTATTAAATTATTATGAATATGATAAACAAATTTTTTAAGAGTTGCTATATTTTAAGATTTTCAATGAGAATTTTTCAAATAACATAAGATACCGATACACTAGCAATGTTATTGCGCAACTTTTTGATTTTGTTCATTAATCTATACCAAATATGATATGGTTACCTTAAGAAACAACCTTTTAAAGGGGGAATTTAGATAAAGCTTGTAATCAATTGCGGTGGTCTAAAGTCACATTCACACTAGATGTGGTAAAACACGTGTTTTGCAACCTAGTGTGAATGCCGTATTAGACGTTTACATAATACATCAGAAAAATATAAATAAATTTATCAAGATACAGCATTTGATCGTCATATGTGACAAAAATAAATAATACGGCATCACACTAGATTGAAAAACACGTGTTTTGTTCTTAAAGCCACATTCATACTAGAGCGCAAAACACGTGTTTTGCCAAAACACATTTATGCTCTTTATTCTGTTCCAATATTTGTTTATTCTTTTCCACTCGTTTTGGCAAAACAAGTGTTTTGCTATTTAGTATTAAATGAAATGAAAGATTGGATATTTCATTTAATTTCTATATTTTTAACTTTGGCATGCGTTGGAGCGAAACAAAATAGGTGTAATTAGAAAACTTTTTTATAGATCTTTAATTTGGTATAAATTTTTTTTAATATTAATCCATTGCTGCACAGTTCATGATTTTCCGTTTTTAAACTGGCATTTTTTTTTAAAGGCTGTTATTTCTATATTTTGTATATATATAAGGTAGGTATAAAATTAAAGACTTGAAGCTTTAATTTGAGGTATCATAGTATCCAGTGCTTTACAAAATAACGTATTTAGTAAGGTTTCAAATTTTTATTTTTTTTTTTTTGTTTAAGCTAAAGTAATCCTGCTAATTTGCATTACTTGAAAAAAACAGCTGATTTAAAGTGAATTCGTGTAATAGTCATCCATAAATAAGTTAGTGACTTTGCTGAGCAACATTGTTGTGCGTAGCTTAGGGGTTTTCTCCTCCAGTATGTCCAAAGACTGATTTTTACCAAAATTTGCAATTTAATAAAGTTATTAATTTATTTATAAATATAACAGCAACAAAAGTGCAGAAATAAATACAATTAAATATCGAATATATCTGCGGTGTTAGAAGTGTTAAAGCGGATAATATCTTAAACGGCATTTAGACTACATTGCAAAACGAGTGGAAAAGAATAAAAAGCCGTTGGAATAGAATAAAGTGCTTAAATACGTGTTTTGGCAAAACACGTATTTTGCTGTATAGTGTGAATGTGGCTTTATACTGTGTTTCCATTACGTTTTGAGCCAAACCTGGGTTTTGTTAAAAAAAATATATGGGAAAACACGTCCAAAACACTTCCAGTGGAAACGTAGCATTAAATTAAAGCTTAAAAACTGTTTTTGCATCACTTGTGTCGGGTCTGTTTCCCGGTCGGCAACCAAGCAACATTCACCACTACTTTTGACATATTCGCCAAGCTGGTGAATGATTTTTAAAAAACAAATACAAACACAACAGCTGACTGTCAAAATAGAGGTGAAAAAAAGCTGGACCAAGATATATTGATATAGGTAGTCTTACTAGAACAACAACTACAACAAACAACTACAAACAATACAAAAACAACAGGGTTTTGACATTTCAAAATACTCAAGATACAGTCTTTGTAGTGTCAAAACCATGTAAGAAATGTCAAAACCAGGTAAGAGGAAGATAAACAGCTGGGCTACTAAAACTACCTTATAAATATATCTTGAGCTGGACAAATTAAATCGAAAAGAATGGCACAGAGACCTGGCGCTGGATTGAAAATTTTAACAACAAAATACATGAAAAAATAAAATTAGGGCAAAAAAAATTAGGACCCAGTTGTTATTAACCAGTTAAGTAAAATAAACTTACAGTTTTTTTTAACACTTTTTCACTTGTGTTGGGTCTGTTTAGTCTGTGATACAACCTTACTGTGGTGGCTGCGGATTCCGCTGCGGTGTGAGAAAACAAAACAAATTACAACGGTTGCGGTGACGGATGTTTTATTCATGAAAATGGGAAAAGTTGATTCGATCGAATTTTTTTTAACTATTTAATTATAAAACTTTGCGTAGCACTGCCAAAACAACTCATTTTGCTTCAATTTTAATTTTCAAAAATTAAAAAAGTTCATGAATTCCGATATTTAATTATTTTTTGTTATTTATTAAAAAAAAAAACCTAAAACTTTTTTTTGGTTCTCTTAGATTTAAAAAGTACTTTTAAAACATATTTTTAATTCCGAAATATAAAACTCAGTTCCTATCTCTGATGTACGTCACGTGCTCTCCACAAATACAATCCCAAATAATGGGATTGTTTTATGAAAATATGGCAATATTAAAGAGAATATTACAGAAAACTAATAAAATTAAATTAAGTTTCAATTTGAAGCGGATTTTAACTAGGATTTGGTGTCAAAGCTCCATATAAAACAAAACGATGCCGCAGCCGCAAGGTTGTACCTCATCTCTCAAGCCGAAAAATGTTTGGCGGCGGCTGGATAAAATTGACGGCGGCTCGGCTGAGCCGGCACGGCGCAGGTCTCTGGCTGCAGTTGGTGAAAATTTTTTCCGTGTTCAATTTGTGTATTTTTTTGCAATTGGAAAATTTACAGTCCTTGACTTTTATTAATAAATTAATTATTATTAAATAACAAAAAGTGTAAGTAAAAAGGAATATACTTTTAATATAATTTACACATAAACATTTTAATGGAAGCTTAAAAATTACGTATAAAATTAGCGAAATTTTACAAGCAATTATTTGCCGACGTTTTTAGTTGCAACGAATAATGGCGGTGAAGGCTGCGCTGTCGTCAATATTATTTGCTGCTGTCGCAAGCCGCTGATAATATTCAACCAATTGCAGCAAATTATAAAAAGCATAGTGAAAAAATGATCAAAAAAAAATTATTTTTTGGGTTTCGAATAAAAATAATGACGTTGCGAGTTTGAAAATATGGTATAAAAAAGGCAATCATCTACTTTGCGTACGTCGCCCTTTTCCCAAAGATGTGTATATATGTATTATATGAATGTGAATGTGTGAGTGTATATTAATTAACCCTTTAAACGTCAAATACGTATTTAAACAAGCAATTAGTTTTTATTATACAAAAAAAAACTTGCAGACAACATTGTGTTGCCTTTTTATTTAGGTGAATGTTCAAGGATGTTTTTATTTTCAAATGCAATATGTCGTTTGTACATTTTGTAATAATTACATACTAAATAAAACACATAAATCAAAATGATTCATAATTAATTAGTGTAGAGAAATTTAAGTTTTATCAAAATTATTACATTTATATTGTGGTTCATAATTTTTCAACCTTAATTTAATTGATATATCAATATGATTTCAAATTTAAAAGTAGTACAATAACAATTGAATTTTTTTTTTCATACAAACTGTATATGATGGCCATTGTTGCCATATTCTGGATGTGTTTGGTTGCTAGAAAGTGCTAGATTCTAAAAAAAAGTGTTGGATTTTTTATCGTTTTTTTTTTATTGATATAATAATTACATTACTCGACGTCCAAAAAACTCACATTGAACAGATCTTTACGCTGAATCCAAATCAGGCAAACTTTTTGTCTCATTTACAGTTTTTGAAATATCGCCGCTTTTATATTTACATCATCCTCCCATTTTTGCGTATATTTTGCTTAATTTTTCGAATATAAATCTACACAAAGTTATTTTTAATTTGAGTATAATCATGTGGTGTTTGTATCAAGATATCGCGCTGGTATTACAAGGAAGTTTAAAATTTTATTTTTTAATTTTTATCCTTATAAATTTTATGCATGTCAAAACAATTTCAATTTAATTACTATGTATAAACTGAACATTCCACTGAACTCATTTTTGTATTAAAATTGCAAATCCCATGATCATATTCAAATGAAATATATACTCAAATGAAAGATAATTTTGTGTATGTTTATAATATTAAAAATAATTTCACGATTTTTCGGTTTCAATTTGTCGAAATGCAAATGTTTAAAAATCGTTATTTCAAAAACTACAAATGAGAAAAACATAGATTGACTGATTTGTATTCAGCTTACCTTAATATAATAATGGACAAGGTTTCATGCATTGCACATAATAAGAATTTGATTTAAAGAAAATTTCAATATTGTATTACTTGTGTTGAAGAAAGGATTTCGCAGGAATTAAAATCTTTATCAAAATTATATATGTATAAGTAAAAGAATTTTCTTTTTAACTTTTCTAAAAACGTTTCAAAATTTTTTTTAGAAAATATTTGAACGATATTTTATGTATGTATTAGTTTTGTTTTTGTAAACAAAAAGATTAATTTTAAATATTAGAACTGTTTTTTAATCGGATTTTTTTTTTCGTTAAAAATTTTAGTTTGCTTATTAATCTCTCTGCTGTGTAAGACGTATATATAACTATCAACTATTCTGTTGGGTAAGACGTATGTATATATTGTATACACATCCACTATGCATGCGTTGTTTAATTTAGTTGCAGCAGGCTAAGGTTTTGTTATTTTGACTACGCAGTTAAGTAGTTAATTTGACAAAAATTATATTTTGATCTTACAGTTAGAATTGAATAAAAAAAAATCAAGTCCTGGAATAAAATAAAGCAGGATTAAAATAAAGCTAAATGAATTCCCAGTTATGCAATATTTGAATTTTTTCCTTCACATTATATTAGTGAATAAGTGTTAGCTTAAGATAAAATTATGATTTATATCAAATTAAACGTCATGGTATAGATTTTTAACGAAATAAAATAAATTAAAAAATAAATCTATATACATACTATAATAATTTTGCCATGGAGAAAATTAAATAAATAAGAGAAAAATAAATTTATTGAGAGTTAAAATCATATAAAAGTTGATTCAAAACTTAACGAAACAACTTTTGTAAGTTTAAAATCATATATTATTTACGTAGGCCGCATTTTATGCTAAATTTTTAATATGTATTGAGACATTTATAACATCATATTTTATTAATCTCTGTTAAAAAATTAAATACATATATTTTTATTACATAAATGTTTATATATTTCATATATTTTTATGAAAAAAAAAAATTTATGAATGAAAAAAGTGCTAAAAATTCATTTATTTAGAAAAAAGTGCTAAACAGTATCTAGCACTTTTATATAAATTTTGGATGCTAACTCACAAAAAAGTGCTAGATCTAGCATACATTATGTTAAAATGGCAACCCTGATGATGGCACTTATCAACGTGGCAGACTTGCAACATTTTTTTGTTTCCTATACAAGTACTAAATTCTACACACGATGAGTTTGTCTCTTGATGTCAGTCGCTATTTGCCAAAACATTATTTTTTTCATATGAACTTCTTTTGAAAGCAGATAAATATGTATATACATATGTACCTACATATTTTAAAAACAATATTTTTGTTAATGGCTACATTCTTTAATAATTTCTATGTAATTTATGTACTTTAGTTCTAGACAAAAAAGTATAATTGAAATTTAATTGATATCTAAATAATTGTCAGGCTTCCCGAGTAAAAACATTTGTGTAAATAATATTTTTTATGTAGACTTTCCCTAGTAGCTAGTAAAGTTCTCTATATATGAAGTTTACTTCTTATTTTCGTATGATCTGTTCATATCACGTCACAGTGGGGATGATTGGATTTTTTTGAGCAAATTTGCCTCAGCCCATAGTTTTAAACGGATTTAAAAAAATTTAAATTTTAAAAATAATTTAATAAATTTCAGATTGATTCCTAATGGCGATTTTTAAAAGTAATTTATTTTATATCCTTAATAAATCGTAAAAATCATATTTCTGCTTTAAAAAATCTCAATTATAAAGGGCATGAAGGGGAAAATTCTGCTGTAATCTTAAAAATTTTACCGTATGTACTATATTATATTATATGGTCATCCATATACGTTTATACATTATATATTTTTTTGTCATTTTTTTTTTAGAAAATTTTGTATTTTAAAAAACTAAATTGATAAAAAAACACAATATTATTTAAAAAAATAAAAAAAAAAATTGATTCAAATTACAAAACATGTATATTATGTATTTATGTCTGCGCAAACATTCGGGTTATAGCCGTATTAGAACGAAATAATTCCTGATAATACGACTTTTTAAACAACTTTAAACTAAAGTATATTACAAACCCATTAAATAAAAGCATTGTGAACAAAATTAATATTATGTATAAGTTTTTTAAACAGGACCTTTCAGAATTACTCAAAAATTTAAATTTTTTTCTTACAATTAAAAAAACTTTGAATATTCTATTTAATAGCAAGATTTAATTATGATATTCTATCTTAGAAATTTTAATTGAGAATTTGAACTTTTTGTGTGAGGTCCTGTTTAAAAAAACTTATAATCTTAAATTTTTCTACAATGTTTAAATTTAGGTAACGGTTATACTTCTATTGCGCTTCATAAGGTGAGTTCTATAAATCGACTTTCCACAAATCGACTTTTTAGAAGTCGACATTATAAAAGTCGAAAAGTTGACTTTTGTTTCAACTTTTAGACTTTTTTATTTGCTATATATTTATGGCTTAAAAGTAAATTAATTAGACAAACATAAAGCCATGGATTCCAACAAATCGTTAAATATGACAAAAAACAAAAGCCAAAAAGTATTATTTTCGAACTTTGTCTTAAAAATTGGGAGAGCTTTAGAATTTTTTTTTTATAAGATTGTATTAACGTTAATAAAATTCGAGTTCTTTATGCCAATTAATTGACCCCAAAACAATCTAAAACAAGTTTTTTCTCGAATTAGAAATGTTTATACAAAAAGTAGATTAATCCATTGACTTAATAAATAAATGAAAATTAACTAGCGTCCGTTGCCAAAATCAGTGGTAATTCAGGCTAATACGTTGTTAAAGCTTCGGAGGAAGTAAGAATTGATTTTATATCCTCATAAGAATTTTCTCCATTTTGGGGTCACTTGAAATATTTTTTATATGGAAGTGGGTTACCAATGTATTTTTGATTTCATCGTATGACACAATCTCGAAGCTATTAGGCGAATTCAACTCCCATATGAACTAGGGCATAATTAGCAAATTCTTCAGACGCTATCTTACTAACCTGCAGTGCCCAATCAAAACGTTTGAAGTTATCTTGTACCGTAGTTGCATCCGAGGATTTGTATTCAGACACACCTTACGTGCATTTACAGATGCGTTAGAAGATGCAGCCAATGATTGCTGCGTCGCCTCAACGACTGCCTGGCGAAATGCACCAGCCAGAGAATCCGTAAATTCTTTTAAATCCGTTCACATTTTTCTTACGTTTCTTCTTTCCTTGTGTTATAATCCCACTTCTGACACCAGTGTTGGATATACATAAATATATATATATATATTTTTGGTTAAAAGATTTATTTGTAAATTGTATAAGAAATATTGTATTGTTTTTATTCTCTAGAAAGCCGCGCTAATAAATGATAATTCACACTGCAGCGTCGTATATAAAATAAAATCTTCATTCCGAAATACTACTATTTCAGGGTTAGTAGACAACACATACAGTGGTGTTCAAAACATTTGCAACTTAAATCATGGTTTAGGTAATTGCAATTTTTTTGATCAAAAAGATTTATTTTATTTATTTTTAATTCATTTTATTGTAATTTTAAAGCCCATGGGGCCAATTAAGCAAAATTACAAAGACAACTTACTAGCTAATGTGCATAATAATAATAATATATTAAAAATACAAAAGAATATAAGAAACCCACTCAGCGATAGTTATTTTATCAATGAATAAAAGTATTTACTTCATATTATAAACTCTGTTAATATCTGAATTATAGGATCCTCATGCTCTATTTAAATAGACAATATTTACAAGTCGATGTTTTAATTAAAAAAAGTATTGAGAAATTATGAATCTGTGATTTGTGCTTGTTCATAAGCAATAAGACGACGCCTCTGTAAAGCATATGAATTAGAAAATGATTTAAGCGCTCTAGGCAGAGCGTTATATAATTTACCCACTCTTACAAAATATGCACGATCTAATATCGTAGTTAGCTTTGGTAGCAAAATCTGTTTATTCCTATTAGATCTACTAAATCTAAATCGATCTATAAAGCCGGAAGGATAACCGTTCTTAAATATTCTGTAGAAGAGAAGAAGATTACGAATCTTGATAAAACTATTAAAACTACATCCCAGAAAGTCTTGCACATAAGAAGATATATGATCACGGTTTCTTAGTGAATAAACATATCTAACAACACGATTGAAAAGTAACGATAATTTTTTCAAATTAAAGCCAGGGGTACCAGTATATACCTCAATACCATAAGTAAAGATAGGCATAACCATAGCAGGGGCAATTTTTCTCCTAACTGCTAATGGAATATATAAATTAGTGCAATACAGCTTCCTTAAAACATAGTGAACTCTAGATGATATCGAATTAATTTGGTAAACAAACTTTAGTTCGCTATCAATAACCACACCCAAACAAGACAACCTATCTACAAACTCAATTTCCGTAGGTCCAACAAAAATTGATATATTATCCCTATACGAGGGCTTTCCAAAAAACAAAGTCCTGGTCTTATTTGCATTGATTACCAAACCATTAACATAATAGTTAATGTTTGACTGAAAAACATCTAGAAATTCCTTATCACCCGAAATCATCAGCTGCAAGTCATCAGCAAATGCGAAGGAAGTACACATACTATTATCATATATATAAAAAAGGTCATTAAGAAACATCACAAACAAAAGTGGCCCTAAAACCGAACCTTGCGGTACTCCAGAGACTACTGTGGTTTAAGTCTTTGTTTTTTTTATTATTATTTATTTTACAAATACAAAAAAATTATGTGTTGTAGTTATTTCTTAGCCATATATGGCCCTTTGGGCTCGGTTATTTAATTGAAGAATAATAAATAAAAATAAATAAAATAAAAATTCATAGCTTCTCAAAAATAAAAAAAGTAATTTTAACAAAATAAGTCGATAGTGCAGTGTTCAAAACATTTGCAACTTTTAAAGTAATTAACAGGAAATACAAACAATGGTTTTAACGCTCAGTGTGTTGTAGCGTAGACATTATTTATTATAACTTCTGAATACCTCTTAGGCATTGGGGCAATGAGCTTTTTAATATAATCGTCAGAAATTTCATTCCACTGCTTCTCCACTCGACGAAAAGTTCATCACCATTTCGGAATACTTTATTGCCGATATTCCGTTTTACAATCATCCACATGTTCTCAATCGGGAGATTGAGCCGGCCACGACATGATATTAATTTCATTTTCCTGCAGCCAAACTTTTACAACCCCTGCCGTGTGTTTTGGGTCGGTGTCGTGCTGGAAGGTCCATGAGAGTGACATTTCCCATTCAGCATACGGAAGCATAACTGAACTCAAAAGATCTCTATAGATTGTGGCCTTCATTATGCTAGTAATGCGGTAAATTGGGATAATCCCATTTCCTGAAAAACACTCCCGCACCACAATGTTTCCAATTCCGTGCTTTACTGTGGCTGGCGGTTGTGTATCTGAAATTAAACTTTTCGCCTCGTGGTCTTCGAGCATTGGCTCTTTCCATCTGATCCCCAGAGGTTGAATTTAGACTCATATGACCACAATAAATTTTTCCATTGCTGTTAAGTCCAGTTCAAATAGGTGCGTGCAAAGTCAAGCCGAGCTTTTAGGTTTTTTTTCGACACAAACGGTTTTTTTGTACATCTATAATTTCTAAGACCACATTCTCGGGCTCTTCTTTTAATGGTGGAAAGACTGGCATCTATTAAAAGTTCAGTTTTAGCTTCTCTAGGAACTGCTTTGGGATATTTCGTAAAACAATTCTTGATTTTCCGATCTTCTCTTACAGTTGTAATACGGGGTCTTCCACCTTTATGAGTTGTGTGGATGTTACCACTATTAACAATGTGGCAAATCGTTAATTTTGAAACGGAGTACTTTATAGAAATTTCTTTTTGGGAAAGTCCATTTTGAAAATCGTTTAAAACTTTTGATTTAAAATCAGAATTGTATTTATTTCCTGCCATTTTTTACAAAAATTATTCTTACGATGTTTATGCTTCCAACATTTTATTACAACTATTAAAGAACAATAATTATAATAAATTTGTTAAAAAAAATGTAACGGCCTGAATCTCATATTAAAAATTAATGCGATTACCGTTATATCCTAGCATTTGTTGCAAATGTTTTGAACAGCTGCATTTTGAATACATCTATTATTATTAATTTTTTGTTGTTTTAATTTAACGGAATTAATCAATGAACACAACAAATGCGATCTCAGTTCCAAATGTTTTGACCACAACTGTACATATATACCTCCTATAGATGTCCTCTTAAGGATTCCTTAATAAAATTTATTATTTGATTTTTATCTATAATGAAAATTAACTTTACCAATTCAAATTGTTTTTTTTTTTTTTTTAATTTAAAAAACAAAAATAATAATAATTGTTTAAGTGTCACTATTAAATAACTGTTATTTTATAAATTTCCTTAAAAAATACGTTAAAAATCCTTTATTAATGACTGAAATATTGTCACTGGTGATAAGTAAATAATAATTTTAACAGTAATTCTAAAAAATAAGATTTAATAAAAAGTCACTACCAGCAAACAAGCTCCAAAATGATTCAAAAATGAACTCAAAAAATATTATTAAAATTTAAAATTTTTGTATGAAATTAAGACTCTTAATGATAAAGTTGGTTCATTCAAAAAATCTTTCCTTTTTGATTCCAAAGTGACTCAGAAACTATAAAGAAAAAAATTCTATATTCTCAAAAATCAATATTTTTTGCAGCCTTTTTAGAATTTCTCACAAAATATTTAAATTCAATTACATTTATGAGTAAGTTTTTGGGTTTAACAATTTTCTTTAAATTTTTGAGTCTTTTGGAAGCCTATATAAAAATAATAATTTTTGACAATAAAATTTTTAAATTTCAAGAATATGTGTTCTATTTGATTAATTTTTTACTCATATAATAGGAACCCTCCACATTTTGCTGGCTGGGGTTTTTTTTTTAACAAAAAATATATCTACATTGTAATTTTTTAAAATTAAATTTATAACTGCTAGGGTGTCGGATTGAACTGAATATAAAAATGTTTACAATTTTTTATTTTTTTAAATTAAAAATGTTTTGTCTTATTTAAAAAAAAAAAAACAAACAATTATAAAAAAATGTTTTTTAATATTCAAATTTTTTAGTAAAATAAAAATTGGTAAAATTTACCACTCGTCACTGACTATGTCCAAAAATTTCACCTCCATACTTAAAGATTAATGCACACATTCACATAAAATTTTGATTTTTTAGTCTATTTGCTCGTTGGTTAAATCAACTCAATTAAGGAATATTTAAATGGTAGCATGGCGAAAAATTCTCTTTTAATTGGAATTACCCTCCGCATAAGTGCACACATTTTAATGGACTTCTTCTGTAATATAGGGAAAAATTAAATTTTAAGAAAAATAAAATCTCAATCCATGGAGTATACGAATCGTTTGACTTTGATTCCACATATCTCCACTTAAGTGTTTGGTAAGCAATAAAAATTCAGAATCTTATTTTGTTACAAGTTTATATTAAATTTTCGTTAAAAATAGTCCCATTTTTTCATTTAGGAGATATGTGGAAGTATTATTATAACAACCATTTTGAATAGTATTCACAATATTTTTTTTTTATTTTCGATGAATCTTTAAATTTTATTTTCGTTCGTCTCATTTTATTAGTACCCAGCAAAACTTTGGTAATGGGTGCGATAAAGTAATGCATTACCTTGTAATGTGTACTCCTTACCTGTATCATTATTTTCCAACAAGAAGTAATGAGTTACCGATAATTGAACACTCATGGATTGCCTTGTAATGAGACCTCATTACACTTTACATTACTTCAAAACATAAAATAATGACTTACCGATCATCAATTACATAATGCATAAATTATAAACGTAAAGTAATTATTAATATATATTTTTGAAAATCTATTTATAGACACATTACTTTGTGATTTTTTGTAAGCATAATGGTAAGGTGTATATTTTTCATATCACGAATGAAAACACGAAGCACAACAACTCATCTGCATGTTAAGCAATAAAATATTGTATGTATCCATAGCTCAGTTAGAGTTTAGTAGAGTTCTCGCCTAACTAATTGTTAAATACCAGAGACCCCAGGTTCGAATCCCAGCATGACCAAGTTATTTATTTAACAAAAAAAAAAGTTGTTTATTTAATTAAAAAAAATATCTGTAAAAACAAAATTTTATGCATTTTTTTTTATGAAAATCTATTTATAGACACATTACTTTTTCCCACCATGTAACCATATAAGTAACCAGTTACTTTACCCTATACAAGGTAATGAGTTACTTTGAGGCTCATCGCCTGTATAATTCATCAGTGAAGTAACGTGTAAAGTAATTCATGAAGCCCTATGGCGATACATTACTTTACCCATGATTTGGTAATGTGTGGTTTTGCTGGGTATTTATGTGATAGTGAGCTCAGTCAAAAAATATTCTATGAATAATACGAGTCTATGAAAGTTTGTCAGTAATGTGGGTTTTCTCATTTCTAAAATATTTTTGGTTCAAACGAAAACCTGAATGCTGACACAAAATAACCGTAGTTGATGAACTTACAAAAAGAAAAAAAAAATACATACAAAAACAAGTTTTTTCTTTAATATTTGTAGCAACTTTCTTTGTTTGCACAAAAAAAAAATCACAAATACATACAAGTCGCATTCTTGTCTTACTTGTTATCACAGTATCTTCATCCGTTCTTTTTATAAAGTATTTGTTCACAAAAATTAATGCTGGATTCATAGTATAAGTTAATGAATTTGTATAAAACTGATTGCATACCATTATTAGTCATACTCGCGCGGATTGTAGTTAATTTTTTGTTAATTATTTATGCCGGCCGGCTATTATCATACATGTCATTTCACTATACATATGTACACATACAAACTCGTATCAACACGTCTACATAGCGTTTGTTGTCGTTTTGTCGGTCGTTCGGTATAGCGAAAGCAAAATTTTCAAGTGTTAGTACCAGTTGGATCTTTATAAACAATGTATTGATCAATCAGTTGTAGTAGTAGATGGAAGTAAACGAAAATAACGTAAAGAATAAAAAATAAATAAATAGAATCTTAACACGTCATCATCCAAACTTTTAAAGTAAGTCTTCGACTCAAGTAGCGCTATATAAATTTGATTGAAGAGTGAGTTTAATTAAATGAAAAATTGTGTATGTATTAATTTCCACCGACAATTCGGTACATGTTCTTATAAGAATATACAAGTCACTATTTTTATTGTTGTTTTTTTTTTTAAATTTATTTAACTGATAAGAACTCTGAAATAAACAAATTTACTGAAATGCAATCAGTTATGATTGTTATCAATTAACCTTTATTCTTTTTCTATTTATATATGTATGTATGTATGTATTATATAAGTGTTAAAAATAACCAATTTGGTCTATTACACTCTTTTGCAGATTAGCTGCTTTTGAAGAAAGTTATGAAATAATGGATTTACACATTTTGATTGTTATTGCTTGCGTGTTCCTGGCATCGCTTGGATCACTTCTTTTTATAAACAAGTTCTTACGGCGTAAAACATTTGAGGAAATTATAGCTGAGAAAAAGGCACTCACTGAAAAGATTTATGGAAAAGAAAAGGCGACATTAAAGAAACCCAAAAAGCAGTTGTTGAAGAAAGAACTGAAGCGTGAGAAGAAGCAACGACTACGAGAAAATGTAACTACCACTGAACAAGAAGATTCGGATGCTCATTCTGAACAGGCATCTGTAAATGTAGATGATGAGCCACAAGGATTATCAAAAACTCATGTTGAATTTGAACCTGATCCAGAAGTTGTTAGCTACAACAACCAAACAATTTCAAGGCGCTCCAGTACCGCTGAAAAAGAAAATTTGAACAAGCAATCCAAGGGCAAAAAGGATAAAAAGTCTGGTGGAAAGTCTGGTATTTTAATTCACAAAAATGATCAAAATATTGTTAAGGAGAATGTGTCAGCTGAAGTACCGTCAAATCACTTTGATATAAAGGCACCTAAGGATGCTGTCGAATTGAAAAGATTAGAAAAAAAGGAAGACAAATCACAAATGCAACAGAACAAAAAAGAAAAAAACGCAAAAAAAACTGAAAACCGTCAAATTGTTGAAAAGATTGTCAGCAATGAAAACGTTCAAGGTGTAACTGAAATTGCAGCACCAATTGTTATCAAAGAAATAAAACAACTTGATGAAAAAGTGCGTCAAAGTTCTCCTAAAACCACTCAACAGAAAAGCAAACAGCAAAATAAAAAACAAAAAGATTTAAAAGATGCTGTCATTGGTCTAGAAAAGCTCTCCGAATCTGACACAGTTGGTGTTTCTTTGCTTATGAACTTGTTCCGTCGTGCTGAATTAAATCGTTCGGAAATTCAAATTCTTATTGATTATTTGTTGAATCGTCAGCAGGATATGCCCTCATCGCACTCTGAATGGTCAGATGATTTATGCCAGAAACTAAAGCGTCAGTTAGAGGAAAAGGAAAAAGCTTTGGTAGAAGAACAAGAAGCATCTATTGGCATTCAGGCTAAACTTCGTGAGTTGCGTACTGAAATAAACACTGAGCGTGCGTCTATGAGTTCCACCATCAAGTCTTATGTTGATAAAATTCAAGCTAAAGACCAAGACATTGCATTGCTAGAGCAGAAAATTAAGACTCTTAATGATAATTTATCTCTGGAGCGTCAACAATTCCAAGCTAAACTTATTCATGAAAAACAGTCTGGCTCTCAGGATCTTCTGGCCCAGTTACAAATGATGCAAAATGAATTGGCTCACAAAGATAAATTCATTGCAGAACTCAACTGCATTGTTGGCGCTTCAAGACAAGCTGTCGAAGAATCGCAACAAAAGAACGAAATCATTCAAAATCAAGTTCAACAGTTACGTACTTTGGAACAACAACGCGATGAATTGGAACAAGTGTCTAATAACAGAATTTTTGAATTAGAAAAGGCCAAGCAATTGGAGAGCGAACTTAACGATGCCAAGGTAGAATTGAGAAATCTTCAAAATGCTCTTGAATCGGCTAGATCAGATGCCGGTCAAAGCAGCATAGAAATAGAAGCTTTAAAGAACGAGATGTCTTTAGTACGTAATAATGGTCTTGTCGAGAGGCAACAGGAAATCGATGCACTACAGGTCAAAAATAACGAATTAACTCAACAAATTATGAGCATCGCCAATAAAACACAAGAGCAATCTAAAGAGCAGACTGGTTTACAGGTAACTCTTGAAACTCTTAAAAAGCAGTTAGCAGAAAAGGAACACAAATTAGTGGAATCGGAAACAGAAAAATCACAAATTCAACAACAGCTAATCAAACTTGAGACCGCTTCAAAACAGCAATCTGCTGAACATAACGAATTACAAAAACTAGTTGAAAACCTTAAAAAGGATATGACTTCCAAAAGTCAACAACTGCAAAACAGTGAACAACAGGCACAAAACCAACAAGAACTTCAAAAGTTGGTTGAGTCTTTGAAATCGGAACTGAAAGCTAAGGAAAAACAATTACATGACACTGGAAAACAGGCACAAAAGCAGGAAGAGTTACAAAAAATAATAGATGCATTAAAAACAGATGTTTCCGAGAAGAACCAACAACTGAAAGATGTTGAAAAACAAACAGAAATTTTAAATAGTAAAGAAAAAGAATTGTTTCAGCAATTGCAAGAACAAAGAGAGAAAAACAATGTAAGTAAAACGAACAACATTCTATAAATGATTTTATTTATGTATGCACATGCATTTGCCCTTTAAGCTTACAGTACATCATCGAATGTACATATAATTAAAGTATAACCAAACCAAGCTCTTCCAGTTTTCATTGCTATTATAATGTTATTTTCTTAATACAACGTCTATTTAACACTTAAACAAACATCTTTGCTTTTCTACTAATATCTTGTGTATTTTACTTTAGGATTTGCGCATTAAAAACTGGAAGTTGGTTGAGGCTTTGCAAAATGCCGAAGCTAAAGTTGTTAGCAAACAAAGTCCTAATGCAATTTTAGTTGTAAGTGCATGATGGTAATCTATAATTAGATATAAATTCCTTTCTTGTAAATAGCTTTTATGTATGCTTGAAATATATTATTTTTCAAGTAGAAAGTAATTTTTTTTTTTATTATATATTCATAGCAACAGGAAAAACTCTTGGCTGCAACAGCCAAACCTGGAGTTAGTGGTGGTGTCACTGATAAAGGCCAAGATCAAGAACATATGCGTGTTTTACTTCAACGTTTGTGTCCAGATGCAGTAAAAGCTTGTGCTGGCACAGCTCTATCAGTATCTTTCAATCAGTGGATAGAACAGGTTTTGACAACCCACATTAAACAACAGCAGCAAGTCAGTAGTAGTCACAAATCGACACAATCTACCAGCTCACATAGCCCTTCCACTCCACAAAACTCACATAACAATATAAATAATGCTAATGGCAGTCGAAGTAGCAGTTCCAGCACAGCTAACAGTCCTGGAGGAGAGAGTTCTGCGGGTAGTAACAGTGATCCAAATGAACTACTTAAAGAAAATTCTATCCTGCGCGTTCGTATCGACGAGTTGACAAAACTCGCCAGAAAAACTGTGAGTAGCATAGATATAAAAATAAATCCAATGACAAAATTTTTACTAAACTCTCCTTTTATATCATTTAGGAAAACACATTGTCCGACCTGATGAAAAAAGCTGAAGATCAAGATGAATATTGGCGTAATAATATGCGTTTAAAAGATGAACAAATCAGAGCGTTACAACACTCAAATGGTCAGGAAGTAAGTAAAATCCACGAATATTTGTTATTCAAATAAATTTTTAATTTTGTATTTTTTTTTACTATTTTTAGGATATTTAATGTCTGTCTCAGTCTAATTTATAATGCGGATCACATCGTATAAAAATTAAGCGCTAAAGTAGTATGCAATAAAGATACATTAATAATGCAATTATGATTATATTATAAAATAAAAATTAAACATAACCAAAACAGAAAAAAACGAAACATTTAACTGTAGAAAGATTATCACATTGACGTGTTCGGTGGTCAGTATTTCATAATTGTCTTTGTTTAAAAATGTTTTTTTTTTTAGTTTTTTTTTTCCGAAAAACAAAAAAAAATATCTTTGCACGAAATATTTATTTAGGGCAGCAGTGATGGAAATATAGGTATAAGACCCAGTACTCACCTTATATGGAGAAAAACAATTTTTTTTATTTACCCCTCAAAAGTATATTGGCTTGTTGTATGATGATTCCCAAAATATACATATATATATATATATTTTTGTTTTATTTACAATACCATAAAATAAATTTCTAAGACTAAGATAAACATTAGTATATAATGTGTTAATCCTTGGAACAGGATAATATATACGTATGAACTTATTTAAAATCGCACAATTTTCTTGCGCAAGGTTTCGGCTTTGGATCATCACTAGTAGAGACCATATCGGTGCTTTAATAGCCTTTAAACATTAGTCAATAGTCTAGTTATTAATGATTTAGAAGTAATATAGCATTGTATTCTTAAATACACTAATAAGTGTTAATAAAAAGTTTTGCAAATAGTTCGGTAGAGAATTCCAGTTTCTGGCTTGCGTATAAGAAATAATCGCACAAATATCGAATAAGAAAAATAATTTTCGACAACTTGAGGGGTTGACGTATATCTGGTGAAAGAAAAGCTGTTATATAAATAATATGGTACGCGATTGTAAATTATTTTGTAAAAGAATAGTAAATTGCGTAACTACAATTATTGATGAAAGGAACAACCAAAACACGGTTTACAGCTCTTTACCTAAAAGGCAAACCGCCCTAACTAACATTTTATTAATTATGCAGTAGAAGCAAAAATATGTTTAGTTATATGAAAAATATAAGTGTTTTCATCGCAAACTTTTTCAACATTATTAAAAAAATAATTTTTGAAGTGAATATTGTCATACTAGTTATGATAATCTGCTGGTAGCAATATTTTTAAATCTTGAAGATCTTGACAGTTCCTTTTTGATGTTTTTAATCTGTTCATGTAGTTGAAAAGTGCAACTTTTTTAATTTTATTGCCAATTCTTTTGCATTAAAATATATATGTCAGTGGTATCTCCCGCTATTTTCCTTAAGGGGTTAACCCTCTTTAGAAATCAATAAAAATAACAACATTTAATAAAACTAAAAAAATAAAGAAATGGTTTATTGAAAAAACTAATTTTGTGATAGAAAGACGCATAACTATTGCTTTTTTTTTAAATTATAATTTAAAATCTGGAAAACAATGGCAACCCTGGTTACCATTCTATCCCTTTAATATTATCTCCTAAACTGCTAATATTTCCTATAGTAATAGTTTTATTGAGATGAAAAAAGTCCTATTATATTTTTAACTAAATTATTTCATAAAATATGTATATATGTATCTATCACGTGAGAATAAAGAAAATATTCTTTGAAAGACGAATAAAATCTTTAGTTCCCAATGTAGTTCAACAACAAAAAATCGTAAGAATGTTTCTACGTAAATATAAAGTTTTCAAACACTAATACGGCCAAGTTCTATATTTCACTTTCGTGTAAAATTGATAATTCCATAAGAATTATTTCTCAACTTAATTTGGTTTTATTCGAAATTTAAAGGAATTATGTTCATTCAACAAAAAAAAGTTGAAATCGAATCAAAAGCAGTTTAACTAGTGCCATACATTTTAATTTCACTACGATTTGAAATCAGTACATGTTTCACAAAAACATTGTTTTAAAGTGTTCTTCCAACGTTTGAAAAAAGTTCTTTCCCATCACTTGTTTTAATTGATTTACTACTGTTAACGGAAAAACTCCTGTCAAAAGATTATTTTTCTATGCCACTTTAACACAACCAAAAACCATTAGTTTTTGAAAACTTGTATTTACCAGATACAAAACGCCATTCCGTTTGTATTTTTCTACCTGGGCATTCAAAAGTTAAATATTAATTTAAGTTTTTATATACTCGCTATATTTTTAGTATTTTTCCATTAATGCCGAAATAGTTTTCTGCCAAAATAGCTTTCAGCTTAGACTGCCATGTGCGTTTGAATAATGTTATTTTCTTATCTAATATTTATAAAATGAGCACTCGTTAAATAACTTAATTTGTAAATATATAGGTATGTATTAAATTTTAACTGTTAACATTATTTAGTTATAAGGTAATTTATGTGTATTTAACATTAATTATAAAGTAATTTGTGTATATTTATTTTTAAAAATAACTTATTTTGGTGGCAATGTAAGATTTTGTATTGGTATTAACATATTGAATGGATATTTAAGTAATTCGGCACATGAAGGTCGTTGTTTCGGATTATGCTGCAAACAATTTTTTGCCATCTGTAAATAAAAATACGATATAATTATAATTTTCTTATGGAATAAGGAAAAATTTAATTGATAATAACATGAACCAGCATGGCAGGATAATACGGTGGCAGTGGACCATATTCAATAGTATGTTTTAAACTACAAATAGCAGTTATTTTTGCACCTAGATTCTTAATATGACCAAATGGCGTCTTTTGATACAGCAATAAATATAAGATGCATCCCAGAGACCAAACATCAGATTTTGTAGAGATCTATTATTAAATATTTAATATTAACTAATATGTGTCTTGGTAGTAACTGATTTTATACAAACCTTAATTTTTGGTTGATTACTACGCATCGGACTACTACCCGTGGATGTGTCAGTTAATGCTTCAGGACTTATATAATTGAAAGTACCAGCCTGAGAAAATTTAATAATACTTGTTGAATCTATAGATATATTACTTGCAATTCCAAAATCAATTAATTTCAGACGCCCATTAACCATTAGAAAGTTCGCTGGCTTTAGATCAGAGTGTATCACCCCATTTTGGTGAATATAATTTACAGCCTGAATCATTTGATACAGATAATTTGTTAATACATATAAGGGCAAGTTTGTTGTGTAATTTTGCAGAATTTTATGCAAATCGGAATCGCCTTTTTCCATTACTAGCAATAGTTTCGATTCTTTTTGAAGTAACTGACTAAAATAATAAAAAAAAAAAGAAATGCGTGTTGGCTTAAAAGTGTATATCCTTCGCCTGAAATTTTGGCGATGTTTGGCCTTATTGCGGTTGTTGAATTAGTAGTTGAATCTTTCGACTCCATAAAAGATGTAAAAATTAAACCCTGCTTAAATATTTTCTAAAATGGGACTGCTATTTATGATAAAATCATTTGTAAAATTATTCAAAAGTTGTGTTTTTATTGATTGTTTTTAGCAAATTCGACATACTATCGAATTCGACTACGACAACCGTAATAAGGACGATTATTACATTGTCATAAAGTCAAATTTGTTTTTTTTTTTATTATAATATAATTACAAAAATATTACAACAACTTTGTCGTATCAATCCAAAGCTCGGACAGAAATAAGTTAACCTCTGGAAGACACCGAAGCGATCGGATCAGCTCTTTAATAGCTAATTTGGAAACTAAATTTACGTTATATCTATGTATATAGAGATACTCACTATTCAAACAGAGAAACAACACAAGCGTTGCCTTGAAGTTTCGCTAGCAATTTTGTTTCATTTAAATATCCTTCTACAACAGCAGGATCACCTTGTAAGTCGACAACCTTTTTTAATAAATTAAATTAAACATTACAAAAGTATGTACAGTTTATTTTCATTTACCTTTAAAGCACATTCTTTTCCGTTGTCCTCTCTTGTAGCAAGATAGACGGAACTGGAACCGCCACAACCTAATTTATGTATTATAACATAACTAGCGTTGTTAATATGAACTAAAGTGCTCTTATCTCTGGTTGTTATGGCAGAAGTTGATGTTTCATTTTTAGTTTTTTGTTCGGCGCCGGCTTCTAGAAAAGCACTTTCTAGAGATTTTTTAGAGCGGGCAGTATCTTTTGAATTCTTTTCACTAGTACATTGTGGAGTTTTTTCAGCGGTAGATGGCGTTCCGCCCTCATTTATAGTATCACATAGAGATAATGATATACTATCGTTCTGCATACATATGGGTACACGGGACATTGCCATTGGCGTTTGAAAGAGTACCTTTTGAGAACGAAACTCATTTACTATAGCGGACTTTGTTTTCTGTGATTTAGAAGAACATAGATCTCGTGGCCTTCTTTGTACAGAAAATGACCGTATTTGTGGGGTAACAAAATGGGCTTCCAGTGCTGTGCAATTCTTAGTTTGAGATGCCAATATATCTTTGCTACTTTCAGATTCTATATTTTGTTTCAACACATTATCTGATGATGATTCCTGTAAATGAATATTATGCCGTTTTTGTTCTTTTAATGGACTTTTTAAACCCAAATTGTCAAAGTGGGCCAATAATGACATATCATTTGTGTTATTTGAAGTTACTTTTATGGCGGACGATTCTTTTGAACTAGCATCTTCCCTATCACTTTTGCTAGGACTGATCAGAAAAGAATCGTTAAGTCGAGCACAATTTAGATTGTCTTGTCTTACTAGTTCTTCTTCGTCTGAATCTGATTCTAAAACTGGTAATTCTGCCCTCCGTTTAGGGCTACAAAAATAAATGAATTTTATAATTTTTTAAACCAGAAATAAAATTAACTTACACCATGTGCAAACTATTGAAAGAATTTGTTGATCCAGAATTGTTTCTATATTTCTCCAAATTATTTTCCTTATTAAAATCATTCGATCTGTTAAAATACAAGATCAAGGAAAATACATTTTTTTTGTCTTTCAAACAATGGTAATTAAAAATATTTCACCTGTATTGGGATCTTTCTTGCGTGTTTTTTGTTTTACATGGTGTATTAAATTCATCTTCTGAATCTAGTTCAAGTTTAGGTAAGTCCTTAACACGTCGCGGAAAATGGAAGGACATTTATATTTTTTTGTATTTATTAAGAATGTCTTCAACAAACTTGTAAAATAAAATTGAAAACGAAAACAAAATAGAGTTGTAAAATTATTGAGTATTTCGATACTGAGTAATCGATACTGAGTAATATACTTTATAAAAGTACTCAATACACAAAAGTAGCGTCTTTTTGCATAGAAATTAGTTTTTCCGTATGAAAATACAACCCTGAAAATAATAGTCTAAAAATACAATAATATTTATATTAAAAAAATTGTAAACGTGGATTTATATTCTTTTTGTAATAAATTTGAATTTTTAAATATAAAAACAAAGTTTTTGTAATAAATTTAAATTTTTAAAATTTGTATTTTTAAATATAAAGAAACGTTAATATTAATAAATTCAGTAGTAATGAATACCCGATTTAAATTATCGAGAACTATTGCAACTACAGCCGACAAGTTATGTTTAAGTCTGGCAGCACTGGCAAAATGTTGTCAAAAAATACCAAGGTTGGACGCCGTTTCAGTTTCAAGGTATTCATAAAAAATTAAACGGAGCATAACATTTTAATGTAAGCTTCAATATAAATTCCACATTGCCCAAAAATAATTTATAATATCCACCACACAATATTCTTGTGCAACTTTTGCTATTGTGCAAAAATAACCAGTGTGTATGTCATATTGGCAGTTTGTACAATAAATAGGAAACAGTGCGCCCCGGTAGGCCAATTGGTAGCGTGCTGGCTTATCAGTGAGGGGGTCGTGGGTTCGATTCCCACCAGAGGCACTGGTCTGTTTTCGCTACAACGCGCCGAAGGCCATAGTAGCTAGTGCTCGGTTAGGGTAATAGTATATAATTTGTAATTATATGATTATTAATTAATAATAATAATAATAAATAGGAAACAATCATTTGGGTTCTGCTGAGATCTTTAGCCAGATCGAAATTTTTGGTCTTCAAAGTTTAGTAACGTCATGATGCTTTTAAGGAAAAGACCCTAACCACGTGTTTGTTTTCAAACTCTGAACATATCAATAAAAACAAATATAAACTAAATAAGAATTTTTCAAAACTCGATATAATCTTCTATTTTTAAATAACTAACAAAAATTAACTGATGCAAACAATCGTTAAAAAATACAGTAGTTTACTTCAGTTGTTTATTTAAATAACTGTCAAAATAGTTGTTTTGTATTATTTCATAGAAAAACAACTATAATTACATTTAAAAACAACTACTACTGATTACTACACAAAACTGTCATGTACTAACTGTGAACTTTTCCTGTTGCGTAAGACGTATATATACGTCCAAAGGTTTTTTTATTTTGACTAAATGTCATACTAATCAAATTGTTCAAAATTATGCAATTTTGATGAAATATAAGTCTCACTTGGCTGTTATAATGAATTTACACTTCCACGAAATCTGGTTTCAAATCGAGTTAAATCCAGTTACAAATCACCCTCGTTTACATTATAAAATTTGTCAGGCAAACTTGATTTTGGTGTGACAACACCTCAGAATAAACATTTTTCTATAAAGTTATTAATTTATTGGCGGAAGACAGAATTTGAAGCCATTAATAAAGAAACAATATTAATTTTGTTAAAAATTGTGTTTTTTGTAAGGGATAACTATTTGGAAGCAAGATATTTCTCTTTGTTCTTCTCGTCATAATATCAATGTTGCTTGAACAAATTATCTTCGCTTGAAGGAAAATTAAGTAACTGAATGATTTCAATAAAAAATTTTATTGGATTTTACACTCATATTATTTTGTTTTCTTAAATTAAATAATTTTGTTTTGTTTCCATTTTTTTCGACAAGGTGATGCCCACATTTTACAAATTTCTCTCCCAAAACAGGGAAAAACACATTGTTGTTTCGTTACAACCTAATTTTGAACGTAATTTTAAACTAGATTGTCCGACAAACTAGTTATGCATTTGTATGGAAAATCTGGTTTGAAATTAAGTTTCATAACCAGATTGTCCTAAAATCCAGTTTAAACCAGATTTCAGGTGTAATGTAAATTCACTATTAAATATTGCAATAATAGTCGTTATAAACAACTTTTCTGTTAACACTCCTTAAAACCGTCTACGTCTCTAGAGTAGGGTTGCCATATTTGAAAAGTGAAAAAAAAAGTACATTGATGAAAAAAAACAGTACTTTTCAAAAAAAAACAGTACATTTTTGTATTTATTGTTAACATAACTTTTACTTCAATACATCACATATTTACTTAAAATAAGTTAATACATCGAACCAAATAGCGTAGGTAAAATCAACAAAAGATTTTTTGTAGATCTTTAACGAAATTTTGTCAATTTTTTTTTAAGATTTAACAAATTTTATTCAAATCAACAAAATTTCGTCAAGTTTACATCCTCTAAAGAAGTAAAATTGACTAAATTTCATCAAATTGACTAAATTTCGTCAAATTGGCTAAAATTATTAGTTTCGACGCCATTACTTTTTGCATTGGGCAGTGTCATGAAAAAAATTGTGTTTACAAACATCCATTGCTTGAAAAGTAAACATATGTACAAAGAAACGAAGTGGAATTAATACAGGGAGATTCAAAAAATTTATATAAAAAACTATTGTACACACAAAAAAAAAACATGGTTAAAAAAAATATATTCTTTGTACACGCAAAAAAACTTGTTTATATAAAAATATGTAAAATATACAAAAAAAACAGTACAAAAACAGTCCAAATCCAGAAAAAACAGTACTTTTGCGTACTGTTTTAGGTGTTGTGAATAAAACAGTACATTTTTCAAAAAACAGTACATGTACTGTTTAAAACAGTACGAATGGCAACCGTACTCTAGAGGGGCTAAGAAACTCTTGAGCTGCATTTATATTACGCTTGAAATTTAGTTTAAACTAGACTTCGAGCATAGTGTTAAGGTTGCTTTTACATCATGCTCGAAATTCAGTTAAAACTAGATTTACAAATCTAGTCCGTGTATCATTTTCTACACTACACCATATGACCAAAATCTAGTTTAAACTGAGTAAATGCTGCTTAGTTTAAACGATGGTAAATGCAGCTTAAAATTTAAACAGTAGAATTATTTGGTGTTATTTTTCAGCATGGTTGGCAAAGACTATCCGAAAAATACCGATAACGATAAATAACCGCTTTCAAAGAACTATCTTTCACTAGAAAGTGAAATACAGAATATTCCCGATAAGCATTATGTCAGTTTGTTTACTTACTTCTATTACTACAGCTGAATGCTTTTAATACAAAAAGTAAGCAAATCATTAAATGACCTTAATTTTGTATTTAACTTAGGTGAGCGTTATTTTAATGTGATTTGTTTTGTAACCTAAGTAAAATACAAAATCAGTACCCAAATATAATGAAATAAGCAAGAGCTCCAGTTTTATAATTTAATATGGAGATTTTAAAGGTGTACTCACGCTTTCAAATTTAACTTTTAAATCCTGTACGGATTTTGATAATTTTTAACACAAAGCTGATTGGGAGAATTACTACAGCTGAATGCTTTTAATACAAAAAGTAAGCAAAACATTAAATTACCTTAATTTTGTATTTAACTTAGGTGAGCGTTAGGTGAGCGTAAGCGTTTTAAGTTCATTCAGATTAAATTAATAAACATTTTTCCCTGAAAGAAAAAGAATATTTTCTATGTTTATTTATATATATGTTTATCGAATACTTTTACATATTTGCATACAATCAATTTTATAATAAATCATTTTTATAATAGTATTTATATTAGGTAATATTTTTAAATAATACACACAATTTAACAATTCAATTAAGAGAAAGATTAACTAAAGAAACAAAAACAAATTAAAATTTTTATTATACATATATCCATACTAATTTTTTACATAAAAAAATCTTTGAAAACTTATATTGCAGATGCTGACTTCAGTACAACACAAGTTTTACGAAAGATTTGATTTGAAAAAGTATAAGGTTAAGGAGAGACTTAAGTTAGGCTTTAATTCTTTTCAAAGTCCTTTTATGATTATTTCCATTGCAGAAAAGAGAACTTTCTGATTAATATTATTGTACACACACACTCCGTTGAATATTTTTTAATACAGCGAGAAATTTGTTTGTTCTGGCGATATTTTGTTGTAGTGTCTTTACTTCATTTAGTATATTTCCAATTTTATTCTTATAAGATGGAATGGCTAAATAAGTGGCGATCTTGGCTAGTACGGCAAAATCGCTGCAATGAAAAAGGTTTTAGATTAAACTTATTAGTTTCATAAACATACATTTTAGTTAATATTAGGGTTGGCAGGCAATACGTTATCAATTAAAAACATTTGTAACAGACAACTGTTACCAATAAAATACTGTTACCGAAATACCGTTACCCCAAAATAGATCAATACCTCTGAAGTACCGATATTTTTAAATTTCTGCTTTTGTTAATTGCACGTAGTCATTGAGTATTTCACTACATTAGTTAAACCGAAAAAGAATTTTGATAATAACTCCAAGTTTCCAAGCATTTGTCGGAACGCCTTGTTCTAGTTCAAAATTTTCTTCTATATTAAAAAAAAAAAAACCGAATTCCTACAGCTGTTTGCCATTAACAAACTGCGTTTAACTAAGTTTAAATATAATTGAAAACTCGTCTTAAGATGATAAATTGGTTCTGGGGGCAACCATGTAACTCGATTCAAATAAAAATGTTCGAGTTCGTAATTATTTATAAAATACTTCTTTTTTCTATTTTATTGTTCTTATTCTTGCACACTATACCACACTATACATATACAAATTAAAAAATTAAGAAGTATTTACAAATGGCACAAGATTTCAAATCTTATATAGAGTTTTCCACGTCCAAGGATAAATTTAAGCTGTTTCTTAATATAGTTTTTAAGTACTTAAGCTATATTATATTGATATATATATATATATTATATTTATTTATATATTTATTAAATTTTTGATTTAATCATAGTCTGTAAGGAATTTTTGTTTCCATAGACTGAATAAATGAAATGAAATTTCAGAATTCGAACATTATTTTTCGTATCGAGTTACGCGGTAACGACCATTCTTATACCCTCCATCCGATTGTGCAGAAGGGTATATATCAGTTTGTCAAATGTTTGCAATTCTTCTAAAAATATTCTGGGACCAAATAAACTATATACATATATTCTTGATCCGCATGAACAGCGAAGTCGATATAGCCATGGTCGTCTGGTGAAACGGCCAATACTTCGTCAATATAGAAGCGGGACTGCTAGTTTTCAGTTTGTTTCAAATTATTTGTTGATATCAAGATCCGTTTGGTATTGAAAATGAGCAAAATCGGTTAACGCGTTCAAAAGTTATGAGTGAAAATGTGGGAAGGACTCTAAAGTTTTTTTAAGGAAATTAATAAATTTCGTCGTACGTGTATGTACACACAAAAAATCATTGCCAAGTAATTAGGAGCATTTCAACTAATAAAATTTTTTCATATAAATTATTCAAATATTAAGTAAAAACAAGAAAAAACTTGGTTAAACGCCATTAGTTTTCACATAATTTTTGCGAATAAAATTTATTAGTTGAAATGCTCCTAATTACATGGCAACGATTTTTTGTGTGTAGTTCAATTAAACAAAAACAAATCTTCTAACAAATTCGTACTGGCAAAAATTTATATACTAAAAACATGCAAGTTCTTTGTCATAAAACTGTCACTTTACTCTCTCTTTTTACTATTTTGTACTTAGTATTTGTGTAAACGAACACCTTGAAGTAACAATTTGTACAAATTTGCAATAATGTTTGTGTTTATAATTGTTAGAGAAAAAACTTTTATTCTTCTTAACCTCAACTTTTCTATAATAGTTACTATCAGGATGAAAACCTGATGGTAACTATTATCTATAATTGTACAATGGGTTAAGACGTTCCAATACTAACACTGATTCTTTTGAACCTATAATTGCATATTTTAATAGCGTTTTAATATATTTTTAAATGTTAAGGAAAATGAAATTACGTTTATGCGAAAATTGATTAAAAACACTTATTTTGTTAAAAAAAAGCACTACACTAAGATATTTGAATAAAATTATGATTCAATAAATGCTTTTTAAATGCATAGATTTCTAATAAGCTACTGAGGTATTTCAGCCAAAAGAGTAAATCAATTGGGTTAGGACTGCAAATAAAACCAAACAAATGAACTAATAGTAATTTACTTTTTTCTATAAACTTTCTTAACTTTAAAATAATTTCATAGAATTCCTTCATTTAATTTTTGTTGCACCGTGGTTTCACATCAAACGTGGAAGTTTCACATTTTCTTAAAATCTGTCTTTGGAAATAATTATAGTATTTTGTAAGTAATAGTTCAACAATTTAAAATTTGCTTTTAAACTACAAACAAATCGGTTTTAACACTACTGCATGGCGCTACATATATGAATGTTATAAATACTTTGATAGCATGCAAAATACTATATTGTCAGATCTTTTTAATGCGGTATATTTGGAAATTCGCTGTTTTTGTAATGTAACTAACTAGAGAATGCATCAAATAAGCATTTTCTGTTCCCGTAATCCCAGGAATTTTGTTCGGAAAACCCGGGATTTTCAAGAACGCACTTTCAAACAAAAAGTTAAATATTCTACTTTTTTAATGAAGCAATTAGCAGTTTAAAACGAACGAAAAATACAATAACTATATATACAGTGGTGTTCAAAACATTGCAACTGAAATCATGGTTTAGGTAATTATAATTTTTTTGATCAAAAAGATTTGTGGTATAAGTTTCTGTTTTTTCAGTTATAACATATTATTTTACAAATACAAAAAAATTATTCATTACTTCTCAAAAATAAAAAAAAAGTAATTTTAACAAAATAAGTCGATAGTGCAGTGTTCAAAACATTTGTAACTCTTAAAGTTATTAACAGGAAATACAAACAATGGTTTTAACGCTCAGTATTTTGTAGCGTAGCCATTATTTTTTATAAGTTCTGGACACCTCTTAGGCATTGAGGCAATGAGCTTTTTAATATAATCGTCAGAAATTTCATTCCACTGCTTCTCCACTCGACGAAAAGTTCATCACCATTTCGGAATACTTTATTGCCGATATTCCGTTTTACAAGCATCCACATGTTCTCAATCGGGTTGAGATCGGGAGATTGAGCCGGCCACGACGACGTGTGTTTTGGGTCGTTGTCGTGCTATAAGGTTCATGAGAGTGGCATTTCCCATTTAGCATACGGAAGCATAACTGAACTCAAAAGATTTCTATAGATTGTGGCCGTCATGTGCTAGTAATGCGGTGAATTGGGCCAATCCCATTTCCTGAAAAACACCCCCACACCATAATGTTTCCACCTCCGTGCTTCACTGTGGCGGTTGTGTATCTGGGATTAAACTTTTCGCCTTGTGTTCTTCGAACATTGGCTCTTCCATCTGATCCCCGGAGGTTGAATTTAGACTCATCTGACCACAATAAATTTTTCCATTGCTGTTGAGTCCAGTTCAAATGGGTGCGTGCAAAGTCAAGCCGAGCTTTTCGGTTTTTTTCCGACACGGTTTTTTTGTACATATAACTCTAAGACCATATTCTCGGGCTCTTCTTTAATGGTGGGAAGACTGACATCTATTAAAAGTTTAGTTTTAGCTTCTCTGGGAACTGCTTTGGGATATTTCGTAACAAAATTCTTGATTTTCCGATCTTCTCTTACAGTTGTAATACGGGGTCTTCCACTCATAAAGAGTTGTGTGGATGTTACCACTATTAACAATGCGGCAAATCGTTGATTTTGGAACGGAGTACTTTATAGAAATTTTTTTTTGGGAAAGTCCATTTTGAAAATCGTTTAAAACTTTTGATTTAAAATCAGAATTGTATTTATTTCCTGCCATTTTTTACAAAAATTATTCTTACGATGTTTATGCTTCCCACATATTATTACAACTATTATAGAACAATAATTATAATAAATTTGTTTAAAAAATGTAACGGCCTGAATCTCATATTTAAAAGGAATGCGATTACCGTTATATCCTAGCATTTGTTAATATAAATTGTTTCGTTAAGAGTAAGTATAATGAGAGTTGCAAATTTTTTGAACACCTGCACATATTACTATTAATGTTTTTGTTGTTTTAATTTAACGGAATTAATTTTTTTTATTTGTTTAACATAAAACAATGCATGAAGAATATGAGCCTAATCTTGGAAAGACTCCTCCTACTTTCTGAAATAAATCTATCCCGAGATTTGTACATTTTGCTATAAAAACACGGCTGAAAAGGCCCTCTTTCAACTTAAATTTTAACGGTCACCTAGAATGATGATTTATGCATTAATTTGCTAGCGCGTCTCCCGGAGAAGAAGTAGCTCCCATAATCTTGGAAAGATTCCTAATACTTTCGGAAATATCAAATTGACCCGCCCTAGTGTACACTCATAGAAAAATATGTAATATTAGGCTTTTCTATATGTAAATGAAAAAATTAATCTTTTCAAATAATTATTTGGCAACTCTGACCAATATCTTTATTTTACGCTTGTAGTGAAGATGTTTAATTAGTTTAAGGTTTTTGCACCGCTTAATTATACTTATCAATTAAAAAATATAGTCGTTTAAAAATACTAGTTTTAAAACGGAACCCTTGGTCAATAATGAGTTAATAGTTTTTGTTTGTTTTTCATACTGTAAGATGTTAATACTAAAGAAAAGATTTGGCCGAGAAAACGATTATACTTAAAGTTCAGTTTTTATTGGAATGACAATTTATAGTAATAGCTAATAGTTAATAAATAATAATTATTAAAGTATTTAACACTGGGTGATCCATATATCGAAATATGTGTTAATGAAGTTGAAGTCACGAAATCCCGGGAGCCCGGGATCGTAGTTTTCCCTGGATTTATAAAATTCAGTCCCCTTCGGCGCCTCTAATTGTCATATTGAATTTTATTTGTTGCTTTTCAAAACGTGTGATAATTTTCATGATCGACAATTCAATTGTTTCATTGGCATCACCCAAATCTGCAATTGTCTGCAATAGAAAAACTTAATTGGCTTAGCTCAAACCGAGATATTACATACAACAGAAAAAATAAACTCTATGAGAATCTTTTCTCCGCCTTAGTGTATAATAAATTATAATTTATATAATAATATAATTATTCAATAATTAAGTACAACCAAGTAAAAACTTGGTAAAATGTTACTAGTTTTCGCATAACATTTGTAAATAAACTTTATGTTGAAATGCTCCAAATTACTTGGGAAATTTTTTTTTGTTTGTTTGTTGAGAAGAGCTTTGGTATGCTAGTTGTTTAGATCAGGCAGTTTATACACTAAGGCAGACAAAATATTCTCATAAAGTTTATTTTGTATGTTGTATGTAATGTCTCGGTTTAAGCTAAGCCAATTATCTTTTACTATTGCAGAAAACTGAAGATTTGGGTGATGCCAATGAAACAATGGTATTGTCTATCATGAAAATTATCAAATAAATAAAATCTAATATGACAATATCATATTAAATTTTTTGACTTGAGGTAGAACAATAAAACATATATAACTAAATATATGAAAATGTAGAAACAATTTTGGTATTTTTAATACAAAATTGAAAACATTTTCGAATTTTTAACTTTATCTAAAAACAAAATGTTGTTTTTAATTCGAATTTATTAAATTTTATGCCAGTTTGTCCAGGCGAATGCTATATACCCTAAGCATATATTTGATAGTTTGAAACATAAATGATTTTTTTCTCTTTTTAAATTCGTTCAAGATATACAAAAACTAACACTTTAGCTTACAAAAAAAATTAAATGAGTCTAAAAATAGAGTTGGAGAAAAACGTATCATTATATTTCATCTGGAAGTAATAAGACGAGTAACATATTATTGTTCACAAATTAATTTTTGTATGCGAGTAATGCATTATAAATTTCTTATCGGTAACAAATTATTTTATTATTGAAAGTAATGCAAAAGGTAATTTTTACTCATTACAAAGTAAGGTATAAAAATAATAAGTCATTACCATGTTTCTGCTGGGATGTTTTACTAGAACCAACCTCAAGGAAACCGAACAAGCCTCACTGATAATACTGTACAAATTCAAACAAAATTCATCAGTGTTAAAAAAACTAACACTAGAACTAAAAATATAAGTTAGTCTTCAATCCGTTCTTTAAAACTATCATATTTAAAAAATAGAAGCACTGATTCTTAGAACTTTTTTATCCCAAAACTCAGTAACTCTGAGATTTAGGACGAGTTTTTAGGATGTAGATTATCTTTAAACTTAGATTAACGAAGTTTTTAAATGGAATGCTGCTTCTGAAACGTGGTTTATTTTGTTTTATTATGAAACTCTAAGCGTTGTGGTGCAATGGTTAGCGCGTTGGACTGTTACACAGATGGTCACGGGTTCGATTCCCGGTGGCGACAACATCAATTTAGAAAAAAAAGCAAAAATAATATGTATGAGTTTTCTATCACTTATATTTATCGCTGCGTCCACCTTCGTTGTTCCCATAGCACTTAACCCCACCGAAGTAAAATAATGAATCAGGGCTATGAAACAAAAAGCTTCAATAAATTCGCCAACTCTACATCAGGTGGAGAGCAAACTTTTAAAACTTCTTAAACTTTTCCTAAATAAATCTAAGTTTCTAAGGTACGTTTCTTTAACAAATCACAGGATGTTTTTAATCATAATTGAAAAAAACAGTTAATAGTGTTTTTAATGATAACAAAGAAATACATTAGAGGTTATCATTATTGGTACAATACATTTTGTTGTTGGTTCTGGTAAATTCTGATAAATTTATCAAATACACCATTAACCAGATCAACAAGGGTTGTTTACCAAGAATGAATACCTCTATTTATTATACATTAAACGATTAATCGCTGATTTTGTCGATTAATTGATAAAATAATAAATTCAACCGATTTTTAGCCTAGGTCGAATAATTGGAAACACTAAGTTTTTTACTAGAGTAATTGCATTTGAATTTTTTTATAAACTTGGAAATGGTTGAAAAACTTCGTTTTTGATCTAAATAAACGAAGATTAACTGACATTCCAAAAATAATATAAAATAGCTGTTATTGTTGTCGATAGTCGCATCGTCTAGCTTAAAATGTGTATTTTAACTTACTTTTTTTTTTGCTTACGGCTACTATATATATATATGAGATGCGAGTATTTATTCCTTGTCTCCCATCTTAACTTTGGATGTCATATAAATTCCTACAATCAAGCCGAAAAGACCAATTGCAGAACCGAAGATCTCTACAATAAGGATCTTCACAAAAAGAGCCGAGTTTGCTGCATCGGCCAAAGCAGCACCAGATCCCACTACACCAACAGCAATACCGCAGAATAAGTTGACCAAGCCAACGGCCAACCCAGCTCCAAACATTACATATCCGGCTGTCCAGTTATTATTCATTACGGTTTGACTCATCAAGGCTGTTTCCATTTTGAACGACTCCAACAAACCGGACAAGACAATGGCAGTGATAAGGCCATAAATGGCCACAGCTTCGCAAAAAATAACAGAAATCAAATTTTTGGTCTTGATACGAGGAGCTTTAACACCGCCACCAACTATGCTGGTACCAGTTGTATGTATACCAAGAGCAGCACCTACAACAGATAACGACACAGCTAAACCAATACCCAAACATGCCCACATGTAGGGAGATGAGGACGATAGAAACCAGCCAACGCTGACACGCTCTCCCTTTCCTGTGAACACATGATAAAAAATAAGTACTGTTACGACGGCAGTAAAGAGTCCACCAAATGTTTTTCCAACAACAGAACGTAACTGGGTGGCCATAGTTTTTAGCTCAGCTGAATTATGATGTGAAAGTTATTCGAAGAAAATCTACAACATATTTAACAACTATTAATATTATCCTCCAAATTTAAAATAATATTAATTTTACAAATATTTTAAAAAGAAATATTTACAAAATTCAAGAAAAAGTGTATAACTCACAAAAATTTTAGATTATTTTCAGTGACAGGTGACTGTTTCACGAAAAACTTTCTGCCTTAATCACATGATCAAGTGCTGCACTCTAGCGTATTAAAATGATAACATAAAATTTTCTGTATGTAATTAATACATGGTTGTATCAAATAGTACATTTTGCGTTTAAAATTGACTAGTCGTCAGCTTATTATTGTTTTGAAATATACGGCTTAAACGAAATCCGACTCCGTTTAAGTACCGTTTTCTCGATCAGTATAAGGACCTGAAAACAGATTTTGAAAGTCCGTCAATGACGTACCGTTTTCGTACCATTGTCTCGGATTGAACCATTGAATTGAATGTTTGTATTAAACGGACGGTTAACGTGAAAATGGACCATTAAAACGGATCCGTATCAGGTCCTTACTTATACCGTTTTATCAAAAAAAAAAAAAAAAAACGGCTTGAAAAAATTTATTAAAATAATCTCCCTTTAAAATTTTGTATATGTATATATTTTTTTAAATTTATAAATATACATTAATTAATTAAAATAACTAAAAACAGATGTTTGATTAGTTTTTACATTAATACTTTATTCACCCCCGGTGCAGTTTCTATCATCATCCACATCACCATGGTACAATTGTGGCCTATACAAAAATTCAAGATTTGCATGTAAAACAAAAAATACGTAATTAAGATTCAATTGATAGTATTTAGGAATAAGAGAGATTCAATTTAGCGTATTGTTAGCAAATATATTTATTTGCACATACTATCGTGAAACACCTTTAAAATCTCATAAATATTTACAGTCTTAACGGTGGTACAGAACGGATTCACGCTTTTGTTGTATACGCTATCCGTACTTACAAAATACCAAGCTGTACTAATAAAAAAAAAAAAAACAGTAAAAGCTATAGCTAAGATTACTACTGAAAATTTTATTATTTTATTTTGACAAATTTGCGTAGTCCGTATTTAAAGGAACGGAAACGGATTCTTGAGAAGGGTTACACAAATGTTTCTTAAAATCTATATATCCATATATTCTAAACAAAACTAAAAAATGTTCCTCTTTCATGTAAATTAAATCAAAAGTTATTTTTTGTTTTACATTCGATGTTTTGGTCATGATGACAAACAATAATTAAATAAATTTTTAAACTTTTTTATGCAATATGTTAATTGCAGTCAAGCAATAATGAAGATTTCTTTTTAATATTTGTATACCAAATTTACTCCATATGCTAAACAGTGGTATATGCATCAGACCAATGCAAGATATATTTATATAGGTAGGCTTAGTAGCCCAGCTGTTTATCTTCCTCTTCCCTGGTTTTGACATTTCTTACATGGTTTTGACACTGTACTGTACTCAACAACAAAATGCTTGTTGTTTTTGTATTGTTTGTAGTTGTTTGTTGTAGTTGTTGTTCTAGTAAGACTACCTATATAAATAACTCTTGAGACCAATGTTTATTCAAGGTTACACGAAGTCCACATTAGATATTAAGTTGGATATGATATGTGCGAGAACGCCAATAGATAAACGGAATTCAATTATCTATGTTCATATTAATGTTTTGGGTGGAGAACACGTATTCATATTTATATCATGTCTTCTCATAATTTTCTGTCTACCGTTGAGTTAAGACGTCCGTTTATTCATTCAATTTTCAACTATGCGATTAAAAAAAACTCTTCAAACTGATTTATAACAGCTAAACAATTTTAATTGCAAGTTTTCTTCTTGTACTTCTTTAATTAAAGGCGTTTAACTTTTATTTATTGGTTTGTTTACAATCTTTTATGCATGTGTGTGTGTATTTTGACAGCTCATATCATGATATTGTTGTTTAGAGATTTATCATAACAATACTATTTTCATATCAGATATAATACTAACAGTAACTGTGATGTGTGGTCCACACGTAATATAATTCTCTCTGTGATTGAATTTGATGTTTGCCGACAGAAAAATATTAAAGTTAATATCTAGTGTGGACACTATTGCTGATATTATGCAAAATCGATTCTAAATATCTCAGATATAATAATCCGTTTCTAACTCATTTTTATAATGGTCTGTAAAATGGGGTTAAACCATTAGTAAGCTGACGTAATGTCAACTATTAAAAAAAATCGCTGCACCAGTCCCAAAAATCGCTAGAAAACCCTGAACAGACTATAGAATTGCGCGCCTAATAAAGAGCTTCGAAAGAATCAATTCAATTTGAGCTTAATTCACAAAAAATTGATTTTAGAATTAAAGAACTATCACATATCGGTCCGTTAATAAATTCCCTAGGAATTCATTCACTAGCTTCATTCAAAAGCTTTAATTGGTAATGAATGAATTCCTATCTTAAATGAATTCAAGTAGACAAATCTAAAAAACAATTAAAAATTCAATTATATATAAAATGTAGAATGGTAGTATAAGTTCATTCAACATTTTACTAATTAAATAAAGTACAATATTTTGTTATAAATTGTATATTAACACTTCCAATTTTCACTATTTCAGCTTTTTAAATTAAGCTTCTGACAGTTTTACACAGAAAAAAAAATAATAGTTAAACCAATTATTGTAAATTAAGTATGAATCTTATTAAAGTAAATATGATTCTTGGGAAATTAATAGTGTCCAGCCGAACTCACTTTTTTTGTCCGAAGACGTAGTCCGATGCACTCGAAATTAAATATTTCATTCTGAAAACGTACTAAATTTCTTCAAATACACGGAGTGTATTGTGAGAGTGAAATTGGCCAAACATCACTTTTCGGCCTAACTCAGAAGCCGAATACTTGGTCGGACACTAGAAATTAACACCCTGCTTTTATCAAGCTAACGGAATAATTTCTCCAGAGGAATAGATAAACAAGCTCTAATTTTTTTATTTTCTGAAGTTTGCAACACCGATTTCGGAAACTCAACATTTTTGCAAATTTGAGTTTTCTGTTTTAAGACTATACCGATTTAAGGGCCTACTATTTTCCATTTGGTAGGGCATTTTTTATTTGCATAAATTGGGGTTTTTATAGCAATCTAAGAGAGAATTATATTACATGTGGACCACACTTTACTGTTAGTATTATATCTGATATCAAAATAGTGTTGATATATCTCTAAACAACAATATGATATGAGCTGTCAAAATACACACACATATATAAAAGTTTGTAAACAAAAAATAAATAAAAGTTAAAATTAAAAAACTACAAGAATGTATTCAGTAATAAATCAATTTCGTTATTTTGAATATTTTCGTATATTTGAAAATGATATGACATGATATAAATATGAATACGTGTTCTCCACCCTAAATATTAATATGAACATAGAAGATAATTTAATTCCGTTATTCTATTGGCGTTCTCGCACATATTATATCCAACTTAATATATAACGTGGACTCTGCGTTAACCAGATATTTCGATATAAACTTGACATTAATAAACTATGGTTAAGCCCTAAACCTTTAATTTGTTATCAAATCGACAGCTTACATGCCATATATAAACATTTCCACTTAAATTTGGTCCGGTTGAGGCCCCAATCAATTATCCTTTACAGTGTACTGTTGTTTTATTAAATGCAAATTATTTCGAGACAACTAGGGAATATATTTCGGAAATTGGATATAAAATTTTAAGAGTTCGTAACAAATAAGTTAAACTTTAACTAATAAAAAAGAAAACATCTAAATGATACCCTAGTAGTGCAATTAGGCTTATCAAATAGTTCCCACAAAAAAAATTGCATCTTTTCTACTCCCTAGACATGATATATCCGTAAAGTACTGATAGATTTTCATCGGCTCTATTATCAATTATGTTAATTGAAAGGTAGGAAATCTTCATTGAATTCCATTCGAGTTTAACTAAGTTCCGGTTTATAAATTCCATTTAAGTCGACAAATAAAAACCAACTGCATTGTTTTCGTTTACCTTCAAGTTATTTAATACAAAAAATTATCTGTAACTAGTGTCCTTAAAAAGGTAAAATAATTTACGCATCATCGCCCTTGGTAGCACGTGTGTATATTACTTGAGAGGCATGTTGAGTGACTTGTTTAATCAAACCTATAAGTAAACAAAATAATAGCAAATTAAGGTCCGATTTAATAACAAGGTTTACTTTTAACTTACCCTTCTCACGCAATTCAATCAAAGCACGCTTAGCCAAGGAACCACGGATCTTTAAACGTTCAGACACAACAGAGGGAGTGATCAATTTGTATTGTGGCACTTCTTTGTACAACTTTTCATAGGTGGCTTTGTCGAAAAGAACTTGATTGTTCAACTTGTCCCTTACTTTGCCTTTGGACCACTTCTTCTTCTTGGCCTTGCCGCCGCCGCTACCTTCCTTCTTCTTTTGTGTTTTTTGTGGCTGTTTAGCCGAGGATTTTGAGTCCTTCTTGGGCGGCTAAAAAAAAAAAAAGGTTGCTTAGCCATGTCAAAATTAATTTTTAGGTTATGTTTCACACAAATAAATATTGTTTTTCACACTAATTTTTGTTTTGCACACTAATTTTTGTTTCTTTTCACTAATTCTTGCTTAGATTTTTTATAGTAGACTTTCCAGTTATTTATATAATATATTTAATTTATTGTTTCACTATTTCATTGCATTTTTGTAAAGATTTTTAATAAAAACATTCGGCCATACAACCTACCATCTTGAAAACCTCAATGCAAAAAGATGGAGGACGGAAACTGTCAGTGCTACCAAACAAAAAATATTACAAATTTTGACAGTTTTAGGAAGTGTTTGGAAAAAAAATCAACAGTAGATGAATTCCCAAAAATTCTTCAAAAATTTTAAATATTCAAAAAGACCCAAAAAATAAAATTAATAAAGCTAGAAACAAAAAAAATCATTAAATTTATAAAAATTTAATAAAATTTTTTGAATAATTAAAATAAAACACAAAAATATTACTATTTTGAATCTTTAAAGGGGTATTTTAACCCTTAAACGTCCATCAGTGCTGATTTGAATGAAAAGTTGTTTTTATGGTGTGAAATGCTTAATAAACTAAAAATGCTAACCACAATTTTTAAAATAATTTTTTTATGCTTTTATTTTCAAATTAAAAAATGAAATAATTTTCAGCATATTAAAGTTTTAACAAGTTCGGAAGTTATTGCAAAAAAAGTAAATACTGCTCCACAAGTTTTGTCCATTCAAAAAAATTTCTAATACGTCTCTAGTCAAAAAAGCATTTAACATTTATAACACCTGTCTTCTTTCTATTAATTAATAGTTTTTCAAAAAAGTTTTATAAAAAATGTTTTCAAAAAAGTTCTATAAAAAATGTAAAAAATTGTATTTTGTAATTAAATATATGGCAACCCTGGAATAATAGTTTTTAAATATTTGTGTACTTAAGACCTAAAATTATCACATGCTTTTTACTTTTTGCGTTGCTATATCTCCCTCGCATCCAAAATCATCAGGTCCTAAAAGTAGTTGTTGTTGTGAAGCAGTGAAGGGCATCCTCGCAATCTCCAAACCCCGCGGCGTTAAGCTAGAAAATCAGCTGTTTTGTTTTTGGTTTACGGATAGTGCGTTTTTCAAAAAAGCACCTCTCATAAACCATGAACGAAACAGCTGGTTCGTCACGGCACGGAACGGAAAGACTAATGGAGCCTTTATTGTGTTAAAAAGAACTCAGTCAATTGTTGTTAAACACTTGTTGAAGCAAGATCAAGCTACGCAACATAAAAAATTGAACTTCGCTTATTGCTGCTACACACACAAGCCTTAAAGTAATAGTATGTGTTATGCTCTTCACTGTTTTAAAGCACCGTGTGTGAAAAATTGGCTAAAGACTACATTAGTCTTGCCGTTCCGTGCAGTAACGAACCAGCTGTTTTGTGCGTTTTTCAAAAAACCACATCACATAAAACAATAACGAAACAGCTGGTTCGGCACGGCACGGTACGGCAAGATTAATAGAGCCTTTATTGTGTTAAAAAAAACTCAATCAATTGTTGTTAACACTTGTTGAAGCAACATAACAAATTGAACTTCGCATTTTGCTGCTACACAAACAAGCCTTAAAGTAATAGTATGTCTTATGCCCTTCACTGTTTTAAAGCAACGTATGTGAAAAATTATTTAAAGAATTTTATCTGAAAATGTACTAAATTTTTTTTAAATACTCTATGTTCGGTCGGACACTAAAGAGCATGCTCTGCGGGGTTTTAATTACCTCTTTGCCCGTTTTTTATTCCCAAACCTAGAGCTATCCCGGCACAAACGATCCCGCATACCTATCTTCACGTACTAAAGATTCTGTATTAATTTTTCAAGTTCAATCAGCTGTTCAAAGTTTTTTTTATTATATTTTTTTTTTTTCAATAATAACAAAAATGATATAACTCGAAATTTGTAAATAACAAACAAAAGGCTAATACAATAAATATTAATCATTGTTCGGAAACAATGTTCTCTATGCAGCGTTATTATTTACAACTACGTTATATTTTGGGACTAAAAGCCTCCACTACACAGAGTTTCGCCAATATTTCCACTGGTACTGTGATATACAACGCAAACTTTTATGAGTCTTTAGGAATTTCTAAGAATTCGACTCAGGGAGAAATTAAAGCAGCTTACTACAGATTGTCCATGTTGTACCATCCGGATAAAAATCAAGGTAGCGAGTCTGCATCAATAAAGTTCCGTGAAATAACGCAAGCCTACGAAGTCTTGGGTAATTTTCGACTACGCAGATTGTATGACAAAGGTATTTAGCGTGAAATTGAGATAGCTAAATACTAAAATAATTTGTTTGTAGGTATAATACACACGGCCGGTTCACAATATGCCCATAGACCTGAAACGGCTACACATGATGTGGAACCTGAGGTCGAAGATGATCCATCTACAAAGTTTTACAAATCCAGATTTAGAAAATCTACCGTTGCTGACAGTCAAGGTCGTACACCAATTTATGATTTTGATGAATGGTCTAGGGCCCACTATGGTAAATCCTTTGAGCGTCGTCAAGCAGCTAAATCTAAATATGAACGCACCCAGGTCCAACAAAAAGAGCATGCTTTGATAGTTCAAAATGAGATTTTACTATTAGGTATTGCCATTGTTTGCGTTTTTGTGTACCTTAAGTTTATGGTAGATTCATCCTATGACACACCCAAGGAAAGAGCCATTAAAGCAGCCACCGAAGAAAAGGAGAGAAAGGAAAGGGAAGGATCTGTTTAGACGATTTAGTTGTACTTAGCAAATTGTATATATTATAAATTAATATTGTTGAAAGTATCCACTTTTGTGTGTATATTGTTACTATTAAAGTTTATGTTAAGCCCGAAACAACGAATCAGCTAAAAGGCTTCATAACTCAAAAGCGTCCACTACGTTTGCGGCCTGTGAATTTGGTATCAGGTCTTGTTTCTAAGCCTTGTCGTCTCCTGCGTTCTTTCTTGGCCAAAATCCAATCTCGAGATTTTTTCATAGGTTTACCACGGGCATCTTTTGACATTTCACGTTTTTTGATATAACTAATACGTCTTTCGTCCTCTTCATTGCCTGGAAAAATAAAGAAAATACAATTTCAGAATTAAAGTATGTTTATTTGAATATGGACCGTGTTTGAAACACCTACCCAAAGCTTTAGGCATAGGAGCAGCGCCACCAGTCATAAGAACCAAAAAGTATTTTTTGGCTTTAGTAGAATTGGGAAAATCAACCACTATACCACCATAAAAACCTGCTTTCATTGCCTGTGAGGTAACCATTTCAATTTGATCGGCGTTTTCTGGATAAAATTGAAATACAGCCCGAGCAGTTCTTGTGAGGCAGGCGAAAAGTGTAGAAAAGAATTTATACAAACGCTTATGGGGATTATGAGAAGTTTTATCTGCATTACAGAGCCATTGTAAGGCCGATATTGAAATGGCTCCATCAAAGGTGCCGGGTTTAAAAGGCATACCTTGTCCCATATCACCTAATATAACATCGCCGCATACTTCTCGTTCTACTGCTATGTCCAGCATAGATTTCGATATATCTATGCCTATCCACACATGATCGTTATCTTCCAAAACACTACCCGATAGTCCAGAGCCACAACCAACATCCAGCAAAAGACATGATTCATCTTCGTTTAGGGTTAATAATTCCAAGGCCCGCTCTGCCATTTCCACCTGAATTTCAATAATGCGAGTACTATTTGAACAAAAAATAAATGGTTATTAAAATATTTAAAAAGATCAAATATTTACATACTTGCTGGAATATTTTTTAGCTTCATCGTCGTTATAAAACTGGAAGATTAAAAATAATTATGAGTAATTTTTAATTGGGTTCTAAAGGCGACTTACAATTTCAGGTGGAGCAGCATGCTCAGGTCTTCTAGACATTTTGTTTTCCTATTTTTCCTTGTTTTGAAAATTAAGTGCAAAATTTCTTTAAGCACGTGTGTTTTTTTGTTTATATTTTTCAAGAAGTGCTGCCAGTTAAATAATTATAGCAACAAAAAAATAATGAGATGTCACAGCACAGACTAAACAGACTCGACACAATTGACAGCGGCCACAATTGTTCTTAAAAACAGTATTTTTTAAAATAACCCTTTTCTGTAATTCCCCCAATTTTATAATGCGTGTACAAAATTTTGAAAAGTTGCCATATACAGTATTTTTGAGAAAATTTGTCAGAGCTGATAGGCTTTAAATTTTCCTGTCCGATCTAGTACGTCTATGTTTTAAGATTATTAAAGGTACCTACACACGCACAATATTATTTTAGAACTTCTCGTTCTTATTATTCATTCTACTACAATAATTGGTAATAGATTAATAAACAAGAAGTTTCGCAACAATATTGCTAGTTTATGGGTATCTGCTGGACGCTAATTATTTGGAATGGAATAAAGAGCTTAAATGTACCCAGGTATTTTGTTGTTTAATCTTTTACCGCATATTGTACTAGAGTATAGAAAAAACGAAAAATTGTGCAATGATATTGTAAGTGTATTCGGTGCTTAAATAAGTGTTTTGCGTTTGTGTGTACGTGGCTTTAACTATCGAACTAAACTCAAACATTGATAACACAATGGAACCCCATCGGAGCACGGTTGGAATTTTTTTTATTGAGGGCATTCACAAAATTACTTTGTATAGTAATAGAATAAATGATGTTATATAGTAATAAAATATAGAACAAAAAATATATAACTGAATCTCCTCGTTTTTATTCTTTATTCTATTGCCATATACTGTATCAAAAAGACGTCAAAGACTGTGATGACGCCGTGAAGAATGATAGAACAGTTGTGTAGTTCATATGAGTTCTAAATACCCATAATAATGAGTTCTTAATACCCATAACTTCATTTTTGATATTTTATAGTAATAGAATAAATAACAAAAATTAGAAGATTTAGTTATCTCGTACGTATGGTATATTAATCTTCTGGTCACAAAATTACTTTATATGGTAATAGATTAAAGAACAAAAACAAGGAGATTTTGTTATTTCATTAATGTGAATGTACTATTGTACATGTCGCTCATGTGTATGGTGTTTCGCAAGACAAAGAATCTTCGATCGTCATCATGACCCTTCCTGTGTATGAATTATGTATCTTTTTTACGACACACGACAATGAAATGACACCTAGATCATTATCGATTCGGGGATGGAACTAATTTTGTGTATTCATCTCATGGCTTATAAATGTCATATGAAACCGATGCAACAAAAATTTTGACATTTACGCTGTTAAAACGAGAATGATTTAGGTGTCATTTCATTGTAGTGTGTCGTAAAAAAGATACATAATTGATACCCTGGTGTGAAATTTTTTCGTCGCTGGCTAATTTCTAGCGATTTTTGGTTGTAATATAGCCATTTTTATAATAGTTGGCATCAGTGTATAACGTCAATTACATCATCTGTTTTTTATTTTGATTCTTGTTCCAAATAAATACAGATTGCAGTTGCGTAAAATGAAATTAATTGTGAAATTGTAATAAAATTATTCCACAAAGATGTCTCTATTAAGAAATTTATTAAATCCCGCTCGTCAAAGGTAATATTAATGAATTCAGTTTGGTGTAAAATATGTACACATTATTGCCTTGTTTTAGTTATACGAGTTTGTTGTCTAAAAGAACGTTCATGGTTACAAATTCATGGAAATCCAAACAAAACGCAGCAACTAGTACTGAAAACAAGCTAATTGTCAGTGATTCGTGCATTAAAAGATTAAGAGAAATCTGTCAGGATGGCAGCTTTTTACGTATAACCGTAGAAGGTGGCGGCTGTTCAGGATTTCAGTATAAATTTGATTTGGACAACAAAATGAATCCGGATGATTTAGAATTTGGAGAAGATCATGCTAAGGTTGTTATAGACAATGTATCATTAGAATATTGTACAGGCTCTACTGTGGACTTTCATACAGAACTTATACGCTCTGGATTTCGAATGTTGGCAAACCCTTTGGCCGAACAGGGTTGTTCTTGTGGATCATCTTTTGCTATAAAGTTGGATTGAGTTAGACAAACATGGTTATGTAAATTTTAGATGAAAATACTTGTTTAATTTTTCTTTATATAATTTATTCAATTTATATACAATTGAGGGACTTTTTTTTTATTAATTACATGTTGATGCCTACAAGTTTAGGCTTCAAAATTATACATTATTAAATAATAGAAACAATTATATTTAGATTATTCTGGTTGACTCACTCGCATATTTTATTTACTGGCAGCCAATTGTTCACTAAGACTTATGACCTGTTCAGTCAAAACACTTATTTGCTCATCATAATTTATCCTGGTTGTTGTCTAGAAGTAAAAATATATATAAATTTAAAGTTTTAAATATTGTTTTTGGAATAAAAAAAAAGTTTTACCAAATCTTCTTCAAGTAAATGCAATGCCTGATTAATGCTTTCCAATTGTTCATCCTTGCCTTTTAGTTCGTGAGTGGCATTTTCGAGACAATTTTGTAAATGATCCACCTCCGTTACAAAGCTGTTCAGACGTGAATCGGCCACAAGTTTTTCCCTTAATAAGTCTTCGAACTTTTTGCTTAAATCATTAAACAATAATAGTTCCTTAGTGGCTGGCAGCATTTGCTCAGTTTTAGAATCCCGTGAACTGTAAATATTGAATTTGAAATTATAGTGGAAATAGGTGCAAATCGAATTTCAGTTACTTTTTCCCCTCCGATAGTGCAGGTATTGCGGTTAGACCAGCAGCAGTTGTAGTACAATTACAGTTAAAGGATTCTCGCAGTTTTGTTGAACCAGAAACATCGTTTGATTGTAAGGAGTTATTTGCTAATTCTTTAAAATTTAAATTAGCATATATTTTACTGAGCTCATATTGAGAACGCCAGTGAGCCACTTCATTTTCCAATTGCAATATACGACTTTCCGACGAAGTCGGTTGTTGTGAAGTATGTTGGATTTGATGGTGATTATGCAATGGAGTGTAGTCACTGCCCGATGCACTTAAAGCATCTTCACTGCCGAGCTAAAAATTAATCATTGATCATAAGCGAACTAATAACTGACAAAAAACAAACATACCATGCTTGCAGCTTCAACAAGTTTGGTTTCCAATTCTTGATTTCGACTTTGTAATATTTCCATATCCTTCCTAAGACGTTTTTCAATCTCAGCATGTTCTAAATTACGTTTTTCCATCATCTCTTCCATATTTTTAATATGTTCAGAATGCATTTGTAAACCTTTTTCCTTGTCATCAATCTATAAACAAAAGTATTACATAGAAGTAAAATATTTATACCCTTCACTAATTATTACCAATGAAGTTAATTCTGCATTTTCCATAATCTTTTTTTGTAGTTCTTCAAATATTAATGCATCTTGGGCCATGTCACCTTTCGGGCCACCCATTACATGCACTTGTTGCGTTTCGAATTTTTATTGCCACCTCTTCTCTTATTATCTTTTTTGCGTGATTCACTTGCAGCCAGTTCATCTTGCAAAGAAGCTACTCGGTATTCCAATTGCTTGTTACGAAAACCCAATGAATCAATCTCTTGTTCAGCCCGCCTCAATGTGGTTTCCTTTTGTTTTTGTTGGTCTCTCAGAGTTGAACTCTTGGCCTGTTCATCTAATAAGGCTTTCCTTAACACCGATGCCTGTGCTCTAACCTATAAACAAAAATTAAAAAAAATATGTTCCTGATTAATCATGGGCGTTTAACTTTTTTTTACAATTTGTTGTGTACCTTTGCATATTCACTGGCTAGCTTTTGGTATTTGTCTTCTGGTACAAAGCCTTCCATTGTAATGTTTAATGATAAATATCATTAACAAATTGGTTGCATTTGCATATTATCACAGTACAACTGAAATTAAACAAGTGGTAACAAAACATGAATTATTCTTTAGTTTGTGTTAGAAAATACAAAAAACTTCAATATAATTTTCTTTTTCCATTTGTTTAATAACAACTCTGTTTTATAAACATCAAAGACACAGTGGGGACCACTCGTATATACATGTTAGTACTTTTTACACCTAATACGGCATTCAGACTGCTTTGCATTCCAAACAAGTGTTTTGTCAAAACGAGTGTTTTTGCAAAACACGTGTTTTGCTGTCTAGTTTGAAAGTGACATTAAGATTCAGGCTAAGGAGGCTTAATCGTACAAATATGACGCCGTATGTTTCAAGATTATTAGGTTGTTAATTTTTGAACTTAGTTAAAGCAAGAACTATACTTTATTTTTATAAGATTAATCATAATGATGACCTTGTATATTTGAAATAATTTTTTTCTTTTGATCATTCTACAAGAAGCCGTCAAATTCAAATCCCTAGATTAACCTCACTCTTAGAACGTTTATTTCATGTGCGGGTAGCTCATATTTTTAATTACTTGCCTACATAACTCAAGTCCTTAGAATTATCATTCTACACTTTTAAACTCAAAATTTTGATCTATGCACAAGGTAATGAGTTATAATATTTTTCTCATTTTAATGGAACGTGTGACTGTAATTATATATCTATTCATTGATATATAATTACAATTTATATTGTTTTTCTCTTTTTTTTTTAACTTCTAATGTTTATAATAAATTTTTATTTCTCTTTTTTTTTTTAAATTACATTGTTGTTTTATATAATACAGTAGTCTTGTGGAATAGTAATTTCTTAGCCATATATGGCCCTTTGTGTTCGGTTATTTAATTAAAGAATAATAAATTCAATTAATTTTTTTAATTGAGCCTCAGTAAGGGGTATTTCACCTGAGACCAGTGTTACCATATTGACAGTTTTAACGGGTTTTTTCCTGTTTCTTAGGATACGTAACAGTTTTTCATAAAAAAAACAGTTTTTGTTTAATTTCAGCCTTTTTTTAGTTTTTCCAGTTTTCAACCGTTTACCTGCGCGATTTACTTTTTTTTACTTGAATTTATAAATTTAATACAAAAGTTGCGCAAAATGTTTCAATAAAAAATAATACTACGCATTGAACGCAACTGTGTAGTAAGTTTTAACTCCCTTTTTAACATTTGTTGGTGTTGAAACCCTGATATGTTATTCTGTTTCTGTCTGTTTTCGTTTCTCTTGTGTTGTGTTTAGTTAGTCTACAACAAAAAATATTTTTTTTCTGTGTATATAAAATGTTTTATGTTATGTGTTTAATGTTTTTTATGTTGTTTTATGTTTAAATAAAATGCAATTGAATTCAAAATGCACATATTAACTGTTTTTTATTTAAAAAAAAAAAACAGTTTTCTTTTTGTAGTTTTTTGAAAAAAAAATACATGGCAACACTGCCTGAGACTCAGTTGAAAATAACTGAGAAATTTTTTCGGTGTATTAACAGAGAATTTGTTTTATCCGATGAAGTCTTTAACGAGTTTTACTGTGCATACTCATAGTATTGCCAACCTATGTAAATAAAGATGACATACTGTCAAAGCAACAACAAAGTGATTTTTGGCAACCAAAAAAGAAAAGCGGCGTTTTGTGTGATTTTTCTTCTAGTAAACAAAAATTATAAAATTTTTGTACATTAATCGAATAATTATTATAATGTCTAGCAGTTCAGTAGATTTAAGTTCATATCGTGATCAACATTTTAAGGTGTAACAATATTTGTAACAACTCTGCCCAAAAATATAACGCAAAAATATTTCTTTCTTAGGGATCCCGATCAGAACAAGAACGCTCACTACGTGATTCCACCACATTATATGTTGGAAATTTATCTTTCTACACAACTGAGGAACAAATTCACGAACTATTTTCAAGATGTGGTGAGGTTAGGCGTATTGTTATGGGCTTGGACAAATATAAAAAGACACCGTGTGGTTTTTGTTTTGTAGAATATTACCAGAGAAATGAAGCTGAAATTGCCATGAGGTTTGTTTTAAGAAAACCAATTGATTATAGTTCGTTTTTAAATATGTTATAACCGTTATAGATATGTAAATGGTACACGCTTGGATGATCGTTTAATACGTGTCGACTGGGATGCAGGTTTTATTGAGGGACGTCAATATGGCCGTGGTAAGACCGGTGGACAGGTACGTGATGAATATCGTACAGACTATGATGCGGGTAGAGGTGGTTATGGAAAATTATTATCACAAAAACTTGTTCCAAATACTGACACGCGATGATTTAGTTGTAAACAATTTTATTTTTCTACATAATATATACATAAATATAGAGAAAATGGTTAAGTTATTTCTAGAATGTAATCCAATCTATTTGCTAAAGTATGATCATGTACGACCATCCCAAATCATGCTCCACTATTGTTGAGGGTCTAATGTGAAAGTAATGCAAATACAAATGATTAATGTGCACACAGCCAATTCGAATTATCAACACATGTCCTATTTTTCACATTCCCATTAAAGTGAAATCAATACGACTTTTTTTGGTGCTTTGGACAAACCCATTTTTTTTTTGCTTTACTTTCCTGGTCGGTTGAAGATGTATTTTAAAAATTAATATTTTGTATAATTTTGTGAACAAATCTTTATTAAAAAATATTTTGAAAATGATTTTTTTTAGTTAACCAATTTTTTGGAAAAATATCATGGTTTTTGACCAGTTTTTAAAATTGGCAAATTTCAACCGTGACGTTATAATTTTTATAAGTTTAGTAGTATTTTAACAAAAAAAAAAAAAAACGGAATACTTGTGTACTTCAAAAATTCATTATCCGGTCGGTCAGATTTTCAAAAACTATATAAAATCAATGAACTAATTTCTAGCAGAGAAATACATTAAAATTTATGTCAGCACCCGCATACCTATTTTTTATTTTCATATTTATGTATCTTGAGCTCTAGGTACAGTATCAAATATATTGTTTTCTATAATTTTCCAGAAAAAATTTAAAATTTGCTTGGAACTAAATTTAGAAGTAGTTTTTAAGGTTTACCCCTTACATCAACAACCAACATACCCGGGTATGCATGCATGAATCGTTAGTAAGAAATTATGAAAACCATTTTTTTAATGTATTGTATAAAAAAACATAAGTAAAAGGAAAGATATGTCTACTTTTTTGTCAGCTTCTTTGCATTCCTGCCGTGTATTGTTATTATAAAAACGAAACATCGACTGCGAGTTGGTTTCTCATAGATCAGTTGTGTCTAGATATTCATAATGGGGGCACCAGCTTATAATAGTATATTCCGATAAGCATCAAATTCCGATATAGTAAAAGGGGTCCATATTCGGTATGTAGCATCATCAACTGTATAATTATTCAAAAAAAATTCAAGTGAATTTACCTCCAAATTCTTCATTCGAATTCATTACATTAGCAGAATATTATCCAGTTAACAATAATTCCTCTGGATCCGAACCTTATTTTTGCCATTTGCCAATTAACGTTCAAAAGTATATTAGTATGAAAGTTTATTAGTAGTACTTATTTTCATTATCAGCTTAAAAAGTTCTTATAATGTTTTGCTATTCTCTGCTAGATTCCAATATCGCGTTTTTTCTTCTTTTTTAAATCGAGCAGTTTTATCTTGTCAGAAGTAAATAGAATGTGGATTTTTTCTTAAAAATGTTTGTTAAATAATAAAAACAAAACTTGGTATTAAAAATTTGAAATGTTTTTTATTTATTTTAAGTCAAAAAGCAATCTTTTAATAATAGCTTTTTCAATTTAAAACAAGATTTTTTAAAAATCTCTTTGAAATGTTTTTTATTTACTTTAAGTCAAAAAGCAATCATTTAATAGCTTTTTTAATTTAAAATAAAAAATAATCTCTTCAAATTGCATGTATTTTTAAAAAAGATTTTTTTTTTATAAAATACAGGAGATTATTAAAATTGCGTTTTCAAGCTTTTGACATGTAAATTTATTTTTTGGAACAAAACTTAGAATATACAAAAACACCGATTTCCACATGATGCGTTTTCAAAAAATTTTGCGTTTTGAAAACGACTCGAAAGCCAGCACATAGACGTAGTATATGTTACAATTGTATTTTCATACATTTTCTAAGTAGTTTTTTTGTTCTTATTTTGGGTTTTCGAACCACTATAAGTAAATTACTAATAGTTAGATTGCATCCAAAAAATAAAACATGCATCCATTAGATTTTTGCTGTTTACCCCACTAACGAATTTCGGTAAAATTTTCGAGATACTCACGGTTTTTCAATCTATTGTGACTTACCATGTTACAGTTAATTATTTATTTTGACATGGTCAAAATTAAAAATATACGTACACCTAATTCTGTTTTTACGCGATAGATACGTTCCTCGAAAACTCGCGTAAAAAAAAATCGCGTAAAAAAACTTAGTGTATCCATATAAAACGAGGGGATATGTTCCACATGTTAAATTTCAGCTAAAATAGGACGAATAAAGTATGTATAATTCAAATTCACATATTTTATTTTAATAAAAATTAACCAAAAATAATAGAAAAAAACAGTTCATTTAAAAAAACACGTTATAAAAATCGTAAAACTTAAAAACTAGAATAAAAATAAATTTTTAATCAGCATCAATTTCTGATAGTATTTGCAATCGTTTACGATAGACTTCAACATCATTTTCATCACTAGAATTAGACCGCGTTAAATCAAATAAAACCGCGTAAAAACAGAATACAATAATATTTTGAAATCGCGTTAAATCAAATTCGCGTAAAAAAAGGTCGAGTAAAAACAGAATTTAGTGTATACGTATAAGGATGGTCCTTCTGATTCTTTGGATAATCTGCGTCCGATATCAGTTCTTCCGGTTCTCTCAAAATTAGTCGAACATATTATTAAGGAACAAATGATTCAACACCTTGAGGAAAATTCCTTAATCCACAATTCACAGTCAGGTTTTCGGCGTGGGTATAGTACTGGTGCCCTTCTTCTTGGTCTAACAGATTCTGTTAGAACATTTTTGGATAACGGTAAAAATGTAGTTCTTCTTTCATTGGATTTGTCAAAAGCTTTTGACCGGGTGATACACTCGAAGCTTATAGACAAGTTGTACAACTTGTTTAATTTTTCCTCACAAGCTTGTAAACTTATAACCTGTTACCTTTCTGATAGAAGTCAATATGTATCAATTGGTGAATCTTCTTCTGTGACAAAACCAATAACAAGTGGTGTGCCGCAGGGATCTATTATTGGTCCACTACTGTTCATGATTTACTTAAATGATCTGCTAGCAATAGGGAATGGTATATCCTGTCAGTCTTACGTTTATGCGGATGATGTTCAGTTTCTTTGCTATTCAGATGCACAGTTTGTAGATGTCTTGGAGGAAGGTGTGAATTTTATAATGCGTGAAGTCTTGTCTTGGTCTTCAGGCAATGGTTTTGCTGTAAATCCAAGAAAGACAAAGTTAATGGGTTTCGGTGTCCTTGATGATACGATAAACGTTACTCTCAATGGTATGAGAGTTGATTTTGTAGACAAGATGAAGTGTCTTGGAGTTTTAATTGATAATCAGTTAAGTTTCTCATCGCATATTAATAGCGTTTCTTCGAGAATATCATTCTTGTTGAGAAGATTATACTCTCTTGATATATATCTGCCTCTTTCAATTAGAATGCGTGTTGCTAATGCCTTGTTAATGCCTCATATATTATATTGCGTTGAGGTATTTTCTGGTACCACAGATGGTGAATTTAGTAGGTTTACTAGGATTTTCAATCGAATTATTAGATATGTGTATGGCCTAAGACTTCGGTCCCATGTCACCCCGTATGTGGTCCAATTTCTTGGGTGCTCTTTTAGTAATTATGTAGCTATGAGGTTGTTGATATTCTTCTACAAGGCGATGGCAAATGGCTTTCCAGACTATATAGTAAACAATTATATTTTATCCCATTCGGAAAGAAACCCACAATTGGTATATCCAATACATCACACGACTATGTTTGAGCGATCATTTCAGATTAGGCTTTCGAGAATATGGAATGATTTACCTATACAACTGAGAAGTTTTAGTTTTTCACCACCGGTCTTTAGGCAAAAGCTGAAGGATTATGTGGCTGTTCATGATTTGTAATTTTTTGTGTTCGCTGTCTTTTTTTATCTCTCTCAACTTTTTTTTTTTTTTATTATTTTTTTTTATTAAGATGTAATTTTTAATTAAAAAGAAATGTTTTTTTTTTTATTATTTATGATAGTTTTAAGTTATTTATTTTTTATATAGAAAATATTATTAATTAGCTTGTGTTATAAAGTAGCTTTTAATAATCATATATGGCCCTAAGGGCTTGGGTTATGTAAATTGAAGAGAATAAATTCTATATTTATTATGAAAAAAAAAAAAAAAAAAAATGCTGATAAACCATATTATGCAAAAAACGCGTTTTCAAAAAAAAATTTCGCTTTTAAAAAAAATATAAATTGTTTTTTTAGATCAATAAATTTAAACCAAAAAGTTATTAAACATAAACAAAAATAAAAATTTATAGGTATATTTTTTTAAAAAATCATATTTGGAAAATAGTTGTACTATTTGAAGTACAAGAAAAGAATAAAATATTTGTACTATATTTTATAGTCAAAGAAAAACAGTTAATCGATTTTTAAGTTGATATAGAAAAAAAAAAAACTTAAACTTTAATATATAAAATGAAAAAGTTTGATATTGTAATGACAGAAAAGCAATTTTTCCGCATTCACACCATGTGAATTGCTTCGTTTATCAGAATACAGCTGTCCGGCAGCGCTAAAAAGCTTATCGCTAGCTGCACTAGTTGGTGGGGCTGATAAATATTTTATTGCTACAGCTTTTATATTTGTAAATGGACTTGAATTTCAATACTCAAATATATTTATATTTCGGGACGTAAAGGTTCCGTAATAAACATTTTAATTTCTTTTTCAATAAAATTTTCATTTGGTTCTGCTACTTCTAAGTCTGGTACTGCATCATGTCTATCCCAAATTGATGAACCTGTTATTCTCTTTCTAGGATTACCACTAGAAATTAATTGCAAAATATAAAAGTATACGTTTATTTAAATTTGATTATATAAGTCTTGTAGGTATATTTCTGGAATTTTTTTTTTAAAAAGCGGTATTTAAATACCGCTGTTTTTTTTTTTTGGTATTTGACGTTGTATTTTTTATGTAGTTTTTTTGTAAATTCTGAAAAGTAAATATAACCACAGTTGTTATTTATTTGTGCTTTTTATAAATAATCATAAAAAGTTCGGTAGTTCGGCCAAAATTTGGCCGAACACCGAACTTGGCCGAACTTCACTTTTTGGCCGAACTCCGAAGCCGAATATTCGGTCGGACTCTACTGATTACAAACATGCATTTGCTTGAAAATCGAAGTACTGGCCATTACAAATAAAATTTGTATATACAGAAAAACACGTTTAAGACGAATCATCGGTTATTACGAAATTATTTAAAAGTCTCGTCGTTTTGGTTAAATATACGATGTAATGCACGTCCTTGTCCTTCAAGACTTATTCTATTGCAACAATAAATAAAAAAAACATCTGTTAATACGAACTCGCTTAAGACGACCTGTTTCGGTCAGTCCCACAAAAAATTCATATAATTTGTACGAACTTCCTATATTTTCAAGATCAGAACTTGTATTTAATCTTAATATGTAGTTCTATATTTTCAAATAAAAACCAAGCACTAGCTAATTTATGGTTGCCCTAGTTTAACCATGACAGAAACCACAAAACCTCGTTATTTTATTTGTTTTTCATTATAATCTTGCCTTAAAGACCTTGTATTCATATAGTATTAATTATAACATCAGATTTATTTTTTGCCAATATTATTGGCCAAAGAGCAGCTAAGACCAGTACCATCTGGTTCCACATTTAATTCTTTAACTTCGCCATTTTCAACGACCATAGAAAACCGTTTAGCACGTACTCCCCCCAATGGAGGCAAATCAATGATTAAATCCAAAGCTTTAACAAATGCAGCAGCAGGATCGGCCAACATGCGTACTTTACCACCAGCATTGTGTTCCTTACCCCAAGCAGACATTACAAATGGATCATTAACAGACACACACACAATATGATCAACTTTTTCTTGAGATTTTATACTATCGGCAGATGATACATAACCAGGTAAGTGGGTCTGTTGAAAGATATTTTATTTATTTAGACATTGACAAAATATATGTATAACGGTACTAACCTTTGAACATCCTGGTGTAAATGCACCAGGAACACCAAAAATAATTACTTTCTTATTTGCAGTCAAATCTCCAGTATTGATTTTGTTAGCTGGAGAATCTTCAAACAAATCCACTGCAGGAATTTTATCACCAACCTAAAATAAAAAAATAATTTTTTTTTTTTTTAATTCTGAAATAACGAAAATTATATTTACATTAACCATTGCTCTTTTAAACGAACTTGTTATTAAAACTTAGATAATCTTGCTAATAATGCAATTTTACTATCTTGGTAGTCAATTATTAAGCAACTATAACCAATGAAAAGTTTTATGCATAATTAATGTGAACTAACAGGAAATTGTATTATAAATTATTAAAGATATTTATTGTTTACTATATCCATGGTTATAAAAACCGATATACTTACAAATATTATTTCAAAAAGTTGCTAATGTTATAAATACGACTAACTACATGGTGGAATTTACGAGTTTGCGAAAATTTCACAATTATATATGGTTTACTTACACCTTGGTTTAATTATACAAATTTTGCTACATTAGTGTTTTTTTTTTTTGGGTTGGTAGTTGACTATGACCTGAGTTATAAATATCAAATGAAGCATTTACAAGAAAAAAATCAATTAAAAATGTAGGGTTACGACCAACATCCCAATGTGTTGGCAATGAATTATACACATAGGATAGACCAAGTCTATTGCACAAAGATCTCAGTTCGGATGCTCTATCAGTGTTAAATAAATTACAATTAAAATCCCCAATACTATCACATTATAGTACTGTGTAAAAAACCTCGCCCAATAACTCCTCCATTATATCCAAGTTACCAAATGAAAGATAAACTACCCCCACCAATATTGTAGTATTCACTTCAACTAAAACTGATTCACAAATATAATAATTAAGAAAAATACTTTTCTCTATCTAATACCTTTGGCAACTAAAATTCCAACACCACCAGCTCTACATGTAGGAGGGCGATAACTTATACATAGTGAATAACCAGGTATCTGGAATGACACATCAGTCATAGCCGGCTTAAGCCATGTCTCTGAGAGGCCCATAATATGAATGCCCGAGTCACGTATTATGTCCCTAAGTTCACTTAGTTTAGCAAACTGTGGTTGAGGGTTTATAAAAAATTAATTTATCAACAATATAAATACTATAACAATTGTGAGATCAATCAGAAAAAACCCCTTCTCATTCTAAAACTCTAAATAAATTTAGTAGTTAAGAAAACTAACAAGAGCCGCTAACAGAATAAAAAAGCAGCCAGAGGCCAACACCAACCGATAGTTTATTTTTTATTTATTTATTTAGAATTAACTTACAATCTAAAATTTATAAGCTAATTTGTAGTATAAAGAGCAATAGCTACTAAGGCTTTCAGCTCGTCTTAAATTAAATAAATGCAGTTCTAAATAAAATTATAGATGTTGGATTTCTTAAGAAAATCAATTACAGCATTAATGTTATCAAAGCTAGGATCAGAGATAAGGTTTATGGGATTTTTATCCTTAAAAATTGTTTGTCTTATATTTTGGTGTTGTGGGCAGTGGGATAGGAAATGTTCGGGTGAGTTAGGATATGTAATATTGCAATTGCATCTTGGTATGTTAGGGATCTTAAGAAGGGGACCATGTGTGTATCTGGTATGGCCTAGACGAATTCTTAGGAATTTGGTTACGTCTCTTCTGGTTAGTTTGTTAATGTCCCCATAAATAAACTGTTTTATATTGATCCTATCCTGGTTGATGACCTTATACCAGTTTGATGTCATATTAAAAGTTTTGTCTTTTTCTGTGTAATAGTTCTTGATGTATTTATGAAGGTCTTTTGTGTTATAATTACTCGTAGTTACTAGGGGGGATAGTAGTGCATTTTTTGCTGCTCTGTCAGCATATTCGTTTCCAGCTATGTTGCAATGACCTGGGGTCCAAATTAAGGTTAAATGAGTTGGTCTATGGACTAACGAGTTTCTTATGTAAGAAGCATACGGATTGTTGTTGGATATGTTTAATATCATTTTCAATGCGGATAAAGAGTCGGAACATATTGCAGATTTTTGTTTCTTGTTTTGAACAAATATAACCGCTTGGTAAATTGCAATAAGTTCTGCAGAGAGGATTGAGCTGTATGATGGTAAAAGTGAAGTTCTGATGGTGTCCTTATCAGTTGTAACGCTATAACTTACTAAATTTTCTGATTTTGATCCGTCTGTAAAAATGAATCTATGGAAAGGTAGATTTTCCCGAATTTCTTCGAACAGAGTTTGGAATAGTATGTGGTTGTGTTGATCTTTTTTAAAAGTGTGAAGTGTAAGGTTTATATTGTTCTGGTTTAGTAGCCAAGGCGGGTATTCTATGGGACTGGATTTTAGGGGCTTTATATTCAGTTCCAGACTGTTGCAGTTTTTTTTAATTTTAGATAAAATTGATGGAAATTTTGGAATTCTTTTTGTTTTAGTTATCTTGTGCATGACAAGGCTTAGTGCTTTATTGGGGTTGTTACAAAATGTACGAGATAGTTTGGTCAACGTAATATTTAGTTGGGTTTGTAATGCGGGTATGTTAGATTCATACAGCATGTTTTTGCAGGGGGTGGATCTAAAAGCATTATATATATGTGTTTCCCATGTATATCTTTTATTTATGTATACCCCAAGTAACCGCAAATTGTCGACTTCAGTGAGCTGACAATTTGAGGCAGATACGCTGCATTTACAGGTCTTTTTCCGACATATGTGTATAAGTTTGCATTTAGATGTGGAGAGTGATGCTCCGGATACGTCCGATAGTTATAAATGTAAATTTCATACAAATCCGACATTCACAACTCAGTCATGTGTTAACCCATGACCACTTCCCAACATTAAACGGCCCCAAAAAAATTTATATAGTTCAAATCAAGGATACTTCATAAATTGCAATGTATAAATACAAAAAAATCAATTATAATTGTCATTCACAATCATAAATTGGTACTAGATAAACTTTATTGGATTATATTAAACTATGTCACACATTTCGGTTAAAAAAAAAAAAAAAAACAGGAATATAGACAATGAAAAAAATTCATAAATAGGTAACAACTCAATCGATTATATTCCGGAACAAATTGAATGAAAAGAAAAAAACGTCACCGATAAAATTTCTCAGTTAAAGAATTTGTGTTTTGTGCAAAAGTATAAAAAGTATAGGTATAAAAAATTGCGGTAATTCTAGTGTTAAGCTCTAACAATACCTCGTATATATATTTATAACGTCTGCGGTTTATCTGTTCTCCTGAGCAGTTTGGTAATACAGTGGAGTACGGTTATAACGAACTCGCGCTGACCGGGCGATTTAATTTGTTATAAGCGAAGTAAACATTTTGCCAAAAATTATTCAAATTGCAGGATTTTTTCTTAAATTCATCTAATTTAACAATTTTTGTTTGTAATTTTAAAACAATTCTTCCATTAAATTATGTTTCATATACGAGGGCGGATCAATAAGTCCGTGACTTTTTGAACGAAAAAGTTTTTTTTGAAAAAAAAAAAAAAATATTTTTCAACATAATCTCCTTTTAGCTCAATACACTTAGTCCAACGTTTCTCCAATTTTTGTATCCCTTTCAAAAAATAGGATTTTTCGAGGTCCATAAAATAGGCATTTCTTGGCCATATGGGGTCGTTTTTTTTTTTAATCCTCGTGAAATCGGTTCAATAAGTTGGCATAATATTCGCCGTTTATTGTTTTTTCCCTTTTGAAGGTAATCGATGTGGATTATCCCGCGTGCATCCCAAAAAATTGTTGCCATCACCTTATTATCCACGATTACTTTTATGGTCAATTGAGAGCAAACGCGGCACCCATCTTGCAGACAGCTTTCTTAAACCCAACTGATCATTTAAAATCGAAACCACACTGCCATATGAAATGCCTATGGCATCAACAATCTCACGCACTTTTACTCTTCGATCGGACAACACCATATCGTGGATTTTTTCGACATTTTCGAGTGTATTGACCTCAATTGGCCGTCCAGAAAGTTCAGCGTCATTTATACTTGTGCGACCACAACGAAAGTCAGTAAACCACTTTCTTATTATTGAAATCGATGATGCAGAGTTCCCATAATATTTATCAAGCTTTTCCTTGGTATGATTGACAGTTTTTTTTTCGCAAAAAAATAATGTTTAATGAGCAATCGGAATTCACTTTTTCTATTTTTAAAAAAATCCACTAGGTTCTATGTTTTGAACAGCTGTTAATTACGAAGTAAATGACGGAACTTGCTCAAAATTTGACAGTAGTCTATTAACAGGTGGTACTTGATGGGATCAGTCTTGCATTTCATATAACTACAAGGGAAGTTCGAAAAGTCACGGACTTATTGATCCGCCCTCGTAGTTTTTAATTTGCAGTAAATTTGTAAAATTTTTAAGATTCGCATCAGAATTTTCATTTAAGAATCTATTTTTTATGTGTTCGTTAAAAGCGTATAAATTTATATGATAGCTCGTAAAAGTCCTAAAAATTAGTTATATAAAAAATTCGTTCTACGCGATGTTCGTTATAACTAGGGCAAATAATTTTATGCAACTAAAAAAGTAAAATAGGCGCTTAAAATATGCAGTATAGAATCCAAAATACGCGTTTAAAATATGCATTTAAGTCGAACTATGCAATAAACAGAACATAATGCACTAAAAATTCAAAAACATGCACTAAAAATTAAAAAAAAATATGTACGTACAACTTTTCGATTTTTAAGAATCGATTTATTACTCGAGATTGTTGGTTTCAAAATGAAATCTAATATAAATGTTTAACAAATAAGAACTATGTGCTATGTTCAGGGTTACAAATATTTTTTGTGTTTATTTTTAATAAAAACTTAATTTTAATTTTTACAAAATATGCAATTAAATTTAAAATACGCCAAAGTTTAGGTCTTAACCATAGTTATGAATGTCAAATTAATATGGAAATATTTGTGGTTAAAGTTAAACTCAGATTAATTTTTAGAAAAGTTAATTGCCCTAAAGGGGGATTATTATAAAATGAGTTATTGTTTGCCGTGCTGTCATTTAAGCATTTCTTAATCAATAAAGTTAGGGCAGATCTTAAAATAATACTTAGAATCTCTACTTTTAAATTCATATTCTTTTTGAGACTTTGTGTAAAAATAAGGTGTTAAAATTTGTTGCAAAAAAGTATCTCCGAAATTTGTCTTTATAAATTTCAATGAAAAACTACATTTCCTAAAAATCAAATGTTCTAGGTTTTGCACTAATTCAAGGATATACTTTGCCATTTAGGATTTTTAAGAATTTATTTTAAAAAATTACCTAAAATCATCTTGACTTTGAGGTTTTTTTTTTCTTAAGAAAACGTCAATTTGATACGTATTATGTAGGTATTTAGCAGAATTAAATATTACCGAAATTAGCGAAAAAATCTAGTTTTTTAAATAAAAAAGTTTAATACTATTTGTCAAATAAACATAAAACTTTACCATCTCTTATTTTATTAAAGACGATGCAACACCTAAACTTTGCGCGCAATTGACTTACTTCCTTTTGATAATTTTATACATTTTTATAATAATTTATTTTTTTTCATTAATTTTCTTTAAAATATATTTTTTCAAAATTTTCGAAAAAATTAAGGGTCGCTAACAGACTTTGAAAATTTTCAAGATTTTCAAAAAAATAGTTTATTGAAAAAACTTAAAAAAAATTGCTTTACTTTTAAATTTAAAAAAAATTAAAATCAAAAGTTTATTTTTCGATCTTTTATCGTAAATTATAATGTGAACAAGATTATTCAATCATTTGTTTTCTGTGAAAAAATGTTTATTTATTAAAAATGTTTTATTTTTGATTTGAATTAGTTCAATTCTTCCAATTTTGTTTTTTACTTCTCATCAAGTAAATAAAACAATACGGGTAAAGCGTTAATCTTTTTCCTTTAAAAATTATAATTTGGATGAATCGTCTACCCCTTCTATATTGGTCCTCTGAAGATTTTCGGTGACGTGAAATTAAACAGTAGAAAGTCTGCATTAAATTAGCGGATGAACACATTTTTAATTAATAAATAAACATTGCATGATCTCGAACTTGAATAGTCTTGTTCATATCAAAATTTACTTTTATTTTTTTTTTTTATTATGTTTAACCCGATATACTGATAGATATTTCCGAATAGTTGAATTAAAAAAAAAAAACGGTTTCAGTTTCTGAAATTTGAAAAAACCGGTTAACCGGTTTTTAAACTTTATACAATTATACTCAGAAATTAATTTTTTTATGAATTTTACTTTTTTATTTGAAAAATTGTGATTCATTCTGGATCAGCTTGAGACATTTTTTTATGGTTTTTTAAAAACAAAAAAACATTTTTATAAATCATTTAAAATTTTTATTTATGAGCGATACGAAGTTGCTTTCTGAGATACACATTTTGCATCCAAAGCAATTGATTAAAAATTAAAAACGACTAAAATAGAAGATATTTTGAAGAAAAAACTTTTAACAAAATATTTTTTTTTTAATGTCATAAAAAAATCTGTGTGCTTTTTATTTACAAGACTTTGTTAATATAAAATGGCAGAATAATAACACTGGAACAATTTAAAAATTATATAGAAAAATAAAAATCTTTGAATTTTTAAGATGCACTCTTGCATGAACAACTTTTATAAAACAAAAATCAAGACATTCCGTTTTTACCAATGAATTTTGTAAATTAACGATCAAAAGCGACCAAAATACTAATTCTATCGCTGTAAATATTCTACTTAATATAGTCTGTAAGTTTCAATAGTAACGACGTAGTATTATACCCATGACGAAAAGCATGCTGAGGCTCGTAAAAATTCAAATGGGTATAGACTGAAGTATTTGAATTCTAATAAGATTTTCAACAACTTTGGACAACGCAGGAAGAATAGAAATAGACCTTAGTACATCAGTCTTATGAGCCAATCTCGACTTAGGAATTGTCACAACACGTGCATTTTTCCAAGAAATAGGAAACACAGACGTCATCAAAATAGAATTAACAAAATTTAAGACTAAACTCGATATATGTGGAAAAATTAACTTTATAAATTTAATCGACTGATTTTGACAACACTTTAGTAAGGGCTTTAAACAACTCTATTTCACTTACACAACAAAATGAAAAAGAATCATTAAAAATATCAACAGCCCCTGATTATCCCCACTATTTTCTCAAACAAAAACCTCAAGATCACCATCCCAAAGAACATTATCATGGACCACACAACCTGAATCTCTAAGAACCTTCCATAATCCCGCAGAATCCAATCCCCAAAATATTCTAGACAAATGTCGCCTCTTCTCCCTCCGAATTAAATTGTTCGCTATATTTCTAAGCCTACAATATTCTCTGCAGTTATCAGATGACCGGTTAGACTGGAATGCAGAATTCGCTAAATCTCTTAGTGACCTGGACAAAACAACCTCTATAGATTCTCCATCCAAGTATCATTAACATAAAATATTCTCTTCCTGACAATAGGAACAAGACAGAAGACTATTGAAAAGTAGGCTCAAGACTGAACACTTGGTATTAACATCTGTAGCATTGAAAACATGAGAATCATCGAACTCGTTGAAAAAATAAAACATCCCATCCCAATCAATGTTATTAAAATTCCTATAATATGAATTTAGTGAAATTCATATTAAAAGCAAACGCAGCAGCAATTAAGGCATGATCAGAAGCAGGTGTGCATTGAACTTGATCAGTATAGTTACCCTGCAGGAAGCTTGGGGTCAAGTGTCTCCAAGCCTCCACTTTTGTCTACTATTTTGTTGACATTGTCAACTAAGCGTCTACACTTTTTACTTTATTAACTCACTAGTAAATTTTTGGTTCCAATGTCTACATATGGTCCCATTAGAACTAATTAGTCACTAGTGAATCTATGGTTCTTATGTCTACATGTGGTCCCATAAGAACTAACGAGTCACTAGTGAATTTTTGGTCCAATGTCTGCATATGGTCCCATAAGAACTACCTAGTCACTAGTGAATCTATGTTTCGAATGTCTACATATGGTGCCATAAGAACTAACTAGTCACTAGTGAATCTTTGGTTCCAATGTCTACATATGGTCCATAAGAACTACCTATTCACTACCTAGTCAATAGTTCTAATGTCACTAGTGATTTTCAATGACACGTACATGTTAAATGTCTATAGCAAATTACATTGCCTGGGGAATATTTGGTTAGTAGTACTGGTGGCAGTCAATAGTGAATCAATACTTTTTCACTATTGACATTTCCTGCAGGGTAACCATAGCCACATTACTAACTAAAAATAAATCTATTAGCGAAGTAGATCTATTGCCCAATCAAATGGGTTGGTTTTAAATTATGAACTACTGACAATCTACATCACATACATAATGCTCTGAATAAATTTGATTTAGAAGGATTAAATAAATTGCAGTTAAAATCACTAACCACAATAATATTTGAATATTTATCTCTGTTTCAATTTCTCTTAATATTTGTCGTGTTTATATGAGTCTCTTTAATTTCAACGTTAATAAGTTTTGTCTGCTGGTTTCTTTCTATTTTATTCTACTATATTTCGACAGGTCGTTGTTTTAATTTATTTAATAATTCATCAATAATATTAAAGCCCACAAGGCCAAATAACAGTATTACATAGTAATAAAAGACTGAGTACTTTCAGTAATATACAGGGAAATATATATGTATGTGACATGTTTTTTTGGCCTGGATGTCTTTTTGTCTTACAAGTATGGATAAATAAATTCAATAAATAAACACAATTGCGTGTGTTTGTTGTTTTTTGTACACTGAGCCGTTTGAAATTCACCTTTAAATTAATTTCTGGAGCCGCGCATGGTGGTAGAGATATCTAAATTTTAAAGAAATTTGATTTTTTTTATGAATCTTAATCTAAAGGTTTGTCCCGTCCAAAATTTGTCAATTTATTTATTTTATGAGGCATGCTAGTTAGTATACATTTTGCCCGGCATTTTGTTTTTTATCTAGATCAAAAAGTTATACATTGTAAAAAAAAATAATTAAAATTAGAAGCTACGACCGTAAACTGTGGTTATTCCATAAAAATACAAGACCAAAATTCTAATTGTATATTTTTTTCAAAGGGCAATTTAATGGTTTTATGATGCATTATTTGGAAGGGTTCGAAGACGTAAAACATGGTGCACATAATGAATGTCTTCAATTGAATTTTTTTCATCTAATATAATTTGTACAATTGTTTGCTATAATTTTACTGCAAGTGAAAACACGCGGTGAAGATCAAGTTTAATAAAAAAAAAATCGCATTAATACAAAAGATAATTTTTAGCGCATGAGATAATACTTATATCATGATTTATTTCATAAAATGTAAAACATATTTTTTTTCTTTATTGAAGCGTTTTTAGGATACAGATTATATTTTATTTTAGTTTAACGAAGTTGGCAACAGGAAAACTGTTTTTGAAATGTGGGTTATTAAAAAAAAACTTGTATCGTGAAAATGTTGCTAATAAGCTTGGAAATGGCTAACAGAATTCGTGTTCAGATCAACTGCATATACCAATTTAAACTGATATCCTAAAAATTTCGGCTTTCGAAAATCACAATTATTTTTCGACCTTTTAATTTATGTTAATAATCAATTATAAGACAAGATTACATAATTTTCTTAAAAAAACAAAAACTTTAAACTATTGAAGAAATAAATAAACTTACCTTTATGGGAGCCATGGCACGTTGTGATGTGGATAATTGACGTACTGTAAATGTTTTTAACAAGGAATTTCCGAAAATGTTGCGGGCAATTTGCATTTTGCACCTTCCGCATATACTTTAATTTTTAATCGGTTGAAAAAAAAAAATCATATGTCAAAGCATAGAATGAAAGCAAAAAGGAGAAAAAGACAAGTGCTGCCAACTACATGTGCAGTGCCGGAAAAAAGTATTGGGCCAATTATTTGTATCAAAAGAATATGTTTTATTGTAGAGATGGATACGTGATGATTACGCGTGAGTGTAAAGGTTTGTATGTATCGTAACAACTGTTTAGCTTGATAGTAGATTTGACGTAAGAAATTCTATTGAAAATAGATTTATACCTCACATTAACTCACACTATTAGTCCACATTTGCTTTTCAGACACATTAAGACTTGTTCACATTAGCGCGAGAACGCCAACAGAATAACTGAATTAAATTATCTAAGTTCATGTTAATGTTTAAGGTGGAGAATACGTATTCATATTTATATCATGTCTTCTCATAATTTTTTGTTTTTAGTTGAGTAAAGACGTCCGTTTATTCATTGAATTTTCAACTATGCGATTAAAAATAACTTTAAATTGATTTATAACAGTTAAACAATTTTGAATACACTTTTTCTTGTATTTTTTTACGTAATATAATTCTCTCTGCTATTGAATTTGAAGATTATTTTTCACTTTTCTTGATTGCGCAATAAGAATCAAAACCTTTTTGATTTTTTACAATATATTGTACAACTTTCCAATACGACATACACACTGGCAATATTATGCGCTATAGCAAAAGTTGAACAAGAATATTGAATAGTGTATGGGTCTTTAAGGCAACCAAGAAATGTGAAAAATATTTTATAGTGTGTTGCCACATTATGCAATTTTTATATCACTCCTCAACAGAAAACTTGACGGGCTTAGCTAATTCAACCTGTGTATTGAGAATTTATATCCGCTTCTACGTGAGAGTGGTAAAACAGCAGTTTTTTTTTTTAAATTGTTCTGTGCACGTTCATGGCAAAACAATACCAGGTAGACTTAGACCTGGTTCACACACGGCAATTATAATTGCGCAATTCTTGAGTTTATAGAAGAGGGAGGGAAAGAGAATGATAGGGGGTACAGAATTGCCCGTACTCCAATTCCGTTTTGTTTTGTCATTCGCAATTTTCAATACTGCAGGTTGATATACGAAAATTGCTGAAACAAACTTTTCCTGTGTGAACACAAGAGCAAGTTCAAAGGAGAATTGAAGAAGAATTGGGCAATTATAATTGCCGTGTGTGAACCAGGAATTAGTAGAAAAATGTTCTCTCAATTACAAAAATTCAATTCCATATTATATAAAAAAAAAACCCTAATTCTCCCAAATGTATTTACCATGTATTGTTATGCCATGATGTAAACGGAATGGCAGAACGTGTAAAAACAAAATTCTACGTTACATTTACGTGATATTTGCAAACAGCTGACTAATAAATTCAGCAAAATTTGATTTGTTTTGTTTGTGTCGTAGAGATAGTACATCGGTACTGTTATTTTTAGAATTAGTGTTTGCCAACCGTGAAATTTTTATTTATTAAATACACACAATTGTAAATTCTTTTATCCGGCACTGTAAGTTTATTAATTTTTTTTTGGTTATAAAAAGGAACGGAAAATATTTAAGTTGTGTCTCTAATTAAAAGTAAATTTCACTATTACGAGTTTAGAGTACATTATCTGCTAAACGTTCAATATCATCTAGGCTAAGAGCTTTTAGTTTATTTTCAAAATCCAGCATAAACTCTTTGGTCAATGCCTCCGATTGATTCTCATTGTAGTATTTTCGGAATGAGCGATACATGATTTCTCGAAGTCCCTCCTGTTTCATTACAATCAAATTGAGCTTAGTACCGTCTTTAATATTGGGATAGGCCGATAAAATTTGCTCATCATTTAATGTACGTCCCAAAAGCAAAAGCTTCTGTGAAGTCAAAGGTATACTTAAAGTGTCCTCTATTTGTTGTTTAATCTGTAATATGGTCGAAGAGGGTGTTACCTATTGAAATTGGTGGAAACAAATTAAACGTCAATATTTAATAAAATATTCTTGGCAATTGTAAATACTTACATCTAGTGTGCAATCTTGTCCTTTTAAAACTTTAATAATAATTTGCATTATGGTGTTTATGTTCTTACAAAATTTTAAGTTGTGTCGTTCATAAGCGAACTAGTTTAATTGACTGATTTACCTAATTGAATGAAATGAACTATTACAACATTATTTCGTCAGCTTATTATTTGTTTGACCTACACACAGAATAAAACTGGAGTGTTTTTATAAACTGCTTTACTTGCTAATAAAATAAGTCAGAAGTATATTTTTCTAATAAAAGAGGGTGGGGGGGGGGGAGGGAACTGCCAATTTTTTAAACATATTGGCACCGGCCTTTGCAAGTCTGTCTCTGCCTCCTCATTATTTAAATATATTTGTGTACAGGTACCCAGCAGAGTCGTACATTATGCTGTTCAGTGAGAAACTTTCTATTGCAGCGGTGATTACCTTGGATCTGATTTTTCCCGCAATTAGAGCCCTTATTGCCGCAGATGTTTGTATTATATATAATCTATTCCTTACTAAATTTTTTTTGAAATGGTCAGTGGGTCACACATATAGTAGGCTGACAAAATTAATATTAAAATCGCCAGTTTTGGCGAGGAAACTGTTAAGTTGGCAACAGTGATTTTTTCTGTCACTTATACTGTTACCAATTTAACAATTTTCTTGTCTAATCGAGCGATTTTTAAACGCAATTAAGTCACATTCACACCTAAATGCAAAACACGTGTTTTCCAATGTATCTGAATGCCATATTAAGCTCTTTATACGGCATTCAGACTAGACTGCAAAACATGTGCTTTGCCAAAACGAGTGGAAAAGAAAAACAACTACTTTAATATAATAAAGAGCTTTAATATGTGTTGTGCCAAAACACGATCTAATGTGAATGTGGCTTTATTCTATTCGAACAATTTATTGTTCGTTTCCACTCGTTTCGGCAAAACACGTATTTCGCCTTCAAGCGTGAATGTCGTATTAGGCGAGATAAAAAATGATTCATTATAGCGCTAAACACGAGTTTTGTCACAACGAATGTAAAATAATAATAAAAAAACATTTGTAATGGAATACATAGCTTTAGTACGACGATATATCATCAGCTCATTATTGGTTTGACCTATATGAAAAAAGTGGTATTCGTAAAAAACGATAAAGGAGGTTCACACTAATTTTTCTTAAAATCTACATGATAAATATTTGGTTTTGTTTTTCTCATTAATTGCGACATAAACTCTAATCAAAACTACAAATTTTTACACTTTTATATTAATTACGTTTTAAATATTTTACAAAAATTAATATTCTTGTTTTGTACTGCATATCAACTTTTGTTATATGACTTTCTATGATTCCGTCTAAAAGCAGTAATGAAATACATTTTTAAACTTTTGTATGCAGTATGCCAATTGCAGCAAAATAATAATTATTCTTTATTTTTTTATACAAAATTTACTCCATGTGCCTAACAGTGTTTATTAAACGTTAAAATTGCTGATATAATGCAAAGTCGATTGTGAATATCTTAGATAATATGCAAGGTATTGAGAAACTGGTTTCGGAATAACAAAGAAGATATTTGCAATATAAATAACCCACAGTCTAGACTAGAGATTAATTTGTAGAAATAAATTGCAGTAAATGTCAAAATTATGTTATCTCTAGTGTGGATGTTGCAATATTTATTTAGCAGTATTCGTTAACACTAAGATATTACGTCAAATTCAGTTGTCATTTTCATTTGACGTTTAAAAAAACGACTCCACTAAAAAAAATTTAAAATAAGGCAAAAAACAAACAAAAATCATTAATTTAAAAGAATTTTATAAAATATATTGAATAATAAAAAAATAAGCACAACAATATAAATATTTTAAATCTTTAAACGGGCATTTTAAAGTAATCGTAAAACAACATTCCTTCTTGAATTTTTTTAAAATATGAGTTAACATAAATGCGTGCTTCCATATATGGCATTCAGACCACATAGCAAAATACGTGTTTTGCTGAAACGATTGGAAAATAATAAAGAACCGTTGGAACATAATCAAGAGCTTAAATACACGTGTTTTGCTATCTAGTGTGAACGTGGCTTAAATGATCAAATTGAAACTCGGCCGCGGTTTACAACTGGAGGTTAATAAATATTGCTGTTTGATAATAATAACAATTCATAATAACCCATGAAACAATTTTACGGATCTCCGTTACTTACGGAATCATGAATCAGTCATTAACGGAACGTTTACGGTACTTAAAAGAGGTAACATCTACATATAAAATATTCTAAACTATGTACAAACAATTATGGGAATTTAATTAAATATTTATAATTTTGGAGAGCTATCGCGAATCAATCAATTTCATGTCAGAAAGAATAAAATGGTTAAATATAAAACAGAGGCTTGAATTAAATACTATAAGCTTCATACAAAAACGAAAATAGGAATGACACCAGAATATTTAACGGAACAAATATTATACGTTAGAGAGGCTCAACCTTACCATCTAAGAAACAATAAAAATTTTAGACTGCAAAGGGCTTTAACATCCGCAAGATTGCTCTCATTATTCTACAAATTGCAACATCTGTACAACACTTTGCCTAATAACGTTAAAACAGAACATAATATAAATATATTTAAGACATATTGTAAATTATGTACAAAATTATAATCCGCCATAATGATATATAAAATAAATGTAAATTATTTCATTAAAAGTATTATGTATACTAATAAATACAATGTTTGTGTTCGCGGAAAACCAAACTAGTCAAAAATATTACTTATAATTCGTTTTCTGGTAAGTATACGTCTGTTCTTTCCACTCGCTCTGTGCTCTTTCAACTTACAAGTGTTCTTTTCACTCGCTTTTAGATGTGAATGCCATATAATATGCCGTTAGTAGCCATTAACTGAGAAATTTTTTCGGTGTAGCGTTTTTTTGATTAATATAGTAATATTTTAAGAAAAAAAAAGTTGCAAACATTGGTCACTTAACTCGTTGCAACGTTGCGGTAGTTTCGCAAAAGAAAAAAGAAAATTTCGCAAATTATTTTCTATATAATTATCTAATAATTGCTTAAATTAGATCATAAAGTGTATTTAATGTGTATATTTAATAAGGTGAACCATTTTTACAATACAATAATCAAAAACGAATAGTTAAAAACGTAATTAAACGAAAAATTTGTGCAAGTTTTGCTTTGTCTTTTTTTCAACTTTTTCTAGGGTGATCAAAAAGTGTGAAAGAAAATAAAATTATTCGCAAACCCATCATTTTTTTAACTTTATGTATGTAAAAAAAGAGAATGTTGCTAAAAACATATTAAAATAAAAGTGTTTAAAGAAAGAATAGACGAAAGAAGTTAAAAGGTTGACAAACGCGTTTATGAGTGCGTGTGTGTGTTTTTTTGTTTTTTACACCTAATCATTTACAACTAGAATTAGTTCTGGTGCTGGCTAAAAATTACTGCTGCAATTTGTGCTTTATCAAAAACATATTTTAATGTTTTCAAATTTAAATCGGAGCAAAGAGAAATTTAATAAAATATTTCATCGTTTAGGGGTGCGTATTATAATTATTGTTTTTTTTTCAATATTGTATTTATTAAAAATGTAGTAGAATTTGTATGTTTTGTTTAATTTCTAATTATTTTATTGAATATTGTTTCTGTTTTTAGTTAATTGCTATGTTTTAAAACCTCTTCAATTTTTTTAATAAAAAACCCAGCATTTGTGATGATTTCTATACATACTTACACATAGTAAAGTATATATACATGTACTTGTTGCCTACTTTACGTCCGCACAGTGCTGCCATGTCATTTTAGATTCACCCTAAACTATTAGAAAATTCCCAATGATTAACAAGGAAACTACACAGTGGTGTGTACCATATTCACATTTCTATTACATATTGTCACGAAATTTCCATACAAATTTTCCGTTGAGATGATTTATGAACGCCCTTAATTTTCTTTCCTCCCTCCCATAACCTATTTTCCTAATTCCAACACAATGCACTGAATTAGTAGGAGACATTCCCTGAGTGTTGATCTATCAAAAATCAGAGGTTTAACTTTTTTGTTTTCTCAGGGCTAACAAAATAATTTTCAAATATTTATTATGAAAAGTTCATCTGGATAAAGTTTAGCCGCACCAAATGATGAATCGACTAATATTTTAACTCTGAATATGCCGATTGTAAAATTTTTTGACCTACGCACACTCTCTCCGGGGGGTGGAGTGGTCCAAAGTAGAAATTTTGTTTTGCGATTTTAGAAAATACTTGTGAAAGAATCAGATCGGAACGATCATGTTTTTTTATTATAAATCCTATTTATTTTAAAAATTAGCTATATTAAAGTTATGTTAAGCCATTATTATTTATGGGCAAGATATTAAACTTCCATTTAAAATATAAAAAAATATGACCCTGTGAAGTTATCCATAAAAACTATCCATATAATGGGTTATCCATATAAATTCACATAGAAAATGAATTGTTACACAGAAAAACTTACCTCAGCAAAAACCACTAAGCCCAACAAAATGCGGGCTAAACAGAAAAACTTTGCTCAGAAAACCACTTATTTATTTATGGATTACTTCACACATTACATTTTCTGGTATATCGGCTAAAAGAAAAAAAAATGATTGTAAAAGTTTATTTACGAATTGAAAAATACAAAAGCCAGTATTGAAAAACAAAATGCGAAATACAAAAATTAAACTAAAGTTCATATAGAGTTTCCAATACAGTACATAATGATAAGAAGTGTTAACTTAACTTAACACACAATAATCATTAACATCAATACTTTCCCTTGTTAAGAAACTTAGTTAACACTTGCAAGTTGATTAATAATATATTTTAGTCTTAACGGTTGTAATGGCTTCGTCATTATATCAGCTAATTAATCTTGAGTTGATATACGTTGAACATCTAATTCTTTTTCACAGAATTTCTCAAGATCAAATAAGTGTTTTAAAGCAATATACTTTGTTCTTCAATGAAACTCTGAATTCTGACCTGATCTTATTGCTGCATTGTTGTCTACTTGTAAGGTTGGCATTTCTTTTTAACCAATAAATTCAGAATAGAGTCTCTTTAGTCGTATAATCTCTTGTGTAGCTTCTGTAGCAGAAACTATTTCTGCTGCTGTTGTTGATGCTGTTATTATAGGTTGCCTTTGACTCATCCACGATATTACAGCACCACCGTATTTTATAACGATTTTATATGGTGTTTCTTGAATTATCGGTACTTAAAAACATTTTTGGCACCACTAATTCAACCATGTTATTTTAGGTGGTTGCGGGGCGAAATGTAATTTTTATACTTAGGTTAGGTTAGGTCGAAAAGAGGATTCGGAGAAGGGAAATACTTCCCTAAACCGACTCAAGTCCCTGAGGACTTACACTTAAGCCAGAATGTCGGCTTGTTGTGCGCTCTAAACAATCAGTTCTATGTCCTATGTCACCTTACTATCCCAGGAACTCCGTCGCACTGACGAAACTCCTCAACTTCTTCCATCCTATGCCCCTAAGATCCCCCAATGTGGATATTGGGTCACTGGATAGTATTTCGACCCGGATCCCGGCAAATGCCGGGCATTCACATAGATAGTGTTCCAAGGTATCCTCGTCTTCCCCATAGGCCCTGCACACTTCTGAGTCCGCCCTACCAATACGGTGGAGATGGGCCCAATTTTTATACTTAATATTGAATATTTTAACTGCCACTTTAATCTTCTAATTTTTTTCAATGGTACGTCAATTATTTCTTCAACATCTGGATGATACACTTATGTCAACATTTCTTAACAAAATTACATTTTTTAGATAATGTGATCTATTATTTCATAGAGCAAACATAATTTTTCTATTATTTTAAGAAATCGGAAACATCGTCTTTTACAATGGAGATAATTCTTATTATATTTTGTCTCATTTACTACATCCACATGAAGTGTTTCCAAATGCTTTTCAAAGAAAGGTCCACTTTAGGGAACAGACCACAATTGGGAACATTACCTTACGTATTTTTGGTAAACACGTGTTCAGCATTTATTTGTAAACGTGGCTTAAAAACTGTTACAAATTTTCATGTTCATTTTGTTTAAAAAGCTTGCTTTAAGTTTAAAACATATTTAAAATTAACAACTTATATATAATGTCAAAAAAGTCATAGTAAATTTTCAAAAAAATTAAATTTTTTTGTTTTTTATATTTAAGGATATATTAATTTCCATTACATATAAAATACGTATTATTAGCCATAAGGATATGTGAATTGTAGGCGTATCGTTGCATCAAATTGAATGATATACATACTTATTATCGCTGTTTTTTTTTTGATAAGTTTCGGAGCTTTTATAAAAATATTTACTTGAAATAAGGTTTCAGTAGGCTGGGCTTGTCAATTCTTGAAATTTTATAAAAATCAGATCACCTTTTTAGTGAAATATGTAACAAACATACCTATTTTCGTAAAATTAAAAAATTTAGTCGGACTCCAATAATTTCAGTAGCTTTTATCGCATTGCACTTTTCACTTTTAGGGTGTATGACAGGTAGGCATATCCTTGCAGCATGTTTTTACATGTTTAAACAATATTGTATATGCGTGTACATAATTTCACTTACTTACAACAATTCTTTCTATTTTTGGACACTTACCACATTTCTACACTCAAAAAAGTTTGGCGGTGAGTCTACTGATGACAGTTGAAACAAAGGTAAATGTCGTTAAAAATTTAACAAATGTTTTTTACCTTTAAATAAAGGGTCCGCCAAATAACTATAAATAAAAACTACTGAATATTTTCTCAAATTTCTTGTTTTATTTGAAAGTACAATCCTTCCGGTTAATAATGGAAAATAATTTCATTCAAATGGCTGCTTCGGCTGGCCATGCAGTAGCCTACACGATCGGTTCAATTTTTAAGCACATCGATTGTGTGCAGCTGTATTTCACCAATGTCTTCACGAATATTGTCCTTTAAAGCGTCAATTGTCTCTGGCTTGTTGGCGTAACACTTATCTTTGACGGCACCCCACAAATAATAGTCCAACGGTGTCAAATCGCAGCTCCGAGGTGGCCAAACGACATCAGCTCTGCGGCTGATAATACGATCTTCAAAAACAGGGCGCAAAACATCGAGTGTAGCTTCGGCTGTGTGGCACGTAGCGCCGTCCTGTTGAAACCAAATGTTGCCAATATCCTCCTCTTCAATTTTTTGATCAAAAATTCGTTCAACATGGCCCGATAACGATCTCCATTGACTGTAACGGCCACTCCTTGCTCATTACCATGATTTTCAAAGTAAGTCGCAATATTTCCCAGCGTTGTTCAAGCGTATACACAACCATATTCGTTCAGCGGAAGGATAAAACTAATTATCTGTCAAATCAGACATGAGCTAAGTGTTACCATTCACGAAATAAGCTCTAGTTGAAAAAAAAAGGGTTAGATGGCGGACCCTGTATAAAATAACTAAAAATATAGTTATTTTTATTTGATGAAAAATAACAAACATGTAGATTAAAATTATTAAACAATGTCCTAAGAATAAATGACAACTTTTTCCTATAAATAAAAAAAAAAAATCTGAAAAACGGTTTACTGCAAAAATACTGGGCGCTAATTCCCGCATTCGTGATCGAAATTTATTTCGATAGCGGAAATCGTTACGAAACGTTTTATTGCTTCAGTGTTGTAAAAAAGTTAAATAAGCTGAACAACACTGCCCAGCAAATATAAAATGAATGCATTCTTTAAGAACGCATTTTTAGTGCATATAATAAAATATAAAATAATAAATAAATGTGCTGCTTTTCCCCTGCCAAAAATCGATTTTAAATGACTCCAAAATACCTTTAATTTAGCACTAAACCGAATCAAAATGAAGTGGTTTGGTTCTATTTTTCATACAATACAATTGAAACGACTTTTTTTACTTTTGCATTTGGAGGAAACTTTACCTCCCCCTAAAATGAAACTCAGATGTGAACTTTCAAAACGCCTCTTCTATCAAAACTTATAGGTCGGACCTTGTAATTTTTTTGTGTTGTACAGTGTTATTTATATTCTGTAAAAGTTTCAACCATGTTTGCAAATATTTCCAATATGGGGCAAACAAATTACACAAATGACTTAATGAAGCATTTTTCTATATATCGGCTAAGTTTGGTTGAAAAACATGACATGTCTTTAATAAGTTTACAATGTAAAAATTAAATTTATTAATAATCTTAAAAAATAAAATAATATTTTTATCGGTATATTAATTCAAAACTATTTTAATTATGGTATATCGAAAGGTTAAAAAATGATTCCAATTTTTTTTTTCAAGGGAATTCATTACATATTAAATATTTAGTTATTAAATTTTATTTCAACCAATTAACTTGATTTAAATTAGATTTATATGCTTTTATAAAATTTTATAAAAGCTGAATTATGATTTTCAAAATTTAGAAAGGTAAATAAACAGGAATCATATCTGAATCTGAGTGCATATATTTACATTAACGAAAATTGAGGTAATATTTATATATATATATATATATATGATCACATATGAACTCTTATGAACATATATGAGTCCTATATGGTGGTATATGAACACGTAAGAAGTTAAATCACTTAATATATGAGCATGAATGAGTTCATACATGTTCATAAATGGATGCATATATGTTGATTTTTAACCGGGTATATATAAAAATCATTTAAGAGCTAACTGAATCGCCTTTCATTTAACATATAATACTTCTAGTCTTATTAAACCATTCAATCAATTTAAATTAATTCGTTTTTAACCGAACTTTTTTTTAGAAAAAACGCTCATTATCTCAATATTTTACTAATGTAAAAGTTCGAAATAAGTGTTATTTAACTGTAGCTAAGAATTTAAGCTTATATTTAAGGTATAAATTAAACCCTTAGCACTTCTAACACCGCAGATATTAAGAGCTATATTCCATATTATGCAATAAAATTGCCAAGAGTCTCCTTCTGGATAAAGTTTATTTTCGTTATTTTTGACCTACAGTACCTAAAGTTATTTTTTCTTTCTTAAATGTACACACAGAGAAATAAAGTGCCAACCGAATTGAAAAGTGTATTTTAATGGTAATAACTTATAAATTCAGTTAGTACAACGATATTTACATTAGGTTTCTGAATATTTTGGATGTTGCGACTAAAATTCAGTTGAATTAACCAGACTTTGTTGTGGAAACTAATGCTGAGTTGTTCCAACCTACTAAAATTCGTAATAACCAAATTTGAGTCGAAGTAACCGAATTTCAGTTGGCAAACACCTTAATTTTTCTCTGTGTGTATATAAATTTTGGTTTTACATTTTCTTTTTATTCACTTTTTAGCGGAAAAGCGTTTTTGCTTTCGAGTAAAATTTAGCAAGGTTGCATTCGAATGATCATTCGTTTTCGAATCCCATCATAAGAAATTTCGATTAATTTTATTCGTTATCGAATTAGAGAATCTCAAAAGTCAAAGGATTCGCACGTTCAAATAAAAATTCACTCATTTACGAATGCGATATTTATGGCCCTGGTACATATAATACCGAAATAATTGCTTCGAAAATACAGTATTATTTTTTTTTTTGTTTTAATACACTGTTATTTTTTTTTCTACAGAAAAACAACTGTAATTGCAGTTAAAAATCACAACTACTGCTTACTATACAAATAACTGTCATGCAGTAACCGCGAAACTTTTTGATTGTAATTGAGTTTAATAAATACATAGTTTTAAAAATAACGTAAATTACATGTAATTTTTTTTTAGCCCAATGATTTTGTACGTACAAATGAAATATTTTCATTATATTTTTCATTACATTTATTTTTTTTGTTATGTATGACTATGTACCTAAAAACAAAATAAAATTTGCAAGTGTAAAGTAAATCCAACATTTCATTTCTCATTGATTCATAGTTGGTTCTTTTAATTTGGTTGATTGTTTGAGTGATCGAAAACTGTTTTTTATGTTTTGTGTTCTCCAATCGACAACAGCTTACTGTAAGTTTTAGCAAAATCAACGTTTACGCGAAGAAGATAGCGTAAAAGTAGTACTAATACGAAACAAAAGTAATATAACAAAACAAAACATAGACAGACTAAAAGGCAAACAGTAGCACTAGAGGCTCCTTAACCCGTTATGGATAATAAGGCAGCATCAACGTTACAAACTACACCAGCTTCCAAAACGGCGGATACGGTGTCTGTTGTTAATAACAATAACAATAATATCAATAATAAAATTGCTACAACTAACGGAATAAAGGAGAATAACAGTAATAACATAACAACGACCACACCAGCTTCTATACCAATTGTGGTTACAAATACCTCATCTGGATTTGATGGCAGTGTTATGACTACAACAACACCATCTACACCAGGTGCAATTAAAAATTCGGAGGTGAGTTTATTGTTAATTGTTTCATTCTTTCATTATTTAAATTTACTTTTTTTATGTTTAAATTTCGAATGAATTTGATATGTTTACTATAGTACTAAAAATTGAATGAATTTTAAATGTTTACTATAATACTAAAAATTGAAAAACTTTAGAAAACTTTCTTAGGTGTAGAGGTTAAATCCTAAATTTTTGTTTGCTAAATTGGCTAAATATGTATTATTACTGTTATTTGTTAACACAATCTAATTATTATAGAGAGTTGTACGTTTGGCGAATTATCTAATCTTATCATTAGCAAAACTTGTTTCTACAAGTATTTACCCTCTAAATAAATAAATTTTGAATGTTTGAATGCATTTAACCCATTTTATACCAATTATCGTTCCATTGGACTTTTTGGACGACATTTGGTAGAAAGAAGTAATAAGAGTTTTCTGAAATTTTTGTAGACTTGTTGAGCTCTATAGCGGTGGCATTTGCAATTTAAGTTCAAATTTTGATGATTCGTATTTACTTAACGGGTCAAGATTTCTTTAAAATTATTTTTATCTATCAAATTTTCACGATTTTTGAGAATTTTGGAAAATACTTTTGTTTTTAGACAATTCATGTAGCAACAGCATCGAACCAATTTTTAAAATTTAAAATTTTTGTTTGTTGAAAGAAAATATACAATTTTTAACGTTAAAAAGGGAAATGGAATTTTTTAAGTTTGTTAAAGTTTTTACAAGTTCGGAAAGTCTTTGATGTGATTTTTTAATTTTACAAGAAAAGTACATACTGCACAATACGTTCTTCTTATTAAAAAAATTGTTCCATATGCCCATAATCAAATCGTTATACATATACCCTGTATATCACAGTTTTTCTTTCTATAAATTAATAATTTTTCAAAAAAGTGCTATTAAAATATGTCAAACATTGTAGTTTTTAATTAATTATATGGCAAACCTGGAACAATAGTTTTTAAACTTTTTTTTTTATTATTTGTACAGTTAAGACCTCATATTATCAAATGCTTTTTACTGCGTTATTATATCTCTCACCTATCTAAAATTAAAAGTAGGTGTTGCTTTAAAACAACGGCAGTGAAAAATGGGTTAATACTGAGATGAGAATAAAGTGTACAACTATTAAAACTTACGTATTTACATGTTCTTGAACAATCGCGTCATATATCGGAAGAATACTTTTTGTATGATTATAATAATTATAATTTTAGTTAGCCACAATAGAGGAATGACAATACTTTGCCAGAACATTTAAAATAAACACTCAACCAACATCTTTTGGTTTTTAAATGCAATAATATCTTTGCCATTTTAGTATAGTGTCCACACTAGATAATTAACTTTAATATTTTTCTGTCAGCAAACTTCAAATTCAATCGCAAAGAGAATTATATTACGTGTGGACCACACATTACTATTAGTGTTAGTTATATATCTGATATTAAAATAGTGTTGTTGTGATAAATCTCTAAACAACAATATCATTATTTGAGCTGTCAAAATACACACACACATGCATAAAAGATTGTAAACAAAAAAAAAAAAAATAAATAAAAGTTAAACGTCTAAAATTAAAAAAATACAAGAAAGGGTGTATTAAAAATTGTTTATATGTTATAAATCAATTTAAAGTTATTTTTTAATCGCATAGTTGAAAATTTAATAAATACTCAAGTAAAAAGAAAAAATTATGAGAAGACATGATCTAAATATGAATACGTGTTCTCCACCCTAAACATTAATATGAGCATAGATAATTTAATTCCGTTATGCTGTTGGCGTTCTCGCACATATTATATCCAAGTTAATATCTAATGTGTAACATAGTGTCCTTAATATAATATGTGCGAGAACGCCACCAGAATAACGAATTAAATGATCTATGTTCATTTTAATGTTAAGGGTGGAGAACACGCATTCATATTTATATCATGTCTTCTCATAATTTTCTGTCAGCCGTTGAGTAAAGACGTCCGTTTATTCATTAAATTTTCAACTATGCGATTAAAAAATAACTTTAAATTGATTTATAACAGTTAAACAATTTTTAATACACTTTTTCTTCTTGTATTTTTTTAGTTTTCGGCACTTAACTTTTATTTATTTCTTTTTACAATTTTTTATGTATGTGTGAAAATAGGACTAAAGAAAGAAAAAAAAAATGATCCACGACTTTTTGGCGGCATATTTTTTTCGCAAATTAAAAAAAGAATATGCCGCCAAAAAGTCGTGGATCATTTTTTTTTCTTTCTTTAGTCCTATTTTCATCCATACATGATCTAGAAACTAAATCCGCTATCATATTAGAGTTACCATAAAATTGCATTTATATATATTCCAGAGCACCGTGTAAAATGCATCTAATTTGCAAAAATCTAAATTATTTACATACAAAGATGATGTACTTGGCAAAAGAAAAGATTTGATACCCATATTGCTGAGACCCGTATTTAATTAAATCGACTAAAGATTAAAATATGTTAATTTGGCATTTTTATTACAAACAACCCGGAACAAAAAATTCAAAAAAGTTTTTTTTTTACAGAATATCCTTAAAAAAATCAAATGGATGATCGTCCTTGGACAAATTGTATATACAGTTGCACGCGCCTTAAAAAACCTTTCTTATGAAATCCATATTGTATATGTTGGTAAGGAAACAGATTCTTAAATTAACAAAACATGCAAAAATGGACCATTTTTCAAAATGGTCCAGCTCACGAGAGGTCAAAGCTAGAGCCGAAATATTTTAGATGTCATCATAAAAAATACCAATGTTCATTTTGAGCGGGGTACACCTTGCACGAATTTCGCTTCCATACAACTTGAGTCGCTCTAATATACATATGTACATAAAAAAGTATTTTAAAAATCTTTAAACTTGCATAAAAAACAAAAATGAGGATAATAAATAAAAAAGTAGACCATCACCTCAACATTATCAAACAAATTTCTAAATAGTAAAAACCTTCCTCAATTAGGAAAAGGCAGTTTTTCCAAAAAAAGCTACCCAGGCAGAAAAATTACAATCGGCACAGTGTTGGCAAATCGTCTTCGACGGTCGGTTAAGCGTTGGCAGAATGTTGGATTAACAATCTTGACAGCACTGTCCTGTTACCCGATTGATAACAGCGGTAAAATAGCTTAATTAATTAAATTTTGAGAAATATGTCTAATAAAACTCATTTAAAAACAGTAATACATCATATTTAAATGTGTGAAATATAATAAAGTAAAAATGCTTCCTATTGGTTTTAATATTATTAAAAACAATATTAGCAAAGAATTTTGCGGGTGGTACCGGCAAAACACATGCTTTGCAAATAAAATAGTGTTTTCTTAGTACAATATTAGTTGTAAATTTGGTAATTTTTAACACGGTGGGTTTTACAAAAATAGCAGTGGCTTGCCAGTACTATTTACCGACTTAAATTTTGTATGTATAGAGGTTATGACAACTAAAATATTTTTTTTAACATGAACTTTGAAAACACCAAACTTAAAACGTACGAATTCAAGAATACAGATTTTTAAAATTATTGTAGATCGAATTAGATTGTGTTCCTATGGTGTTAATACAAATTGTTTAAAATACTAAAAGACTTTTTCACGAAAAGCATTGCTTATTAGTATTGGAAAAACAAATGAGATTAGTTTTTTTATTTTTAAACTCTGTCGATTTCTTTCTTAGCATTTTTCGAAGTACGCGTTAATCCCTAATACTTAGGAAACTCTGACAACATATTGCGAACAGCGTTGCCAACTTTTTGCGAGCAAAAAGCTCAACAAAAATTGTAAAAAGCGAAAAATGGCATTATTTTTTGCTTAAAAAGCATGAATGGTAAACGATTCGATGCGGGTATCGGTAAGTGTAACGCTGTTTTCTCTTCTTTCGGTAACGGTATTTTAGTGGTAACTGTATTTTTCGGTGACGGCATTTTAAGGATAACGGGTTTTCAGTTATTTCGGTAACGCTGTTTTAAGGTTAACGTTATTTTAGTTATTTCGGTGTCGGTCAATGCACACCAATATTTCTAACCCAATCATGACCAAATTCTAATCCCTGACTAGTTTATGATCAAACTTTGAGAAAATATATCTATTAGGCCGGGTCGATTTGTATGGAGGCAAAAAAATCGCTCAACGTTCAAGGAAAGTCGTATTCTAGGGATCAAAATAAGAAACTTTGCCGAAGGAACCATACCTCTAAAACGAATTCTGATGTCCCGACTTTTGACCCGTAGGATCAAATTTTGAAAAAGCCTACTTTGATATTTCAAAAAGTAGGAGGAATCTCTCCAAGATTATGGGAGCTACTTCTTCTCCGGGAGACGCGCTAGCAGATAAATGCATAAATCATCATTCTAGGTGAACGTTAAGGGGTTAAAATTTAAGTTGAAAGAGGGCCTTTTTAGCCGTGTTTTTATAGCAAAATGTACAAATCTCGGGATAGAGATATTAGGGTCTCTATTTATTCTCCGGTAGAAGCTCTAGCAGATGAATGTATAAATTATATTCGATTGGGTTGGATTCGATTGGGGCACTGTAAATGGGTCAAAGTGGGATTTTCAAAATTTGACCCTACGGGTCAAAAGTCGGGACATCAGAATTCGTTTTAGAGGTATGGTTCCTTCGGCAAAGTTTCTTATGTTGATCCCTAGAATACGATTTTCCTGGAACGTTGAGTATTTTTAAATCGACCAGCCCTAATATCTATATACAGCGTTTTTTCTGATCTCGACTTAAATTAAATTAAGGGTAACACTATTTTAAATTATTTCGGTAACGTTTTTTTAAGGATAACGGAATTTCAATTGTTTTGGTATCGTTATTTTAGCGATAACGCTATTTTAGTTATTTCGATAACGGTATTTTAAGGATATCTGTATTTAAGTTATATCGCTAACGGTATTTTACTGATAACTGTTTTTCAATTATTTCGGTAACGGTATTTTATGGGCAACGGTAGTCAGTTGAAAGGGTTTTTAATCGCTAACGGCATTTTAGCGGTATTGCCTGTCATCCCTGTTAAAAATACCTAAAAACAACAGACAATTTGTTTTTTTAATTTGTTTACAAAGCAAGTAAAACAGTTTTATAATTGGATTTAGTGCTAAAATAAAGTAAGCACATTTCTTAACCGACAATTGTGGTGTTTAGTTCAGTATTTTGGTAGTACTTTTGCGAAAATATCTGTCAACATATAAAATATAAGTTTTTCGAATCAATTTTTTATGTTTTACCACCATGAGTACAATTTTTAATTTCAGAAAAACATGTATCCATTTATGTACCAGTTCGATCATTTTTTTTTAAACTGCGTTATTTGCTAGTGGTAAGAAAATTTGTCAAATGAGATTATTTTTATGAGATATTTTTTAAAAGATTTGTACCAATTTTAAGTCTGCCTTGTTACACTCAAAAAAAAGTTAGTAAATTCAGCAACATTTTTGTCAGGACTTTGCTTGCAAAAAATTGCTAATGTCAGCAAAATATTTTGCTGAGAATCAGCGAGCTGATTTTTAGCAACAAAATTAGTAGATTCAGCAAAAGTTTTGCTAACACTTAATTAATTAAAAATTAAAAATCCTTGAAAAATGTTAACAAAATGTTTGCTGAATATTAGTATACTAAAAAAAAACTCAAAAATTTTTAGAAATAATATACTTTAGTTAATTTATTTGCTGAAAAATCCTGAACATTTTTTTGTGATTCTTTTAAAAACTAATTGTAAGTTGTTACAAAATATAAAAATGTTCATATTCCCACAATGGCGACAAGAATTAATGTAATATTTGAAAAAATATAGAAATAATTAAACATAAAATAAACAAAATTATCTTTCAACTACTTACATCAATGGTTGTAAGTAAATGTGTAAATGAAGGCAAATGCCGAAGATAATTCTGGAAACGAAAAGAAAAAAATAACAAAATATGGCACACGAGTATACCACCATCTGTTTGCAATAAGAAAAAGGAAACATAAAAAACTAACTAAGATGTGTGTCCTTGTCTTTCGCTTCAGCCTGTCGTATATTATACTACACACTACAATTTTAATCACTATAAACATTTAATTTACAAATACACATTTAATCTTTATTAAATTTAAATATTTTATTTTGTCTTTAATTTAATTAATATGCAAGTACTTTGAAAAGCCGGTGACAACACAAAATTTAATTTTTTTTTATCCACAATTTTGATTTATGTATGAAAAACAGATACAAAAATCTTCCATGGTTGATTTTTTATATGTATGTCTAACAAAAGTTGTACTTTTTAGTAAGATTTTCCTCGTCTCAACTACATCTTGGCATGCCAAGACATCTACTTTATTCTTCTTTCAATCTGGTTGTCGTCTACACTACTAATGTCCTTATAAGCACAATATTTTTAGTCAAATAAATTAGTAAAATATTACTAAAACATTAGTTCGAAAAAGTTGAGTGCTGAATAAGTAAAATAAAATTTTAGTTGAAAACATAATTTTAGCAAAAAATTAGCTGGATATGTATACTTGATTTACAAGACGTTTTACTAACTTTTCTACTAACTTTTTTTTTGAGTGTACTTATGATTTTTTTTTTTTGTTTATATCAGGGCTGTCAACCGTTTAATTCGATATTGGATACCGGTATTTTGTGAATATTTCGTTAGGTTATTTTAAGGTTAACGAATATGTTATTTTTAAATTATAAATTGTAAAAATATGCAATCGCAGATTTCATTAGTTTATTAGTTTTAAAATTTTTTCAAGTTTTTATAAAATTAACAACGTGAATAAAATCGCGATTCTTTAAAATTTTAAAGATATAAAATCGAAAATGTCTATATTACTCCATAGTCTTCCTGTTCACAATAAAAAAAGTCGGAGACATGAGGTAAAAAATGCTGATTTGTCAATGTTGTGTAGGGATTTGATAGTGAACGATTTATCGATTTCGATGCGCTTATAATTTCTTAGCACTTATAATAAATTTGTGAAGAACCCACTCTGATTTTTTGATATGTTATTCAAGACGATATGATCTATCACCACAAATTCTTTAAAAAATGTCGAAGACGTAGTTTTTAAAATATTCGCGAAAAACAGCGTTTTAGAATTTTTGCTAGTTCTCTGGAAAGATACTGTATATTTTTCTAACAAGTTTCTAAAATTAGAAGATCCATCTTTCATTTGAGATAACATTTTTAAAAATCGGAAAAAAACTTAAAAAGTCAGAGTAGTTATTTTTTTTAGTTTTGCTTAAAATGTCGAACATTGAGATGCAATAGATAATTATAAGTTCACCTATGAAATTTTACTATTTACAAAAATATTTGCAAAATTTCAAAATTTAACAAATAAAAGTAACAATAATACCAATAGATACTCGACCCATTTGCTTCAGATTTTGCAGCATTTTTTTTTTTGTTTTTTCCAGCGAAATAAATATAAGTTCAGTGATGTTAAACTCAGCTTTTCGGCAAAAGATTTAAAATTTTTTGGACATTTTTCTCATTTGTATATTTTACAACTTCATTGAATTTATATTAACTAATATTTTGCTGCGCAGCGTTCTTTAAAAAAAAATTATGCACTTTATTCAAAAAAAAAATCGTAAATTGATGATTTTTAAAACAAAAAAACAAGAAAATTTTGGAAAACTCAGCACCAGAAATGTTTTAATTGTAGAACCATTTGAGTACCATTTCAAATTTGTGTTTAAATGATGCAAGAAGGTGCAACTTTTAACCTACTCTTTAGACTTTGAAGCTAAATCCACGACGAAAATCGTTCATAATCTGAACTGTATCGTCTGGATAATAATTTTTTTGTTAAATTTAGAACCACTTTAGAATCCACAAGTCGCATAAATGTGTGTTGCAAATTTCATTTGGCTAAGATCAATTTCTCTTTATGAAGAAGAAATATTCAATTTTCTTTATCCTATAAGCTTTATTCTAAAGTCCACAAGCTTAAACAATCTGCACAATTCAACAAAATTATATTCTTTTTATTACAAAAATCATCTCTTTTTCACTTTCAGCAATGACAATTTTGGTCAAGCTAAGACCTTGCGTGCTATGGTTCTCCAAAAAAAAATAAAAAATTTTCTATACGGCATTGTCATCATACGGCATTGTCAATTAAACTAAAATCAATTAAAAATTTGATTGAATCAATTAATATTTTAATTGATTTTGCACCTACGACTGTAATGATAGTATTAACTAAAAAAATTTGCAGACAGTTTATTAAAACTCTTTCAATTAAAATAATAATAATATCAATTAAAAGAGTTATTGTTTTTCTTTACAACCTCAATTAAAAAGTTTAGTTAAATTGATTAAAACTTTAATTGAAACTTAACAAGAAAACAAAGGTAGTTTTAATTGAAAACAATGGTTTTTTATTTTTTTTTATATGCCCCCCATTAAATAAAAAAAGAAATGTAGGTTTGTAAATTAAATTAACACTTTAGGTCCATTCGTTTACACCAAAATTTGCACAAATTTGTACAAATTTGTACTGGATTTTACTGAAATGCGTTCGCGTACACATAAATTTGCAAAAGAGAGCATCTACTAAGAGAGTAAAGTGACAGTTGTCAGCAAAAAACCTGCAAATTTTTACTGGAGAAATTTTTGCCAGTAAAATCCAGTAAAATCCAGTAGAAAACAAAAACATATGATTAAATTAAGTAAACAAACAAAAATAAGCATACATTTAGTAATAAAAACATTTAAAAGATTAAAAGCTGAATTAAAAGGGCGGCAAAAACTAAAAATAATTATTTTCAACCTGAAACAAATTAAAGTTGTCAGTTACAATTATTATAGTAACAATTTATCAGTTTTCTAATATCTCTGTTAATTGTTTTTATTTACATTAATATATTAGAGATGTAAAGCTAATGAATATATTAATACTTCTTGCTGCATATTATTCAGGGTACCGAATATCAAAAATCAAGTATTCATGTATTTTCGTATGTTATTTAACTAGAAACAAAATTAAAAGTCATGTCCAAACTAAACAAGTCTAAAAGCTTCCACAAAAGTTTATTTAATAAATACAATTGCTACGAATTTATAATTATTAAAATGCAATGCATCAAGTACCAAAAACAATATATACTGGGTAGTCTAAATAACACATATTTTACAACACTAAGCTTTTTAGCGCTCATATGTTTGAATTAACCTGCAAGTTTTTGCAATTTTTCCGTTCGTTTACTTTTTTGTGCAAGAGCCAGTTTTGAGAGTAAAATTTTAATTTTGCCCAAAATTTACTCATCTACTGGATTTTACTGGAAAGTAAACGAATGGACCTTTTATTTATAATAAAATTAAAGCTTTTTAATATAAAAATGTATTATAAGAAAGCAAATAAAAGTAAAGACAACATTTTTGTTTTGCTTGTCTTGTCTTGAACTTTTTCTTGAAATTAAATTGCTTTCTTAAAAAAATCACACACAACTTTAAAATGATAGTTTAATTACACTTATACTTATTGAACATTAAATTATTTAAACAAATAATAGTTTAATTGTCCTTTTCCGATAAGGTTTATTTAAATCCACATGTGCACTTTTATTACCACAGATAAAACCCGAAACTAAATTAAGTTTTCGTGCGTACACGAACATCTCAACAAAAAGAGTGTTGCAAACTCTAGTAAAATAACTACGATTTTGCGTGTATTTGAAATCGGTAAACTATTCAACTTATTAAAAGTTAATCATTTGCGTTTTTTTTTCTTTTTATTTACAAATTAAATAATATATTGATATAATTAAACCTTTGTTTGATTATTTAATCTAAATAAAATAAAAAAAAAATAGTTTGCCAAATTTTTAAAAATTTTGTTTAAATGTTGTCAACACTGTATGGATATATTAGAAAATTCAATAAATTTTTTTAAAAAAAAAAAGATAAATTTTTTTATTAAATCAATTAAAAAAATTGTTTAAATTGCCATTGATATTCAAACAATAGATTAATTAGATATTTTTGGCCCATAATTTTTTCTGTGTAGTATAATAACGTAACCCGACTCATTAACAAATTGAGAGCGTGTGCCTATTTTTTGTAGGTGTAGTGGTAATAAGAACCATGCGTGCACGTAAAATTACAAATCCTACTTTATTTTTTCAAATGACAGAAAAAGTGTATTCTACTATGAAATTTACACTTATGATTTTTTTTTGATAATTTTCAAGTAATGCTGTTTTTAAGAGAAAAAATACTATGCATTTCGTTATTATATTTTAAGGTTATCGATGTTTTGGAATTATTTCGTTAGGGTATTTTAAGATTAACGGTATTTTAAATTATTTCGTTAGGGTATTTTAGAGGTATCGGTATTTTAAGTTATTTCGTTAAAAATAGTTCCTTGAAACGGTATTAAATCGTTATCGGTATTTTAGGGTTAGTGTTTGCCAACTATGGTTTATATCAATTTTTGGATGTATATATTTTCAACTGTGAGATGTGCAATTTTCGAAATTTCATGAATTGAAATTTCATGAATGTGGCCGATTTCTAAATATTTTTCCAAGTTTATTTTTGTACACTTCAAACTTGATTTGATTTTAAATGAATTTGGTTTTTATACTAAAACTTTTGTATTTAACCATACAGTTTATTAAAAAAGAATATGAGAATTATGTGTTATGTGTTTTTCTAAAGCACCATGAAACCGCTAGATAGGATTCGCTTAGCCACACATACATTAGGTTGTTAAGGGGTGTGCTAAATGTTGTATGTGTTGTATTGTCGTATCGAAAATGAGATAGTAAAATTTTATTTTAAAATATACAACAATATATAATAGTACGTTAAAACATTTGTACTTATGATTAGTGTGCTAACCGAGAGAAAACCCAATTTGTGCACATCCATTTTTAAAATACAACATATACAACACTAATTACACCTTGTAAATGTCTCTCTTGTAAATGTTCTCTCTGTAAAATTTAGCTTTTTGAAAGCATTTCTGAGAAACTGCACCTAATTCCACAAATAAAATGAACTTTTTTTCAAAAGAAAATTATTAGAATTAAAAAGTTTTAATGTCCAAAGAAATGTTTTCTTCTTATTATATTGCTTAAAATTCTTTATAAATTTTCTATTTCTGTATTTATTTACTTATATCTATAGGCCAACAAGGAAAACAAAAGAGCTCCACCTCCTACACAAATAACGAAGGGCTTAGATTTAACTACAACTCCTATTGTTAAAAAAGAAAAACGTCAAAGCAGCTCCCGTTATAATGTCTCAAAAAATTGCGAGCTTACACCGTTGCCTCCATTAAATGAGAGTAAGTACATATAATTTTGTTTACTATTTTGAATGATTTTTTAAGGATGTAACGATTTTAAAAATCTTACAAATAATAAAAATAAATTTATTGTGTGTAATGGGTATATCGTTTTAAATCGATTTTTTCTTAGTACAATGAATCCAAAAATTTTGTTTTTGCTATTTTTGAACCCTCCATCCACATGATGTGATGAGGGTATATGAGCATTTTTCCAAAATTTTTGTTATTGATGAAACTGAATCAATTATGCAATAAATTGTTTAATTTTGAACTGTAAAGAAAAAGGCGAATTGATTACTTTAACGATTAAATCGATAATCTTTTTGCAAAATTTAAGTTTAATTGCAGATAAACGATCAAAGTTAAAAATTCTGAGAAAAACTCAAAAGTTTTTATTCCTAAGGGCATTTTATTTGCACCTTACAACTTAGGACTCCAAGTCGTATAATATAAACTCACTACACTTTTAGGAATTTACACTGTCTGTACTGCTGTGTCATCAAAACCTATAAAGTTTAGTGTCCGACCGAACAGTTCGGCCAGAAAATGCATTTGGTCTGTATTCGGTATTTTAAAGCATTATGGACAAATTTGGCGGATGGAAAAATGTTTATTGGGCTGATTAGCTGCTATTTTGAGTGTCAAATTTGAAGAAAAGTCTGTAGTTAAGCAATGAATTCACTGTTCGGCCTCAGAAAGTTCGGCCAAATTGAAAATAGTTCGGCGGCAGAACTTTTAACTTTATAGCAAAACTTCGGCTTTTCTCTTAAACTTTATACACAAAATCGAATTAAATCGGCTCAACAAACATGTTTCCAATACCAAAATTTGTCATCCATTGCCTCTAGATATCAAAAAACCGACAAAATATAGGTTTTTGGCCGAACTGTTCGGTCGGACACTAATAAAGTTATACGGGTAGAAATCAAATTTTTTTAGATTTTCACTTTTTCGCAGTTTTTTGGACATCAAATCTGCGGATATTGATATTTTACCGTTTTACCATTTTACATTTTAAATCTTAATTTTTTTGTTTTTCGGGTTTTTCCATAAATTTAGCAAAAAGACATTTTTTAGCAGAACAGTCTTTCTGTTCAGTAAATATAGAAATCGTAAGTTTTTATTAAATTTACCAACAGCTAAGAGGCCGCAACAAAATTGTAAGGATTATAGAGTATATGGGACTTTCATTATATTAGCATCTCTTTATAGAATCAAAAATTGTCTATCAGCTATAAATTTCACGAAAATCGCGTTTTTTTTGAAAAAATATGGATTTTTAAAAAGACATACAGCACGAAGTTGACCTGTTGGAGAATTCGCTAAAACTTTAAAATGAATATTCCGATTTGTTTTTGAACGAATTAAACCAAAAAACACGTTTTCGGAAACAATTAAAATTCTCGTTTGAAAACTACTCCTAAAAAATTAAAAAACGCTATAATTTTTGCGGTCCTCATTAAAATGAATTTACGTGAACGGATTTATGTTACAAATTTGAGTACACGCGTGCAAAGCAGCATTAATGTGCCACCAAAAAAATTGTATTTTTGTTTAGTCTCAGATATTGTAAACATGACATTTAAATTTTTATAAATCCTAAACCAAGATATGAACTTCAAAAATATTGCAAAAATTTATGTATTTATTGCCGCAAAATATGACGCATATTTTCAAAAAAAATTTAGAATTTATGTGCACATTGTTATTTTCAAAAAATTATACATGGGAAAATTCCATGTCAAACCGCACAGAAAACTGTCATTTTCGGACTTGTCATAATGAAATTCTCTCATTAACCTTTCGACCCCAAACCCTTTCAGTTTTCGAAATATGACGTCATAAAAATTGGCAAAAACGTAGAAATTTGTATAAAGTGCCCATACAAAGTCGCTCATAACTTTAAAACTATACAACTTACAATTTGCCTATTGGTACCATTTTATAGGTGAGAATATTACTTTCAAAATGGCGTCCTAAAAGGTTAAAGGTAATTTTTTAAAGTTCAAAGACCCATATCTTAAAATCCAATTTTTTTAAAATTCTGAAAAAAATATATGTTAAAAACTAAGGCCTCTCTACATTTGTGGCAAAATTTTAAGGTGGACACTCATTTGGTTCCGGAGTTATGGAGGAAAGCAAATTTTCGTCGACGAGTTCATATGCAAAAGCTTACACATAAAAACAGTAGGTTAGGTTAGGTTAGGAAGGGTTATGTACCCAAGGGCACAACTCCACTCGGAGACCAATACGGTCCATTGTGAATCCCTTCAGAGAAAAAACGGTGAGAAAGAGTAGAAATAGACAGAAAACATAGCTTGAAAGATAAAAATAAAGAAAGGTAGAAAGTATATATTTACTCCCCAGAAACCGGATCCTAACGTCCCCTTACCAGAAACAGCCGTTCTATCTCCCTGACAAATCTCAGCAAATCAACTGGATTGCATCCAGCGACACACCCGAGTTCGTCGTGAAATCTATCTCCTAGCCATTTCTGTCTGAGACCCTGTAACCTAGGACAGTGGCACATTATATGCTCAACCGTCTCCAGTTCCTCAACGTCCTCGCACAGCCTGCAAAAATCCGGTATGTCCCTGTCCCATCTGCTTGTGAAAGCCCTGACAGCACAATGACCGGTCAGGAACCCCGTAAGGGTCCTGAGACCTTCCCTGTCCAGTCCTAGAAGAACCTTGGTTGCCCCTGCGTCCAAAGCGGGCCATAACGCCCTAGACACCCTGCAGTCCATTCTGTTCCTCCATGATTGGTTAACGGTTTCGCGGAATCCCTTCCGTATAACCTCAAAGTAGTAACATAAAGGGGGCTTTACCCCCCCGTCTCTTACCGCCAAGTCCAGATTTGAACCCTCCCTCGCAAGTTCGTCCGCCAACTCATTGCCATCCACCTTGCAGTGTCCGGGTACCCAACACAGCCTCACCGTGAATGCCTCCATGAGCTCCCTCAGAGCACACCTACACCGTGCGACCAGGCGCGAGCGCACCGTGTAGTTTGTCAGTGCTTTGAGTGCCGCCTGACTGTCGACATAGATTGTCACCCTAGATCCCCCAACGATGTGTCCCAGTATCACTTCCGTCGCCCTCCAGATCGCCAGGATCTCCGCTTGGAAGACACTGCACTCATCTGGGAGTCTGTATGATCTTTTCACGTCAGTGTCAGCAATATAAACACCGGCACCCGTGCCCGTGTCCATTTTGGATCCGTCCGTGAATACTGCCCACCCCTCAAACAGCACATTGGATCCACGCCAGACCTCCCTAATCGGGAAGTCCACCGGAGGTGTTCCACCGAAGTCTAAGGTCAATATCATATGATCCGATATTCCCTCGAGACTACTACCATGATCAAGCAGTCCTACTTCGTACAATATTTTTGTGTGGTCATCTCTCCTAGGTCTTACCAGCGCAGACTCGTAGAGCCTAAATAAGTTCCTAGCAGCCACACTCCTCACATAATGTTCAATTGGGGATAGATGCAGTATGATATCCAACGCTGCCTGTGGAGTACTTCTCCTCGCACCTGTGATACCAAGAGAGGCACTCCTTTGGGCCTTGTTGAGCAACTTCCTACAGCTATCCACTCTCAATGCATCCCACCAGACAGTACATCCATAAGTGAGAATAGGTCTAACTACCGACGTGTAAATCCAATTTACCATATCCGGTCTTAGTCCCCAATTCTTACCGATGGAGTTTCTGCATGTGTAGTAGGCATTGAGGCCTCTCTTCATCCTTTCCTTAGTATTTCTCTTCCACGACAATTTGCTGTCTAGGAAGCACCCCAAATACTTCGCACAGTCCGATAGAGGCAACTCGACACCATCTAACACTGGCCTCCTAAACTCCTCTATTTTATATTTCCTGGTAAAAAGCACCAGTTCAGTCTTGTTGGGGTTTACCCCCAGTCCCCTATCTTTCGCCCATGCCGAGAGCTCGCCCAGCCTCACCTGCATAATCTCGCTGATCGTGGGCAAAAATTTCCCCCTGACCAGCAGTACTATGTCATCCGCGTAGGCAACGACTTTCCCTCCCCTGGAGTCAAATGTCCTGAGAATTCCGTTAACCGCTAGCAGCCACAGAAGAGGAGATAAAACTCCCCCCTGAGGCGTCCCTCTGGTAACCCTTCTCCTTACGTTATGATCCCCCAGGCTCGAGTTGATGATCCTGCTGCTAAGCATACGGACTATCCACTCAACCAGAAAGCCCCTAACACCCAGCCCCACCAGCGAATCCCTAATGGCCTCGATCCTAATGTTGTTAAAGGCCCCTTCTATATCCATAAACGCAGCAAGAGTATACTCCTTGTATCTCAGGCCGTGCTCAATGTAGCCCACCACCTCGTGAAGCGCACTCTCAACTGATTTACCTTTCAGGTAAGCGTGTTGAGCGTTGCTGATGAGATGGGTATCAATTTTACTTCTAAGATACAGATCTATCAGTCTCTCAAGTGTCTTCAGCAAAAATGAAGACAGACTGATAGGTCTGTAATCTCCCGGTTTCGAGAGGCCCGCCCTACCAGCCTTGGGTATAAAAATTACCCTGACCTCTCTCCACCCCCTAGGCAGATGCCCGCCACTAAGGCATTTCCTGTATATGCTCACCAGCAGAAATAGTGCATCGTCCGGGATGTTGCATAGCATAGCCGGAAAAATACCGTCCGGACCCGGTGATTTATATGGGTCGAAGGTATTGACCGCCCATCCTAGCTTCTCCCTTGTGACTATTTCCTCGATGAGGTCGGATGTATTGTCCAATGTCACAGACATTCCGTCTCCTTGACGATCGTCCATACATCCAATTTCCAAACACCCGGGGAAGTGCGCCTCCATAAGCAAGGTTAGGGTCTCAGAGCTGGACTCAGTCCATGAGCCGTCATTCCTTTGGATATACCCAAGGCCTTTAGGGTCCTTGGATAAAATCCGTCGGAATCTATACAACTCGTTGACATTCTCGATGGAATCACAGAACTGCCTTCATGAGAGCCTCTTTGCCCTTTTTAGATCCGCCTTGTACTTGTTGAATTGCACCCTGTGGGTGTTCCAATCACTCTGTGCTCCCGTGAGTTTGGCCCTATTAAACAGCCTCCTTACCGTCGACCTTTGAACCTGAAGTTCCTTGGTCCACCATTTGGGCTGTTTGCGCCTACCCGGAAATGTAACCGGACACGATAGCTCATAGCTCTCATTTAGAAGGTGAGTGAACCTGTTCACCGCACCATCCAAATCAGTCGGCAGCAAATCGCCAAGGGCCTCTTGCTCCAACCCAATACGCACTCCTTCTTTGAAGGAGTCCCATTTCGTACCCCTGGGGTTCCTAAACGGAACTCCCCTGGATGAGTCAATGTTCACTGTGAAGGTAATACGACTATGGTCTGAAAAAGTACAGTCCGATGCCACCCTCCAGTCCGCAACAAGTTGCTCATCACGGTTCACTAATGTTAAATCTATCACTGCCTGCCTATCTCTGTTTCTGAATGTCGGCATATTGCCCCTATTACAAATAATAAGATTGTTGGTAGTTATAAAATCAAACATTAACTCACCCCTTTTATTGATATCTGCGCTCCCCCATTGGTTGTGATGTGCATTGGCATCGCATCCCAAAATAAGGATAGCACCCATCCTTCTTGCACGTGCCGTCAGTTCTCTCACCTCTGTTCCAGGCGGGTCTACTGCTTCGTACGGCATGTACACCGAAGCAAGTGTAAGAGTTCTCTTACCTTTGGCTTCTCCATTTACGACGGTCAAGTCACCGCATCTGAAAGAATGAGACATGATTAGATTCAATTCATTCTTCGCTAATATACACGTTCTTACCTTGTCCTCTGTAGACGGAACAAATAATGTGTATCCCGTGACCCTTAGTCCACAAACCTTATTTTTATTAATCCAAGGTTCCTGGATAAGGGCCACGTCCGCCTGATTTTTGATGAGGAAGATTGCTAGTTCGGCTGACGCTGCTTCACAGTGGTGCAGGTTTATTTGCACCACTAGCAACCTCTTTGGACCTGTCATGTTTATGGTATCTAAACCTGACATTTCCAAGACCGAACTTAACAACCCCCCCCCCCACCTCATCCAAGAATTCCTTCGACTTACGGTCCACGGCGAACCGAAAGTCCTTACCAGCATTCTCCTTGCAAGCCATTGAGGCCACAAGCCTCCATTGGTCGGTAAGGAGCCTGCCGTTCTGGTTGCCCAATACCGCCAGTATGGTTTCCACCGTGCGTACGGGTGGTGGAATCCACACTGTCGCTATGGACCTGAGTGGCAGCTCGGAGGCCTGTATCACTTCAAGCCTTGCTTCTGGGTTAATGTCGCTGCACTTGCCGATTGTGGTTCTTAAGAATTCCAAGGAATTCTTGTTACCACAATTGACAATTTTCACTCCCTTAGCCCAGTCTGCACCATTGAAGGATACATCCTCCTCCTTGCCCTTGAATACGGCCAGTTCATCGATCAGCCTACCCTCAACTAGCTGCCATAGATCAGTACTGATCCTCCCGTCTGGATCATTTAGATCGACGACAGCCACCTGAAGATGCTTTTCTAGGCTCACCGATTTCTTCACCCTCTTGCTCGATGAAGAAGGCTGGTCATCTCCAGATCTGACCCTCTTAATGATCTCTTTATTAGATCCCTTAAGAGCTTCAGCCGAGGATGAGCAATCCCTCTTCATTGAGCTCAGTGACCTTGGCAACGCCGGTTTGGAAGGTCTGTCACTGCCCGTTCCCTTTCCTGTACTGGCCTCCTTACGGAAGCCACTAGAGGAAACGGTCAGAGAGTTTCCAGTCTTCCTCCCCGTGCCCATTGCCTTAGCAACCTTACCTCCAACCTTCGGTGTCGTCCCTTTTCCCTCCGCAACTCGTTCCGTAGACGTGAGCGCATTGGTCATAGGGACAGCACCATTCTCCTTACGGCAGGTTGATGCAACCTCCAACCCTTTACTCTTTTGAGCAGTGCAAGGGTTGACAGTTACATCCTCCTGCTTTTTCCAGGGAGAGGACCAACCCAGAACGGTACTGACAGGGCCGTAAATTCTCTCGAATTTAGCAACGCTTTGCCGGTGCCGTCTCAGAAGGTGCCTATCCCTCGCGGTAAACGACAAAGGATCACACTTCGCCATCTTGTCCAGATATGCGAGTGATTTCCTCGTTCCGTTCCGCGCCTACTCCTCCTTCGTTCGGCTGGTGTTGTTAAAATCTCGTGAAGGGGCGCTTGGCAACTCCTCCACGGCGCCCTGCCGAACAAGCTGTGGATAATCTTCTACCGAGTGATCCCCCCGGTGTCCCCCAGCCTCACTGACTGAAGAGGCCGCGCCCGCGGTCTGACTGTGAGCAGACATCCCTACGATATCCTGCCCCTCGTCAGAGAGCAGAGTCAACCTCTCCAACCCTTGAGTGGCTCCAGTTTCACCAGCGGAGTCACTCGACAGTCCTAGAAGACCATACACATGTAGGTCGGACAGTACTTGCTGTTCATGTCCAATAATGCTGTCATGAACAACCGAGAGCGTTAGCTCACCACAAGCACTGCCCGACTCCTCAACCGAGACGTCCGAAAGACCCATATCCTGGTCAGTCACATCGTCTGTCGCATCCTTTTTTTTATAAAATTCGAACTTTCAATTTTGTTCCCACGAGTAAGCACGTAAAGACGGACCGTACCACGCAGTGACGGCGTACGTGGACTAGGCAACTAAAGTACAACAGCGCATTGCCCTGGCGCTGAGGGGAGCTGTTAGCAACTAGTTTCTTTACGCACTAACTAGTCACACAGGCCCTCGGCACCGCTACCAACACCTTGACCTTAAAAGTGCATGTGTATAGTACCAACCACTGGTAAAGCCCCCACCATACAAGGGGCGAACCCGCGGGCTGTTACCTAGTATTATATGTACTGATAATGGGTCAGACAGTGTGTATACCCACTACCGCCTCATTATCATGACAAGGTGAGTAACCTTTAGTTGTGCATTCCTTCAGTATTCTTGACCACCTGTGAAGACATATACAACGTTTACCCCAGCACAGGAGATCAGAACAGTAGATTGCACTTAAGCCCTCGCATCTCGTCAAGATTGTTACCCAGGCAAGGGATAAAAACAGTATGTATACTAAACATTGTATAGTAGTACTTTTTTATACACACTCATATCATGTAAAAGATTTTGCATATTAACTCGACGAAAAACCACGTAAAAGACATATTTCCTTCCCCCTGGATCCGCGCCTGTCCCCGACATTTGCCTTTATATGCATTTCTGTTTCAAAATTTAAAAAACAACTGTTATTTTTGGTCCCTGATTAAGTTATTAAATTTTATTTCATCAAATTAAATCGATTTAATTTAGATTTAATTACTTTTGTGAAATATTACAGGATTCAAATTTTTATAATTTAGAATTGTAAATAAACATTTTATGTTTTATTTTTTTTTTTTAATTTTTTTTTGTTTTTATTTGTTTTCATTGTTTAACATACACAAAAAGTAATAAAATCAGCAAATTTAAAAATTGAAAATCACGGGATTTTCTGGAAAATCCTAGTGTTTTGGGATTTATATAACCCGGTATTTTTTCGATCGGCACCCCTAGTTCAAACCTGCACATTTAGATTACTAGACTCATAATTTGGTTAGGCGTGTTTTTACTGGGATATTGAGAACCAGAAGTTGTTTCCCTAAAAGCTCATACAACTTTCTGGATCCTTGCTAAAAAAAATTATAACTTGAAACAGTTAATAAGCACATTTTTAAAATGCCACTGAATATTTCGGTTAAAAATTTTTAATTTAATTTTTAGCATTTTAGTCCATATCATACTTAAAACCGATTTGAAACAATACATCCTTTATAAATAAATCAAATGCTTTCGTAGTACTACTACATACTTAACTTAAGAATGTTACATTCTTAATTTTTTTATACAAAAACTAAAATTTGTAGTTTAATACAAAATCTCAAAAAAAAAAAAAAATATACATATATCTGGCTGTAAAACAATAAAACAGCATTAATTACTTGCATATACAAGTAAAAACACTTGTTTAACGTTTAAACAGATCGGCAAATGAGGTATATTAAAAAACTCGACCAGAATACAAATGAAAATAATAGGGAACTTTTATTAAAAGATACAGAATAGTTAACTAATTAGCAAATATATACAGTTGCGGACAAGAAAGGTCCACTTTTTCGTAACACAATTTAAAGTTAAAAAAGGCAACAATTTTGGTGGGGAAATTTGCATTTTATTTTTATATGAAAGTACAATAACTAACAACTCTTTCTTTTATAATACAATCCAAACTTAGTTGATGCAATTACAAAAAAAAAACAAAATATAGAACTAATTTAATTTTTTTAAAGACACAAAAAATAGGGTTAGTATGCAAATTGGACGCAGTATACAATAACATCTGCATTTTTTATTTGAAATATCGTAATTGGAATTGTGTCTAATAGACAGACAAGTCTGGTATCTGAAAACCGCAACAAATTGTTTGCTAATAGGAATTTTCAAGATTTATTTGTGCTAGATTATTTTATTAATATTAATTTTTAATTATAAGATAAACAAATAAGAATGAAATTAAAGATTTTAGTACTAAAAGATCTGATTTACTTGGCAAAACTGTGAATTATTTAGAAATTTAAAAAAAAATTCCTCACTTGATAATATTTATTGGAAGGTCTCATCAATATCACGATATCTAGTTGATTGTGCTTAAAAGTCCAAATGAACAGTTAACTGACGTTTAAAAAAATCATTGTTTTTTACAAAAGTGGTTTATGCATGAGAGTTATTTTTCACTTCAAAATGACTCATATAAGACTTTTAGACTTGGCATACGGTCAAAAATTAGTCTTTTTCTGTGTCATTTTTAAATTGTTAAATTGTTAAAGTGTTAAGATTCTGTATTTTTTTATTTGATTTTTAAAATAAAAAGCAAATCATTTTTTTGTTTACTTAATAGTTTTTCTTAAAAATAAGATTTATTAAAGTCGTTTTAAATAATAAATATTTTTTATTATTATCAAAGCGCTTAAAACCACCGAAAAAATCTTCATACATACAAAAAGTTGACCAATAATGAACGATCTAGAAACACGTCCTTAAACAATTCTAATTCATGTGAACATTTTCTACTTCTGAGTATAATTGAGTAAAAATTTAAATCCGGTTAACCGGCTTTTTACGAATTCCAGAAACCGAAACCGATTTTTTTTTTAAATTTATACTATTCGCAAAAAACGGAAACCGGTTTTCTGTATCTTTATTGTACCAACTAGGTACAATTAGTCTGTCTACTAGATTCTATCACCATCACAATATTTTAAATTTTGTCTTTTAAAAAATGGGATTTATTCGACATATTGTTGTAGTTTTTTTTTTAAATTATTTGGATTATTTCATATACTAAAGAGTTGTTATCGTTATTTAATCTAAAAATAATATTGCAAATTTGTTGTTTTTTGTAACTTTAAATTGTGTTACGAAGAAGTGACCCTATTTTTTTGTCCGTAACTGTATGTGTTGTTGCCACTACACAAAAGTGACAGAATAAAATTTTTAAAAAAAGTATTAATTTATTTACAGCATTTAAGCGATTTCGAGCCATCAACATAAATAGTCGCAATTATTTGGTTTGCATTAAAGATTTATTTAAAAAAAAACACTTAACCATGTTATGTATGTTATTAGTAGGGCTAGGAAGTTTATGCATTTGTAACTAATTGTATTTTATGTACATAAAATATGTATCAAAATTCGAAAAAAATCGCTAAAATTTTTAAAAATAAGCTTGATTATTTATTGAATGCATTTTTTTCATTGGAATGTTGCCAAAAAACGGTTTCAATGAATTGAAAATATGAAATTTCTACCTAAATTTCGTTGGTATTAAAATATAAACATTTCATTATGCAAAAACCTTAATAATATTATAACCAGGGGACGGGAGTTCATGCAAATGCATGTTTTTTCCCTTAAGTCTGAGAACAGGGTAAACAAAATATCTTTGCGAGTTATAGAATTTGTGTTAAAATGGCATCGACTTGTTAGTAGATATTTTTGCATATTTAGCTATGAATGCATTTTTTCGCATATTTAGCTTTAAATGCACATTTTTACTTATTATGCGTTAAATGTACATTTTAATTGCATTTTTTGCTTAAATGGCATATTTTTATTGTATTTTTCTTAGTTTTTCATAAAAAGGTCACTTAATTAAATTTAAAGTGATTTTAACAACATATGCAGAAAATACATTAAACAATACAAATTAAATTTAAAACGTGAAAAATAATAAATTTAAAGTTATTTTCTTTTCACAGTTTTCGTTAATTTTCTTCAAAACTATCAAAATCCCAGTTAATACTTTTGGAAGAAAATTTCATAGAAAATTAACATTAAAAAAATAATAAGTGCATATTTTTAAAGTTTTTAGTGCATATTTTAAGATTTTTCTTGCATATTTTAGGCTCTTAAAATACACTTTTTTAGTGCATGAAGTTCTTGTCCCTGCTTATAACATACTTTAAGGAACAACCGAAAATATCACTGAAAAAAGTTTTTTGCATTAATGAAAATTTTCATAAATGCTAAAAAAAAATAATCCATTAGATTTAAGCAAATGCAATATGAGGAATTTTTAGGGATTTTCTGGCCAAACCCCTAAATAATGAGATATCGAAATTTGCCAAGGCTATTTGGCGTAATGTTTTTAGGTTACAAAATTGGCATGATCGGACATGATTACGGCTTTTTTTAACATTTTTAAAAATAAATGTGCTAACTATAAAAAAGTATGTGTATAAAAACAATCTTATAACATTGTCAATCTATAAAAATCAGCAGAAATGTATTTTTCTATCAATTTATCACTCACGATAAAGATAACACAGAAAAAAAATATTTCCCTATATATTTCAATTAAACGTTAATTGAATCAATTAAATATTTGCTTAAACTTGGTACTTGCTTGACATTTTTTTTATATTATCATTCAAAATCGACACAATGTTGTTGTTTTTTTCTAATATTTATGTAGATGTTTTTTATAAATGTTTATGTTTAGTGGTATTAGTAATAAACATTTTAAATTCATTTCAATTTGATTAGATATTAATTCTTATTAAGTTTATTACTTAATTAAGTTAAATAATTTAGTTTCCGTTGTTTAAATCTGATAATTTATTTATTCTAATACATTATCATAATGTAATTTTTAAAGTTTAATTTTGTAACAATTTAAAAATTTGTTTAAACAGAAAGAAAATGCAAAAAAAAAATTCAAAATTATTCCAAACAAAAAAAAAAAAAAAAAAAAATACTTCGATTTCAACAAAAGTGCTAATTTCTGCAAAGAAAAAAATCAAAAACAATTTTTGCCATAGTTCCTACTCTTCAATAGAAAGAAAAAAAACCTAATTTATGTGTGAAATTGTTAACATAAGTATAAATAAATTAATATTTCATGCCGGTTTAAATTCAATGTTATAAAATTCAAGCTATAAAAAACATTTGGTATGGCAACAACACTATTCAATTTTTTTTTTTGCTTTTTGGGAATTTATACGATATTGATTATTTATTAATTAAATGAGTTATTTTTTAATTGAAAAATAATTTGATTAAAGACCTATCAATTTCTAATGAATTTTCGTTGTTGACGGAATTTCAGCAATTAAAGTTATTGAATGATTGAAATGGGTTTTTTTTTTTAGAAATGTTGAGGTTAAGAAGAAGAATAAACGGTTTTCTCTATAAATTATAAACACTATTAATTTTTAAATCAGACTAGACTAGTTTCTGCCTTTTTATGGACAGGCTCATCAGTGATTTTCCATTTAAATTGTATTATTATTTGTGTATTTATAATTGTCAGATTATATGATAAATTTTTCAACAACCTGCGGATGTAAGAATCAAACCTGCGCTCATATTACATTACAAACGTAACAATACCAAGTCATGACCGTTTAGCGATCACACCCAAGCATGGCCTCGAATCTAATGCCGCTAAATTTAAGTTTTCTTTCCTATTAGCTTTTTCTGTTATTGTATATTATACTCAGAAGTGACAACACTAACAACTCAAATATTTTTTATTTATTTGTGTGTACTGTTTTTTAACAGAGTTTTTAGGTATTTTAAAAATATATTTTAATAAAACAAAGTTAATTTCTTCTTCCGATTACAATAAAAAATGTATATTTACTTAATTCTACTTAAAATTTAAACTCAAAATTCAATAAGAGCGCTTCCGTTTTTACGTTTTTATTCATTGGGAAAACAAAGAAATTTTCTGATTTTTATTTAAAAACTATTTATATGCCAATAGTAACAAATATAAACGTAACAAGAAGTTTTAAAAACTTAACGAAGTTTTCGAGATTTTAGTTTTAAATAACCAACAAAAATTAACTGTTTACTGCAAAATTACTGTTACGAAAATTAAACAACTGAAATTACCCAATTTTCGTTTTTTCCACCCATAATGTATCAATATATTTTGATAGATAATGCAAGTGATCGTAAACAATAAATTGTCATTAAAAAACCGAAAATTGTATAATCATGTCTATTAAGCTATTTTTTATATCGTGGCTCAATATGTGTTTAGAGTTCGTCACGAATATTTTTTGGGTTTGTTTAAAAATTTGTTTTATTATTTTTTTTAAATTTTAACTCCTTCCAAATATGCGCGGTAGCCAAAAACTATGATTTAGGTCCCTTTAACTACGGAGCAAAAAGGGATGTATTTATATGAAATTTGAACTCGACATTAGATTCCATACTAAAAATTATTTAAAAAACTGGCCCCAGTTTATAAAGGCAATAGAGTGGACGAAAAACTTTTTTTTTTTTTTTGAAAATTTTTAAAAATAATTTTTTTAATGAAAATTAAAGTTTTTCAAGTTCGAGGCCATCTTTATTAGGATATTGTTCTAACAAATAATCTATAGAGTTTTTGTTTTAAAATTTATTAATTTACCACTTTCACCTCCAATAAAATTGTATTACCAACTGAGAATAATGGTACAGAAATTTTCGATATATCGCGAACCGCTGAAAAGTTATTAAGGTGTAAAGTTTGTAAAAAATACAAAAAAAAAAAAATTTTAACACACACAATGAAAAAGTATTTTGAGCTACAAAAAAATGCTGCAAACATTTTCGATGTATCGCGTTCTGTTAAAAAGTTGTTAATCAATAAAATATTGCCATCAATTATTCATAATATTTATGAAGTTTTCATAGATATGATGAAAAGTTTCATAAAAATGTATGTCAAATGTTTCATAAATCTTTATCATTTCATAAAAAACTTTCATAAACTGTGTGAACATATTTTTTTCCTATCAATTGGAATTCCGAATTTCCATTTGAAATTTAGAAATCATAAATAGAAATTAAAAATTTTTATACAAAACTAAAAAAATTTAATTTGTAATTTATATTATCTATTTAAAATTGAGAAACTATTATAACATCAATTGAAAGCGAGAATTTCTAAACAGTTGATGTTAAATTTTGTGAATATAAATTTAATTTTTATAAATTTGAGTGGAAGCGGAAACTCTTAACATCAATTAATGTCTTTAAATTCTAAATGAAAATTCTCATTTATGAAACATTTTATCAAAAGCAATGAAACTTCTTCACTTATGTGAAACATTTCATAAATATGATGAAGATGGTCTTCAATTTGAACTTTTATAAAAGAGTTTCATCATATTTATGAAGTGTTACATTGGACGAAAATTAACGAATTTTACCATCATATTTATGAAGTTTTTCATAAATATGATGAAGCTTTTCCTTTGAGTGTATTGAAAATATTCGCAGTTTTAGGAGAAAACATCAAAGCTCATAATCGTAAGCTTGGGTCTCAAAGGGATAAAGCGAAAATTGTTACATCATCTTTTTGATTGTGTCATAAAAAATTGATTTAGAGTTTTTTGAGAAAATTTTATTTTTTTCAACCACTCTATTTACTAAATGATGCACTTTAAAAACTGCAGACAAATTTTTTAAAATTATTTTTAGTGTAGAATCTAAAGATGAATTTAACTCAATCGTCTCTGTACTTTAATAAAATTCCGCAAAAATAAAACTAATTCAAATGTCTTCATGTTCTTGAATTCATTTTCACTATTTTTAACGGGAGTTGAATTCGCCAAAGTTTTAGGGGGCGAAAGTAATTAGTATGTAGTTTTTTGTTAATAAATATAAGTTGTTTGAAGAAAAGAAAAAACTAACACTTAGTTCACACAATGGTTAATTTTTCTTTATATTAGTGGCAATTAGTTTGCTTTAATTCTATCTTAAAAAATATTTCTACCAAATCACAAATTTTCCTTAAATTTACATCTGTTTCTGCAATGTGAAGACTTTAATTTTGTATGTGCAAAAAATCTAGAGTTTTTGACAGCTAAATTATTTTTTTGTTAACAAAAACTTTCAAAACACCAGAAAACATACGAATTCAAGAACACCCATTTTTCCATTTTACTAATTTGAAAAATTTTACGTTTTCAATTCCCCACTAATTCCAGAACATACACGTATGTGTGCAAGATGAAAATTCAACTTTGTGTTGTCTTTGTGAATCAGGGGTTTAAAATAAAAAAAATTAATAGTTACACTTAAATAACTGTTATTGTCACGTTAAACAAACACATTGAAAAATTTGTATAAAGAAACCCCTTTTTAGTAGATTTGTTTTTTGAATATGGAAACAGAAAATATTAAGTGGAAATAATCTGTTTAAAACAGAAATCCTTAACGCAATATTTCCCAGTAATATTAAAACAATGAACTGCGCAATTTCTAAAATTCGCTTATCTCTCTGTTGCAAAACAAAATAACTCTCAGCGCATTTTTTTCACATGCTAAATTACAAAAAAAAATGAGAAATATTAACCTTCTTTTAAAAATAAATCTTGGTGATTGTCAAACAGTTAGCTATTGATTTTTCTGTTATGGAATCTCTATATCTACGGTTGTTTGTTCGTTAGTTCAGTATAAATTTTAGTATATAGCAAAGAAGTGGTATCAACTAGAAAAAATCTACAATAGTTATTTTTGTTTGGAAAAAATTTAGTTTACATATAAAATTAAACAAAAATATTTTTTAAAATGTGAATAAAATCAAAATCGATTTTTTTTGTCAATTTACATCATATAATCGTCTTTAAGTTAGGAAGGTAAGAAAGACCAAACCCAAAATAAAAGACCGGCTGTCAAAAAAAAAAATCAATATGTACGCTTTTTAATAGCACAGTAAATAATGTTACTTTCGATATATATGTATGTATATTTAATGTTAAATGATATATTGTAGTATTTTATTTATTTATTATATATTTGTATGTTTTTAGGGTCATTTCATTTTGATCATCTCTAATTTTTTTTTTTTTTTTTTAATCTTGTATACATAAAACATATATTGTTATTACTTTTGTTCATTATGTATTTTACTTACATATGTATACGACAATTTCTTAGTGGCTGCCTGTCTGCCATTGATAGATACCCACCCAGGTAGAAATTGCCCACGGTACACTGTTTTTCTCAATATGCCCAAGGTACAAAGAAAAAAATACATTTGTACACTCAGGGAAAAAAAGTTTAATCATATTGATGAAACTGTCAGCAATTATTTTGTTGAAGTTCTCATAGATACTATGATGTATTTCATAAAAATGTATGATTTATGTATGTATTTATTTTTCATAAATCTTCATCATATCATAAAAAAAGTTTCATAAACATTTCATAAATAGGATGAAGATTTTCCTTTGAGTGTAAACTATATATAGGGCGGTAATTTTTTCTGACTTGAAGTCAGTGCAAAATAAAAAAATCTAAATTTTTTCCAATAACAATTTTTTAAATTCTATTTCCAAATTTTAGTGCATACAAGAAACACCTGGTCGTTAAAAAAGTTTCATCACATTGATATTGATATTGTGTCATAAATCGTTTGTCATCAATTATTTATCATATTTTTGAAGTTTTTATAAATATGATGAAGACTTTTATCATTTCATAAAAAAGTTTCATAAACTTTGTGTAAATAAATTTTAGCTTTTTATTAAACTTTAATTTTTTATTTAAAATTTATAAAATAGCTATTGCAATTTGAACCTGCTAATTTATCTTAATATTAACAAAGTTTACTGCTTAACTATAGCTATGAATGTGACATTTATATGAAAACAAATTTCTCTGCTAGAAATAATTTCATCGATTGAATATCATTTTTGAAAATCTGAACGATCGAACGATCGGACGATGAAGTTTTCAAATACACAATGTCTAATATATTCCAAAATTTATTCCTTTTTCACTCAAAACATAAAGAATGTATGGTTTTTATTACAATACTAATGAGCTTATAAAAATTTATATAGTCAGGGTTGTCATATGTCAATTTTAAAAAATGGTCAAAAACCATGATATTTTCCGAACAAATTTTAAAATTCGGTTAACTTAAAAAGTAATTCTTCATATATTTTTGAATAAAGATTTGATCACAAAATTATAAAAAATTAAAATTTTTAAAATATCTTCAACCGTCTACGATTTATTGGGCTGTCAAAGTTTCAACTTTGGTTTCCAATATTTCCATTAGAGGACGATTTAAGGCAAAAAAAATTACAAAAATGAAGCATATCTATATACCTGGTAAGTTTGGTGGAAAAATATCCGGCGGATCTATGACAGCTAAGCACAAAAAGTATGCGCTATATAATAAGTAATTTTTTCTAACTTGAAGTCAGTACAAAATAAAAAATCCAAATTAGTTTTCTAATAAGAATTTTTAAAATTCTATTGCCAAATTTTACATCTGCAAAAAGAACCTTAGCTCATTAAAAATTATAAATTATTATAATATTCTTCAGATCAAATTTTTGTTTTACGCGCCAGACCGACGAAAATTACTTAACGAACTGTTTTATGTAACTAACATAACAACATAACAGTCAAAAATATGAAACATTTGGCTTTTTTATATTTTTAAATAATTTTTTAAAAAGTTCCATCTAAAAAGGTCAAAAATTTATTTTTGCAAAGAATTATTTGACAACTTTGGATAAAAACTTTCCACAATTTTTTTTTAAAGAAATATACTGGGTCGCAACTGTGTCAAAAATGAGTTAATTAATGAAAATTCTTATTATTAATTAATGAAAATTCTTATTAAATTGTAAAAACTTGATAAACCACATTTTATTTTTAGTTTGTTTTTGCCTTTAGAAGATTGAAAAAATGTACTGCCTTTATCTCGGAAAAAAGGCTGATTAAAAATCTAGCAAAGCTCGAGTCTCGCAATTTAGCACGTAGATTCATTTACTAACCAGAATAAAATGAAAACAAATCATTTTTGGTTATTTGAATGTTTTAGTTTTAAAAATGAGAGAAGTTTAAAAAATGAGGACCATATATGTAAAACTCTTTCTTTCTAATTTAAGGACCCCTATCAAGAATCTGCAGTCAAAATAGAAATATATCCACATACAAAAAGTCGGTAGTAAAAGGGTTAAACAACGTCGTAAATTTAAAGAAAACAGTACTGGAAAAGCACCTTTTCAGTGGTAGTGTCATATTGAGCAAAACAGTGTCATCCCAGTACTATTTTATTTGTACCGTGGACATATTGAGAAAAAACAGTGTTGTCCCAGTACTATTTTATTTGTACCGTGTGCTATTTCTACCTGGGTAGTTATATATAAGTATGTTAATATGGCTTTTCATCCCACTATATATCGCAACGACTACTGTTTGTTATATTTCTTACTAACGGCTGGGATGTTTTAATATTTTTTGTATTATTTCGTAGTTTTAAATGTAAGTACTCAGGCCACCTACATATTACAAAACAAACAAAAAACTTTCTTTTGGACAACTATTTTTTTTTCTTTTGTTAAAATCAAGAAGTCATATAGTATTGAAACTAACATTAGTTATTAAAATGAAACCTTAAAAATTCTTCATCTATTCAATTCATTGTTCTTCTACTCATCTTTTTTAGTTAGTTACATACATACCCCCAAATATAATAGTAGTTTGCTTCTTTCTAACAGGGGCATCCTCTTAACGCTTACACGCCGATTTGAATAAAACTCGGATATGTTGTAGAAAACTAAAATTAGTATATACGGGTTTTTTATGTGCCATCTAAGAGTTAAAAAGTGGCGTCAAAAACTACAATTTTTTTGGTTTTTTGCTTTTTTTAGTGCTTTTTCTTAAGGAAACATAAGTGTGATATCGATGGAAATATATTTTAGAGACGCATCCGCCGATAGATTGTTTTTGTAAAATTCCGCTTTAATCTTGTTATTGTTGTAAAAAATGTACTAATTTTAGGGTATTTTTTATGGGGATGTATTATTTCAACCAAATTCACATATGATAATCTTTATTAAGTTTAGGTTAGGTCAAAAAGAGGATTCGGAGAAGGAAAAATGCTTCCCTAATCCGACTCAAGTCCCTGAGGACTTACACTTAAAGGCCTCATTAGTTGTTTCTTTCTATTGCCGTTCTGTGTCGTTCTGTAGGTAATATTTTGTAAGCTGTTTTAAAAAGTAAAAGAAAATCCAACCAAAAACATTCAAATATTGAGAAAAAGATTTCACAGCAAACTAATACATACACAGAAAAAACTAAAAACGGGTTTCAATTAAAAATTTTATTGAATCAATTAATATTTTAATTGATTTTGCACCTACCACTGAAATGATAGTATTAACTAAAAAAATTTGCAGACAGTTTATTAAAACTCTTTCAATTAAAATAATAATAATATCAATTAAAAGAGTTATTGTTTTTCTTTTCAACCTCAAAAAAAAAAGTTTAGTTAAATTGATTAAAACTTTAATTGAAACTTGAGAAGAAAACAATGGTAGTTTTAATTAAAAACTGGTATTTTTTATTTTTGTTATATGCCCCCCATTAAATAAAAAAGAAATTTAGGTTTGTAAATTAAATTGACATTTTATTTTTAATAATATTAAAGCTTTTTAATATAAAAATGTATTATAAGAAAACAAATAAAAGTAAAGACAAAATTTTGGTTTTTCTTGTCTTGTCTTGAACTTTTTCTTGTAATTTAATTGCTTTTTTAAAAAAATCACACGCACTTTAAAATGATAGTTTAATCACACTTATACTTATTGAAAATTTAATTATTTACAAAAATAATAGTTTAATTGTCCTTTTTCGATAAGGTTTATTTAAATCCACATGTGCACTTTTATTACCACAGATAAAACACTAAACTAAATTAAGTTTTCGTGCGTACACGAATATCTCAACAAAAAGAGTGTTGCAAACTCTAGTGAAATAACTACGATTTTGCGTGTATTTGATAAAAGTTAATCATTTGCGATTTTTTTTTTCTTTTTATTTACAAATTAAATAATATATTGATATAATTAAACCTTTGTTTGATTATTTAATCTAAATAAAATAAAAAAAAAATAGTTTGCCAAATTTTTAAAAATTTTGTTTACATGTTGTCAACACTGTATGGATATATTAGAAAATTCAATAAATTTTTTAATTGAATCAATTAAAAAAATTGTTTAAATTGCCATTGATATTCAAACAATCGATTAATTAGATATTTTTGGCCCATAATTTTTTCTGTGTACGCTTTTTAGGCTGTTACTTAACGTTGAATTCTATTTTCAACAGATTTGTTAGTGTCGAGTGTCCCGTGAGGATTTCCATCAAAAGACTCAGTTCCTTCCTACTGAGATTCAGAATTTCCCTCGTCTTGTCCCTGTCCGGGTTGCCAAAGAGAATACCCGTGGTCTGCCAACACCCGCATTCTCCCAGATGGTAATATACATGGTGTCAGCCCAGTCCACCAGCTCGCCTTGAGAGTTATAAAAGGTTTAGCGTTCCCCAAAGTGACTAACTCCAGGGAAGATTCTCCCCTAGCCAAATCATTAGCCATTTCGTTTCCCATTCTGGGACGCAATACCCTGGCAACTGGTCCAAAATACTACGGTGCCCGGTAATATGGCCATTACTGTCCCATTCCCCGGTAGCCCTCAGCCGCATCATAGTCAATGAGGCCTCGTACTTCACCTGTACCTCAATTGGGCGAATTGCCAGAATAGTCTCTACAGTCCTAGCAGATGCGGTTCTCATTGCGCCACTAATGCCCAAACAGCATAGGCGCTGTACCTTCTGCAATAGTCCCACATACGAGCCAAATCTCATCGATGTCCACCATACTACAGATGCGTACGTCAGTATAGGTCTGACGACGCTAATATATAGCCAGTGTGTCATACTGGGATTCAGACACCATTTAGATCCTATTGCCCTTCTACAGACGGCCCACGATATGTGGCCATCTTCACCCTTTCCTCAATATGGTTCCTCCAGGATAGTTTCCTATCAAGAACAACTCCCAGATACTTGACCCTATCGGAGATGTGAACCGTTTCTCCCCCCTTAAAAGTATCGCCACATCGTCTGCGTAGCAGACAAGTTGGAAACCTTCACTGGATAGAATCCTTAACAGACTATTAATCGTGGTCACTAATAGGAGTGGAGACCAAGACGGTCCTGTAGTTTATCCCTAAATTTGGTCCAGTTCGTTTTAGCCTTGTTCCGGTACGATATCGGTGCTGGTGGAGTCTGTGCTAGCCTATAGAAAATGTACCGATGATCTGAAAAGAAATGTTCGTTCGAGACCTGCCTTTCCTGGATATCATCCACTAAATTTTCGGTGCATACCATTATATCCAATACCTCCTCCCTTAATCTGTTAACAAACGTAGCCGTGTTACCAATATTCAGGGTAAAGATGTTATTTGAATTAAGAAATTCGAGTAATGCGACCCCTAGCTTGTTGCAGTTTGTGCTACCCCAAGCTATGTGGTGAGAGTTCGCATCACAACCTATTAGAATTTCCTTACCTGTTTGCCTTACAGCCGTTTCAATTCCCTGGAGTTCCGGCGTTGGTGATGGATTCGCCGTATCAGATGGTAGGTATAGCGAGACCAGGAACATGTTCTGGCTCCCGTGCGTGAGGACGGTCTCATCTACCGTGGATAACTCTAGGGAGAAAAGAAAGTTTAGATTTTTGTGACACATAATACAGGTTCTCAGGCGAGCCTGCGAGTACATAAAATATTTGGAAATTCGGATCGTTCAATCCAGCAACCTTGTCCTTAGTGGTCCAAGGTTCCTGTATTAATACGATATGAATCTTACCTCTGCGTAATTTTTCCATCAGAGCGAGAGTAGCGGTTTTACTCCGATTTAGGTTGACCTGCAGGATCTGAGTCATGGGTCGGCTAACAGTTTTTCTTTTTGGGAGTTAGTCATCACTGTCTCTCCCTCTTTAATTGTGGCATCTTTTACGCCATTCAGTATTGATCATTTGTTTTGAAGCCTTCATCAATAATTTAAAAAGAATCTGATTATCATTTGATTGGTCTGAGTTCTGGACCATAAAGCATAATTTTTTTTACGAAATTTAAGGTTATTTTTGTAAAAATGCTACCTTTTTTTGCCCTCACTTTTTGTTCGAAGTCCATTTGTAAACAAACTAATAATCCGATTTCGCTAATATTTTGTACACATAATCTGACTACTTTTTAAAAGATAACTTGATCAAAAAAAAGTTCCCTTTTAACATAAAAAAAGTTATACGTGATAATCTGTGTCGGGAATTATTCGATCTTACTCTTTAAACGACATTTTAATATAAAACTCCTTTTTGAATGTCATTAATTGTCTGTAGCAAGATCGGAGCGAAAACTTCGTGAGTAAAAATATCAAAAGTGAGAGTTTTGGAGTTTGGTTTATAAGAAAGGAAAATTTGAGTGGGAAAAATTATTCTAATCTGTGCCAAAATTTCATCTAACTATGCCGCGGAAACAATGTAGCATTTTATATAATAAATTGTATACACTTGTATGAATAACCTGACCAACCAATCCCGCCTTTTAAAAGCTGATGCCGCCTTACATTATTTTACTTTTTTTTTTTAGGTCTTCTTAACACCCTTTTTATGGAAAACATGGCTATGTCGAACTTGTGGTTAAATTTCAGACATATTACAGTTTATTAAGAAAAATTAAGTTCGATCGTATCGATAGAAAAGCGATATTTGAATGAGATCTTCGTTTTTTATATAATTTCTAAATGTTGTTACACTTGAAAGTTTTTGAATAAGCTTTTGTATTGATAGCTGTGGGGTTTATATAGCAAAAATATTTAAAAAATTATCAATTCTTGTTTTAAATGAAACGCTTTCATTGAATAAATAAAATGAAATATTTCATAAAACTTTGTTATTAACTTAAAAAGAAAAATGTTGACATGTATGCCCCCTTCCCCTCCTACCCACCAAAAAAATGGGCCGAAAATCGGGTTTTTGAAACGTCTCAGCCCATTTTTACAACTAAAACATTCGAATAAACAAAAATGCTTTATTTGGTTTTGTTCTTTCTGGTCATAAGAAGAAGTTACATGCCAAATTTCGAGATTCTAGGTTTCTTAGATACACCAAACGCCCCTTTTTTCGTAGATAAATTTTCATTAAAAAATCGTACTTTTTTAACAAATATCGTGACTATATGGCCCTGATGAACAGTTTAGACATATAATGTTTTTTTTTTTTCAATTACCAATATCCTAATAAACGTATTAAAACAGAAAGATAAATTTTATTGCATTAACAACATTTTTATATTTATTTTACACTGTCTACACTGTAGTGTACAATAGGGTGATAACTTTTTTTTGGACAACATTCTCCCCAGGGGGTTTCTAATGGCAAATATTGTATTAATGATAAAAAAACTATTTCAGTTTAATTTGGTAAAAAAACCTTACGCACCGACAGCGATTTCTAAAATTCCTTTAATATATTTTTTTAAAATTTTTTTTAATAACAATTTTTTTAAAATATGGTTTATACATATGTAAGTAAGCCAATTTAGAATAAAACTATTCCATTGACTCGAAAACGGACTTTACTATTGAAATCAGCATGATTTAATTATATAGATGTGATGGTCAGACGTTGAGGCATCAAAAAAAGTTTTTTTTTTTAACTTTGTTTGATTCAAAACTTTAACGCGTTTGGTGCGTAACCTTTTTTAACGATAGCGAAAAACTAAAAACGCAGTTCTTAATATTTGTCCATGCCCTACGCGATTTTGTCTGGGGAGATTTGATATTTGCAAAAAGTTATTACCCTAGTGTACAATAGGGCGATAACTTTTTTTGGACAACATTCTCCCCAGGGGTTTTCTAATGGCAAATATTGTATTAATGATAAAAAAAAACTATTTCAGTTCAATTTAGCAAAAAAACCTTACACACCGACAGCGATTTCTAAAATGCCTATAATATATTAATATGTGAAAACAGATTTTTTTTATATAAAAAACTGCAAAAAAATAGCGGAAATTAAAAGCAAGTTTGGAAGAAATTTATTCCATTGACTCGAAAACGGACTTTACTATTGAAATCAGTATGCCTTAATTATATAGATGTGATGTAAATTATATAGATGATTCAAAACTTTAACGCGTATGGTGCGTAACCTTTTTTAACGAGAGCGAAAAACTAAAAACGCAGTTCTTAATATTTGTCCATGCCCTACACGATTTTGTCTGAGGAGATTTGATATTTGCAAAAAATGCAAAAAGTTATTACCCTAGTGTACAAGGGTGATGAAACGGCTTAAATAAATCGTAAACTAATTAAAAAATACTAAAACTTTGCTAAAACACGTATTTAAGCTCTTTATTCTATTTCAAGGGTTCTTTTTTCCAATCGTTTTGGCAAATCACCTGTTTTGCAATGTTGTCTAAAGCCGAATTGTAAAAAATAAAAAAATTAAGAAAATATATCAAAGGTTATTTAAAATGTGAATATAATTCTTACCGTTCCCAAAATTCGACTTTGAAAATTCTTTAAAACTTGTTTGTTATTCACTTTTTATGTCTACGAAAAATTACACTTTATATTGCGTTTTTTTGGAAAAAAAAAAACATAATAAAACCAAGAAAAGTGTGTACAGTCAAGTCGAAATTTTTTTAAAATAGTGATATCGGAAATTAAACTCGATGACAGTTTACAGTTTTGACATATATGCACATATATGCACGAATAAAACGAAAGGTATACTTTAGGGAAGAGTCCGCAATTGGGTACATTCCCTTATTTAAATAAAAATTGCGAAATAGTTTATTTTTGTTTTCGTAGCGAATCTTTTTTTGTGAAATTAATTTTATTCATAACTCTTTATTTTAAATTCTTTATTAATTAAATCATTGTTTTTATTTATATAAATAATCATACTGTGTAAAAATACATTTTTTAATATTGCAATCATTGATAATCAAAATCTAAATTTACATTTCATGTTTATTGCTTTGTTTTACAGATGTTTGCTATGCTTGAATTTAATTTTCTTATAATAATTTAAGTATAAAGAAATCAAAAAACAAAAAACAAAAAAAAAAAAAACATTTTAGAAATATCATAGATTTAAATTTGAAATAAAAAAGGTTTAAGTGTTTTTAAGTGCATTTGATTTGAATTCAATGTGAATTGACATGAAATGGTATTTAATGATATGTTATTTGAAACGAGTACCAATGTTAACATTAATACCAAACATATTGACAAAAATACAAAACCGAACGAAAATCAAAATCAACATCATACCAACAATATAACTTCTTCCTCTATTAGTTGCTCTTCTTCAGTTAATAATCAAGAATCGAACAATTTCTATCAGAAACGTATAACTGGTGCAAATCATCATCACCAAGACACCAATAACCAACCGATTAAAAGTTTACCTAACCAACCATCGGTGGGGAGTGGTTATTTTGGTTTAGGTATACCAAAATCCCCATCATTTCACAGTGGTCTTGATCTATTAGCCGATGACGACGACGATAATGATAAGATTTTAAGAAAAACTAAGACTACTGCGACGACTGAATCTCAAAATATTGATGCAGGTATTGGGTGTAAATTTAAATTTACCAATATCGAAGAAATCAAAGCAAAATTAACAAATAGTTCCTTCTCTACTATAAGCGCAGTTAAAAAAGTATATAATAATAAAATGCCAGCATTACAACCATCTCATGATGTTAATAGCTCAAATTCTGCATCACTATCACCATCGAACCCCTCATCATCAGTATCAACAAATTCAAATTCATCTCTATCACAACAACAAGTGACTTCATCTTCTGTAGTAGTTAATACAAGTTCAATCTTATCATTAAACAACGCCATTTCCATATCAATGACAGCCTCGTCATCATCATCATCGTCCACCGGTGGTGGAGTTGGAGGTTCAGCTTCCTCAAATTCCATTTCAGCAACCACTTCATCCATTGTATCGACATTGGCTCAACATTTTAATGCGGCAACATCTGCTTCACAACTTTTGACTACAGCCGCCTCATCTACGCTTGGTTCAAATAACAAGGTTTGATTTAGCATTTTCTTCTACACACTCACACACTAGTTTTGCTTTAGTTTCGTTACCAAAATTTTGAGTTTATTTTTTGAGTTTGATTTTGTGTAAGCAACGATTTGTTACTTTAAACTAAATGATACACAAATTCATCATATTGTCCAAATTTTATTTCTTCTTTCTTGCAAATATGATAATTTATGACTATTGTAGTCACCAGTGAGCGCAGCGACAGCAATTAAAAATATACTTAATGCTACCAAAAATGTGGGTAGTGCCACTACGACCACCAACTATATCAATAATGTCAGTGGTAACCCTGGTCAAGGACAACAACAAAATGTTGTATCAACAACAGCAGTATCACCATCTATGCCCTCATTGTCTACAACAGCATCAACAACATCTAGCATATCAAATAATACAACAGGTTCCGTAACCCAAACGATTGTCAGTGGTATAAGCATTTCCTTGGGCATAGGCAATGCATCGGCAAATGCTAATAGTACTAAAATAATCAGAAATAACGGTTCAACAGCAGCATTAATAAAATTACAAAATAGTACAGGCATCGGAGGTGGTGGACAATATCAGCAGAATGGAAGTGTTGATAACAGCAATAACAATGGAGGTGAAGGATCAGGAGCTGGTCATGCCAATGTAAATCCTACTACTACTACAGGTGGTTCCTTAGCAACTCATACCCTTCAACAAATAACGGGTAGTCCGGGACGAGCAAGAGATCGTAATGTATTCCATACCCCGGCTCCATCATCAGTAGCTGTGCAATTACCGCTACTAAGAGGTTTTTGAAAATCATTTAACTGATTTTATTATATCATTCATTCTTTGAAAGAAGACTAAAAAATTACCATTTTTTGACCTCATGTCTTCCGATTTTCTTTTTATTAAAAACATATCGTCTGGATGAATCCTATAACACATTTCCATATTCAGTTTTACAAATTAAAAATAATCGCGATTTTTTTCGCGGCTTGAATTTTTAATGAAATTAAAAAAAATTACAAAAGTATTTGAAAATTGTTATCGGATTAAAAGCACTCGATTCCAGGGTTGTCTTCTTTTACATTTATGCAATCAAAAAATGCATTTTTGATGCAAATGCCATTTTTAGAAGCATTTTGAAAATTGTGGTACAAGTGCTGACAACAAGTGCTTTCCCAAACCCAAAATGATATCATTAGACAAAGGTCCGTCTTTTCAAAAACTGTCAAGCAAGCACAAGGGAAACAACGTTGGCAAAATGTTAGTAAAACCATGAAATAGTGATATAAAAATATTTTTTTTTTTTATATTCCAAATAAAAAGAATCAGCCATCTTCGTTATTGTAAGTGAGCTATATTAAATTTTATGATACATCAAAGTTGCAGCTTTGCTTATATCGATTTCCTAATTAAAACAATGATATTTTCAAACTATGAAAACATAGTAGGATATGACAATTTTTTTCATTTTAGTTTTTTTTGTAAAATTATTTTTATATCAAAATTAGTTTTGTTTTTAATCATTTCGTGGTGATTTTAAAATAATGATATAAAAATAATTTTTCCAAAATAAAATTAAAAAAAGTTAATTTATAATTTTTTTGTTCCGCTGGGATTCGAGCTCTGGACGCCAGCCTACTGCTCTAACCACTGAGCTAACGAGACATTTAATACTTGAATGATAACTGATGGGTAACAGTTGGCAGCTCAAATATGTCAGCACTGGCTTATGATTTGGTGGAAAACAAAAAAAAGTTGGTCTTAAAGACCTTTTCCAGAAACAAAAAAATCAATTTCTTAAAAAAAATATTAAAAAGTATAGAACAATACACAAAAATGGTATGCCTCAAACCGGGATCGAACTCGGAACCTTCCGACTACAAACTTTTATTAGGAAAGCAAAGTATCATCATTTTTTGTTAGACTTTTGAGCCGTTGTTAATAGCACTGGGAAAATACTTTTTGCCAACGATGGCAAAGTGGTCTCAGCCAATTGTTTGAAATTTTGAAATTATTGTAAAACAAATACTGCAAAACGCATTTTGGACATTTGTCTTAAACAAGTGGTCTGCCAGTAATTTATTTACAATTCCACCACTGTACCACTGGCAGTTTCTGACTGGTTAATTACATTAAATTTTGTGTAGAAACGAACTAATTATACCATAAAATCATTTAAACATGTGAATTTGGTATTAATAATAGATTAAGTAATTTCATTAAATTTGCAAAGTAATGCATAGAGTTTAACTTATTAGCAGATAAAATGTTCCGTAATACCAACCTATTACCAAGGTTTTGCAGGGAAATAAAAAATAATTTCTTCAAAAAAAACTGAGAAAATTTGTGCCATGCAAAATTCAATTTTGCATAAAAAATTTTAAATTTTAGATTGATGCATGTTTAAGAAAATTTTGAAATAGGAGATCAATTTCAAAAATGCATCTAAAATCGCATTTGCATCAAAAATGCATTTTTTATTTTTTTGCATACGTGTAAAAGAGAACAAGCATATGAATGCTTTTTGAATCAGAGAAATTCGATAACAACTTTCGAAAATAGAGCTCTTCAACATTACATACTTTTGTATGTATTGGTGAATTTTTGTGAATTTGGAAAAATGAATATGGAGAATGGATGGGCTTCATTGAGTATGTGTGTACAAAAAATAATCAAATTTGAATACCATCGGTCAATTCGAATGTGTTGTATCAAAGAACTCGTGATATATTATTGTTTTTATTTTTTGTTGGCATTTGTTAATTAATGTAGTAATAGATTATTTTATTGCTAATTTTTTTTTTGTATTTGTTGTGGTTTTGTTGTTTTTTTTTATTTATCTTAATTTTTCATTAGCATATTTAGAATTCCATCATATTTTTTTTTTTATTTATAAGAATACCACGATGAAAATATATTTTATATCACAGACACAGTCATTAACATCGTCATCATCATCGTTGTAGAAGGTGGAAGATATTTTTAGAAATTTCAAATAGTTTTCTGTTTGTTTTCATTTTTGTGTACATAGTGATAGGCTAAATATTTTCAAGTTTATTTCCATCCCAGCAAACAATTGTATAGTTAAAAGACAAATATCAGTAGAAACTGTTTAAGAAAAAAATAATACATAAAAGGTAACCCAGTAAAAAGTCGATTGAATGCTTAATCGAGCACTAAACAAGTCGTTGTTTAAACAATATTTTAATCTGCTCGATTAACTATTTCTAAACGACTGTATTCGTACTACTAATTGTGTGCAACTCTGACAACAATAAAAAGCCGTACTTGGGTCTAGTAATTGAATGGACCAATTAATTGACGATTTAATTGGCATTGTTTGATGTCAAAGGTAATTAAATTGTTTGGCATTACAATTACTTAAAAACAATGACAATGGAATTTTGTTTTAATTGTCATTGATGTTAATGCTTTTACCGGACAATTATAATTGATTATAATAATTATTTGTTACGATTGTATACAAAAAAAAATGATTTGCCGATTTAGACAAAAATCCTATATTTTCATACTTATTTTATATTTATTCAAGTATAAATTATCAAAAGCTGATCCATCATGACTAGTTACCAAACAGGACTAAATACAGGACTAAATAGTGTAAATGAAAAAACTTGAATAAAATAGTGAATACTTTTAAAGTTACAACTTAAATTTAAAATTTTTGTTGGTTTTTCCACAAGTAATGACAACTATATTTCAATGACAATGAAGAACTCCCAAAAAAATGAACGTTAAGAAGATGCGCGTTTAGATGTAAGATATTGGTATCGTTCTTGTGCAAATTTGTATCGCAAAAAACCAAAATTAAGTAAATCTTTTTTTTTTTGCCATTTAAATAGTTCCTTTATTATATCTCACTGAAAATTAATAAAAATGTAAACAAAATGCTTAAAATATATTTAGTTTGCAAAAAATGCATTTATTGCAGATTTTAGTATATATTAACTACTAGACTAGTGTTTCCAATTATTCGACATAGGCGGTTAACCGGTTAACGCATTATTCGAAAAACCGCTAAAATGGATTAACGGCGTTTAATCGATAAATCATGTAATGAAAAATAAAGTTATTTCTTTTATCTTTTAAGCTTGATTCACACGCTATCCATACCGAAAATATCTACTATTTTTCAGTATTGATGATACAGTCATTTTCAAAAGAAAGTTTACAATAATTTGACAAATTCGTATCATTAATAATGGGAAATAATAGATATGGAGAGATAGAAATTGTGGATAGCATGTGAATTGCTCATTATCAATAAAAACTCAAAGAACAGCTTTTTTATGTTAAATATAAAGCAGAGTCGATGCATTGATCTATAAAGTGTTTGTTTAGAATGTTTCAAAGCATCATGAAATTTTTTAAAGAAACATGGCTTTAGAATCTTGTGTTTTTATTTTGGGTTCAATAAGATATATTTAGTGGATGTAAATCCTTATACTTATAGAAATATGTCTGGGGAAAGATTCACTTAAAAAAGTTGTTAAAATTAGCAGTTTTTTTAAATAAATAAATATTAATAGATGTGTTAAATATAAGAAAATTTAATTTGAAAGTAACAAATTATTCTGCTAAAATCAGAAAATAGTTTGCTAAATATTAGTAGATAAAAAAAAAATCACAGAAAAATGCGAAATTTTCCAAGTTTGTTTTTTAGATTTTTTTCTTGCGAATTAAAATCTTTTAGTCTAATAGTTAACAATAGCATCGTTTAACTAAACCATACACTCAAATAAGTTTGACAGTTGCCACATGTGGAGCTAAGTTCCATGATGTGATTAGAACCGATTGTAAAATATATTCTTGGGAGATACAAGAAGATGTAGAATTCCTACAGAACTAACATGTTAATTGACAGTTGTGTGAAATCAATTTAAATCAGTGGGTTTCTATCCACCCAAGTCTCTCTCAATCTGCCCTCTTTTTATTTGTTCATAAACTCGCACCGAGCAAATGAAAACATGTTGCAAAAATTTAAAAGTTTAAATTAATTTTTACCATGTTTTGAATAATAATTTAATAAAATGTTTATTTATTTCAAATTTTGACTATAAAATAAGCAAGATAAAATTGAAATACATTAAATTTTAATAGAAAATAACAAAATATAAGTAAAATAAAAGGGAGTGTTTTAAGCAACAATTTTTTATCAACATGTTGCAATTATTTTTTGTGTAAAAAAATGTTTTTATTTGCTTGCCCGAGTTCGGTGTCGTTAAATTATAGCGATCTCTAAATATTAAACGATTTGTCAAAAATTTATACTAATCACCATTTTAACTGATCACCTTGTGGAGCTATAAAATTGGGCAGTCTTTATTTGGACCTATATGACTATATGGCTATATTTCATACATTTCACCCAACTTTACTCCATTATGATGTTTAAGAAGTTAATAAAGTGTGTTTATTTGAAATTCTGAACTAAACAGAACTCATTTAAGTATGATAATGTTCATAAATTTAAGCGTTCTGAATATTAACTTGCAAATTACCCAGCAAAATATTGGTAATGTCATCTCATTAGTGTTTGCATTACCAGTAATGGTATATCATTACCTTCTGCATTATTTTAAAATACAAAATATTGACTTATTAATAACTGCCTATTGTCGTAATTATTTTTAAATAAAAAATAATGACTTACTCATAATGATTTAAATAAGCACTTTTTACGAAGTTAAATTTTATACTATGTATTTTATTTATTTTAATATATGTAAATGTTTTAGTTTCAATTTAATCACACACAGACAAACGATTAAAATTAGTTAGTACAACAAAATATTGGTTTTCACAATAAAATTCGGTTAATACAACTGCATTTTAGTTGCAACACCCAAAATGTCTGGATTTGTTTTTTCTGTGTGTATGAGTACTTAATCTAATAGTTGGACTTTAAAAATAATAACCATAAACAAAAAAGGAAGTAAGCCCGAATTTGTCCCTTAAGATGTCATACTCAGGTTTCGTAAATGCACGCACATTTTGCAATTGCACATGTGCGAATTTGTCTTCAGTTTGCTTTTCCACATGATCAAATTCTAATATTTTTTAAATTCTGCACATGTGTATGTGAGAAATTTTTTTTATTTCGCACTTTCACTTGTGCAAAAAAGTTTAAAAAAATCGCCAGAATTCAAAAAAGTCCCAAAAAATAGCAGAAATTGACAAAAACGTCAAAATAAAAAAAAACATCTCCAAAATTAAAAAATAATCGGCTAAAAACAAACGCCATAATTAACAAAACTGCTTCCTTGGGCTATCAATTGCTAAATGCTCTTTTTACTCTGCGATGCTTAGTTTTCGAAAAAAAACGCGATCTAAGAATCTAGCTAATCAAGTCACAATTTAGGACCGGTATAGGGGTAATAAGATTGAGTTTTGAACAATGGGGTCACAGTTTTCCTCTAGTTTTTTTAGTTTTCAAGTTATGGACGTCTTAAATAGCATTTATTTGAAACATCGCCCGTATCTTAAATAAATAATATCCAAAGGAATCAGCTTTTTTAATTGTGGCGTTTTTTTTTAAATTTTGGGGATTTTTTTCGGGGATTTTTTAAATTCATACGATTTTTTTATTTTTTGTTGAATTTTTTCAATTTCTGCGATATTTTCTGAGGTTGACGATTTTCTTTTCTTTTCAATTTTAATTTTTTTTTCCATGCAAAGTTTCAGAGTACTACCAATCCTTCTAAGTTTACCAAAATTATCCTTATATACACTCAAGGAACTACTGCTTGAAAAATGTGTAGTTGTTTGGGATGTAATACAGTGTCTTTATTTTTAATGTAAATGTCAGTCATTTGTAGAACAAATTTAATTTTTTACTAACCTCGTAGTTCATTTAAAAACACAAACCACGTCAAATGACTGTTATGATTTTACATTCATTTTTTACAGTCGTTTTTTGTTATTTAAAAAAATAAATCTTAAAATCAAATCTTAAAAAAATACTTTAATGTTTCTATCTGCGAATTCTTGTGAAAAATTAAGTAGAAGTAGAGCATATCAAAAGCAACAAAATGCTACTAAGTAATAAAATTTAATGTTTTATACATTAAATATTTGTGTAGGAAAGAAAATATACGTCATATAAATACATTTAAATAAAAATTTACTTTGCGAAAAACCTCATTCATCCCCCTTGAACCTCATATTGAATAATAGGGATATGTTATAAAATTAATTAAAGTAACTCAGTTGTGACATTTTGTATAACTCAAAGTAAACATACTTTTAGGGATTTACAAGAACTATAAACTTTATCCTTGTTTTTTGTAATTATTTTCAAAAGCACCTAAAAGTAGGTAACATTTTACCTCACAAGGAAACTACACACTGGTGTAACCCGCAGATTTTAATGAAATTTGGATATCTTGTTAAGGACACAATCACAAGTTTATAGGTTAAAATTACCTCACTTTTGTATGAATTGAAAATTATTGAATTAGAATTTTGATACCTGTGCTGTAATGAAGGTTAAAGGGCTGAAAATATAAAAAGCCCAGAAATCAGAAAGCTTAAATAAGCATATAACTATATCTGGGCCATTAACTCGAAATCGCTTATCTCGACATTTGTAGTTTTAAGATAATCTAAATTTTTTTTCTGTTTGATTTTTGCATTGTACCTGGAAGTGTGAATTTTGTATGGATTGTTGACAATCCAAAATGAAATGCAATTTTAAGAAAGGTCAACAATACATAAAAAATTCTCATACCAAACATACAGGTACAATGCAAGGTAAAATCTAATAGGAAAATAATCAACTAGAATATGTTGTGTTTTAATATTAGTATATATGCCGGATTCACCAATTCGTTCCCAGTAATGCTTGGACTGGCAACCCTCTCAAATAAAAAGCTTTAAGATTTGAAGCTGTTGGCTAAACTGGTAAGAAAAAGGAAAGAAACTCATAATGTTCGGGTAATCAATTAACATCACGTTCTTTCTGTGGTTGGTTGATGATATATGTATATACCTGATCAAACCATGAGTCTTGTGGGTGGTGGAATGAGGCTGATGATGACCTAGTCGCTTAGGTAGAAATTGCTGTACCTCCTCTAGCTGATCCTCACAAGATATTTTCATCTTTCTCTTACATTTTATTAACAATTAGTGTTTTCTAACATTTTAATTATGATATTAAACCTGACAATTCAAAATGAAATTCAATTTTTAGTAGATTAAGATATAACAATGAAACAAGAGTAAGATTTTTTTGTCTTTCTTAGGCCTACTTTTAGGATGTAGATTAAATATGTTTGTTAGTTAAGCGCTAGTTAAACCTAGAATTTAGTTTTTTAGATGTGGTTTTTAAAGGTTTTAATTAAGGTTTAACCCAACCTGGTTGGCCAGTTAAACTAAAGTATAAATTTGTCAACAAAAAACATCTGTCTGTTATCCAATAATTTGTTTAGGTGATGCCGCATTGCAACGTTTTTACAAAGAAAATATAAAATACCACCACCATTTGTTGACTATTCCAATTGGAATTGTTGCGATCAATGTGGCATCATCATGTAATTTGACATTTCTTACATGATGATGCCATGATTGGCCAGTTAAGTTTTCTTTCAAGATTAACTTAACTGGCCAATAAACAAAATTTTATTGGCATTCAAAAAACTAGGCCTTAGACACTTAAGTCGACTTAGGCGACTATTCGAAAATTTCATGGATATGTTATTTTAACTTAAACCACCAACAATTTTCTACACAAATGTAGCGGACGCAAACTAACTGTTATTAAAAAAAATATTGCTGCAAATATGCACTAATGTATAAGACCTATAATAACAGTTAAAGGCTTATTTTAGTTTCAAAAAATCACTTAACTTATTACGATGTCACTTTCGTATATGTGTAGCCTCCTAAAATGTCCTTTCAAGGATTCCTTATTAAAATTTTTTATTTAATTTTAACTAAAAGAAAAATCCACTATAACAATTCAAATTGATTTTTAAATTTAAAAAACAAAAATAACCGTAATTGTTTAAGGCCCGAATACTGAATGTCCAGTTAAAATTTAACAAACAGTTAAATTTTAATTTTATATGGGAAACAACAACAAATGTGTTAGTTAATGTCCCAGTTAGTAGCTAACGGGATATTGTGAAAAATGAGGCTAAGTGTTACTATCAAATAACTATTATTTTATAAATCCCCTTAAAAAATGACGTTAAAAATCCTTTATTAATGAATGAAATATTAGCATTTGCATTAGCATGTGCTGCTCCAGCAATTAAAATAAAGGGACATTTCATACGCCTCAGGGTAAAAAAATCAACAAACACATGCAATTAATTGTACATCATTGAGTATGAAATTTCCTTGTATATTAATTGCTGGAGCCGCGCATGGTCATTAGGGTTACAACTTTTTTGTTGCGTAAAAATTACTGGGCAATATCGTACTGATAACAAATATCGTTTTTTAGTCGATTCGGAACAAAAACCTTCCACATCGAAACCAATTTCAAAAATCCCGTTTTATTTGTGAAAGGCGTGGTAGAGAAGAATGAATGTATTTTCTAAAAATCGTAACTACATTGTAAATTTTCTATTTTCTGAATCAGACTGCGCAGTTTCTGGTATTGAACCTTCGTCAGTGACCCTGTTTTTTTTTTTTTAATAATGTAATATTTGTTATATTTTTATTTGTTCGATTGCGTCTATATGCAATTTTCTGTGAAATCACTGACCGTGGTATAGATAAACTGATTTCTAATGTTAAACAGAGCGCTTACGCGCACTGATCTATCGTCAGGTCGAGTTTTGTTATGATTAAAACTAGTTTTATTCAATATTCGGTGTTTTTTGTTCTTGCATACATAATCTCAGAAGTACAACTCCAACAACACAACAGTTCTATTTTTAGAAACTTACCTCACTCTAATGTCCACTGTTTTCCCATATGTTGTAAGTGATGCCATATCTATGATATATTCTTTGTATATTCGATAGATGGCGCTTACGTAGTTAGGGAAGAACTGCCAGAGAGCAAAGTTTGATTTTTTGTTTGAGTTTGAATTTTAACGTCTTTTTCAGACAATTGCAATTAATACTATAATTAATATGCAATTTTATTTAATTTTAATTGTGAAAGGCGTGGTAGAGATGAATGAGTGTATTTTCTAAAAATCATAACTACATTGTAAATTTTCAATTTTCTGAATCAGACTGCGCAGTTTCTGGTATTGAACCTTTATTTAAGTATTTATTTTAAATTGTATAATACAATGTGTATGAGTGTGTTGAAATGGCGGGAAATGTTTTTGATTAATGAAAGTAAAGTAAAATGGTACATTTTTTAAAAAATTTATAAACCATTTAGTCAATACTTCATTGCGTTTGGTGCGGGAACTTTTTTTAACGACCGCGAAAAAGTAAGATCATGGTTCTTAATATTTTTTGAAGGCCTACACGGCTATGCCATGTAATTTTTGATATTTTAAAAAATGCAAAAACTTAGTCATTAGTAAGGAAATCGCCATTATTTTACAATTTTTGTGGAATACACGACAGTAGTTTCCTCGTCAGTGTAAAATAATTTTTGTTTGTGTTCTTTAAAACACTTAATACTAATTTCAATTTATTTGAACATATTTTTATTTTTAATTTATTTTACTTTTTTTCAACATTTATCATATGAACGAACAATTTAAATAGCACTTTCCTATATTCTCAAAATAAATTTAATCCTAATCATATTGTTGCAAACATGCAAACGGATTTAAAAGGTATGCAACAATTCCTAAATTATTTTTAAAATGATTTATTTTATCATTTATTGTTAAAATGATATGAAACTTGTTAAATTAGCATTACTAACAAATAATAATTATTTTTATTTAAAATTGTGCTATTTAAGTTGTTTTAAAGTTTTTTCACTTTTTCTTATATTTAAATTTAAAATATTTTTATTTATTTTACCCATAGAAACGCCAACTTATGAACGTGAAGAATTGTTCGTTCAAAAAATAAGACAATGTTGTACACTTTTCGATTTTTCCGAGCCATTAAGCGACCTAAAATGGAAGGAAGTGAAGAGAGCGGCTCTACATGAAATGGTTGAATATTTGTCTAATCAGAACAATGTTATTACAGATTCCATTTACCCAGAAGCAATTAATATGGTAAAATTGTAAAGCATTAATTTAAAATTTTAATTAAATAATTTATTGCTTTGTTCAATAGTTTGCTGTAAATCTATTTCGTACTTTGCCACCTTCTTCAAATCCTAATGGTGCTGAATTCGATCCCGAAGAAGATGAGCCGACGTTGGAGTCGTCTTGGCCTCACTTGCAGTTTGTTTACGAATTATTTTTGCGATTTTTAGAATCACCTGATTTTCAACCCAATATTGCCAAACGTTACATAGATCATCAATTTGTATTGCAATTGTTGGAACTATTTGACTCAGAAGATCCACGTGAACGTGATTTCTTAAAGACTGTTTTACATCGTATATATGGAAAATTTTTGGGTTTGAGAGCATTTATACGCAAACAAATTAATAACGTTTTCTACAGGTTAGTTAATATTTTTTGTTTATTACATAGTCTGCTACACTCGAAAATCGCATTTATTTTTTTTTTTTCATTGGTAATTTTTATGAGTTTGGGATTAAAATAAATATTAATGCCGGGATCAGTTTGTCATTCCGTTTGTAACGCAACGATTTAGCGATGTCCGTCTGTCTGTCTGTTGAAATTGATAAATTTTACCTAGATTGATGTTCATTTACTCGAAAAGTTTGGCATTAAATATGAACAAAATCGGTCCAGCGGTTCAAAAGTAATGAGTGAAAATGTGACGGTACGTACCTCTAGATTTTCAATACAAATTGGTGTAGGACGATAGTACAGTTTCATGACAGCGTCTGGTGTATACAATATTTTTTCACCAGCCGCTTAGAGGTGAATAATATTTAAAATTCATCTAAAATTTTTATTTCGCCTCACATTTTTTTAACACAAACATTTTTTTTTCGCCCAAAATAGTTTTTAACCTAAAAAATGTTTTTTTTTATCCCAAAAAGTTTTTCACCTAAAACATTTTTTTTTAAATACTTTTTTTTGTTTCATTTGCTACACATTCACGGTGGAGGGTATAACTAAAATTTGGTATAACCAATATTAATGCAAGTACTTGTTTGAAATTTAAAAAAATAAATGTGATTTTCCTCTTAGCAGCATAAAATAGAGCTGTTAGTGCATACTTTATATATAATTACATTTTCTTTTAGATTTATCTATGAAACTGAGCATCATAACGGCATAGCCGAACTTTTAGAAATATTGGGCAGTATAATAAATGGTTTTGCTTTGCCTCTCAAAGAGGAGCATAAACAATTTTTACTTAAAGTTTTACTGCCATTGCACAAAGCAAAAAGTCTTTCGGTTTATCATCCTCAGTTAACCTATTGCGTCGTACAATTTTTGGAAAAGGATCCCAGTTTAGCAGAACCAGTTATCAAGTAAGCTACACTATACTTATTTGTCCAAATAGAATTGATTATATATTTTTGTTTGTTTTAGGAGCCTTTTAAAATTTTGGCCAAAAACCCATAGTCCGAAGGAGGTTATGTTTTTAAATGAACTGGAAGAATTGTTGGATGTTATTGAACCAGCTGAGTTTCAGAAAGTGATGGTACCACTATTTCGTCAAATAGCCAAATGTGTATCTTCACCACACTTCCAGGTAGCCGAACGAGCTCTTTACTATTGGAACAACGAGTATATTATGTCCTTGATATCAGACAATTCTCAAGTTATATTACCAATTATGTTTCCTGCCTTGAATCGTAATTCCAAAACTCATTGGAATAAAACGATACATGGGCTCATATATAATGCTTTAAAATTGTTTATGGAAATGAATCAACGTTTATTTGACGAATGCAGCAAAAATTATCGCCAGGAAAAGCAAATGTAAGGTTTTTTAATTTCAAAATTAGTTATATATGTATAATAATACAATATTATATTTTTATACAAATTTAAACAAAAAGGGAACGTGAAAAGTTTGCTCAACGTGAAGGACTTTGGCAACAAGTTGAGAATATGGCAAAAACAAATCCAGATTGGACTAAAGTTGCTGGTCAAATGGACAGTTTAAGTATTTCTAGTAGTCAGAATGAATTTGATCAAGACAATGAGAATTGTGATCTAACTTATGATAAGTTGGACTACGAAGACAGACAACAACAGCAGCAACAACAGCAAACAGTACAGCATCATAGTACAGTGCAAGAAAACCGCGAGGTATGTTTATTTTCTATTTCATAAAATCATATATTAGTAAAGCAAATGGTGTTGTCATGTGAATATTTCTTGGCATGTTATATGTGTTTAGTTGCTAGAAACTTATTAATCTTTCTCTGGCTTTTACTCAAAAGCGTTTATGTTGCATTTACATCCAAATCAAACGACATTTAAAACCCACATATGTATATTATTTAATAATTTTATCTTTAACCCTTGATAGACATTATTTTTTTAAAAATTTCTAATTTCATTTGATCTATTTTTTTTTTTATTATTTATTGTATCTGTAGATTAACTTTGTAGCTGTAGATTAACTTTGTATCTGTAGAAATTGTTGTCTTTAAATTGTATGTAGTTTAGTAAACAAAATATAATACTAACATTGGCATTGTAAATATATACTCATATATCGTCAATTAAAATGCAAAAGTGCGTTACTAGCAACATTTTTAACCTCGACATTTTTATTGACAAGCTGCAACTAGCTACAGTTTTGTTAACGAAATTAAATCTGTTTTTACTTTTACGCGTTATTCCCTGTAAATATTACACTTTTTAAAACATCTAACAATATCACCCTGCAAAAAAAAAACACTAACATTTTTGTTTCGTCTTTTTGTATTTTAACTGACGATATAGAAACTGGACCTGAACGTTGTCAATTGCATTTTTCTATCTATTAACTTGTGTAATTTTTTTAAACTATTCCTTGAAAATTTGTAACTTTGTAACATGGGAAATAAATATTGATTAATGATATAGAAAAATTACACAAGTGAATAATTAGAAAGTGTAGTTAAAAACGCTTAGCCATAATAAAAATGTATGCACAGTGAAAAAAAAAAAACACACACATTCGAACATTTAAAACATACAGTGGAATTCCGGTTTCATAAATACTCAGTTTAATAAACTTCCGTTTTAACGAACGTTAAATTTTCGGCATGGCAGTTAAAATTTGTTTAGCTCAACCAAAGACGAATTTTTTCAGCAATTTTAAAGTTTATAAACACAAATTTGTCAGGACAACTTATTCTTAATAGAATTTTGGATTTTTATTAAAATAAAACAAAAAATCAGTATTCCAGTTATAATCTATGTTAAACTAAGTTTTAATATAATCTACATTCTGGAAACTCTGCCTAGATTTTTTGGACGCGTTTAACTTAGTTTAATGGGTTCTTTAGTTAATCTCAAAATAAAATTAAACTAGCCATTCTATTTTAGAGTTTTATTTTAAGAAATGTCAAATTATTTAAATCCAGTTGATATTGTACTAATAATGTGGGAACAGTTAATATTTTGTTTGTAATGGACATCATTGAACCAAATAGTTTAACTCATCTATCAGGCTCGTTTAAACTTAAATTAAAAACTAATGGCAGACACAGAATTAGCTTAAGTGACTTAAGTTAAGTGTTAATATGAAACAAAAATTAAAATTTTTTATAATTTAAATAATTGAAGGGCTTATTGTAAAAACTTGATAAGCCAGATTTTATTTTTAGTTTGGTTTTGCCTTTTGCATGTTAGAAAGGTGCAAAAAATATGAATTTTCATGACGTTTATACTCTAGGTACTTGCAATAAGTGTTTAATCAAGACTTCTATTAAATATCAATCAATAGATGTCTGGAAAACAGCGAAAATCCATAAATCAAAAAACGTGGCTTATCAAGTTTTTACAATAAGACCTTCAATTGTATTTTTGAATTTTCGTTTCATATCAACACCTGACTTAAGTCACTTAATCCATTTATGTTTTAGCCTTAAAATAAAAACATCGGCCAGATATAGAGTTTTTAGAATGTAGATTAACTTTAAACTGAGTTTAATGCAATTTATAACTGAAATACTACTTTTGGATTGTTTTTTTATTTGAAGAAACCCCCAAATTAAGAACAAAAAATTCCTTCGACAAATGTCGAGGAAATTGGATTTTGTTTTAACGCAAACAATTATTGGTGTCCGACCGATTAATTGGCTTCGGCCAAAAATAGACATTCGGCTAATAATCGGTAATCGGCAGTAATTTGGCCGATTGCCGATTACACTGCACAACACAAAAAAAAATTACAAGGTCCGACCTATAAATTTTGATAGAAGAGACAAAAAAAAAAAGACACGTGTATCGGCGTTTTGAAAGTTTACACCTGGGTTTCATTTTATGGGGGAGGTAAAATTTCCCCCAAATGCAAATTTTGTATTGTCAATCGGCATAGAAAATCGAGTAAAGCTTACTTTTAAAGTATATTTTGTGTTCAGCAAATTTATGTAAAATGTTACGGAGAACATTTTGTAGAATATGTTATCACTCTAACTCCTCAAGGTAAGGGTATTTTTTGTCCTTCTTTTAAAAAAGAGCAAAAACACCATTAAAACAGGGGGAAACTTTACCTCCCCCTAAAATTAAACCCAGATGTAAACTTTTAAAACGCCGATACACATGTCTTTTTTTTGTCTATTCTATCAAAATTTATAGGTCGGACCTTGTAATTTTGGAAAAAAGATGATTTTGTTGAACAGTGTTATTACCCAAAACAACCCGAAACAGCCCAAATAAAAACAATTTATAGAACATTTTCAATACGTTATCGCTATTGATCTGTTTTGAGACAACGCGGCAGAGTATTGCTTTTAATATGGCGCTGTTAACGTTCTTTATAGTATTAACCCAAAACCGCTTTCTTATTCATAATTCTGTGTAAATTATTGTTCGGGCTGTATTGGTTATAATCGATTATTGTTAATTAGGCCGATGTTCGGCATCGGCTCAAGACTAGAAATTATAAATTAAATATATAATTAAAACAATATAATGGACATTCACGGCTGCTCTGCAAAATAATACTTTTTTGTGGACTTGATTTTAGTGCATCCCCTAATATTTATCCGTTTTAACAACTAATGTATTATATTGTAAGATGATGAACTTTTTAAATCGTAAAATTTGTTATTTCGCTTATTTGGACAAAAATAATATTTTAACAAAAAAATTTATTATATGGGTTTCTCATTAAAATAATAGTATTTAACGATTATTCGGTTTAATGAACCATTATATAATTTGTAAACCTGGGATTTCACTGTCTTTAAAACTGAATATCTTTGGAATAATTCTAGGTACCAGTGTAACCAAAAAACAAATAACTTATTACATAGAAGTTACCGCGTAGCTCGCATCAAGAAAATAATTCGAATATTGCCCTTTTGTAAAAAGAAAGTCTTTAGCAAACATCTTACTTTTTTATTTTTATATGTAGTGTGCAAGAGTAAGAACCATAAAACAAAAAAAAGTTGAATTTTTATTAAGAATTCTTTTTAACAATATGTTCAAGATTGACGAATTCAAATTTTTAATGTTTAATGAAAAAGGTCAAAACGAAAATACAGACAAAAATTATCAATTTAACTCGTTAAAGACTTTTTGTAATAGACATTTACTAGTTAATTTTATTACTTTTACTACAAGTGCTGATTCCATGGTTAGTTGACTATTTTGTGAGTCTATTCGTACTCCAATTGAACACTGTGATTAACTTTTATTAAAGTTGAGGCTAAAATTCACTTTTTCGGGCACTCCACAAAAAAAATTTATGTATAACCTTAGGGGTATAAGCAAAATTTGGACCTATCGCCACGTGTTGGCCACTGTTGTGTTAATTACTAAATCAGTTTTGAATCAAAAATCTTCCGCAGGAAGATTATTTTGTGACTCATTGCATAGCAGTATAATATTTATTGAACGATCTATTGCGATAGTAGATATTGGAATTTTTTTTTGTGAATTGATTTTGCAAACTTTAATGCGTTACCTAGTCTGTGTACGGTATGGATAGGCTGTTTTCATGTTTTCAGCAAATTTTCGAAAACTTACCCCCTAATTACAACCTCAATGAAAAAATATAGTTTTTTATATATTTCGGGTTAAATGCATATCCGTTGATATTTTAAAAACAACTTACATCGACTTGTATTGCCGAAAAAAAATTTAAGAAATCTTTCTGGTTTTCGTTTGAATTTTTGAATTTAACGTCTTTTTTAGACAAGTGCAAAATAATACTAAAGGTATTCATGTCAGAAATTTTGGTCTTGGAAAAATGCAAAAGTGTAAACTTTTTCAAACACAAAGAAAATAATTTATGGAAAATTATTTTCTTAGTGTTTCTTGTTGTGTTTTTGGAAAAGTTTACACTTTTGCATTTTTCCAAGACCTTTAGCATTATTTTGCACTTGTCTAAAAAAGACGTGAAATTCAAAAATTCGAACGAAAACCAGAAAGATTTCTTTAATTTTTTTTTTTTCGGCAATACAAGTTGATGTAAGTTGTTTTTAAAATATCAACGGAATACATTTCAACTGATTTCATTGTTTTGTGAGAGGCGTGGTAAAGAAGAATAAGCGTATTTCTAAAAATCATAACTACATTGTAAATTTTCAATTGAATCCGAATGCAGTTTCTGGCAATTAAACTTCTTTATTGATATTGGTTTATCATGCCGCAACCAAACCCGATATGAACGTTTTAAAACAAGGATATCATTAAGGGTAATAACCCTTCAATTTTAACATATTTAGCCTCATTTTCACAATGTCCCGTTAGCTACTAACTGGGACTTTAACTGACACATTTGTTGTTGTTGTGTCCCATATAAATTTTCAATTTAACTGTTTGTATAACGAATTTGAGCTGAAAAAAAAAATAGCAAACTTAACACGTTAAAATATGGGTACAATTTCCTCAAGAAGAATTCATACCATATTAATGGTATAAATGAAATATTTTTTAAGTTTATTTTTAATTTATTTATTAAATAATAATTTTTGTTGTTTATAAATGAAAATGCACTTTTGTATTAAATAATGTTTTAACTTTCATGGAAAATCTACAACACATTCTTAAAAAAAGTGCTACCAAATTCATTAATTATGAAATGTTGCTAATTTTAGTACATATTCATTCATTTTTTATGCCGCTTTAATTGAAGTAGTTAATGGCAACACTATTAAAAGTTACACTTTTGCAAGAAAACTTGTTTACACTTGATTTCATGTAAACTACACAGTGGTGAACCCGCAGATTCCAGTGAACCTTGGATATGTTGTAGAGGAGAACAAATTATTAGACACTTATTTTTTTAGGTTTCTCTCACGTTTCAATCTTATAAAGAGGGGTAAAAAATTAACCAATTCTAGTTTTTTTTAAATATATTGCTCATAAAAACGAATCCACCGGCATATAAAACAAGATCGTGCATGTCTGAGCAGTTTGTTATTCAAAACAAAAATATTTTATTTATATTTTGCTGAATCCAGTTCAAGTTAACATATAATAATGTGGATTTCATTTTATCGCGGGGGTGTCTGGGTTTTAATTTCAAATTTTTAAAACCTTTATTTCCCAAGTAAAAAAATTGGTGAGGGGCATCATCAAATTATATTAAATTATACACAAATTAGATATGCAATGAGATCAAATTTGATCCAAAAAATAAGAATATATAATTGTTTATATACAATATACATCAAATTGTGTCGAACTCGATTCAATTAAATACAATGTTGTACAATTTAAAGTATACATATTAGATACAATTTCATCCGAATTTTGACCCCATACCAATTTTTGTGTATTATATATAATTGTATCGAATTACATATAATTCAATATTATTAGATAAAAACATTTACAAACATTTTCTAGTTTTTCTCAACAATTATATCAAAATATATCTAATTTCATAAACTAATATATGTGACTAATATTATTTCTACAGTTTTTTTATGAAAGTGAAGCTGTGGATTAAAAAATAATTGAAGCATTGCCCCTCATATATTTCTATATAATTTTGTATGGAACAATATATGCCTTTATAAAAACTTTTAAAAAAAATATTATTAATGTTGGATCACATGGAGTTTTATATAATTATATGTACATTTATGTTGAATTATATACGAATACATACATAACTCTATATTGTAAATATAGTAATATATAATTAAGTATATTTAGTACAATTGCATATACGACAATATAAAATAATATATTGCTTTATATACCCCCATATATAAATTTTTTAAACAATACAAAGCTATATACAATTAGATACAAATATTTATGCTTTAACATATATGTTTATATGACTATAAAAATTTATGCATTGAAACATTTAATTGTATAAAACTATTTATGAATATATATAAACTTTTTTACTTGGGTTTAAATATTTCAAATAAGTAGCAACCCTGAGCTTATGACATGTTTACATACAAAAATTTTATAATTTACCCCTAAACGTACGACTGTGAATTTAAAAAAAATATGTGTCCAATGATTTTATAGCATCTGCAACATATCCAAGTGCCATTAAAATCACTGTGTAAATTCATTGTTAGTGGAAAATATCTATAAATAATTAAGTTAATTTTTCATCATTATTAAAAATTTAACAGTAGCTTGTTATTCCAAAGATATTCTTTTATATGAAAAAAAAATTTAAATTAAATTTTAATTTCATTGTGTATATGTTTAGTCTAGTTTTTCTTTAAACACTAATTAAATATTATTCGCTACTTGGTGTAAATTTCAATTCTCAGAAATCGCCACGTAACAAGGATAAGCCATTGCTTAGAAGAAAATCAGATTTGCCAGCTGACAGCGGCACCGTACGTGCCCTAATTGAGCACAAAAGACCTGATGAATATTTGAAACCTCCACCAGATGCAAACATGTGTTAAATGTACTGTAAAAACTTAAAAAAAAAAAACAATTCAAGGGCTGCGCATTAGAAATCCACAAAATGAACACAACATACAAACGAACACACAACGCAGCACAAGGCGGGCGTTATTACATTTATATATTAAGCCAATAGTTTTGAAAAACAAAAATATATATACTTTTATACACATTAATAAGCCAGCTACTTGCAACACAACAAATATCCACACATACATTTTAATATTTTGAATTTAAATCTACATATACTATCTAGTTTAAAAAATATAATACAGATAAATCTCTATGCGATTTAATAAGACCGAGTGTGCAAATAACGAAAGAAAAGGCCAAATATCCTACGCGATTAAATAAGACAGATTAAGTAAATATAGAAAAAAAACAACAATTAATCTAGTGTAATACAGTGGACGAAATAATTATAGCTCACCTATGAAATTGTGAATTTTTTCAAAAATATTTGCAATATTTTATTGTTTTTACTACAACATTAGAGTAACAATACTTCCAGTCGATACCAAACACCTTTCATTCCATTTGCTGCGGTTTTTGTTGCTGCATTTTTAATAATTTTTCGTTTTTTGTCTGCGAAATAAATATAAGTCCAGTGAAGTCAAACTCAGTTTTACTTCAAAAGATTTCAACAATTTTTGACTTTCTCTTCACTGGAGTATTTTACAACTCCATTGCATTATTTTTAAATACAATTTTGTTGAGCAGCTTTCCTTTCTAAAACAAATTTATGAACTCTATTAAATAAAAGTCGTAAATCGATGTTTGGATAAGTCAGCAATAAACATGTTTTTATGATTAGATCCATATAAATAATAAATATTTGTTTTTAAATTATAAAGAATAATATATATATAGAAACAATTTGTGATCTCGCATAACACTTTACAGAACTTAAGACTCTAACGATACCTTTTTCACGAAAATCGATTGCAATCTGAAATGTATCGTCTGGGTTATTATTTTTTCTTTAAATTTGAGTCCAGATTTGTCTCCAAGTGCCTTTTAGGTGCCTGAGCTAAATTTTATTGGCCCAAGTGACATTGTTTTAGAGGTGAAGAATTTTGATGTTTTTCTTTAGGAGAACCGTAGCATATAAAATCTTAGTTTGACCAAAATTGACATTGTCGATTGCGAAATGTAAAAAAAATAAATAACATTTTTAATAACAATTTTTTTTTGAATCGATCAGATTTTTTAAGCTTCCTTGGATAAATCAAATTACATAATTATTCTTCCTTAAAAATATAATCATTTTAGCCAAGTAAAATTTGGTATACAAATTTAGACGACTCTTGGATTTTTTTTTAACAAATTAAAATAAAATATATATATATCCAGGCCATACAGTTCAGCTTATAAACGATTTTCGTCAGCAAATTAGCATTAAAGCACATGGTTTTTTGTTTAAACATACATTAAAATGGGTCAAGTGTATTAAAACGGTTGTACCCTTAAAACATTTTTGTGCTCAAATTTTTAAAACTTTTCACCAATATCGGTGATTTATCACATTTTTTTAAGTACAGATTTCTTTAGAAAATAATGCTGCACAAAAAATGTTTACTTCGAATGCATCTCATAAAGTTGCAAAATTCGCCTATGAATAAAAAGTCCGAAATTTTTGAAATTTTTTGTAGAAAAACTTAATTGAAAAGCACCGAACTTATCTTTATTTCGCTGGCGAAAAATCTAAAAATGCAGCAAAAATGGAAGCAAATGTTTCGAAAGGGGTTTGGTATCGACAAGAATTGTTGTTATTCTCAGATGGTATCAAAAACTTTAAAATATTTTTGAAAAATTTCACAATTTCATAGGTGAACTTATAATTATTTCGTAAATTGTATTTCAGGAAATTAGAACGGTAAAATATTTTAAAAAATAGTTCGTTTTATAAAAAAAATTCGAGTAATATAAAGCATATTTTAATCGTGTTATAAAAAAAATTGCTTAAAAAGAGGTTTACCTGTACGTATAATTAAATATAATGTTAATTTTAATTTTAAATTTTTTTTTGAATTTATAAAAGAAAAACCAGTTAAACACTTGTATGATTTATTTTTTAAACGTTACTTGAATGCATAAATAAGTCATGCTAAAATTCTACTTATCTATTTACGTATGTATTTTCTTTTGGTATAACATTTTCAATAATATATATTTTTCTTAAAAAAAAAGCTTTAAGGACACAATTTGTGTTGTTTTATTTGAGTTGTGAGTTACTCTACTACTTTTATTGTAATTGATTTATAAGGCATGTCTCTAATGTATTTTTTTAAAATTAATAAATTTAGCTTTTTATTTCTTGTGTTAAATTTTTGCATGAAAAAACTACACTTATTTGATGTTTTGACAAGAATATATCGGCCGACGCAAATAATTAAAGGCTTGAGTAAAACAGTAAAACACAGAGCTTTAAAAAAAAATTAAATTATTATGTTCTCAAATCAATAAAGAAATGTTTAAACTAAAGCACTTGAAGTCAAATTAAGGATTTTTAGTGTTTGAATTTAAAACGCGAAATGAAAGTATTCCATCAGTTAAATAAAACCCCCAAAGTGGGCCTTTTCAAATATCTATTTGATTTAAGAAACGTTGCCCAGTTCATTGAATGTAACATCCCGATTAAAAAAAATTTTAAAAACCATATCAAATTATATATAATTATATACATAAATTGGTAGGTATAATTATATATAATTCTATAAAATCTGATATAGTTATATATAATTATATCCTAAAATATGTATATATAATTTTATATAGCACAATTTTTTTTTTTTTAATAATCAACCGCATACATAATTATATCTAACTATTTATGGTGCTATATAAGATTGTATATAATTATATATGGTGATATATATGATTATATTTAATTATATATTGTGATATATATGATTATATATAATTATATATGGTGATAATAAGATTATATATAATTATATATGGTGCTATATATGATTATATATAATTATATACAATTATATATAAATATATGTAAATGTATATATTATATATAAATTTCTTTACTTGGGATACTTTTAATTGTAAACGTACATTTTTCTGAAAACAAAAGTATGGCGTTATTTGGTCTGTAACGTAACATACTGGACAATTCAATGGAAAATTCAATTTATGTTCGATAGAGTGCCTCAAAAAAAATTTTATGATGCAACCTCCCTGAAAATAAAGATCAACATGTTTTATGATGATTCCTAAAATATTTCGGCTCTAGCGATAACATCCCGGGAGCTAAACCGCTTTAAAGACAATGAATCAACTTGGCAACGTTGGGAAAACAAAAAGAGCTTTTTCCGAAACAAAAAAAAATTAATTTTTTATGAAAAAAATATTAAAAAGTATAAAACATAAAAAAAAGTTTGCAAGAAACCGGGCTCGAACTCGTTACCTTCCAACTACAAACTTTTTTAAACAAAGCATCATTATTTTTATAAAATAAATGCTTTACAGTGGTTAGATTTTTGAGCCGTTGGTAATTTCTGACTGGATAGCACTGGGAAAACACTTTTTTCCAGCGTTATCATAGCGGTCTAAGCCAATTCTCTAGACCACTAAAATTATTGTAAAGCAAATACTTGTAAAACGCGTTTGAGAAACACTGTTAAAGCGTCTTAAACAAGTGTTGTGGCAGTAGTTTATTTATAATTCCTCGGTTGGCAGTATCTGACTGGGAGCTTTATTCACTAAACTTTTTATGTCATCAGAAAGTCCTGTCTGTTGCCTTCTAAAATCAGATTAAACCTTTCCAATATTTTATTCCTTCTCGGAGAAATCGTCCTTTGGTATCTGAAAAAGAGAAATCTGTAAAATTTAAAGAGCTTTTTGAAGAAACAAAGTCGGACTTACAAATGCTAACAAATTTGCTATGTTTCAAAAATGGCGAAAAATCACACCTTTTAATTTATAGTAAAAATACCATTTTTTCCTTTATACAAGTTTGTTACATATATGTAACAAATAGTCATCCCTCAATAAAAACCTTAAAAATGGAAATATATGAAAACGCTGAAATAGGTATAATTTTGTTTTTGCATATCTATCAAAATTATTACCTTTTTTTTAAATCCCGAGTTTCATGCAGTAAAGGGTTAAGCAGTTCGACAAATTTTCGAGCTTTTGAAGTAAATATCTTTATGTTTTATGCATATATGTTACAAATGGCTTTAGTTTTAATCATCTATGCGAAATTTCAGACAGATCGGTTAAATAGATTGCCTGAAAATACAAATTTCGAATGCAACTTAAAAAATATAATTGGCAATATCTTTTGCAAAAATTAAAATTTTGCAAAACTGTTCAAATTGTTTTATTTTTTAACTATTTTTTCGAAAAAATCTCGACTTCCGAACAATCTTGGATCTCTTAGTTTTACTTTTACACCCTCAAGTAAATTGTAAAATGATAAAAGTATATTAATGAAATCAAAGTTATAGTGGAATTTCTTTTTTGATTTTGAGTAAAAACTAAATAATGAAATAAATTCTTTCGAGGCTCTGCATGAAATGAAACACATAAGAAGATAGATAATATGAATTTTATTTCAGCATCAACAAAACTTAATAATATTTCACAATGATTTTCTTCTTCTTTTTTTATTACAGTGAAACAATAGGAGTACATACATATTTTAATTTAATTGTAAGGATTTATAGCTATGAAAATAGTTAATTTATTTGTTAAAAGTGTAATACATATTTACTATACTTACACAAAATTATACATAGAACAAATAAAAAATACCAAGTAAAAATACGCAAAGAGAAATAAAACAAAAGGAGCATACACAAATTATTGAAACTAAAATTTAAAATATGTATATCTGTATAACAAAAATATAAAAAAACATAAAAAAACAAAACAAATAATTATGAATAATTAAGCTAAAATGCTACAACAAATATACATACATATATTTTAATAATTACTATAAAACAAAAAATACAGTCTTAAGAAAAGTTTAATTTGAAATAAAACAAAATTATATGTCAACATTGTTGTAAATGCTTTTTTTATAAAATTGTATTGATAAAAAGAAAATAATCAATAAATTTATAATAACAAAAAATATATACTTATTATGAAAAACAAAAAAAAATATATATGTATATATATAAAATTCTTTTCTTTATTCAGATCCAGTTTAGACTACTTAGATATGATCATTCGCGGATGGGTGGAAAGAGGACCCCTCCCCGCCAAACAAAAAAAAAAAAAACAGGAAATGGAAAAAGTAAAAGAAAAATAGAAAGAAAAAGAAGAGGAAAAAAATTGAAAAGTTTTTGCTACATTAATATCCTGATGTCTTCAGAAAATCTTCAGTGAATAGTTAAATTTCCAGAAAACGTATAGAATGGATTTCATTATATTGGGAACAATTTTGCATACAAACTTTCGTTTTAAGAGAAAAAAGTGTCTGTCCGACTAGTTCAGTAAGAAAATGTATAAAAAAAACTAATTTTGCTAATGAAAACTCAGTTTAACAAACATTTTTCCATACGGAGAAAATTTTGTTGATTGAAAAAAAAAAGAAATTAATAAAACTTTTCTTCACAAAATAAACGAAAATTTTCTTAAAATTTAGGAAAAGTTAAAAAGTTAAATCTGGCAACACTATGCCTAAATAGTTGAGGAATTCGTAAAGCAGCTGATCATTTTTATTAACTCAAGTTTTTGTGTGGCTAAAACGCTAAATTTAATTTTTAACTTGAATAATAACTTTAATAAACAATTTTTCTTTTTTAATAATATAAATATTAGCATTGAACGTCTTGTGAAATCGTACTAAAGTGAATTTCTGCGGTTGCCGAGAAACGTGGTAATTAACTTTGCTCTGTTGTTATTAGTATTGCTGAATATATAACTGTCTTTGTTGTTGCTGCTGTGTGTTGGTGATCATGGTATACAAATGTGGTAGTTGTGACGAAAACATTGGAAGGAAGTCAAATGCAATGTAAAGAATGCAAATTATGGTTTCATTCATCTTGTGCTGGAGTTTCTGATAAGGAATTGACGTTTTTAAAGAATTCCAAATTGTTTTCGTATACCTGCACTGTGTGTAATACTAATCCCGGTCTGGATGGTGGTGATGGTGATGCCGTTGGTGGCGGAGATAAACTTGATAGATTTATGGCTATGATTCGAGAAGAAGTTGGCTCTATTAAAAAATCGATTGCTGAGTCTGTAGCGGAAAATAAAGCATGTATAGATAATTGTTTGAAGGAAATGAAAGACGATATTCTTAATTGCAAGAAATCCATTAAAATGATTGATACCTCTACTTCTGCTAAAATATCATCGCTTCAAGTTGAAAATCATGTTTTACACAGAAGATTGAATCGTGCTGACATAATAATTCGTTTGCTTCCTGATGGGCTGGATAATTTGGTGAGCACTCAATATGATACAAGGCGTTCATCGACATCACTTATTGATTTTTTTCTGATAAGTGATGGTTCTTTAATTAATTTTTCAGGGCAAGTTCAATGCCCAGCTATTTCTCATCATTCTCTGATTTTTTCATCTCTTAAATTTAATTTAGAAAGTATGGGCTCATTTATTGAGTATAGAGATTTTGAAGATACTGTTTGGAATGGAATTTCAAATTACTTAGCTGACTTTGATCCTTCTTATATATTGCATGAAGTTGACATAGATTCTAAATGCTCTCAGCTTAGTTCTCTACTTGATACCCTTTACACTTTTGTACCTATTAAAAGGATTGTAAGATCTGGTAACAATGATTGGAGGAGATTAAGAAATGTTGTGTTGGCGAGGTCTTTGAGGGATTTAGCTTTTTCAGCCTATAAATCCGTTCCTTCCGATTATAGCTGGAGAGTTTTTGTAAATACCGCAATAGAGCAAAATCAATAATTCGTAAGGAAAAGAGAAGGTACTTTGCGAGATTGTTTTGGGATTTAGACACTCCCGGAATGTGGAGAGTACTTAAGATAGCTGGTGTTGCTGAGTCTGATGATTTTGTGTTTGATGGCAATGTTGACAGCATGAATGATTACTGTGTTCGTGGTGTGGAAAATATTAATGATGATGTTCGTAGTCGGTTTAGTTTTGAGTCTTTTAGTGACTTAAACAACTCTTTTTCTTTTCAGTGCGTTGATGAAACAGATGTAGTACTTGCTTTAAATAAGGTTAAATTAAATCTAAGGGAGTTGGTTTCGATGGCATTACTGTTCGGTTTATTAAATCATTATATCCTTATGTTTCATCTCTTTTATTGAATATTTTTAATTCCATTTTGACTACTTCAAACTTTCCGGCGAAGTGGAAAAATGCGCGTGTAGTGCCTATTCCGAAGTCAGGTAGAATCAGAGGTCCTGAAGATCTAAGGCCAATATCGATACTACCTGCCTTATCGAAGGTTATGGAGCACTTAATTAAAGATCAGATGCTAGCTTTTACGAAAACTGCTATATTTGATGGTCAATATGCATTTCGAGCAGGTCATAATACTACCTCGTTGTTGTCGCAATTTGTGGATTACCAGGGGACATATTCTGGGAATCTGATGTTGACTTCGGGGGTTCCCCAAGGATCCGTCCTGGGGCCTCTTTTGTTCATTTTATACGTTAATGATCTTCCTGGTGTCTTGGATACAAGTATATGCAAACCATATTTATTTGCTGATGTTATTTTTTTACTTTTTAGTACTGATCGTGCGTTTGCTGATGTTTTGCCAGTTAATATTAATTTTTATCTTGATCGAATCTTAAATTGGTCGGCTAGAAATTCTTTAGCGATTAATCCTTCAAAAACAAGGGCTATAATGTTTGGTTCTACAAGCCGATATTTTTCTAGTGTTGATATATCTATTAATAATTGCCTTATTGAGTTTGTGAACCAACATAGGTGCTTAGGAGTCATAATTGATGAGCATCTCAAATTTGTTCCGCACATTGAGTCAGTGCATTGTAGGATTTCTGGCATTTTACGTAGAATATATTCTACTAATATATATTTGTCATTCAAGGTTAGATGTAGGGTAGCCAATGCCTCAGGTCTTATATGGTCTTGAGGTTTATTCCGGTACAACTTCCACTGATCTTAAAACTCTTGATCGTGTTGCTAATTCTGTAGCTAGATACATATATACAACAAGGAGGCGTAAACACATGTCTGTATATGTTAAAAGATTTTTGGGGTGTTACTTTAAGGATTTTGTTGATTTTCGCAATGTTTTTCTGTTTTATAAGACTCTTAAGAGTGGTTTAGTCGTGCCGTTGTGTAACGAGTTTAATTTTATTCACTCTGATAGAGTTGTTCATATTAATATTCCATTGAGCAGATGTTGTACCTTTGATAGAATTTTTCCGATAAGAGTTGCTCGTTGTTGGAACTATTTACCTTTAGAATTGCAAACTTTTTTACATTCGAACAATGCTTTCCGGTTAAAATTGTTAATGTATTTTTCGAGAGTGAATTTGTGATTTTTTTTATTATTGGGTTGTTGCTAATTATGATGAACGGACTTTAATATAATTAATACTTTTTTTGCGTTTTTAACAGTACCTTTTCTTTTCGGCTGGGGAGCCAGGAATAAATGATGCATGAATGCATTTTGTTTTTTTTACACATATATGTATGTATATATATATTTTTTTTACAGTATGTGTAGTTTTTTAATTAGATTTTAAGATCTTGTTCAGGAATATATTGCTATGTAATACGTTTTTTGGCCTAGGTGGCTTTTTGTATTACAATATGGAGAAATAAATAAATGTAAACTTGCATTAACTTAATGAAAAGTTTCAATAGACTAATTCCAGTGTAATTTCATTGATTTAATGCAATATCGAAACTGTCTATAATGAAATGCCAAAAAAATTATGATGGCCAAATTGTTAAAGAGAGTTCGTTGCATGATATTAATGAATTTTTGCATATAAGCAACTGGAAACTGTCCATTGAACGTTTATGTACGTTTTCATACAATATTATGAAAAATATAATTTCATTAACAAATAGTTTTATTCACTCAATGAAATTAAAAAACTAGTTTCATTAAAAAAGTATTATCGCGAATAAAAAGTAATAATCTTTTCATTCATTTTTAGAATTTTTTTTGTTCTCTTTTACAATTTTCTTAGTACTTGCACTAACAGTAAGAAGCCAGTAAACATTTTTGGTAAAACTACTAAAAATTAGTTCAAAATGCAAAATATTTGCTAAATCTCAATAAGTTAAGAATAAAAAATCAATCTGTTAAATCTACAAACTTTAATTTTATTTGAGCTTAATTTTAGTCAAATGAAAATTGCAAATTAATGTGCTAAAATCAGCACAAATCAAAGTTTTTTATGAAATAAAAAGAATCGAATAAAATTAGTTAACATTTTTCTAAAACTACTAAAAATTAGTTCAAAATGAAGTTTCAGGGAAAATTGGTAGTTTTTTTTTTGCTAAATATTATTTAAGTAAGAATAACAAAGAAAATCTGTTAAATCTACAAAAATTTTGTTATAATTGAGCTAAATTTTAGTTAATTAAAAGTAATTAGTAGACAAAAAAAATTTAATTTTCTTATGTGAATAAAAATCAGTCCTTCTAAAATCAGTACAATTTTTTAGCAAATATTTCTGCTGATTTTATCAAAATATACTGTTATTTGCATTCAACAAAATTTAAGGTAAATATTGAAAAATAAATTTTAATATTACGGTTTTTGTTCGATGCTTTTCGTCTACAAATATTTAACCAAATCTTTTATTGATTTTAGCAGAGTAAATTGCTAATTTCAATTAACTAAAATTAAACTCCGATAATTAAAATCTTGTATATTTAACTGTTTGGTTTTTGCTGTTCCACCTTATTAATAATTAGCAAAAAAATGTCTGCTAGTTTTATAAGTCTGCAACGTAATTTTAACTCATTTTTAGTAACTTTTATTGCTATTTATTTATAACACTACGATAACACTTTAGCACTTTAACTATAAATTTCTTCATTATAGTTTTTTATTAAAAATATTATACAAAAAACTTTTGGGGTTATTATGTTATTCTATTTGAAAATTTTTGTTCGAATTCGGAAATTTTTAAACACTTGTACAGTGATATCCGTACTTAAAAGTTCAACTTTTTTTTGCTTTTCACATTTATTAGATCATTTTCTATACGTTTTAGCATTTTTACCCATTAAAAAGTACTTTTTATTACTTTATTTTCAATTTAAAAAATTCTGTTCGAATTAAATTTCTTTTCTAATCTAATTACATGTAAACCCCCCTTAACTCAACAGTCATGCCGTTTTTGCTTTTTTCGTGCCATTTTAATTTTTTTTTTCATTTTAAATTTTCCATGATTTTCAGATATGCGGAGTGGAAATAAAGCCTTAGAGTTAGGACGACCTAAGATTGCTTTTGAATAGGGGGAACAAATATACAAAAAATGCATTTTCGATTACTACATCCATAAAATGTTAACACTTTCACTTTTTGACAATAAAAAAACTAAAAATTTTAATTAAAAGTCTTACTTTTTGAGGTATTATAGGAAATTATATAAATATTTTAATTCTTTAAAATTTAATAATTTTTGACTATTATTAAAATTTAATTACTAATTTTGTCAAGTTTTTTATATTTCAAGTCCTAAATACTCAAATCAAGTCTTATTATTTTCTTTTCTAAAAGGTACAAAAGACTTAAGCGACAAACTTAACACTCTTTGTATTTCTCTATTGCAAACAAAAGACTTAAACAACAAACTTACTTTGTCTTAAGTAACAAACTTGAGGATTTTTTATTTAAGAATTTGGAAAACTACAATTTCGAAGTTTGAAAAATGTTAATCACAAATCAAAAAGTATTGATGGCATACTACAGCCAAACCCGGTTAGGACGAACATCGAAGGACCAGAAAAATAAGTTTGTTTTAAGTGATGTTCGTATCCCTAAAATGTTCAAAATTGTTTAAAATATACTAAAAACTATGAAATTCTTTTATTTTATATTTTAAAACATTGTTAGCAATATTTTTAGGGGGAAAACTAAAAATGTTTTTTAAATTGATATTAAAAAATGAAAAATATATAAAATATAATTTGAGGAACTGTCAAAAACAGTTCATCTTTCCCAAGGGTTCGTCATAAGCGAGTATGTATCACATCATAATTTATGATAAAAAATCTAAAAATAAACTTCTGGTTTTTGTTTTTTTAAATTTAAAAGTAAAATATTTGAAAATTGCAGAGTACGGCAAAACTGACTTATGACCCTAACGCTATAGTCAGAAAGTGTTATTGTTTATGTAATAAACAACAACAACGCAGTGTGTTATGACTAGATATTCTAGGCTTTACACCAACGGTCCGTAGTGGTCCGCTATAGTCAGAAAGTGTTATTGTTTATTTAATAATACCTCAAAAAAAAAATAGATAACTTTTGATATTTTTATGTTTTTTTTTATTAAATTTCAAAAAAAACGAAAATATATTTTTTGACATAGTTTTTATAAAATCGTCGATATCTCTTATACCTGTTAATTAATTGTCTTCAAAATGATAAATTAATGACCAGGTAGAAATTGCCACGGTACAAATAAAATAGTACTGGTTGGTAATACACTCTTTGAGTGGCAAATTTTTGTCGTTGTTTCAAATTTTTTTATTTAATATGAAGTAGAATTCTGGTTTAACTAATAATCGATTTAACGAGCACCAAAGTTTTTATACTGAATGCATTAAATCGAGACAAAAGAGCATAAATTTGTTAAAGAAATTCAAACAAAAAAATAAGCTAAAACAAAATAAAACAATTAATATAATAAAGTATTTTCATTAATTAAGCACAAAAATTACATTTGTACACTCAGGGAACTTCTGCTTTAAAAATATGTAGTTGTTTGGGTTGTAATACAGTTTCTTTATTTTTAATGTAAATGTCAGTCATTTGTAGAACAAATTAAACAATTTACTAACCTTGTAGTTCATTTAAAAAAACAACACACATCAAATGACTGTTTTATGATTTTACATTCATTTTTTAGTTGTTTTTTGTTATTTAAAAAAAATAAATGTGTTTTTATTTTTTACTACCATGTGGTTCATTTTTACTACAATTGTTAATAATTTTTTGAACATTAAAAAACAAATGACAATGTTAGTTGAATTTGCTGTAAAGTAAGTCGTTCTTTCTTTAAGTGAAATTTCATTTGTTTTTAACTACAATTGCAGTGGTCTTTACCTACATAGTATTCTAAGTGTATACGTGCTTTATATAGGGCGGTAATTTATTTTGACTTAAAGTCAACGCAAAATGAAAAAATCTAATTTTTTTCCAATAACAATTTTTAAAATTATTATTACATTGCCAAATTCTACTACCTGCAGAAACATTTCAGATAATTAAAATTTAGTTTTCCCTTATGTAAAAATTTAAAATGTTTATAATCAAGTTAGCTTTGAAAACGTGTCAATAATCACACGCTGAAAAAACACCCTTTTGTTTGGTAAACATTTCCGTTTCCCATGTTTTTAAAATAGCATGTTTGCTTGCAAATATAATTATGTTTGCCTGTAAACATAAATATGTTTGGAAAAAGTGAAAACCCTATTCCGCCAAACATATATATGTTTGGCTGCAAATATATATACATATATGTTTTTAAAAAGCCCAACATTTTAAGTGCATTTCTTATTTTTTGATTTTTATTAAAAAAGCAAATTATAACATTTTTATTTTTGGACAGAATAAAACATTGATTTTATTTATTGAAAATTTTAATATTTGACACATTGTTGTTTAGTAAAATTTGTTGAATGCATTTTTAAAATATGTTTAATTTGACACATATCTTAAAAAAAAATATATATTCATACACATATAAATTATTTATCACATTATTAGAAGCTACAAAGTATGTTTAAAAACAAATTGCAGAATGGATTTTCATTATTTTCTAACGTATTTTTTTAAGAAACAAATTAAAAATTACTGACAATTATTATGTATGCATAGTATGAGAGTGAAAGCAATAAGCCAGCAAAAAAATTATTAAATTTACAATATAAAGTAATTTTATTAAAGAAGCTTAAAAATAAAATCACTGCAGGCATGATCAGCAAAAGAAATATTTAAACAGTTATATTTACTATTAATTAAATATATGTACTATGTATGTAAAATATCATATAGAGTTAAACGAAGTTTTGATGCAAACCCCACAAATGTCTTTTATATATAAATATTTTGTTTTTATTGAAATTTATCCGTAAGACCTCGAGCTTTTATGGCAAATTCTGTTAGATGTTGTTGCAGCAAACGTTTATTGACCTTTTCTCTGTAAAGTTAAGATAAACGATGTTGGTTAAAATTTAACTTGAAGTATGAGAGATTTACATGAACTTACCTTATTATTTGTGTAACAAATTTTGATTTCTCAGCCACATCTACCAAAGGTGTGGGAAAATTGGAAACATGCATTATGTTTTTTAACCAAACCGCCATTTCTGAAGGATATTTCTTATTGATGGCCAGAAAAATATCAGCAAATTTTTCCACTTGTTGACGTGGTGTAACACATGCTACACACACTATAGCCGTACGTAGAATTTCTTCACCAGCTGACAAAACCGCTTGGGTCATTTGTGCATAGTTACGTGATTGCATTACAAAATGTGATAGAAATTGCACACTTGTGCGTATGGGACCATTTTCGGGTAGAGTCATGGCTTTTAAAGCATAAAATATTAAACGATCATAAGCAATGGCTTTATCGTCCAATGACTGAGGTATTTTCTTAATGATTTGCATAAGACAAGCATAAAACATTTCTATAGTTTCAGCGATATTTGAAAAACCATTCTCAGGTGTAGACTATAGAATAGAGTTAAGGTTAGTTATTGATTTGGAATTTATGAACACTCTGAAACAATATTCTCGTAACTTACCTCGAATAATTTAAAACTATGCATTACAAATTCTACTAATAATTGTTGCATTAATGACTTACAATCAGCATCTTTATAAAATATAATAATGGCCTTAAAAGAAAAAAAAATATTAAAAATGTATAATAAGCTAAAGATAAGTCTTAATTGTTAAAAAACAAGAACATTAGCTTTCCTCTTTTTTATGTTTAAAAAAAAATGCGAAATGCACTCCCTGAAAATAGAGATTAAAATGTATTGTGATGACTCCTTAAATATTTCGACTTTAGCGATAAACATCCCGTGAGCTAAACCGTTTTTAAAAAGCCTCAAAAAAACACTATTTTCTGCGAATTAAAAATTGGTTGTGCGGTAAAAAACTTGTAAATTGTAAAAATTTGGTCAAATATAAAAAAAAAATTTAAAAATTCTACGATTAGACAGACTCGAGATAATAAGTTTTTTTTACGTTTTTCATTGCGATTTTATCATCCGTTTTTCATTTTGAACATATCTTTGGAAAAGTGATGACATTCGCAAATAACTTCAATGCAAAAATGTTTATCAACCAAATTTATCGTATTCCTGAAAACATCCTTGAGTTTCCAGGAATACGATAAATTGGGTTTTATTAATAAAAAAATATTATAATGTTTGCATTTAAACATGTGGGCAAGTAAGGGTTAATCCGTTAACAAAATTATTCGTTTAACTTTTTATAAAAATCGCATTGAAAAACATCAAAAAATTGCATATAAATCTTATCTCGAACCGAGATGTTTTATTGCGAAACGATAGAATTTTTTAATATTTTTTAAATCATGCCAAATTTTTGACAAAAGTTGCAGTAACTATTAAAAATACTGTTTTTGTAGTTTTTTTAAAGCGTTTTAGCTCACGGGATGTTATCGCTAGAGCCAAAAATATTTTAAAAATCATCGTAAAACATCTTTATCATTATTTTCAGAGGGGTGCATCATACACTTTTTTTGATGCACTCTAAAGTACATGCATTACATTTGGTTTTACCATTTTTTTTGTATACCCTCCATAGTGTATATGCTACAATTGAAACAGAAAACAAAACTTTTTGGATGTGAAAAAGAAATTGTGGTGAAAAACTATTTTTGTGGTGAACTAATTTTGAAGTGAAAAATATATATATATGTACATACCCTCATCACAGTGTGTGGAGGGTATAATTTTTTACAGGTCATTATTTTTTAATTGAAGTATTTAATATCAATGTACTTCCTATTTTGGATTTTTCATTAAATATTCAAATAAATAAATAAAATTAAAAAACAATATTTTAAACTTACGGTTTTTGAAATTTCCAAAGTGGGCGCACAACAGCGGGTTTGAAATATGGCAACTATGAAATAACACAAATCCTGTAGCATAGGCTTAAAACTAGATTTTAAATTTACTATAGCATGTTTAAGAGCTGTACAAGCCGTCTATAAAACATAAAAAAAAACAATTTTAAATGATTAAACACTCAATAAAAGGTTTGCAGTTCTTACTTCTAAAACATCTAATTCTTCTACCCATAATTCAGCAATTTGCCGAAATATGGGCATAGTCTTTTGCATGACTATTAAAACAGGCTGCACATTTTGGAGATCTTCAATTGTATCGTCATCGTCGAGATCGGTATTAAGTGAAGAAAACAGTGTAGATACCATATTCAAACGAAATATTGTTCGTATACGTGCTTGGGGAGTTTTCTGTAATTAAATTTGATTGAGATCATTGATAAATTTTAATATTTATAATAAGGATTCGGATTTTTTGAAAAAATTTAACACGATTTAGATGGAAAATATTTTTAAAAAATTTTTGCTAAATTAGATTTTTAAATTCGGATTCAGCATTTAAAAATTTTAAATTATTTGAAAATAATACATATTACTAAAATGACTTTCTCAAAAAAAAAAAAAAAAATCTACCCATTCTGGAATTAAAAAAAAATCTACCTCCAGGGATCAAAAACTGGTGCGCTAGTAAAGCAAGTGTGAATACTCAAATTCAGAGTTCGAAAATTTATGTACCACTAACATAACATTGCTATCAAAAAAACCAATACAACGATCTCTATTGTTTCGTTCGTATTTATGAACACAAAACACAAGTGCTCAAATCGTTGTTTGTAATATAACAAACGGAACAAAACGAAAATGTTTCTTTCGTCAAACATTATTATTTCGTAGTGGTTATTTTTTAGTGTTCATTCAACTTAAACATTAAAACGCGTTTTTAACGTTGTGGTTGCCAAAATAAAGAAATGATTTTTCTGCATGTTATCAATGTTTTTTTGTTTTGTTCCATTCCATAAATAGAACAAAATCAAACTGTTTGAAATATTGGCCAAACAGAACAAAATCGTTTAGTTCGGTCTCTCATCGAAAACCAGTTTCAGGAAGTGTTTGTGTTCTGTTTACAAATGAAAATAAAGAAATGTTCTGTTTATGTTTACTGTGCACAACAAAATGATTGTGTTGAGTTTCAGCAAAAAGCAAAACAGAACGATAGAAAAACGTTTGATTGTGTTTAAATTCGAACTCTGCTCAAATTAAAGGAAATTCCCTCTCGATTTTTTTATGATCCAAAAATGGAGTAGGAGTCGGAAAATTTTAGCAAATTAAACGATCTGTAACTACACATATTTTTTATGTCAAAATTACTGCGAAATTCATGTCATCAAAATCGATTAAAAATATGAATTTTTGGCATTACATAGTCATTATCCTTTGGATAGCTTTATTAATTTAATTTATTTCAAAAAAACAACCGAGCCCTTCGGGACATATATAGTTGGTAGACCAACATTAACAATCAACTTCATTATGTCACTTAAAACTATAAAACCTTAAATATTTTCTATTATTTTCTATTTTCAAACATTATAAAACAGTTTGTATATAGCAAGTTTAACTTACAAAAATTTAAGAAAAAAGTTTAAAAGAATTATTAAAGAATATAGCATAAACTCACATGACAAAATGTATTGCAGTTTAGAGAATTTTTGAAAATTTTTGCACATCAAATATCATTCACAGAAGCATATTCTACAAGTTTACACTTGAATGTTTTTAAAGATAGATTAGGGAATATAATCTACGCAGGGTAAAATTTATTTTGGAACTTAACTAGGTTATATGTCGACCGAATTCTAGATTGTTATCTATTAAAACACCTAGACATCCCACAACTTCAACGAAAAAAAAAACTTTCGATTTCGTTTTGAAGCGATTTGAAATTTTGCGTGCAACCAAAATGTTATATTTTATTTTAATTGCTCCTTACAACAAAGTTCATGCTTGTCATCGTGACCAAATTTCCGTTACTCTGAATACCCAGGTAGAAATTGCCCACGGTACTAATAAAATAGTACAGGGGCAACACTGTTTTTCTCAATATGCCACTCAAAAGGTACATTACCAGTACTGTTTTCTGCAATTACGGCATAATGATTAACCAATTAAAAAAACTCCGATTTAACGAGCATTAAAGTTTTTATGTGAATTCATTAAATCGGGACTAAAAAGTATAAATTTAGTCAATGCTTATCGAACGTATATTTTCATAAATGTTTTTTTAAATTGAAATTTATTTTCATTTATGAGCTAAGACTTGTGAAAATAAAATTATTGGTTATTTTTAAAGTAATGGCTACATACTGAATTTTCCTATTTAAAGTACTGGCAAAAAAATGGGGGGTTATTATGTAATTCGATTCGAAAATTTTTGTTCGAATTCGGAAATTTTAAAACTCTTGTAAAATGATATCCGTACTTAAAAGTCCATCTTTTTTTTACTTTTCGCATTTACTAGATCATTGTCTACACCTTTTTAACATTTTTACCCATTAAAAAGTACTATTAATTACTTTATTTTCAATGTGAAAATTTTGTTCGAATCGAATTACGTAATAACCCCCCTGTATTAAATTACTGTGTTAACATTGGAAAATAACTAGCGTATATTGGTGTTATTATTTCGACACTGCGCCAGTACTGCAAAACTCCAAAATCCAAAACATTGCCAGTACATGTTCTACCGTCTCCAACACCGCACCAGCACTGGACCACACTTAATAGTTAGTAGATGAAGTAGTTATTATATACACCCAGGGGGTTTTAATAGGTCTAGAGGGCGAAACACACCATAAATCATAAAACAAAATCCATTTCTGAAATTTCCTTTCTTTAGAGTGCCCACACTTACATATATGTTCGTACGCGTACTGGTCCAAGACAAATTACTAATTCTTAAAAGTTAACTTTTTCTCTGACCTCTAATTTTAATTTAATTTTAGAAATTAAGGAATTGGGACATCATTGTTGAGATTGCAAAATCAAACTTTCATAAGTTTTGTTGCATATTTCATAATGGTCATGTCATATTTTTGTACCTGTGTCATATCTTACAAGTGTTTTTTTTTTTTTCTTTTCTCTATTATTAGAGTTGCTATTTATATTGTTTTCTTTATTTTTATTAATAATGAATTATATTATAATTTTTTTTTCTTATAATTAGTGAATCATTTTGTACTACTTAGTAATACGTGTTGGCCTTGTAGGCTTATTGTATTACGAATAAATAAATAAAATAAAAAATAAGTGTTCTGTAATACAGAACATTTATATATTTCGACGAAATCGAATTACCACATTAAAAAAGTTTTAATTTTGCCAGTTAAAGTGTTAAATGAATTTTATACTTACTGCTTCACTTTGGCAAATATTTGATAACTCCTCAAAACAGGGACTAACAATAATATCCAAATAATTTGGTATCTTATCAGGTGTTAATAAACTCATTAGTTTACCAATGCTAAACATTAATCGGACACAGTCGGAATTTTTCATTTGCCCCGATGTCAAACTCGCCTGACAAGCATTAAGTAGAGGTTCAGCGTATGGTTTCATTTGCAACTGACAATTGCGACATAGTTCTTTTAGACCCAATGTAGCCTGGGCCGACATACTAGAATTAAGACCCCTCACTAAAAGCTCTATGGCTGAGGGTATATAAGCTGGATTGTCTTTAAGCCATTGGCAATAGGAACCCACTGTTTCTAAGGCAGTACCCAACAGTTTTTCGTTCATTTTTTCATAGGGAATTTCATTAAGTATGCGCATAAGTTTTGGTATCTGTTTTGTTTCTTCACCGTCAAAGTGTTCGGCCACTGATTGGAACGAATAAATACAAGCCTCTAGTTTTGTCCATTGTGTTGGATTAGTTTGTAACTGTGCAATAGTTTCATCTAACACAGCTGATAAAATATCCAATATATGATCATGTAAAACATCGTAACAATACATCTAACAAAGAAGAAATTTTAAAGAAATTAGCAAACAAACATTTTACTGTCATTTACTACTTACAAATGTATCGGATATATCCTGACGATAACAACGAAAACTTTCTAAATCGTCTGAGCTCCATTTGTCAATGGAATTTTCATCTGGTTGTTCAGATTTACGCACCAGAATACGTGTTAAATGAGCATACAGTGGTTTAATATACTCCCAACATTTAAGGCGCTCTTCTTCATTTGACATAGCAAACACTTCATCTTGCAAAAGATACCAAAATCCTAAGGCCATGCTACTGCACGACTCTTCAACTGGATATATGCCCGGCTTATCAGTACATTGTAAAATTTCATGAACTAAACGTCCATATAATGTAGAAAGTTCTGGATCGGTAGTTGTAATGCCACTCAATAACAATTGCGAATGACGTTCTACGGCCGATACAAACAATGTATAAATATACGAAACAATGTCCTCATTATTATTATCCGGCTTCCATTCCATTTTTGTTATGTCACACAACGAATCCAGAAACATTTTAATAAGTATGAAAGCAGTTTTGGGGAATAGATGACAATCTGGTTGTATAATTATATTGACTAAAGTTTTTAAACATGTTTCGGCCAAATCATTTTCATCGGCCGACATACAACCATCGCCATCAGGATCTTGAGTACATGGCCAATAACATTTATTAACCATTTTCAACAAAATGCCTGTGATATTTATACAGTTTTCTATGGAAAAACCAATATTTCTGCAAATTTACATACAAATGTTTAAAGTCATTACAGAATTAATATGTATAATTTTATTAGGACTCACTTAACCCAAGTCCCTACACATTTTACAGCTCGTGTCATATTATTAAAAGCTTCAGCATCCCATTGTCTATCCAATTGCATTTGTAGATACTTTTCGGTAGTTTCAATAACAAGGGGAGCTCTTTTGGCCACTTCAGCACGTAGTGTAGTTCTTTTAATGGAAGAATAAATTGCTTGCATCTTATATAAGGAAAAAAAATATATAATAAAAAGTAGAAAAGATTTTTAATGAATTTTGTAGACAAAATTATATTTAGAAATTTATAAAAAGTTTAAGACGAAAAAGTAAAATTTTAAAACTTTAATTTAATTTTTATTACATTTTATTTCAATAGTATCACACAAAATTTGAATTTGTTTTCCTGACTTTGTCTGGTAACGTTATGGTAAAAATGTTTTCCTTATCGGTTAAGAACTTTTACTACACAGTAGAGTTACCCGCATATTTTAACTTTTTTAATCCTAAATATGTTGTCGATGACAACAAATTAGGAGCTCATTATCATGTAAAGGGTTAAAAAGTGTGGCCGAAAATAAGTAATATTTTAATTTATTTCTCATAAATTTTTAAAATTGTGAACAATGCAAATATGTAATTCTTGAGGATCCTTTTGCGTTTTCCCGAGAAAATAATATAACACACAGTTAAATAAAATGAACTTTATTGTTTGGAATTCAAGTTACAATTAAATTATGTGAAAACGTTCAAAAGTAATAAAAGCGTAAGAAAGATAAAAAGGAATAAAAAAGTATACATGTGTATGTGTGTGAAGTTTAGATGTGTTGCATTGTTATTCAATAGAGTTGCCATTTCAACACTCCTCCTCAATGAACATTTCCAAACTTTACTAAAAATAAGTATTAAAAAATCTTAACTATATTAATCCAAGCATTCTTACAAATTTCCCATGACTAGGTTTAGCCAGGTTCTTAGTGAAGATATCTGCTACATTTTCGGAACTGCAACAATATTGTAATTCAATATCACCTTTCCGGAACACATCTCTAACATAATGATATCGAATATCTATGTGTTTGCTCCTCTGATGGTAAACTGGATTTTTGACCAAGTTTATGGCACTAATGTTGTCGGCATTGATAACAATTGATTTTGGACAATGAAGTTGCATATCGCCTAATAATTTCCTTAAAAATGTAGCCTCCTTGGAAGTAGACGAGAGCGACATATACTCTGCCTCGGTACTACTGAGCGCTACCGTTGCTTGTTTCTTAGATTCATACGAAAAAACAGCTCCAGCTAACAAAAACGCATAACCAGTATAGGATTTCCGATCAGTGGTATCACCACCCCAGTCAGCATCGGTATAACATTCAATTGGCTTTCCTGTCTTTTGATATGTCAGCTGTTTATCCTGTGTTGAAGATAAGTATCTTAATAATCTTTTGGCAGCTACCATGTGTTCGACATGTGGATCCTTGTTCCTTTGAGAGAGTTTGCATACAGAATGCAATATATCGGGTCTTGTATTTATCGCTATGTACATAAGCGAACCGATTAACGATTGGTATTGAGTTTGATCTACCTTTTGACAATCTTCTTTGTCGCACTTAACCTGATGTTTCGGATCTAAAGGTGTTGCTGTAGGTCTACAGGTTCCCATATTATGTTCATTTAAGAGTTTTCTTATTTGAGATTTTTGGCTAATCGACAATTTTCCTTTATCACCAACTCGATCGACTTCAAGGCTTAAAAAATATTTTACAGGACCTTTGTCTACCACCTTAACTTTATCAGCAATCAAACTTTTAATATTTTTCATCTCCTCCTTTTTCGAACAGGCAATCAGCAAGTCGTCTACGTACACAGCAATGATGTTTATCGAATCAGCATTATGTTTTATGTATACACATGGTTCACTATCACACGATTGGAAACCAATTCCTTTCAAGATGTTGTCCAATTTAAAATTCCATTGCCGTCCTGATTGCTTTAACCCATAAAGCGCCTTTTTCAACTTAAGTACACGGTTTGGAAACTTTGAATCTACAAATTGTTGTGGTTGAGTCATGTAAACATCATCATCTAACTCGCTGTTTAAATATGCAGATGAGACATCCATTTGATGGAGATATAATTCATATTCGGCAGCAATAGCAAAAATCATTCGGATAGTATCGTATCGCACCACAGGCGAAAAAGTCTCCGTATAATTTACACCATATTTCTGCGAGCAGCCTTTAGCCACAAGTCTGGCCTTAAAACGTTCAATCTCATCTTTTTCATTTTTCTTAATAGTGAAAACCCACTTATTGGAAACAGCCTTTTGGCCTACTGGTAGATCTGTTAGCTCCCAGGTGTTGTTCTTCAACAGTGCATCATATTCGGTCTGCATTGCCTTTTTCCATTCACGTGCAAAATCGCTATTTAAAGCCTCATAAACAGTTTCAGGAACTTTGACATTACCACCTGAACATATCAGGCTCAGAACATTGAAGTCTTTTCTAGGTCTTCCTGGACCTCCTGATCGGGTAATTCTTGGTCTTCCTGGACCTCTTGAAATCTTATCTACCACTACATTTTCTTCTTCAGCTGATTTAAATCCTTCAAAATCACTTTCGCTGCTGTCTTCTTCTCGAGATTTGGTAGAATATTCATCATCATTTATAACTAATTCATCATCACTATTTGTTGTTTCTGGTAGCAGGGGAATATCCATTTCAATAACTTGCTTTTCAGCTGGTTCAACAAAGTATACATCACGGCTTACGATCAGCTGTCGTGTTTCACGGTTATATAAGCGGTATGCCTTGGAAGTATCAGAGTAGCCTACCATGGTGTACTCCTTACCCTTGGGTTTAAATTTACCCTTTTGACGCTTATCCAAAGCAATAGCCACAGAACCAAAAATTTTAAAATGACCTACAAAAGGTTTACTACCATTAAGCATTTCGTAAGGTGTAGCGCCATCTAGTGCTCGAGTGGGTGCCCTGTTTCGCAGGTACGCTGCGGTATTGACTGCCTCAGCCCATAAATGTTCACCGAGATTTGCTCCGACCAACATACATCTCGCCATTTCAATTAACGTGCGGTTAAACCTTTCGGCAACGCCATTTTGCTGCGGGGTGTATGGCACAGTTAACTGACGTAGTATACCCCTATCTCTTAGATAGTTGTCAAAAGCGTTATTTACAAATTCGGTCCCGTTGTCACTTCGGAGAATTTTTATTTTCCTTTCATTTTGTCGCTCAACCATAGTCTGAAATTCTTTAAATTTGCTGAACACTTCATCTTTGCTCTTCAAAAAATAAACATAAACATAACGCGACTTGTCGTCGATAAATGTTAGCAAATATTTCGCACCACCAATCGATGGCTTGTTCATAGGACCACATACGTCAGTGTGGATGATTTCCAAAATATCATCAGAATGACTTTCAGAAGTACTGAAGGGCCTTTGAGTACATTTGCTTTTCATGCAAATCGAGCATTGAATATCAGCTGGTATAGAGAGATTCATACCACGTACTAATTGTTTATTAACCAATTCTCTCATACTGCCAAAGTTGAGGTGACCATATCGGCAATGCCATTTCATGGCTTCATCAGGTGATTTCCTCGCAAAAAATAATTTATTATTATCTATTTCAAATAAAAAAAGATCACGTACCTTATTTGCACGTAGAATTACATCTCCGTGCTTATCCTTAACCTCGGCGACGTTTTTAATAAACAACACAGTATGACCATAATCCAGAGCTTTAGAAACAGAAACAAAATTGCATTGTAGTCCAGGCACGAACAAAACATTCACCAACGTAATGTCATTTTTGTCGACAGTCAAACGAACTGTACCTATACCTTCAGCTTTCATACAATAATCGCCACCAAGCATCACTGTTTCATTATGCTGTTTGAACTCTTCAAACATATTGCGATGGCAACACAAATGCGACGACGCGCCGCTGTCAATACACCACGCACTAGCATGCAAATCACTGTTGCCTACTGCTGAAAATAACGAATTTTTGTTGTTGTTGATATTTTGTTGTCCCTTTTGTTCATTGTCTCTTTTTTGTTCTCTACAATTTGCAGCATAATGGCCTTTCCGTTTACAGTTATAACATTTTATATTTTTCATGTTGTTGTATTTACTATTTGCGTTGTTTGTATTCTTGTTCTGAGAATTTCTATTTCTTGCACTATTACCATCGCGTGCCATAAATGCCTGTACTGTACCTTCTTCATTGTTGTTAGACTTTTTCCGCTCACCTTCCTCTATTAACTTTACCTTCAACGTCGAAAGTGAGGGAAGATCATCACGAGATTCCAGGGCAACGACAAGTGGCTCATATGACTTTGGGAGACTAGCAAGAAGCATTATTACAAACAGCTCATCCTGTAGAGCAACTCCCGTCTCTGCCAACTTTTCAACAACAGAAGTAAAATTACAAACATAACGCTGCATGCACTCACCATCAACCATACGCATGTTCAATATTTGTTTAAACAATGTGACTTTACGGACTGGTCCCTTTGGACGATGAATATCTCGAAGAGTATTCCAGGCATCTTTTGATGTTGCACAATTTTTCACATGTCCAATCTGCATTGGCGTTATACTCAAAATTATTGTTGCCATTGCCTTTTCATCTTTGGCTTTCCACGCTGCAACTGCAGCAACATTTTTTTCATTGGCTTCCGGTTTGCCACCATCCGACACTAACGACCACAGCTCTTGGTGTACCAATATACTTTTAACTTGAATGTTCCACGAATCATAATTGGACTCATCCAATTTTTCAATATTAAACATTGAACCACTCATGATTTCTTAAAACAAATTTTAATTTCACTTTAATTATTATTTTCTCAATATCTCTGGACACATAACCTCTTGAGGATCCTTTTGCGTTTTCCCGAGAAAATAATATAACACACAGTTAAATAAAATGAACTTTATTGTTTGGAATTCAAGTTACAATTAAATTATGTGAAAACGTTCAAAAGTAATAAAAGCGTAAGAAAGATAAAAAGGAATAAAAAAGTATACATGTGTATGTGTGTGAAGTTTAGATGTGTTGCATTGTTATTCAATAGAGTTGCCATTTCAACAGTAATATAAGAAATTTTGTAAATATTTATATGAATTTGTACAATATATTAACAATGCACTTTGGCCTAGGTGGCTAATTGCGTTTCAAATAAAGAAATAAATAAAAATAAAAGTTATCATCGAATTAAAGGTTCTTAAAAACATTTTCATAGGTATATAAAGAATATCTGAGCATATCTGAATTTTTTTCTTTAATTGTTAAAACGAATTCACTTTGGGCAGGGCTGGCAAAACTTTCTCTTAATTTTACTAGAAAAATTCCATATATACAGGATTCACATATCTTTCAATCAAGTTTTACAATAATACCTAGTTCTAAATTTAACTTTTGTACGTGTCGCGTTTGTTGTACCAGAAACTAAGGTTTTTATATCGGCTTGATAAAGTGAACCACCTACCTCTCTATGACCAACCAACAAACTTTATTGTTGACTAAAAGTTTGCATCTAGTTGCTTTCGACATGAACTCACTATATCTTCATTTGTCTTGTTCGACTAATACAAAGAACAGGTTTCAATATATCTTTGGAATATGCCTAACAACAGTGAGATCTATTACGTGTACCTTGCCATTTACCTTGGGCTGGATTTCTATTATGGTACCCGTACCAATAACGTTCAAAATTTCTATTCCTTGATTTTTCATGGTCCATTTAAATTTTAGAATTCTTTAAATAATCTTCTATTTCTGGTGTCATGGCGAGTTACACTTAACTATCCATCAATTATCCGAAAAATCTTTTTTATTTAATTTAATTTATTTCAAAAAACCAACCGAGCCCTTCGGGCCATATATAGTTGGTAGACCAACATTAACAATCAACTTCATTATGTCACTTAAAACTATAAAACCTTAAATATCCTATTTTCTAACAATATAAAACAGTTTGTATATAGCAAGTTTAACTTACAAAAATTTAAGAAAAAAGTTTAAAAGAATTATTAAAGTATAAAGAATATGGCATAAACTCACATGACGAAAAGTATTGCAGTTTAGAGAATTTTGAAAATTTTTGAAAATTTTTGCACATCAAATATCATTTAAAGAAGCATATTCTACAAGTTTATACTTGAATGTTTTTAAAGATAGATCAAAAGATCTAAGTGGTAAGGGTAAATGGAATGATCGTTCATGAATAATATAATTTCTAATGGGATATAAAAGTTGAGGGTTTCTTTCACTGTTCAAGAGTATAAAATGTCTATGTTCATATTCAGGGCAATTATAGAGCATGACTTTATGATAGAATAATAGCAATCGAATTCGAACAAAATTATTAAAATTGCATCCCAAAAAATCAGAAATATGCCTCGAAACATGATCATATGGCTTCAATTTGTAAACAAAACGTATTATTTTATTAAGCAGTAAATTACATTTATTGAAGTCATCGACACTACACCCAGAAAAAACTTCAATACAGTATAATAAGTTGGACATTAATAATGAATGTGCTATGCGTTTTCTAATAGAAAGTGGCAAATAAAGATTTAGGGCATATAATCTACGCAGGGTAAAATTTATTTTGGAACTTAACCAGGTTATATGTCGACCGAATTCTAGATTGTTATCTATTAAAACACCTAGACATCTCATAACTTCATAACTTATTTATTTAAAAATTCATATTGTCATACAAAAGCCATCTAGGCCAAAAAACTTCATCGCAAATAAAATGTAAAATTTGATGAGATGTACTGTTAACTTTACCATACTTTTATTGTGTGGGCTTACCATCACTTATCCATTGTCTAGAGTCAGTGGCATTTTTTTTACAATATTTACACACCTCATCCTTTATGTTATCTTAAGCATTTTGACTTGACTTGACCATCTTACTCTTGAAATTTATTGACATTAGTGCTTTGTCGTCATTTTTATTTCAATCTAGACTTTTGCAATACCTTTGTTACATACACAGCTGAGCAGATATTTCTTCAAAATTCTTATCTACATTTTTTGTTAAAAGCATCCAGCTTGGCTTAAACGTGTCAAATTGTGAATGTAAAATGTGTTAAATTTTACACACCAACAAAACATCTAGCAATTTAATATTGTTTCTTGCTTTTAGATCATTGTTCAGCTCTATCCACAAGCCCTTCAATTTCGAAATATGCAAAGAAACATCTTCACTATTGTTCCACGTTGAGGAAAAGACATCTATGCAGATTTTGAATAGTTGATCCCTCGATCTCGCTTCAAATTGTAGCATTAATGATTTCTAACCATCAGCAGCAGTTTCTTTGTCCATTATCTTTTGGTACACATCAACACTTACTACGCTGGTTATCATTGAATTGGCGTAACTTTTCGCCTTTCTAAATAAATCTGCATAAATAACAACTTCGTGATAATCTACTAAATCACTCATTTTACGTTTCCAGACTGGATAATCCGTTTCATTCTGAAGGGGCTTGATATGCTTTGAGAAATCCATTATTTCTTCAAAAATTTGCAAGGATTTGTGTCGATCTTTAGTATATTACAACTGCCTGATTAAATATCTTGAACTATTTGTGAATTCTTCAGAAATCCTTGATAATTTCAAAATTTTTCTTATTTTGAAGTTTCTTGAATAATAAATTTTTCTTCTATGAAAATTATTTATTTATTTTCTTAAAGCTTTCTGGGCCCATAAACTTTTAGACAGAGCTACGAAAGAATTAATTCGATTTGAGCTTAATTCACAAAAAATTGAATTCAGAATTAAAAAATGATTATATTTCATTCCATTCCCTTAGAATTCATTCAAAAGCTTTAATAGATATTGAATGAATTCCTAACTTGAATGAATTCAATATGTTCATTCAACATTTTACTAATTAAATGAAGAAATTTTAGTATCATTCATTTAATACAAAGAAGCTTGACATTAACACACAAATAAATACGTAACACACAAGCAATAACAAAGCATAAAACGAGTTTTTCTTTTGTTTTAGACTAATTATATGTAATTTGCTTTTGTTTTATGTAAATATTTCAGTTAAATTATGACAACTTTCGTTAATCAGTTGACTAAATGAATGAAAGCAAATCCTTCTTCATTCACCATATTACTAAATGAATTAAGACAATTTTGAATCATTCAAGAAAGAATTCATTAATATTATTAAAAGCTTTCAAGAATTAAGCTAATAATTCATTCCTTATGGATGCTTTTTCGGAATGAAATTTGAGTAAAATTTCATTTATTTTACAAAATTGAATTATGGAATTAAGCTCAAGCTTTTAGATTTAAAGTTTAATCAAAGTGAGTAACAGTAAAACAATATACAATTGATTAATAATCAAAAACATATTCGTTACAAATAACATTTAGATATAAAATCAAATATTATTTAAAACACCATTTCAATATTCATAGGAAATATTGTTAACAAATAGAAACACTATTGACGCAATGGCTTTTCGACTGTTTTTATACAAAAACAGCTAAATATAATTTACTTCATTCTAAACAAAAATGTTAAAAAAAAATCTGGAATTATTCTTAAATTTTTCAATATTTCTTACCTCCTCTGGTATGGCTTGTAAAACTTCCAGCATTATCCATAGCTGTGTTTCATTTGTGACATTGGGTATTTGTTGATTTTGGAAGGTATTAATGACATCCTCAATAGCACTTGGCCATTCACCTAGCATATGAACAATATAAGCACTTAACTAAACAAAAACAAAGAATATTATACTTTGCACACTTTATAGCAGCTTTTTAAGTACTTACCGCTATACACAAACGATTTAAAACCAATTTGGGACCACCCGCAAATTGTATAATTTTTTCCAAAATCTTTTGTTTTAACTCATCTCGATTTTCAGGAGGAACTTCATGCCAATACTTCATAAGTTTAGAGTGTAATGTAATGGCCCCGAAAAATTGCACTTCTTGGCTCTGTAGAAAAAAAAAATAAAAAGATGGATGGTCCCCAAATATAAATACATATTAATAAATCGATTTAATGAAAAACTTTTTACCTTTCCCAATTGCATCAACTGCCAGGAAAATTGCCATGCTTGAGTGCTAATCTGGGCTTTGGTAAGCCAATCGTGCAAGTGAGCCTGTTCCTGAGAAGTTGAGCGATAAAACACCACAACCGCCTCTTCCAGACGGGCTATATCTATAGGTTCCATTTAATTGTTATTCAATTTCAAAAGTTTTATTTTAACTCTAATCAATCTTTTGGTATACTGCTGTAACTCTTTGTAATTCTTTTGAGTTTTTATTTTCTTATATATATTCTTTTCTAAATTTTTTATATTTTTTTTGCAAAAACAAAAAACACTGCAAAGAAAACACTTTTGTAGTGTTGTATCCACAAACCATGGATGGGAGAGATTTTCATTTCGTATCAAAAAATGGTTTAAGGGTACTTTTGTGAGCCTCAAGTACTATTTTTTTTGTACCATTCCTGTATGTACAATTATAGGCCATTCACATGAGAAAGATAAGTAAATCCACGTTCACAACTAACAAGGCATTCACACGTGATTGCAAAAACACAAGTTTTGTCAAAACGAGTGGAAAATTATATAGAAATATTGAAATCAAATACACACAAAAAAAATCGTTGCCAAATAACTAGGAGCATTTCAACTAATAATTTTTTTTACATAAATTATTCAATAATTAAGTATAAACAAGTAAAAACTTGGTAAAATGCTACTAGTATTTTCATAACTTTTCTAAATAAACTTTATTAGTTGAAATGCTACTAATTACTTGTAAAGTTTTTTTTTTTGTGTGTGTACGTGTTTTGGTAAAACACGAGTTTAGCATTTAGGTGTGAACGTGGCATAATGCCAAAACATGTACTTAAGCTGTTTATTATTTTACAAAACTTTTTTCATGTATTTAGCTGTGAGTGCCATATAAATCTCCTCGTTTTTGTTCTTTATTCGTAATTTTGAGACATGAGGTAATAGAATAGAGAAACAAATTGAGGAGGTTTAGATATCTAGTTCATGTAACCGGAGTATTACATAGCACTTAATGTCGAATTCTTTGATTATTGCTATATTTAACAGTCAATATTTGCCACATTTAACAGTGAAACCCGAGTTATAGTGTTTAAAAGATATGTATATGTGAATTCCACATCTTTTCTTTTTTATTTTTATTTTATTACTATTTGTGGTAATAGAGGGACATTAGTTAAAAATCATTCGGCGTGAATGACAAATTCTATAAAAAAGAAATTTCCAAATTGACTGAACCTAAAAATCGTCGGGAGCATAAACAATTAAATCAGCAATCCTATTACATAGCTTCTAGTTTTTGTTATTTATTCTATTACCATATGTTATAGATTAAAGAACAAAACGAAAAATTGTGCAATTATATTGTTAGTATATGAGTACCTTATAACTTAAATTTAGTACACTTGCAGTATTATTGGACATTTTTTTATTCTGTTATTTAAAGGTACCCATACACTAGCACTATTACTGCACAACTTCTCCTTTTTGTTTTTATGCTGTTACCATATGTGGTAAGGAACAAAATATTAATTTAATTCATGTTACCAAGTATGATAACAGAATAAAGAACAAATACGAGAAATTGTGCAATAATATTGCATTAATAATTATCATATTAATTAATTGACATTGTATATCAGTTAATCGCGGAAAAAGCATATGAAAACAGTAAAAAGCAAGCAAAATGAAGTTGGAAACTATCATTGACAAAAAAATAGAGATAAAAAGAAATAAAATAAAAAAAATATGAATTCCTGGAAAATACATACTATACATAAAATTGTATTTGAACTCAGGGAATTATACGGATAGAAATGACTAAAAATTACATTTCAAATAACTACAAATGTAATCAAAATGCAATAACTGTATATGTAATAAAAACTAATAGTATTGTCGCCAATTTAACTATTAAAAAAACTGGGCTATAGTCGGCTTATAGCCGCCGCCAATGAGTTTTTATTTAACGGTTGCGGACAATTTCTCATCGGTCTCTATATTATTTTATCAACTCTGTTTTTATAATTCTTTTGTGTTCTATGTCGTTTTATGTATATTTGTCTCTTTTTAACCTATACGTTTGCCGGTTGTGTAGAAAATGTCAAAGAGACGCGTTAAATTGGGAAAAGCTGCCGTGAAAAATATACTTGTGCTCCATTTTTTTTATAGAATAAAATTAAGATATTCTGAAAAAATTAATTAACACAACTGTATTCTGTTAAATAATAACTGTATACAGTTCATAAGAATAGGAAGCCATGTAAGTTTTCTCTGCTAATTTAAAATGTTTGAGTTTAGATGATAATATTCATGGTGCGTTTTTTTAGGGCTCGGGATCGTTCTCCCTCTGCGGATGCAGTGGAAAAAAGTAAGGATGTTAAAGAAAACAAAGAGGTTGTTAAAGGTGGCAACAATAAGGTGAGCTCTTCATCAAATACCAATCGAGGCAGAGAAAGAGATCGCAGAAGGCGTGGAAGTGCATCATCCAGTAGCGAATCAAGTGATAGGTAAGTTTCTTGTACAAAGGGATCTAGTTTACTTTAACGATAACCTCTCAGGTTTTAACACAACTTGTTTTGCCAACATGCAGAATATTATGACGGTTTTTAAAGATTTTAAACTTCTTTATCAAAAAATTTTGATTGTAATCACAATATGTAATATTTAAAGAATTAATGTTTTTAATTCCAAACGTCCTTGACCAATAACGCGTCTTGCTGCCAAACTTAAGCTATTTCTTTTTGCCGAGGTTTCATCTGAAATTTGTAATAAAAAAGTATCACTCTTAAAAAGTAACTTAAAAAAATCGTTAAGACTTAAGACATAGGCTGTCTCGAATTTGAAACAAATCTAGTTTACGGGCATAGTTAAAAAAAAAACAAAATAAGGGCTAAAATTGGTGAATTTAGAAAAAAAAAAATTTGCTTCGGAGGCACATATTTTTTATTTATTTATTTAACTTTGGCATGCGTTGTCAGAGCGAAACCAAATAGATGTCATTAGAAAGCTTTTTTATAGACCTTTAATTTGTTAATTTTTTTTTAAATATTGCCGCAAAACTCATGATTTTCCGTTTTTTAACTGGCACTTAAAAAAATGCTGTCATTTCAATATTTTGCATATATAAGTAGGTATTAATGACTCAATTAAAACCAAGACTTCAATCTTTTAATTTAAGTATAAGTACTAAGGTAAATTACTCATTCAGCGTTCATATCCGCTAAGACTGAAATCAGCATGTCCGATATATAAATAAATAATGGTCAGATCTCTATTAATGTTTTCTACGTCATGTCGTGTTATTAGACACCAGAGAAAAAAATTTTAAATGCTTAAATCTTTTCTAATAAAAAATACTAATAGCTCTATGCTAGTTGTTTCAAACTAAATGATGCGAACTATAAGTAACCTCATAAAATTAGAGTAGTATTTTCGTTTGAGTGCTATTAAGTAAGATTTTACATTTTCGGGACTGCCTAATGTACATAGGGATTTCTTAAAATTGTGTTTTTTTTAAATTACAAGTCTGAGAGAGGTAGTCATAATATAAACTGAAACCGTACAAATCCCTTAAACTTATTTTTATGTAATAAATACAAAAAATAGCTCTTCGGATAGTAGCTCATCACGCAGCAGTTCAGGATCTGGATCCCGCTCGAGTTCTTCAAGTTCAAGTGGTTCTTCATCCTCTTCATCATCTTCGTCGACTCGTAAAAGTGGTTCGCACTCTCGTTCACGTAGTCCACCACCTAAACGTCGTGAACGCTCACGTAGTCCACAAACTAAACGTCGGGAACGTTCACGTAGTCCACCAGTAAAGACAAGAGAGCGCACTCGATCCCGTTCTCGTAGTCCACCACCCAAGACTAGAGATCGTTCTCGTTCGCGATCTCGTTCACCTCCTCCCAAGCGTCGTGAACGCTCTCGTAGCCCAGCAGTTAAACCGCGCGAACGTACACGATCTCGTTCACGTAGCCCAGCTGGAAAGGCACGCGAACGTTCTCCAACTCCTAAGCCTACGCGGATACATATTGGCCGATTGACACGCAACGTCACCAAGGATCACGTTGTTGAAATATTCAGCTGTTTTGGGGAGGTAAAAATTGTGGAATTTCCTACGGATCGTTGTCATCCGAACTTTGGACGTGGTATTGCCTACGTAGAATTTGCCACACCCGAAGAATGTGAAAATGCCATTAAACAAATGGATGGTGGTCAAGTTGATGGGCAAGAAATAAATGTATCAGCTGTTTCAAATCCCCAGCTACGTCTGCCACTAAGACGCCCATCACCGATAAATCGCAGACCTAACGAACGTTGGCGTTCACCACTCCGTTTTAATCGTTTTAAACCGTAACAATCGTAATAGATCACCGCTACGTGGTGGCAGACGTTCACCTCGCAGACGCTCTCGTTCACCCATACGTCGACGCAGACGCAGTAACAGTTCAGATAGTTCCCGTTGAGGGAAGACAAATAGTCTATAAACTTTACTGAAGGAATACCAAAAGTAAATGACACTTCTGTTCAAATCATTCTAAAAAGGAAAACATTAAATTAAACCGTGGAGTTTTGTTTATTTTTTTTTATTTTTTAATTATTCATACGGACTTACAATAAAAAAAATTATTAATAATAAAACCCAACACATATCGTCTATGAATTTCAATTACTTCTAAACTATTTACAGCTGTTGTGTAAAAATAGGAAACATTTATTTTAATTTAAAAATATGAACTTAAATTTGAAAAATTTAATAAATTTAAAATATCACTTACTTACACTTTAATAACGAATTATATTTTTGATTTTTTTAACTTCAAATTATACACTATTTTCAACTGAAATTGAGAAAATGTCAAGTTAAAGTGAGATTTTTCAATTGAGAAAATTCCATTTTGAATTCAGAAAAAATTTAAAATCCAATTGTGATTTTAAATTGAGAAAATTCCAAATAGAATTATGATTTTCCATTTAAAAATAGGGAAATTCAAAATGAATTTTCTCAATTGAAAAATCTCACTTTAACTTGACATTTTCTCAATTCCAGTTGAAAATGGTGTATAATTTGAAAATCTTAATATCATTTAGAATTCTCTAACTACATTCGAAAAGCTTTTAATTTCAATTAGAAATGGTGTAGTTTTAAATAACAAATATATTTCTATAATTGAAGAGCTCATTGTAAAAACTTATAACACACATGTATTGCATTATGGATTTTCGCCTTATTCTAGACATCCATTGATTAATATTTGATAGAATATAAACATGCAAAAGTCATATTTTTTTTTGCATTTTTTCAACCTTTAAGGAGCGAAAACAAACTTGCAATAAAACAAACTTTACCATAAGCCCTTCAGTTTTAAATTAATTTAATATTTTTTGATGCTATAAAACATCAATATTTTCTGAATTGCATATTTTTTTTTAACTTATTATCAATGCACAAATGTGCACTCTTCATTTGTCAAAGGACAACCCTGTGGATGGTGTTGTTTAAAAAAGCACAACCGTTTCTTTATAGTTTGTGGCTTATTTGTATTTTGTTGCTGTCGTATTTCAGGTTTACGGATTTTTACATAATCTGGTTGTTGGAATTCAAATATTTCATGCTTGTTTCTTAATAAAGTTTTTAAACCACCACATTCAGATTTAATTTGTTTTAAATCAGTTTTATCTAAATGTTTAGCTATATCAGCCAAAGTTAATAAACCACCTGATTGCCAGATTTCTGCAGTATCATCAGCTATAGAAACAGTTGAATTTGTCGGCACTTCCTTTAGCAGTAAACAGAAAATTTTCTGAACTAATTCATCAATTATCGCCTTATCAATTTGAGTACAATTTCTTACATTTTCGGCTTTTTCCCTTAATTTAATTTCTTCTAGCGGGGTGTTATTTGGATGTAATTGTTGTTCATTACGTACAAATTCTTTGATTTTATCTAATTTTTGTAAATAATTTCTCTGTGTATATTGTCGAGTTAAACCGATTAATGCTAAACGTTTAGTACTGGGTATTTTCAAACGATCTTTTTCTGTTTTAAACCCACATATATCAGATATTTTTTCAGCATAATCACAAAAATCTCTGTAGCAAGAAATAGAAGAATTTCTACGTTGAAATTTATTGCCAGAAAATTCAAATGCACAGCATGGTAAAAGAAAATAATTGATATCATTATGACAGGTGGCCGCTAATACTGGTAACCATGGTGATAATTCGTCCGAGTGATTGCCTATAAGCCAATCGACTTCAGAGGGCAAATTAAATTTATATGGTTCAATAGCTTGTTCATACAAATGTGAGGTAATATTAGTAGGATAAAGTGACCATAATTTACGGCAGCGTATATCATAACCATAACCTCGATAACCTTCTTGTATTAGTATGTAAACTAATAAACCATTGCCACATCCCAAATCTGCAAATGCTTCTGGTGGATGATTTACTAAATCACTTTGCCAAAGTGTTATTAAATAAGCAGCTATGGCTAAGTCTTCATATATAAATTTTAATGGGTCTGTAGTTTCCTTCGCCTCATTCCATAGCTAAAATGATATTGGGAACAAATAGTTTATTCGATTTCTAAGATTTTATACCTTCGAGGTCTGTTTACCTTCATAGCACTTTCACTATATTTCTGTTTGAGTTCATTGTAGAGTTTATTATATTTCTCTGCATCGACGAGACGTAATGAAGAACTAATATTTGATTTATCCGATTCAAATTGAGATGTTTGACTTTGGCACCATTTTAAAAATTTTGGTTTTAGCACAAATTCAGACCATCGTAGACTGGATTCCACATCTAAATGTTGAGTAAGCAGAATAATCTCAACATTATTATTAACAAACTTTATTTCAAAGTCATCCATGGAAGTACTGTTAAATGTCATTCTAAAGAAGTTGTCTGAAAAATCTAAAATCGAACACGTGTTTTTAATAAATAAATCATTGTGCCTAGTTTCTGAATAAGAATTTACCTAATATCCCAATAGATTCTATACAATTGTCACTTTTTTTGGGTACACATTTTAAATAGACAATAATACCTTGAGCTTCACATGTTTCAGTCACACTAGCCGTGTGTAGTAGTTGTGATGCTAATAAACTTTTGTCCATATCTTTTCTTACAATTTCCTCCTGGCCATTGGAATCATTGATTATGTGGTATAAACCTTTTTGAATTATCTCTACTCTTTGGATAATACATGCAAATAATTTTCGGTTAATTGAATGATAATTATTTAATAAAATGGATATTCCTGTCCAATATTGTTGTTTGTTAATTAATTTCATGTTTTATTGTTACTGAATAAATAATTTTATTCCGTATTTGGAAACTACTAGGAATCTGCTACACGATTTTATTTGTTTACTTTGGTTTTTAATCAACAGCTGTTGCAGCCATTCACATAAAGCGAACCGGTAACGTTTCAAGTTCCGGATTAAGAAAACATTTTAGAGCCTGTACACTATATAATAAAAGCTAAAACTAACGGCGAAACATTTTCTCATACATTTTTAATGAAGTTTGATTTACACGCTTTCACCCATATCTACTATTACCCAATTTTCTAAAGATAATTTACAATAATTTGACAATTCGCCAATAATTTGACAGTTCACCAAAAATGGGAAATAGTAGAATTAGATGGATAGCGTGTGAACTTCCTGAAATGCAAAAATTCGCTGGGCTTTTTAGCGTTTGGAAATTTAACGTTTCATAGTTTTAGCTTCATTGTGAACACACTCTAAAAGTCTGTGCCGTTACATTGGACATAATATTGTCAACAGTTTATTATTCGTTTCCACTCGTTTTAGTAAAATATGTGATTTTCTATCTAGTATTAATGCCGCATAAAAAATTGTGGAATTAAAAAATAAATGTATTTTAAATCAAATTTAGCTAAATGAGTCGGCTTAGCTGATTTAGTCGGCTGACATTCTTAGCTGAAATTAGCAGAACAACTCAGCGGCGACTTAGCCGCAACTGTAAGCCGATCGATTTCGTTTTCTGAATATTGATATTGCATAGGAGCCTTACTTACACACAGTCTATACTAGAGATAAATATGTAGAAAGAAATTGCAGCAAATACCAAAATGATGTTATCTCTATTGTGTTATCTCTATTGCGTACATATTTATTGCTGGCATTATATGTTGCAATAAGTATTTTGCAATATTCGTTAACACTTATTGCTAAGATATAAAATTTAAAAGAATTATTTAAAATTTATCGAATTATGAAAATGAAACACAAAAATATAACTATTTTGAGTCTTTAAAGGGGTATTTTAAAGTAATCGAAAAACAACTTTACTCCTTTTAATTTTATAAAATATGAGTTAATATAAATGCATGTTCCCAGACCCTTAACATAAAATCGGCAATAAGCAATATACCGTTATTCTGCCGACGTATTTCACTTATTGTTAAGATCAAGATAAATTTATATAGGTAGTGCTAGTAACAACAACTACAACAATACAAAAACCAAAGGCATTTTGTTGTTGCCTACAGTACACCGAAATGTCAAAACCACTACTACTACAGTACTCCGAAATGTCAAATTTTGACATATCGAAGACCAACATACATAAAAAAAGGTAAGAGGAAGATAAACAGCTGGGCTACTAGCACTACCTAATATAAATTTATCTTGGTTAAGATATTTATCTTACTTTTAGACTAGGGGTTAAGCCTATATTACATTGTAGTAGATGTAATAGGGTTTTCTATAAGAAACTTAAAATTTTTTGGCATTCCGTTTTGTTTTTTAAACATTTTATAGAAAAGCATAGTCAAAGTTGCTGCTAAAAACCAGGTGTCATACAGGTTTAAATCTAATACAATTTCCAAACCCTGACAAATATATCATTGCCATTCATTTGACACTTGTTGCTGTCAAAACTTATGTAATTTGTTGGAGTAGCTGAATTGAAGAGTAGCATAGGAGAGTAGTGAGATTGCTTTTTTTTTTTTAATTTTAACTTTTGCAGTTTAATTCCATTTTTAATTAGAATAGAACCTTTTAATTGACATTATGTCTTTCCTACGTCAATTACACAATATTTTTAAGATTGTAACACGTTTTCCAAAAACTCGGGGACAATTAAAGGTAAGTTATGTTTATACCAAAGAAAGATAACGAAGACAAACTGATATGACGACTCAAATCTCCATTATCATATAGAAGAGTCCCCTGATTGCTACAGCTCAACAACGTTTTTTTAGTAACCAAGTTTCCGCTGATGATCCGTCCATGTTTCCTGGAGCTAAAGCTCCTTTTGTTGGTAAACCAAATTTAATAATGCCCAAGGATGTTTCTCCCATACCCATTTATCGTGTAATGGATCGTGATGGCATTGTACATGACCAAACACAAGATCCTCAATTGAGCAAAGATGTGGTACAGAAGATGTTCCGTGATATGGTATTGCTAAACACTATGGATAAGATTTTGTATGAATCGCAACGTCAGGGACGCATTTCCTTCTATATGACTAACTTTGGAGAAGAAGCTAGTCATATTGGTAGTGCGGCCGCTTTGCAAATGAGTGATTTAATATATGGTCAATATAGAGAGGCTGGTGTTTTGGTATGGAGAGGTTTTACTATTGAACAATTTATCGATCAGTGTTATGGCAATGATCTTGATATGGGTAGAGGCAAACAAATGCCTGTACATTATGGTTCAAAAGAATTGAACTTTGTTACTATTTCCAGTCCTTTGTGTAAGTTTAAATAATGTTTGAATCTAAGTTGTTAATAAAGCAACTTGTTTCTTTTTTAAAGCCACACAAATGCCTCAAGCGGTTGGAGCTGCCTATGCCATGAAACGTCGTCCTAATAATGATAGCTGTGTAGTATGTTACTTTGGCGAGGGTGCTGCTTCTGAGGGTGATGCACATGCTGCTTTTAACTTTGCTGCCACTTTGGATTGTCCTGTTATATTGTTCTGGTAAGAATAAAGAAAAATAATATTGGGGTATAGAAACTTAATTAAATGAAACTTGGATTAAAAGTTGCAAATCCATTGAGTATATCAAGAAATATTCAACAAATTGATCAAAACTTTAATCAAACTTTTTTTTGAAGTAAAGAAAGCCACTGGACATACTAGAAACTTCAATAAATAGAACGTGGGTTAAAACAGGGGGTTTTAAAAATCTGTAGTTTCCTTGCAGAACTTCAATAGAAAACGTGATCTTAACGGCCATAATTCCCGATAAATGTGAGTCGATTAATGAAATTTAAAATATGTATCTAAAGTTAATAATATTGTTTTAACAAAAACTTGAGTTAAAACAAAAACAAAAAAAAGTAATTATTAATTGTTTCACTATTAAAGTTGCTTCTTGTACCGATATATTTAAGAATAATAAGAAAAGCACTGATTTTATATTTTTTTCATTTGCCTTAAAGTTTTTTCGCTACTGAAATCTACCAGACTGACATGACAGTTTGAATTTAAGATCAAATTTTGCAGACATTTTGCGCTCGAAAGCTCTTCTGTATATATCCTCGTTGTTTAAAACTTCCAAATCTATTGAGTAGATCAAGAAATATTTAGGACACAATTTTGGGATGTCAGTTAAACTCGGTTTAGTTAAACCGAAGTTTGTATGCAATTTTAAGTTTATTAACAAAAACTTGTCGGAACCACTGCATTTTTTTTAGAATTTTGGCCTCTAATATAACAAAATAAAATAAACCACATTTTAAAAGCAGTATTTCCATTTACAAACTTTGAAAATCTAAGTTTAAAGATAATCTACATCCGAAAAATTAGGCATTATTGGGTAAAACTTTTTTGCCAGTACTAAATAAATGGTTCTAAATTTTTATAATTACAATACAATTTTTGATATCAATACCGTGTATTTAAAATACCCTTGATCAGTTTTTGTCATGATTATTTAAAATTTTTTTTAAGAATTTAAACCTTTTCAAAAATAAAAGATTCTGAAATAATTCTTTACAACATTGTGTGCTATGAAATACTTTTAATTGGGTCAGGGGTTAAAAAAATGCATGCTCCAAACTCACAAAGAAGATTTGATAAAACTTTTTTTGTCTTTAGATTAATGTACCTTTGAGCATTTCAGCATTTCTAAATTCTGTGCAAAGAAATTTTTTTCTCTTGTGCTTTTATTTTCACATAATTATTGAGAAAAAAAATCAGAATTTTCCACTTGACACTTTTGGTGAAATATTGAAAAGAAAAGTTAAAACAAAATGATTTATTTTTTTCAATTAACATGAGATTTGACCAATATTAATACTTTGTATTCAAATTTTACAAAAAAAAGACATTTCCAACAAAATTTACATCACGCCAATGCGATGTACTTATATTTCAGAAGTTATTGAGGTTTAAATTTGGAAAATATTCAATTTTTAATTTTATTTATTTATTTATTTATTAATCCATATTGTAATACAAAGCCATTAAAGCCAAAAAACGTATTACATAGCAATACAATCCTGAGTATAATACTTAACCTAATCTATACAAATAACTTATGTAAATATAAATCATGCATAAATAACTGCACCCATCAATTTAACTTATTGGCTCCCCAGCCGTAACAAATTATAAAAAGTACTATTAAAAAGAGATTCAGTTAAGTATTATAATCCGGTAATTTTCACAACTCATATCAAGCAATAAGAATCATAGAAGCAAGTCCCAAGATAATTTAACAGCTACTGTACAGAAAACATAAAAATCTATCGCAATAAACTTGAGAAGTGCTTCATAAGCTTAAGGCGAAAAACATTATTGGATTGCGAAAAGATACGCAATTCATGCGGTAAACGATTCCAGCGGCGAGCCACCCTTACAATAAAAGACCTCTCAAACACAGAACACCTGATTCTAGGTATTATAATTTGCTTATTCCTAGTAGACCGCGAAAAAGTAAATTCTTTACATAACAGGACAGGTATGCCACTTTTAATAATGCGATGAAATAGGAGAATATTACGGTACTTAACGAATTTATCAAAGTGGCATCCTAAGAATTTCTTCACAAATTCAGAAATATGTTCACGTCTACGGATATTAAACACATACCGAACCACATCATTAACAACTCGCTCCAATATCTTTAAGTTCGAGGCAATGGTCCCTGATACCAGCTCAAGTCCATATAAGATCTGCGGCATAAGAAGTGCATGAGCTAGTCTACATTTAACCTGAAATGGCAGAAAAATATTCGTGGACTAGAGAGACCCTTAGCTAATAATTTTGTTTCCGAATAATTTATTTTAGTAGGTTAGAACTTTTGAGTGGTGATTTATCTGGTTTTGTAAAAAAAGCACAAGAAAAAATACATTTGTTATATAACCTCTATGTTTGCACAAAATCCATTGCAGCGACTCCATAACCGACTTCACCGAATAGAAGCACTATTCGTCAGAATTATTTAGTTAAAATAAAATATCTTAAAAACCTGTATTTTTTATGTAAAAAATTGAGAAAATCAGGTTTTTCATATATTATTTTTCTTTAAAACGTCAAACACGGCTGTTTGTATTGCTTTGAGATGATTTTTCAACATAAAAAAGTTTTTTTAATCTATTGAATTAATTAAAATTTTGTTTATATTCTAAAGTACAGTGGACTTTCATTTTAAATATATAAAAGAAAATGTATGAAATAACTATTCGGCAAATATCTGGTAATCCGTTTAAATCGAATAAAGAATATTCGATAAAGTCCCATCACTACAAAAATCCAAAAAGTTGAAAGAAATGCCCTTATGTACCTACTACTTTCTTTATTATTTAATACTTCTAAGTCAGAGCATAAACCTTTCTTTCTTACCTTCATTTCTATCACCACATTTATCTTCCACATACTAATTTCCCTTTTAAAATTTCTATTTACCTTAAAATTTTATTTCACTAGTTTTTTTTTTAATATTTTTTTAAATTTATATCTTCAGTCGTAACAATGGTTTTGCCATTTCAACTCCCTCTCATGAGCAATACAAAGGCGATGGTATTGCTGGCAGGGGGCCTGCTTATGGCATTGCTACCATACGTGTAGATGGTACAGATGTTTTTGCTGTTTATAATGCCATGAAATTGGCACGTGAATATGTTTTACGTGAAAATAAACCGATTGTGTTTGAAGCAATGGCTTATCGGTAAGTAAATTGACAAAAAAAGAAGTATGAAATTTCTCGAAATATTTTATAAAGCAGAATTTAGTTTAACCAATCCGCATCTAGCCTACATTTAAAATGCACCAATGAAAAAATTAAAAAAAAAAATATATTTTATTTCAAATTTATTTTCAGTATTTCACAATTTCAGTTCTATTTAAAATACTACATTTAATTTTTCTGTTACTTTCTAGTGTGGGCCATCACTCGACATCTGATGATTCCACTGCCTATCGTTCAGCCGAAGAAATTGAAATTTGGAATTCCTTAGAACATCCCATATCAAAATTGAAAAACTACATGCTTAAACAAGGTTGGTTTAATGAAGATGATGAAAGTACCTTTGTTAAAGATGTGAGGAAACAGGTATTGAAACAAATTTCGGTATCAGAAAAGAAATTGAAACCCAATTGGAAAGAAATGTTCGAAGGAGTTTATGATGAAATGCCCGAAAATTTAAAGGAACAATTGAAAGAGATGGAAAAACATGTATCAGCCAATAAAGATTATTATCAACTCAAAAATTTCAAAGCCTAAATGGGCAAAATGGAATATTATGATGGTATTTAACACCTACTCCAACTCAACGTATCAAACTAACCAGCAAGAGACTTGTTAATAGTGCATTTATTAGTATAATTAAGTAGTTAAAAGTTATAGAAATGTTAGATCAATTACAAAATGTAATTTAAAATCTACTTTCAGTTTAATTTAAAATTGGACAAAAGTTTTATGTTTGTTTTATAAAATAGATGTTATGTAGTAAATATATTTTTAAAAAAAGGTTTGCTTTAACAAATATACAGCAGTTTTTTTGCAATAAAACAAATGTCATTTTTATTTATATTTTGTTTAAACTTTAATACACATACACAAATTGTGGAAATGATACATTAATTTTCAATTATGCGGAATGAATTTAATTTGTTTTCTTTTTTAGTTTGTTAATAAAATATTTGAATAAAATCTTAGCATGTTTACATAATAATAATAGTAGTAAAACAGAAAATATAACCTCGCAAATGATTAAAAATATTTTGATATTTTAAAGATAAAACCCAAGGCATCACCATAATTTAAACTACATACTTAATTAGTGCGCAATTGATAGTCTCCATTTTGAGTGATGTAGCGTACCCAAGGTAGTGCTTGATAGCCACTCTTTTCAATAATTTTCAAATAGCGTACTTGTATGCCGGACGTAGTGAAGTAGGGTATTTCAAAGCGTACTTGTATTGGTGGTTTACCCTCCAGACTATCTTCGCTCTTAACACTTGGTAGACCAAAATGAGCACGCATTAAATACTCTTTGCCGCCGGGAAAAGATTTGATAGTCCAAATGACAGCATTTTGTTCGGGAGCATATTTGCAGCTGCCAATGGTTGTCTTGAATTTCGGTGAATCGGCATCGGCTGGTACCGGAATGATAATTTCCACATTGTTGGCTGTAGAACGACGTTTAAACTGGGATTTAGCTTTGATCATATATTCAACACGAGAATGTTCATGACGTTCAATAACTGATTCAATCCAAATTAAAGGTTTGACCTAAAAAAAAAAAGGAAATAGTAGATTTGTCGTTGATTACACCAGTTTTATTACAAATGGTTCCGAATGGAGAAAATAGATTTTTTTTTGGAAAACGTTAACCCTTGCCGAATTATGGCCGAAAATTACCCATTTAATGTAACTTTTTTATTTATATTAAAAACTCCCAAACAGTGACCCTTATACTATGTTTCCACTTAAATGTTTAGAGCAAAACATGTGTTTTGTTGAAATAAAAATGTATTGAAAAATATGTGCAAAACATGTTCTGTATCAAAACACGTCCAAAACACCTCCATTGGAAACGTAGCATACCATATGAATTTTATTTTAAAAAAGCACAAAGTTGATTTATTATTAGTTTTTATACAGCCCAGCAACTCAATCGAGAGTATCTGTGCAAAGCAACTCAATGGAGAGTCTCGATCAGATAATCGATGAAAGTAAGGTAAGATGGACAATACTTTTTCACAAAATATTGCATTACTTACTGTTGTAGATAGAGGGATATAAAAATTGCACAATTTGGCGAACACACTATAAAATATTTTTCACATTTCTTGGTTGCGCAGTAAGAATCAAAACCCTTTTGATTTTTTCCAATATATTATACAACTTTTCAATATGTCATACACACTGGTAGTTTTTTGCACAGTAGCGAAAGTTGGACAAGAATATTGCGTAGTGTATGAGTACCTTAAGGTCATATATTGCATATTTGCTCCCAATAACATATTTCTTCATATTTTGATCTTAAAAGCTACTTTTTAAAGAAAGAAACTTATTTTTGGGCATATTTCTGTATTTTTTAGAACAAAAGAACATTTTTAAAGCCTATTATGCCGTTTATTTTAATATTTTATTATTTTTTAAATTTTTTTTTATATCATTTTATATAGTAGTTTTTTAATAAAATTTGATAGTTAAGTCATAAAACTTTTTAGCACTAAATAGTAGAGAATTTTGTGAGACAAATTATAAAAAAACACAGTTACTAATTCTTAGCAACTAATCGTTTTCTTTGCAAAATTCTTAATTTTTTTTACAACTTGTGTATTTCCTAGTAATTTTTTAGTTTAATATAGCGATATTTCCTAAAATTAGTTAATTTTCCAAAAGGTTTCAATCAAAAATCTAGTTTTTTAAATTATTCGTTTTATTCGATCAATCGTCAAAATTCATTCGAATTATTCGTTATCCAAAAATCATGATTTTTAAATTGTTTGTTCGAAATTTGTTTTTGGTCGTTCGATTAATCAAATAATTAATATTCGAGTGACAACCCTAGTTATTACCCAGCCACAAAACTGCTCGACTTGAATTAGCTAAAAGGAGTTTACAAACCAACTGGAGAAAGGTAAGTTAATAATCGCTTTTGTTGGTAGAACTGTTTAAACATAAATTTCTTTTAAAGGTGAGTTTTTCTGAAGAGAAAAAGTTCAATCTTGATGGTCCAGATGGTTATAACAGCTAGTGGAGAGAGCTACGCAAGGAACCACGATATTTCTCAAAAATAAATTTCGGATGGGAATCCTTAATGGTTTTGGGCGCTTTTTGTTTCGACGGTATGATTGATTTGGCATTTCCAAGTACAAGAATGAAGTCGTCTGAGTACATTACAGTATTAGAAGAGAAATCGGTGCCATTTATTGAACATAGCAACGAAGAATTCTTTTTCCAACAGGACAATGCCTCGGTACATAAAAGTCGTCAGACGATGGAATGACTATCATCAAAAAATATAATAGTATTGGAAAAGCCCGCATGTTCTTTGGATCAAAACCCCATTGAAAATATTTGGGGCGCATTAACCCGTCGAATTTACGCATAAAACCGTCAGTATAAAAGCATTTTTCATCTAAAAGAAGCAACTATCGTAAAGATCTATAGCCGATGAACTTTGAATAAATCTGGTAGACAGTATGTCTGATCTGATTTTCGAGTTGATTAAAAAAGGAGACCTCACGCATTATTAAAACTGCTGCTTTAAAATATTTTACTTAAATTTTGATATACTATATGAAACACAAATTGATTTAGTTATTCCTTTTTAAATAGTAAAATAAAAAATAAATGAATAGTTTTTTGTTAAATATTATTAATTTTTCGGTTAAACTCTTCTACTTTTTTAATTTAAGAAATTTGGTGAAATGAATGTGTAATTATAGTTTTGCAAATCAGTGTATATATTGTTCTTAAAATGGTTTAAATCCTTAGTAACATGGAATCGCACGGTTCCGTATATTTTCAAATATACAATGTACAATATAATCTACTTACATGTGTATTTAATCTGTACGACATTAATTCAAATTCTCCATCTGGTGGTATAAATGAAATGGTGCGATCGTTTTCAAATCTTGATAAACGTACACATTGATGAAATTTAACATCTTCCAATTCAACCGACTTGGATTTTCCTCTCCCAGTACTTTCAAATAATACTTTGTCATTGAGACCCAGTCGTAATTCAGGCATTCCCGACAGATAAACCCTCATTTTTATGGCACCAACAATTTCGCTACGCAAAACATTACCATTGGCATTGGCCAGAAGATTGACGGATTCAATGACATCTAAAAATACTTCATTTTTGCGATATTTTATGCCTTCCGAGCGCCAGGAAACAGCATTTGTTACGGCCGGTGGTATACGTGGTTGTATTTCCAATTTATGACCCTCTTGCGTTATATACTCCTGTAAAATCTTTGAATCAGTAGTTTGGGGATAACCAAAATCTAATAGCTCATCAAGTAGTTCATATATTATGACAAAATTATCACGTATAGACTCTTCTTCCAGCTCTTTTAAATACTCAACAAATACTTGGACTATCTTGTGCAGAAAGACAAACACTAGGGCTATATTGATATTCTTATTACGTGGTGTAGTTGACACTATATATAGATTGTTTGTTTTGATATAGGCAAAAGTGCAATCTGCTGTTTGCAATATGGGTGTGATCATGCCCTCTTCTTCCTTTTCCATTAACAATGGCATGAATTTGTCAATTACTGCCAAATCCATATTATCACCGCGGTAGTTGCGGGATATCAACACCTTACCCTTAACATCCAAAATGTATATCGCTGAAGATGACATTCTTGCGGCGTTTCCTATATTTAATTTGCTTCAATTGTGGCAACAACTGTGTCACAACAGCAACCAGTCAATACAGAAAAAGTGAGTCAGTATTTTATTGTAACAGCAGTAGACTGGTTTTGTAAGCCAACTTCTTTGAATGGATTTTATGTTGGTGTATGAAGGACCTGTAAGTTTCGGTATTAAGAAAAAGTGAAATTAGTACTAAGTTAATGTAATTTACTGTATTTGTTAAAATTTTCTCTATTTTATAAATTTTCACAAAAAAACTCCAACAAAAAATCTTACGTCGACTTGTCAGTGGTAAAATGACAGGTGTGCATTTTAAAGTGATGCCAGACTGTTTAAAAAAGTCAGTCAAAGAAAAACGGTTGTCGTAGTTTATAGTAATCGATTACTCAAAACTTAACTAATGGTTTGTTTTTTTCGAAATTTATATAAATATTTCATACGTAGTATTTATAAAACTTTTACATAGTGTCCACACTAGATATTAACTTTAATATTTTTCTGTTAGCAAACTTCAAATTCAATCGCAGATAATTATATTACGTGTGGACCACACATTACTGTTGCTGTTAGTATTATATCTGATATCAAAATAATGTTGTTATGACAAATCTCTACACAACAATATCATGATATTAGCTGTCAAAATACACACACATACATATAAGATAGTAAACAAACAAATAAATTAAAGTTAAACGCCTAAAATTAAAAAAAATACAACAAGAAAACGTGTATTAAAAACTGTTTAGCTGTAATAAATACATTTAAAGTTATTGTTTTACTTCTGAATTTTAAAAAATTAAAACCAAAAGTTGTGAGCAAGATTATTCAAGTTAAAGATCATTTGTTTTTTGTTAAACAAAAAAGTTTTCTGTCCGTTAATTTAAATCAGACTTTACCTACTAACAGGTCCTTACATGTTTCATTTCGCGTTACCGAAAATCTTCATAGAACCAATGTCAGTAGATAAAGTCTGCTTTAAATTAATATCTAGCAGAATTTTAAAATAATTTTGAGATAACAAATATTTTTAAGGTAACAAATTATAGTATGTATTGAGAAAATATTTTGAGGCGAATAAAATTTATTAATTGAAAAAATGTCTGTCAAAAAGTACTGGCAAAGTCCTTTTTCCAAAACGTTGGCAAATCACTTTTACCAGATGTTTTGCCATTGGTTGTTATTCATAAACAGTTGTAAATTTTGTAATGCAGGTATTCGCAAGCACTTTTTGCAAACGTTGGCAAAGCCTTCCAAATAAGTGATTTCCAACGCTATTTTCTTGGTATTACTGTTAACCAACGCTCTGCCAATGCTTTGTTTTTTGTACCATCGGCAATTTCTACCTGGGGACATATTTAACGAAACCTAACGGGTTTCCAATAGAATACTGAAATAATGTTAAACAAAAAAAAAACATTTTTGGAACCAAGATATATTTATAAGGTAGTTTTAGTAGCCTAACTGCTTATCTTCCTCTTACCTGGTTTTGACATTTCTTACATGGTTTTGACAGAACAAAGACTGTATCTTGAGTATTTTAAAATGTCAAAACCCTGTTGTTTTTGTATTGTTTGTAGTTGTTTGTTTTAGTTGTTGTTCTAGTGAAACTACCTATATCAATATATCTTGTTTGGAACTACTTGCTGCTAGTTTAAAAAAAACAAATTTTTAAAATAATCAATCATGTTTATTAAAATTAAATTAGAGCCTCAAAATGTAAAGGCTTTATCACCTCTTAAGGTAAAACACCTTTTAATTTTTATTTTATATTCCCTCCTAATCTTTGTCCTCCTCTTAATCCATTTAGAATATCTCATATTTTTCTATTGATGATGATGCAACGATTCTTCTACTGAAAATGAAAATTGAAGAATACGTAGATGTTTCAGCTGAACGACAAGAAATACGAACATTAATGAAAACTTTTAACAATAATTGGAAATTAAAAGATGTCTGTGAGGTTAACGGTACTGCGATAATGCTTTATGTCTATGATGACGAGTATTACGAATGTCAGGAACCACAGTTTCTTTGCTTTCTACAAGTTTACACCGATGAAATGGCTGCCCAGCAACAGGAGATGGAAAATCTTTCTAAATTACAATCGAGACCAAAAGTATCAACACCAAATAGTTCTGCATCATCGGCAACACTTGTAGCCATCTCGGACACAGATGAGAGTGAGGTGACTGATTCTGAAACGGCATCGAGCAAGAGTAGTGAAAGTGATTCGGATGGTAGTAGTTCTGATAATTCCGATACATCGGGTGGTAAAAAACGTAGTAAACAAGGAAAGCAAAGTACACAACATAAAAAGTAAGTATACATTTAAAAAGTTTTTACAATTGCTTAGTTCTACACCATTTCCGCGAAGTGTTCAATAAATCAAACATTAATTCCAAAATATTACACATCAATTTTAAAAATAACAATTGTAATTTCAAAATTATTTTTTCAAATCAAAAAATACTAGTTGGAAATCTAAAATATCGACAAACCTGCACTTTATTGGACACGGGTTGCCAGATATGAAATCGAAAAAAAGTACATCGAGAAAAAAGCAGTACAATTGTACAAGTGCACAGTTTTATTTTAAAATATCATAAAATTCAGTACATAAAAGTAACGATTTATGTAATTCAGAACTAAAAAATTGGGCTGAAGTTTACTTTTTCGGGCACCCAACAAAACAAAAAGTATGTGACGCAATCTAGAATTAAAAAAGGAAAAAAAAAATTCTATTACCGATTGAAAAGGCTTACTTAGGCCCCTGTCCGTAACGACTAGTAACATATATGTATAAAATATAAAGAAACATTCTCACGATTTCAGAAATATATTTTATTTTAAGATCCATAAAATGCGGCTCGTTCCAGGTTTATTTTAGACCCCCTGGGAAACTAATATAGCAAATTAACCTACTCAAATAAACGGTAATTTTCTTACGAATTCAAATATGAACATTATTTAAGTATTCATAATACAAAAATCGTAATTTTAAGAATGAGAAATCGTCAAAAAATCGTCTTTGGACACTCCTTATATTTTAATAAAAACAATTGTAAACGGAAAAAGTTTACTCGAAACTTCGTTTTAATTACTTTATTTGTACACTCAGAATATTCTTACAGTTACTACATGTAGGTCATTCAGGTAGTAAACAGTATTGTTTTAACTGCTATTGTCGCCATTTTTCTAGGAGAAAATAAAAACGACTAATTTAGACAGCCATTTAAAAAAATAACTAACCAAAATTACTGTACTTCAAGTAACAGTTGTTTTAAGTAGTTATTTTAGAATTTTAATAAACAACTACAATACCAAAACAGTAATTTTGCAGTAAACAGTTAATTTATGTTAGTTATTTAAAAATAGAAGATTATGTCGAGTTTTTTTTAAATTCTCATTGAGTTTATATTTGTTATTATTGATGTGTTCATAGCTTGCAAATAATTATCAGAAAATTTCGTTGTATCTCCAAAGCATAAAAACGTCATAATTTTAATTTAATTTAATTTATTTCAAAAAACCAACGGAGACCTTCGGGCCATATATAGTTGGTAGACCAACATTAACAATCAACTTCATTATGTCACTTAAAACTATAAAACCAAACATTTTTATGTCAAACTAAAATTTTTGAAATTAGGTATTTTAAATTGTGGTGTTCATTTAAGATAAATCAATATACATATGTATATTATCAATGGAAATCTTCGATGAAAATTTCGAGTAGGATGTTATGGATTTCAAAACAAAAAACGTCACTTAAAAACTTAAACTTTTTTTTTTTACATGGGGCAATACATTGTTTTGTTTAATCCCATATCTTCATTTAATTCTGCCAATCCAATTATATATTTCCCGTCTTATAACATATGGTATAATATATTGTAACATACAATTCAATGTGCCGTTTTACGAAAAATTACAGTGTCAAGTAAAATTGTATCTTACTAAACATGATGTCATATTTAATTATGTATATTAAATTATACAAATCTGAATCACATTATATAAGATTATATAATATTTTACTCGGCTACCTTAAATTATCTTAAATACCTGTTTTGAAAAGATCATTAAAATAAAAATTCATAATTTTCTTTTCAATTCAACCAACAGACTTAAAGTAACAACTTCAACCGAACGTCAATTTTCACCGACATTATGTCAATATTTAGATGAGTTTCCTAAATGTTCCAAACAAACAAATTTTGAAAATAAGACAGTAAATAAAACACCTCAAGCTACAAATAGTACGCCAACTGAAATCAAGCCCAGTACAACTAGTAACTCTACTACAAATAAGGATTCAACAGAAATCTATGAGGATACGAACAAAACTCATTCCTCAAATATTAATAGCTTATATCAAAATACAAACAAAACTCTCCCCGAGCAAAAATCTACCCCAAATATTGCTACAACAAGTTTAAGTAAACTTCAATCCAATACCATTTCAACAACCAATAATAATATTCATCCCTGTTATGCCATAAATCCCGAAATACGAGAAAATGTGGCTGTAATTTCGAAAAATGATAAGAATGACAACGACATCAGCAATAACGAATGTGAAGAATTGTTAGAGTGGTTTTTTGATCGATTTCGAACATGTGATACATCAAGTAGTCTAAAATTTGATTATCAAACGGCCGTATCATTGTTTGAAGGCAAACTTTGGATAGCCTGCATGGACAAGAACACGTTTGAATGGATTTCTGCTAGTATTTCACAATATAATCTTAAATCTTATACGATTTTATCACTGAGAGAAACATCCTATTTTTGTGAAGTCGTCGTACCCATTGTGTCTAATAGCAAAAATATTTTGGATATTTTTGATTTATTGGAAAAACAAAATAAAAACTTATCAACTTTAAAATGGTCTATTAAAATTCGTAAAATTCTTTTACCCGAAGATCAAAGTTTTATTGAAAAGGCTATCTCAACATTTTGTACAAATGAAATTTTTCATATAAGTATGGATAAAGAAAGTAAAGACTATTTAGAAAAATGTAATTTTAAATTAAAATACTGTTTCTGGCAAATAGTTTTTCAATTTGTTTAATATTATGTAAAATTTTATTAATTATATAAACATTTTTTGCATTCCCGAATAGTTAGTAAGCTTTTAAAAAAGATATATAGTACACTCATAGAATTAAACCTGTACAAATATAAGAAAAAGCACTAAAAATTTGTTAAAAATGACGTTGCTGAAAAAACTGCTAAAAATAGCATAATTTTTTTTTTGCTAAATATTAAGAAAATGATAACAGCAAAAATAAAACTGTTTACAAAATTTTAGTTATATTGGAGTTGAATTTTAGTTAACGGAAAATAGCAAATTTAAACTGCTAAAATTAGCTAAAACATTTACTAAATATGTATTGTTTGGTAATATTTAGCAAATTTATTTTGCTGATTTTAGCAGATTAATTTGTTAATTTAAATTAACTAAAATTAGGCTTAAATATAAATACAAATTTTTAAATTCAAAAGATTTATTTTTGCTATTCTTTTCTTACTAATATTTAGCAAAAAAAAATCTGCAAATTTTAGCACTTTTTTCTGCAACGTCATTTTTGACTAATTTTTAGTAGTCTTAGCAAACATTTTTTCAATTTTTTTCTATTAGTGTAACACCAATAAAATATGAAACAGAATTGTGGTTTAAATCATAGAAAATTCGCAAGTTTGCAATAAATGCCAAATTACTAATTAAAATAGTACGAGCTGAGAAATTAATAATTCTGTTATTCAAGATATTTTTTCGCCGAGGAATGCCTCAAATGTTATGTAAATTATTTATTGAAATAAATGTTAAGAAATAATTAAGAATATAATAAATAAATACATAATGGAATTCGTTAAATAAAAAATGCGGTTGTCTTACACTCAAAAAAGTTTGAATCTACAGAAAATGACAGTTAAAAATTCAGTTAAAAATGTGTCGAAGGTAATTACCAAGGCAGCGACTTTTATACATTATTTTTTTTTTTTTTTTAATTTTTATTTTTAAAAATCATTTTATAAAACATATTTAAAATAAATCTAAAGACTTTTATACATTAAAGAATTGAAAATATGCGCTTAAAATTTGCAGTAAAAAAATATGCTCCAAAATATGCCCTTAAATCAATGCACTAAAATGCAAAAAAATATGCACTATTTTTTGAATTTTCATAATCGATTTATTATTACTCGAGAGCGTTGCACTAAAACTTAAATCCTTTATAAATGTCAAACAAAAGACGAATATATGTAGATATCTCTCATTTACTAAAAGACTAACATAACTCAAAAAGCTCGATTTAGCAGAAAACGCGTTCAAAGTCTCTCTATATATTTGGTCACGTTTTTTTTAAATATGTTTTTTTAATGCATTTTTCTCTTGTGGGATGGACATATCTAAGGAAGTAGGAGGAGCTTATCCAAGATTATGATATCAATCTTTTCTTTGGAAGATTCTCTAGCAGATTAATGCATGAATCATATTTGTGGGTGGGGTTTAAGGGGTTAATTTTTAGTTTCAGAATAGGGCTTTTTAGCCGTATTTTGTGAAAGTAACAATGTGTGGGATGGACATATCTAAGGAAGTAGGAGGAGATTATCCAAGATTATGGTATCAATCTCTTCTTTGGAAGATTCTCTAGCAGATTAATGCATCAATCATATTTCATATTTTAATTTCAAAATAGACATATCCATAAAATAGACATATCTCAGGAAGTAGGAGGAGCTTATCCAAGATTATGGTATCAATCTCTTCTTTGGAAGATTCTCTAGCAGATTAATGCATAAAACATAATTGTAGCTTGCGTTTAAGGGTTTAATTTTTAATTTCAAAATAGGCCTTTTTATCCGTTTGGGTCAATTTTACAAAACATAACATAAATATTAATTAGAAAAATAGTATTTTTACCCCATTTGGGTTAATTTTACAAAAATCGGCATAACATTGGGTTGGGTGCGAGTTCGCTAATTATAGAGAGACCAGTGAGTACCATAGTTTCTCTATAAATTATATACTCTTTGCACCCACTTTCCAGAAAAAAAAAATATATTCTCTTCTAACTCGAAAAGTATACAAGATGTTAATTAATATGAAATTATTACACAATATGAAGCATGATACAACTAATAAATCTGCATCATTAACTCAACAAACGCATTTAAGTAAATGAGCGATATGTTAATGCTTAATTCTATACTATTAGTTCTTAGTTGTTTTCTTTTTATATATTTTACGGCTGGGGAGCCAAAATAGTTAGGTTTGATTCTAGGTGAAATGATTTATGCGTATAATATTTTGTTATTGTATATATGTATATTTTAGTTTTAAGTTCTTATTCAGGATTGTTATTGCTATGTAATACGTTTTTTGGCCTGGATGGCTTTTGTATTACAATATGGATTTTTAAATAAATAAATAAATAAATAATTTTTAATTAAATCTTTATTTTAATTTTTACAAAATATAAAAAAATATTTAATTATGTATACAAAATATGCAACATAAAATTCAAAAATATAGCAAAATATGCATTCGTAACAAAATATGCCAAAATGCCAAAATATGCAATAATCGATTTTGGGCTACTGACTATAAACATGCATTTGCATGAAAGCTGCTGCCCTCGAAATTATCGTTAAAATAACTAAACTAAATAACTAACTGTTGAAAAAATAACTAACTAAGGAAGTAAAAATAACTGACAATGTCGTAAAAATAACTGACAATTTTTTACTACAAAAATGTTGTTTAACAGTTATTTTTTTATTAGGTGCAATTCACAAGCTATCCACCTTTGTATATCTACTATTTCCCATTATTGGTGATACAAATTGTTAAATTATTGTAAATTTTCTTTTGATAATTACATTTCGTAGGTATCAATAATATTGGGATATAGTAGATATGGGTGGTCAGGGATGGATAGCGTGTGAAATAAGTTATGTGCAAAAAAATTATTCAAAAAATTTATATTCGCAAACACTTTTCTAACAAATACTTTTTTTCTGACACTCATTTTTTGTTACACTCATAAAAAAAGTTAGTTCAAAAGTCTGTTAATCGTGTTCTAATTCAGTTGAGCTAATTTTTTCTGTTGTTACAGTTGTTAGTTATATCATTTTACCTCAAGAACAATTTCATCCGTATTTGAACTAATTTTTCGACCAAAAATTTAGTAATTTTACCAGTTAATTTACACCACAGCTGTTTTTAAACCATTATTTTTTGTGTCTCCGACATCAGTCTCACTTGTAGATGGCATTATTTTCTCATATTTTTTATTTTATAATCATAAAATAGGCTATATCTCGGCTATAATCGGACCAAAAATCGTTACTCCATACATATTAATATATCCCTGGTCAGATGCGGAAAGACATTGTAAGCAGAAATTTTCTGTTAATTCGGTTAAAAATTCTGTTGATTTAGATAAATTTTTAGTTAATTCAACTACTGCTGTCAAATCAAATTTAGGTCAGCTAAATTTTGTAGACTGTAATTCTCAACATCATTGAAAACTTCAGGTACTATTTCCTGTTGTCGTAGCTGAATTTTTATGACTGTATGAAAACGATTACAAATATAAATATTTTTGCCTGAAGATTTCTACATAAAGTTTTGAAAATCAGTCACATATCGTACTAAAAGTTGGACCATGTGGTCATCCTGGAAAGCAATGCTGCAACGTAGAATTTTTGTCAAATCTCAAATTTTGCATAAAAAACCCAATAAAAAACATAGTTTTTCTTACTGATATACCTTTCTAAATGACTCTTCCCACTGCATGAACATTTGATTGTCTCAATGGATTATTTAGCTTAACAGCGGGTTTAGTTTTCAGCTTTGGAAATCAAATATGTATTATAAATACTATAACTGGTGTTGTCCTTACATTTCAACAGGTTGAATGCTTTTGAAAATGTTTGTATATAAAAACCTACATGAACATGCGCCAAACTTTAAAGTCATATTGCAAAAAATCTGTACCATAAATCGAAAAATAAAGTACGCCATTGAAATAAGCTTGTCCGAATTGTTTACTGCAAAGTTACTGTTTTGGTAAGTGAATATTAAAATAGCGAAATAACTGCTTTAAACAACTGTTACAAAAAAGCAGTATTTTTCTTTAGTTGTTTTTAAATAACTTTCATAATAGTTGTAATTGCAGTTAAAAACAACTACTGAATAATACACAAACAACTGTCATGCAATTTCTGTCTCGATGGTATTATTAAAAATTAAAAAAAAAACATTTTTGTACAATATAATCGGACTGTTTAATTTTTAAAACTGCTAATTCTTAAATGTTTGTAAAACTGCTTTAAGCAACTGATTCTTTAAAGGCGCTGACTTTAATACATACACTCAGAATATTCTTACAGTAACTACATGTAGGTCATTCATGTAGTAAACAGTAGTACTTATTTTAACTACTATTGGAGTAATTTATCTATGAGAAAATGAAAATCAACTTAGACAGTCATTTAAAAAAATAACGAACCAAAAATACTTTATTTCAGCAACAGTTGTTTTGAGTAGTTATTTTCGTATTTCGTATAACTACCAAATCAGTAATTTTGCAGTGAACAGTTAACTTTTGTTAGTTATTTAAAAATAGAAGATTATGTCGAGTTTTTGAAAATTCTCGTTTAGTTTATATTTTTTATTATTGATATGATCATAGTTTTTATTACAATTAAAAAAAAAAAAACAAATTTTTTTTATTAAAAAATATTTTTAAAATACCGAAAAAATAACTGTTAAAACAGTAGTTTTTACAACTTATGTAGTCGTTTTATGTTCATTGTTTTGTTGCTCGTTTTTATGGTTTATGCATTCATTTAAGGTTAGTTGTTTTTGACCGCTTCGATAGTAGTTCTTACTACCATTGTAGGTGCTTTATTAATAGTGACTACATGGTTAGTAATTTTTATGAGAAATACAGTCATCGCCTTTTTGAATACAGTTGTATTAATTTTAACTGTAACTTTTAGTAATTTATACCATCTTAATTTCCTGAGTGTACTTAAACGTAACAAATGTACACCTAATAGATTTATAATAACTACACAAAACTTCAATATGATCAACATTCGTTAACTGTTGTATGACAGTGTTGCCAGGATTGACGATTTATCGTAATTTTGACGATTTTTAGTACCTAAAATAACTAAATGACGGTTGGACGATTTTGCTTCCAAAATGACGATTTTGTGACAATAGTTTACTTTGTCAGCAAAACATATTTGAATTAAGAAAAACTTTATTTTTTCGAAATCTAATACTGCGTTGCACTTACATGTTTTGAGCAAAATATATGCTTTGGTAAAAATGTATGGGGAAACATGTACAAAACATGCTTTCTTTCAAAACACGTCCAAAACACATTCAGTGGAAACGTAGCCTAACATTTATTTGCTAATATGATGTGAAATAAAATTTTGAAATAATGCAAATACTGGAATTAAATAAAACTGATAGTGATATTATATTTGGCGTTTTGTTGAATAATTATAGTTGGATAAAGCTAAAAAACAAGTATAATTCGAATGGATGTCTGAGCTTTTTTCGATATTCGTAATTGTTCGGCTTTTATGCGACTTTTTCCGAAGACCTTTTTATCCTATATTTGAAATATTTTAAATAACTGGCAACCCTAACACACTATATATGCAATATTGGTATCAACATTTTTGTTTTCTCGAGTACAACAAAACTGCGAATTGAATTTCATTAGTTGCAGATATGTTTTCATATTGACTTTGACCCCACCTTTTAACCCTTAAACATGAGACAGGGCCTCTAAAATAATACATATCCCTTACTTTTTTTTCTTTATCACATATCCAAATTTCATTAAGATCGGAGAGAACCCATCCGGAGACTCCCCTTGTTAGTCCACAACGGATTTATATATTTTATAATCTCATGTTGGGTTTAGATTAATTAAATTTCTGTGTTTACATTTTTACAAAATATAATAAGTTTAAGATTTAGATAAAAATAAAATATTTTTTAAATGAAAAAAAGGCGAAGCAAACAGAACTCGATCTCGAATATTCTTATTTATAAAATATTGAAAAGTCGAAAAAATACATTTAAAAAAAAAGAAGAAATAAATCCAAAAAATAAAACCGGTGCTTAAAAAGCAGGCCTAACAATATAAATAAAGTGTTCCAAAGTGAAACTTCAGATATTCCCAAGTTATATTTGAAAATGGAAAAACATGCAGTAAAATTTTTTGAATAACCGAACCGATCAAGAAAGAAAAACCCTAAATAATCAAAAATTTCAGAATCTATTCTATTAAAGTATATCATCCAATGAAAAGCGATTTGAATTGGATAATTAATTCTAATTCGTTTATTGAAGTCCAAATTAAATAATTAAAGAAAACAACATTGCTAATTTTGAAAATAATTTTGATTTAAAAAATGAAATGTTGATTACAGAATTATGTATAAGTAATTAGCAGTTTAAGTGGTAAAGTGCTATCGTTGTAAATTATCATGATTTTCGAAGAATAGTGTCAAAAATCGTGTTATATCAACGATAGCACGTTAGCATTTGAAATGTGAATTACAGTATTGTCTTTTATTTTTTTTATTAAAAATGTATCCCGCTTATAAAAATATTTTTTAATTTGACGATTTTTTACAATTTTTTGACAAATTTTCAAAATGTGATAAAGATTTTGACGATTTTTTTCTGGAAAATATGACGATTTAATGCTAAACAAACCTGGCAACACTGGTTGTATGTTATACGAATTGGATCAATCATATACGAAGAGGGTTTTTTGAATAGTTTTTATTTTATGAACTACTCATGAATTTCAGTCGAAATATTACTAGCGTGCGATTAAGAACGAACAAATTATTATTAAATAACAAATTATTAAATAAAGTAACGGTAAAATTATTGGTTGAAGAAAAAAAATTATTAAATAATTGTGTTTTTTTTTGTAATTCATAACTAAAGCGCACCTATTGCATTTCAGTTCATAAATTTATTTTCTAATCAATTCAACTACTAATCAGTATGAACATATAACGATACAATGGGTGAATAATAATTTGATAAAAGGTGTTTTTATTATTTATCGATAACACCTATTTAAATTAGGAAAATGGATAAACATATTTGTACCCTACAATTCGTAAATTTCTTACTTAAAGCATGCTTTGTTTCAAAACACGTCCAAAACACCTTCAGTGGAAACGTAGACTAACATTTATTTGCTAATATGATGTGAAATAAAATTTTTAAATAATGCAAATACTGGAATTAAATAAAACTAACAAGGGGAGTCTCTTGATTTTTGCTCTCCGATCTTAATGAAATTTAGATATGTGATAAAGACAAGAAAAATAAGGGACATTTATTTTTTTTTTATCGGCCCAATCTCATGTTTATTGGTTAAAAAGTGGGATAAAAAATTACCCCATTTTAGACAAATGGGGTGTCAAATGAAAGGGTTTTTGGAGACGCATTAGCAGGTATAGGAAATATGTCCGATAACTTTCAAGTATTTTTGTTATTGTTTTATTTCATAAATTTTTTTTAAGCAATTCAAATGAATGCCTCTCTCGAATAAGGGTATAAGCGATTACTTTTTGAAAACGCCTTTTGTTTGCATAATACGACATTTTAGCAATAAATACATCAAACCTGTAAAAAAAATATCGCTAACATTTTTCATGCGTTTTTGCGGTTCGAAAAACTTAATAAACTGAAACATTGAAATCTTTTTTATACATTGCACATGAGTAATTAAAATAGTTTAACTAATACCCTTTGATATTGCAAATACATCATGCAAATATTTAAAAATCAATAAAAAATATTGAAAAATTAGGGCAATTTTGTCACATTTAAATGCAAAATTCAACCACTTGCATGAACAATATTTAAATACATTTTTTTCACGGCTACAATTCGACTTGTATTTTTGAACTGTAATTAAAAATTATAAATAATGTGATTTTATAAGAGTTTCCCACGTTTTTTACTTCTCCTGTAAAGTTCTGAAAATGGATTATATACCCTTATTCGAGCGAGACATTCAAATGCTGAATCACTAGAATTTCCATACTTATCCAGAGATCCATATTAAATATGGATTTATATATAACAGAAAATCAAGTTTTCTCTCGAAACAGATTGACAGTTTATACAAGGCAGTTGATTGTGTAGTAATTAATAGTTGATGTTTCTAACTGTAATCATAGTTTTTTTTCTATGGAAAACTTCATAACAACTATTATAATAGTTAATTAAAAAACAGGTAAATAAGTTGTAATAAACAGGGCATCCAGAAATATGCTCAAAAAATCAATTTTATGCCCGCACCAAATGCCCTAAAAAATTTAAAATATGGTCTTAAAATTTAAAAAGTATGCTCTTAAAAACAGGATTTTCTTTAAAAATTAGTATTTTAAAATTTATTTTAAATTAAATTTTAAGTAAATTTTGTGAAATTTATTTCAGTTGCTAACAAAAAAGAAGATAAAAGATTAATTATACCAAAATCGGTATAGGCTTCAAACATGAAACTCAAATTTGCAAAAATTTATTGAATTTCCAAAATCGGTGTTGCAAACCCTAGAAAATATAGAATACAAAATTTACAAAAAAATTAATTTTTTATTTTTTTGGAAATTTAGTTTTTCGGTAAAAAAAAAATGGAAAAATTTAAAAAAGTACAAAAAGTACAAAAATATGCTTAAAAACAAGATTTTTTTAACAAAAATATGCTCTTAAGATCAAAAAATAGAAAAATATGCTATTAAGAACAAAATATGCGAAAATATGCTCTAACAAATCGATACTAAAACTCGTCAGTTGTTCTGAAACGGATAAATGTCATATCCATTTTTCAAAACGACGTACAGAAAAAAATATGATGCAGTATATGTCTGATTGCCCTGGTAATAAACAACTGCTAGAACAGTATTTTTACAGTTAATAGTTAAGTTTTGTTAGTTATTTAAGAAATCAAAAATTTCGTTGATTTCCAGGGTAAAAATTTGTATATGGAGTCTAATAAAATGATATCTCATTTGATAAGTTCTCATATATAAGCAAATACAAATTGATCCGAAAAATGGGTATATATACATACGTGTCTAATTATATCAAATAAGATATAGAGCAATTCCATATGAAAACGATCAAAATTGGCAAATTTTTGGACGACCCCTCTCCGATTTTAAAATAAATAGTCTCAATCGATTGCCCAGCAAAAAATAATGTACCTACATATTTTTTTTTTTTTATAGTGACTGGTTTAGTGGTGGTGTGCACCACTGTCATGTGACAAAATTGAAGAATTCTTCATAAGGGACCTAATTGAAAGTTGTTTTAAAAAAAACTACTAAAGCGATCGCAACGAGTGATAGCTCGTTGGAAAGGTATTGAATCAGGCTTTAATTGAAAAATAAAATTTTCCTAATTTTTCTCAGAAATTTACCTTTTTCCCCATGAAAATTAAATTTTCCCATTAAAATTAAATTTTCCGATTTTCCACAGAAGCTCCTAAATTTTCCGGCTAATTTTTTTTTTTTTGGATTCCTCATAATTTTTGCTTTAAGAATCAGCAATAAAAAAATGGGCCCCGACTCCTTGTTTGGACAGGAGAAGAGCATTTAAGAGACCACCTTGTTCTCATTGTTTTTATATTTTTTATAATTGAATTATTTTTAATTATTTAACAAGAAAAATTAGGAAAATTTTATTTTTCAATTAAAGCCTGATTCAATACCTTTCCAACGAGCTATCACTCGTTGCGATCGCTTTAGTAGTCATATGGAATTGCTCTATAGTGACTGGTTTAGTGGTGGTGTGCACCACTGTCATGTGACAAAATTGAAGAATTCTTCATAAGGGACCTCATTGAAAGTTGTTTTAGGAAAGGTATTGAATCAGGCTTTAATTGAAAAATAAAATTTTCCTAATTTTTCTTGTTAAATAATTAAAAATAATTCAATTATAAAAAATATAAAAACAATGAGAACAAGGTGGTCTCTTAAATGCTCTTCTCCTGTCCAAACAAGGAGTCGGGCCCATTTTTTTATTGCTGATTCTTAAAGCAAAAATTATGAGGAATCCAAAAAAAAATAAAAGTAGCCGGAAAATTTAGGAGCTTCTGTGGAAAATCGGAAAATTTAATTTTCATGGGAAAATTTAATTTTCATGGGAAAAAAGGTAAATTTCTGAGAAAAATTAGGAAAATTTTATTTTTCAATTAAAGCCTGATTCAATACCTTTCCAACGAGCTATCACTCGTTGCGATCGCTTTAGTAGGTCAATGAGGTCCCTTATAAAGAATTCTTCAATTTAGTCACATGACAGTGGTGCACACCTAAACCAGTCACTATAAAAAAAAAAAAATATGTAGGTACATTATTTTTTGCTGGGCAATCGATTGAGACTATTTATTTTAAAATCGGAGAGGGGTCGTCCAAAAGGTGATCGCTTTCATATGGAATTGCTCTATAATTTCATACAATTTCTGCAGAGATTTGTCCATATCCGGACATTAAATTATATCCAATTAGATATAAATATATCTGTCTATATATGCTTTTAGTAACTTGAAATTGTGCTTAAAAGTATTTAAGTTTAAAATTAAAACTTCTAGAAATCAACAATTTTAAAGACCAAATTTTTTTTAATGATACTACGAAATGATTAAAAATTATCCAGAATAAATTTAGCGTTTCAAAAATATGTAACTAAGTGGTATTGTCTTATAAAATGTACACATTTTTTTATTTGAAGTTATATAAAATAAATCAGTTGCAAATAATTTCGTTATAATATTAGTATGGTTATATGTGAAGCCATATGTAAGAAAATCTTAACTTGCGTATAACTTAAAGCATTTGATATTGAACTTTACCAAAACATGTATGGGGTTATATATAATGCTATATAAAATTAAAGTATGTATAGTTTGGGACCACATATAATCATATCGATCACTACATATATTTGGATTAATATTATATGGCTTATGTAGTTATATATGGAGTAAGATTTGGAGACATATAATAATATCAAGTACCATATAAAAAATCTCTCAATAAAAATGATCAGATGTATTGGTATATAATGATATTAGCCGTAATGTGACTTCATACAAAGTCAGATATGACTTAATCATATTATATATGACTAAATATAACTATTTTTACACGGGTTATTAAAAATTCTAATATAGTTAAACTATAATTTGTTATTATATATGCATTTTATATTATAATTATGTATTTTATTGTATAAAATACACTGCGCAACTGGAAAAATAAAACCATTACCTTTGAATATTTCGGTCACGCTGATTTTAAGTTTTTTCACTTATGGCCTAGATTTTTCGTAAATTTGCATTAAAGTTTTGCACATTTTAACGCAGTTTTTTATACATAAAATATTAAAAATCATATATTTTACCTTAGTTTTTTATGGTAAATACATAAAAGACCTTCATTAATTTTCGGGTATCAAATTTTAATAAATGTGATCATTAACATGTAAATCCCCAACTTTTTTTTTTATCAGTTTTTACTATTTTTACCATTTTTGCACAATTTATCATTCCATTTCGCAATCGTGTTTGTGCATAAGCAAAAAGTCTAATCTGACCAATTGTTTCCTGTTAAAAAGAAAAAAAAGTGCGCTTCATGGAAGAACACGGAGTGTGCCTAAAATTTATATGACAGCATAGCGAAAACGGACGACCTATGAGTTCATCTTTTAGTATTATATGTAAATAGCTTTAAAAATGAGGCGTATCAAAATTTATTCAAAAAAAGTTTATATAATTTTATATTTATACCGCGTATTTTGTCATTTTAAAAAGAGAGTTTACAATAATTTGACAATTCGTATGCATTGCCCCTTATTTAAGGATTTTACTAGAACTAAATTTTTAACCCCATGCACATAAACTTTAAAAAATATATTTTGAAATCAGAGCAAGAATCAAACTCTTTTAACAGTAAACTGTTTCGAAATTAGGTAATAACCTAATATAAAGGGTCAAAATTCCAACTTTAACCTTTTATTTTATTAAATAAATTCACGAGTCATCAGTATTTAATGTCAGTTATATATTTAACATATCGTAGCAGAAATGTACAAGTACAAATAAGTGCTTTTTGATTAGACGATACAAGCTGTTATGATATTTGTTTTTGATTACTAATGAGTTCTATTTTGTAGCTTTATTTGTTATAATAAACTAATCATCACAATCAATTTTTACATACGAAAAGAGTAAAAATGGAATCATATTTCTAGACATGTTATTCTGTAGCTACTAACTGAATAAAAGTGATGCGCTTGAGTGACCACTTGGTTACTGTGAGTTTGTATTTGGTGTATTGTCTGTTCTAAAGGGGTCAAGTTTGATGGTTTAATAAAAATGAATACACTCAAAAAAGTTTAACAGTAGAATCGACGTTAAATGACAGTTAAAACAACTGTAAATTCAGTTAAAAAGGCGATGAAAGTCATGCAAATGCATGTTGGTAGTCAGAAATCGATTTCGACCAAACACTTTTCCAAATCAAAGAATTTGCAACGAAATGGCATAAAGTTGTTTTTGCACATTTTAATAAATGCATATTTTTCTATAAATGCATATTTTGGTATTTTTTGTTGCATATTTTGGATATTTTTAATTTAATTGCATTTTTTTCATATTTTGTAAAAATTAAAATTGAGATTTAATTTAAAATTTACAAAAAAAATGCCCTCAACATATCATATACTTATTTGTCATTTGTTAGACATTTATATTGGATTTAATTTTTAAGCTAACGCTTTCGAGTAATAAATCGATTTTTAAAATCTACAAATTTTAAGTTCATATTTTTTGATTTTTAGTGCATATTTTGGTTTAAGTCAGGTGCGGATCCAGGAAAATGTTTTGGGGGTAGAGTATTTTTAATTAATTTTTTAATCTTTTTTACATTTTTGAATTGAAAAATATTATTTTGGGGGGGGGGGGGGATTTTAGCTCTAGCGTTATCACTAAAATACCGATGCCGAAGTAAGGAAAATACCGTTAACACTATACAACCGTTACCGAAATAACTGATATATCGTTACCCCTAAAATTCCGGTACCGAAATAAACGAAAATAGCGTTAGCTTTACCGATACCCTCATCAAAACGGTTAACATCCAAGTAACAAATGCAATTAAAATAACTAAGAAGGTCGTAAAAATAACTGTAAATTTTTTACTACAAAAATTTTAAAACAACTGAAAAATAGTTTTTTTTAAAAGAATCTGTTTTTAACAGTTATTTTTTCGGTAGTTTACGATTACAACAAAATATTTTATTTAAAATGGAAAGCCCAAATTCCAAACGGTACTTCAGTTATGCATTTTAAATTCAACGATATTTTATAATTATTATTTGCAAACTATGAGTAATAACAAATATAAACTACACGAGAATTTTTAAAAACTTAATCATAATCTTCGTTTTTAAATAACTAACCAAAAATTAACTGTTTACTGCAAAATTACTGTTTTGGTACAGTCTTAGAAATAAACCTGTTAAAATAGGAGAAAAAACTACTAAAAATTAGAACAGCAAATATGAAGCTGTTAACTTTACAAACTTTTAGTAATTTCCAGTTTAATTTTAGTTAATTGAAAATAGCAATTTACTCCGCTAAAATTTGCGAAAACTTTTACTAAAAATTTGTAGACTAAAAATAGCAAACAAAACAGTAATATCAACAAAATTTTTGCTGTATTTACTTTAAATTTAGTAGAATGCAAATAACAGTATATGTTGATAAAATCAACAGAAAGTTTTGCTAAACAATTGTAGATAGCTGATTTCAGAAGGGAAGATATTTATTCACATTAAAAAAAAATATAAAAAAATCTTTTAAAATTTCACATTTTTATATGATTTTTTTCTACACTTAGAATACTATGTAGGTAAACCCCAGTGCAAATGTTGTTAAAAACAAATGAAGAAAGGGAGACTTACATTTCAGTAAATTCAACTAACATTGTCATTTGTTTTGTACAGTTCAAAAAATGAACCACAATTACAGTAGAAATGAACATATGCAGTAAGAAATAAACAAACATTTATTTGTTTTATTTTTTTAAATAAAAAAAACTACTATATAAAACGAATGTAAAATCATAATACAGTAATTTGATGTGGTTTGTTTTTTTAAATGAACTACAATTGTAGTCAAAACTGAAATTTCTTCTGCAAATGACTGTTTTTTTACTTAAAAATTAATATACTGTATTACAACTCACACAACTACAAATATTTACAGCAGATGTTCCCTGAGTGTACTAGTATTTAGAAATTTTTTTGCAGATTTTAGCATATTAATTTGCGTCTTTCAATTAACCAAAATGTTAAAATTACTGCTTTAAACAACTGTTACAAAAATGCAGTATTTTTCTTTAGTTGTTTTTTTTTTAAATACCTCTCATAACAGTTGTTTTGTATTATTTCATAAAAAAGCACTGTACATTGATAGAATTCTCTTTTTGCATAGAAACAATGAAGTCGTCCTGGATCTCGTCTATGAAAATTTTTCATTAAACTAATACAAGTTTTCATAAAATGTTATGAAAAATATCATTTTATGAATAAATAGTTAGTTCATTCAATGTAAAAGTTTCATTAAAAATTTATTTTCTTAAAATTATGAAGATTTTCATTAATTTTAAGGAATTTTTTGTTAATTTTATTAAGAAAAGTTTCAATTTACTGAAAATTTTTATTATTTTTCGTCCATTAAAATTCTATTTTTGTAATTGCAGTTAATAACAACAACTACTGATTACTAGTGTCCGACGGAACAGTTCGGCCAGAAAATGCATTTGGTCTGTATTCGGTATTTTAAAGCATTATGGACAAATTTGGCAGATGGAAAAATGTTTATTAGGCTGATTAGATGCTATTTTGAGTGTCAAACTTGAAGAAAAGCCTGAAGTTAAGCAATGAATTCACTGTTCGGCCTCAGAAAGTTCGGCCAAATCGAAAATAGTTCGTCGGCCGAACTTTTAACTTTATAGCTAAACTTCGGCTTTTCTCTTAAATTGTATACACAAAATCGAATTAAATCGGCTCAACAAACATGTTTCCAATACCAAAATTTGTCATCATTGCCTCTAGATATCAAAAAACCGACAAAATATAGTTTTTTGGCCGAACTGTTCGGTCGGACACTACTGATTACTATACAATCAACTGTCATGTAGTAACTGATAAAATATTATGAGTGTAGAACTAATTGAACATAATAATATTAATTTTATTCAAATATGGACATTAGAGGTGAATAAAATTATTGCACAAAAAAATTCTTTATAAGGAGGATAGTAACTCTATATATTACACTAATCGACGGCGAAAATAACCTCGCTTTGAAACAGATATTTTTTTAATAAACCTATGTACACTTATTCCAACTCAATTTTTTTTTTTTCTTATTTGCAGTATTTAAAATATAACGGTTTTTATATTTACTTCATTTACCCCATTTTTTCGTTTTTAATTTTTTTACTAGAAATTAGTAATATTCTTTAGTTGAAACTATTTTTGTTCTTAAAAAAAAATTACCAAAAAAAGTTTTGTAATTTGTAAATAGGAAAAATTTTTACTAAAAAGGTAGTTTGTACTAAAAACTAGTACAAAAGTTGTAAAATGGGATATAAAACGTTTTACTTACTTTTTTATTTGACTGTATATATAAAAAACTAAAAAAACTAATACAGAATAAAAAGATTAGCAATGTATGATACATGATTTTGGGGTAGAATTTTGTTGCAAATCCAAAAACGTTGCTTAAATTATGTAAAAATTGCATTAAATTAGTCAAAAATCAGTTTTAAAAATTTAATTTTTTAAAAAGTAAGATTTAAAAAGAAAAATTATATTTATTTTTCTAATAAAGATATTGATACAAAGAAAACGCAACTTCACCCAGAAAACGGACTCGATAGCAGCAAACGTATTTGTTATAGTAGTTGCTAACGAATTTTTCGGTTGTGATAACAATCATTCGATTAAAACGACATAAATTCTGGCACTACTATAGAATTTTGATTGTCTCAACAGAAATTCGGTGTAACTACCAACAAATTCGATAGCTACAGCCAAACCATTCGATTAGCTACAAATTTGGTTGCTACTACCGAGTCTGTTTTCTGTGTGTTTTTATATAAATGAGAATTCTTTTTAGAAAAAATAATGCTAACTACGTAAAGTCATAGCTAATATTTTTTCCAATGTGTGAAAATGTAGGTATTTTCATAGGTACTATTTCGTGTATTAAGTGCGGATATCGGTAGCTGAAATGCAAAATGTCGAATATTGCATTTGTTTCGACTACCTTTATCAAAACAAGTCATAATAAAAAAAAAATCTTTATTTAATATGTTGCGATATTTTTGGGTTTCACCATTTCATCTAGCGATATACTGATATTTAGTATTTATTATTGTTTTAAACATATATTGTCTCTATTATTAGTAACGATAATGAAGAAATTACAAAAAAACACGATTTTTATTCTTTAATTTGAAGCTCATTTGAAGCTTATTTACACCTATCAAAATTTCCCATGTCAATTCCTCGACTATGCTCAGGAGAATGAATATCAGTTTAAACGTGGTAAATTTGTAGGTCATTCAGGTAGTAAACAGTAGTAGTTGTTTTAACTGTTATTGTAGTAATTTTTCTATGAGAAAATGGAAAACGACTGTTTTAGACAGTCATAAAAAAAATAACTAACCAAAAATACTGTATTCCTGTAACAGTTGTTTTGAGTAGTTATTTTAGGATTTTAATAAACAATTTTTGTTAGTTATTTTAAAATAGAATATAATGTCGAACTTTTAAAAATTTTCTTTTAGTTTATATTTGTTATTATTGATATGTTTATAGTTTGAAAATAATAATTAGAAAATTTCATTGTATCTCAAATTCATAAAAACGTCATAACTGGAATACCGTTTGGAAATTTTACTTTGCATTTTAAATAGAATATAGGAAATATAAATTTTTATTGTAATTAAAAGAAAAAAATATATTTTTTTATTAAAAAAGATTTTAAAATACCGAAATAATAACTGTTAAAAACGGTAGTTTTTACAACTTATGTAGTCGTTTTATGTTCATTGTTTTTATTGTTTTGTTTCTCGTTTTTTGTGGTTTTTGACTACATTTGTAGTCATTTCAACTGTAATTTTTAGTAATTTCTACCTTCTTAATTTTAAAGATATATCAATTATATTTTTTCCCATAATGCTGTTCGGAACACTTGTCCCCAAAGAAAAAATTGGCTCACCCATATCTCTTATCATACACAAGTATGTGTAGTATTATCGGTTTTCAGTTAAACATGTGGAAATTTACATTTACGTGCAGTTGTTTTTATATATCGCTAATTATATATATGAGGCGTTACATACAAACTGTCCAGCTAAAGGAAATGTATATCGTATCAATGTCAAACTTAAGCTTGATTCACAAACTATCCACCCCTGTCTACTCATATCTTCTATTTACCAGTATTGATGATACAGGTTGCCATTTTCAAAAGAGAATTTACAATAATTTTGACAATTCGTATCACTAATACTAAGAAATAGTAAATATGGATGGATGGATGGATGGATGGAGATGGATCTCGTGTGAATTGAAGCTTAAAATTTTTATTTTCCTTTGAAAAAATGTATAAATTAGCTAAATTTTAACAAAAAGTGGGCGTGGTAGGCGTGGTCGAACATTAGTCGATTAACCATTTTTTTAAAATATATTATTTATAACTACTTAGGTCGGAAAATGTATCTAAAATTAAATCGAATTTACCACTATCCAGATATACATATTTTAATATAAATTTTAATCTTCTTAAATTGCGCATATTTTTTATATAAGTCAGCAGACATTAATAGAAATTGGGAATGTGTTAAAATTTGTAGTAATGTGAGCAATTAAAAAAAAAAAACGTTTCAAAAAAAGTTATCGAATTTTCACAAAATAGAAAATTTTTTTACGGTTTAAAAAAAATTGCAAAAGTATGTTTGGAGAGCTATATTTTCGAGAGTTGTTATCGCATTGCTATGATTTAAAAATCATTTGATTCGTACGATTGATATCTTTCCCCCTTTCGTTTAAAATTTTTTCAAACATGCATAAACTCAAAAGTTTATAATTTTTCATATAAAATTAAAATTTCCAACTTTAAAAAAACCTCCTCGATAGTTTTCGTACGAAAATTTTGATTTTTTATATAATTTCAGAGTGTAGAAAAACATTACCATTTAAGTGGTTATATAAGTACATATTTGGTTATATAAGTCATAACAAATCAAATTACTTTTATATGGGGATGTAAATCATAATTTAAAAAAAAAATCAAAAAATATATACATAGTTATAAAAAAAAAAATAAATTAAATAAATTTTTTTTTATTGATGCTTTATTAATAAAATGTGCACAACCGTTAAAACTGGGGCTCTACGATCTGAGCAATCTTGACATGTTATACTAGATAGATAAAAACATAAATGACTTGCTCGTACAAAATGTCATTATTTTTCAACTTAAAAAAAATCAAAAATATGTGGGTTTATAGGTACTAGAGTTGAAAAATTAATGAGTCTAAGAAGTAGAGTTGCAACAAAATGTCAGATCATTTCTTTTTATTTAAAATAATGATAAATATAAGTATTGATTTGTAACGCATTATTTTTTGCATTGAAATAATGGGAAAATTAACAGGTTATTAGTATGTCATTCTAATTCGGATTAAAGTAATGCATATAGTAAGCTAGTGTCATTACTGGTAGCCCAAAAAATGATATGTCATGACTGGATTGTAATTTTTATAGTTTAAACAGGGTTCTTCAGAATGCAGAACACACGTTTCACAATACAAAAACGTGATTTATTTAAGTTGATGCAATTTTGCGTCTTCATAAATAATACATTTTTTGGACAGATAAACCTGTAGAAATTACTTTTTTGTAATAAAGAATGTATTGCGAATTTTAAATTGTTTTAAGCCCTGTGAAAAAAATAAAAATTACAAATTACAGTAGTTTTGACTTAGCTGCACAACCAACTTCTGCACGAATTTTTGTGCAGGTAAGCCAAAAGCGCTGCTAACTCAATTTGGTTACCTGCCTTAAAGTGCAGGTAAACTAAATTGTTGAAAACTGCAAAGACCAGATATGATTTAATTTATTTTTATTAATTGTTTATTTCATACAATAGAATTTATATAAAAAACAACAAAACGAAAATAAAAAAACATTCATAAAAAATTTTATAAGGTTTTTACATACAAATTTATGTAGGTACAAGCGTTAACTAACCAAACTAACTAAGTAAGCAAAACATAAGAGGCAGCTAACGGCGATCTTTTGTATGAAAATAATGTACAACTGCCAAAAACATGAGGCACTTATTTTAAATGCGCAGGTATACACAGTGCACTTAATGAAGGCAATTGCATACGTAATTTTGTAAAATAACAACGAAACCAAAATTTTGTGCAGTTATGTGAAAAGTGCACGTAAGTAAAAGGCAGTTAAATCAAAACTACTGTATAAATTATAAAAAAAATCGATATTTAACTTACATATTTAACAAATGATAGATTTTCGATTTATGCGTGTTTGAAAAATGTTTAAAGGAACAACAATTTGCAAAATGAATCTTAAAAATGCTTTTGCCTCAAAAATTAATTTTATCAAAATATGTATTTTTTCAAGCGCATTAGTGTGGAAGAGAAAAATCGTACAAATTGAATGCTTTTTGAATCAAGTTATCCGATCACAACTTTCGAATATATGGCTTTTGAGAATTTTTGAATTTTCTTAAATATCAATACCGTAAAAACATAGGAATTTTTTGAAAATTGAAAAACTGAAAACTTACGGAGATGTGTTATAGACTGCATTGAAAATGTTTTTTAGGACCCCATATCAAAATTATGTTGCGGCAATATTTCAGCACTCTATCTTCATTTTTCAGTTAGCGCTCGCTTTAAGACTTTTCTATGAAAAAAAAATTTGTTCCAGTAATTTTCTTTTAAAAAAAATTAAATATAAGAGATAAAAACAAGCTTGATATTGTTTTGTAGGGAATTAAATTCTCTACAAAGATCACTTTTCACCAAAATCAAAAAATCAACTTTTTTTTTTAGAGCTTATAAAAATTAAATTAAAAAAAAAAAAAATTTGAACTATTTTTATTTTTAACTCGTATAAAACAATTTTTTAAAAAGAAAAACTTAACGCTTTAATATTTTGTGGAAACTTTATGATCTAAAGAAATAGTTTTCATGCTCCTATATATTAAAATAGCATCAAGCTATTAATAGTTACTATTTTTAAAACAATGTTTTTTTTTGTAATTATCTTTATTTTTCAGTTTTAACCTTTTTATTAACTTTTTTCTTTGAAGAAAATATTTTTATATTAATAATAATAATAATTCCACTACTACTAATGAGAAATCATTGGTATTTTGATTGGAATAAACACTGATTTTAAGAGCGAGATACCTAAAAAATTTAATGAACATAGAAAAATTATATTCTCGTTGAACGGAAACCTTTAATTGAGTTTTTTACTTTTTTATGAGCTTACATTGTTTTATATAAGCTCTTTAACATATTCATTAGGGGTGGGATAGTGGACTTTTCGATTTCCATGCGCTAGAACCCCTTATTTCAGAACAGATCTACCCCCTATCTCCATTCTCTCAGTGGGCTCAAATACAAAATGACATTTTGTAAAATTTTTGTTCCCACCGCTCTAACTGTCTCAAGGATGCCCCTAGACAAGTCAAATGTATGACTGATCCCCAATATTTTTTCAATCCCAAAATTTTTTGAGAACATACCTATCTCAACTCACTAAAGGGGCTCCTATACAAAATGGCAAATTCCACCACTTTTACTGTCTCACGGATGCCCCTAGAAAAGTCAAATGTATGACCGACCACAAATATTTTTTCAACTCCACATTTTCTCGGAACACGGGGTGGGGTAGCCGTATCTCCAATCGCATACAAAATTACATTTTTATAAAATTTGCTCCCACTGCTCTTTTATCTTTCAAAATACGATAATAGGGATCAATGGAAGTATGAAAACTATTTATTTAGATCATAACGTTTCTAAGAAAATTTAAATCGTTTTCTTTGAAAAAGTTGTTTTATGAGGGTTAAAATATATAAAAATAAATCAAATTTTTTTTTAAAAATTTAACTTTTATTAGTTGTAGAAAAAACGGAGTTGATTTTTTAAATTTGGTGAAAGGTGATCTTTGTAGAGAATTTAATTCAATACAAATTTATTTTATTTTTTTTTTTATTTATTCATTCAACAATAATACAAAAGCCATTAAGGCCAAAAACTGCATTATAAAGAAAAAAAGAAATCCTGAGCAAGAATACTTAAAAATAATTAATATATATAAACAAAATCTTAAATACAATAAAAATATAAATATAAAATTAGTACACTCATTGTCCTAACATATTGGCTCCCCAGCCGAAATAAACACGCAAAATAAGATAATATCACCAGTAGAAATATAATATAAGAAGTAAAAATAAGCCCAAAATAGTGACAAACGGGTATATAAATATCTATATAATCAAATCTAGTAACCCAACTTGATAAATATGCATAGACAACTAATCAATAGTCAAATATAAAAGAAAATAAAATGCTAAGAGAAGCCACTAGCTACACAAATGTTGAAGAATTTTTAACCGAAAGACATTATTAAAATGCGAAAAGACACGCAAACTATAAGGCAATCTATTCCAGCGCCTTGCAACTCTAATCACAAAGGACCTCTCATACATTGAATTTCTAATTCTGGGAATAAATATCTGAGGGTTTCTTGCAGACCGCGTAAAAACAAATTCCCTACAGTGTTATTTTCACGTCATACAGTCGCAATTAATTCTTAATTAATATGTATTTGAAAAATTTAATTTAGAAATGTTGAGGTTAAGAAGAAGAATAAACGTTTTTCTCTAAAATTTATAAACACTATTAATTTTTGAAATCAGACTAGACTAGTTTCTGCCTCTTTTTGTGGACAGGCGTCATAAGTGATTTTCCATTTAAATTGTATTATTATTTGTGTATTTATAATTGTCAGATTGTCTCTATATGATAAATTTTTCAACAACCTGCGGCTGTAAGAATCAAACCTGCGCTCTTCTTACATTACAAACGTAACAATACCAAGCCATGACCGTTTAGCGATCACACCCAAGTATGGCCTCGTATGTAATGCAGCTAAATTGCAGTTTTCTTTCCTATTAGCTTTTCTGTTATTGTTCATCGAAAATTCTTATTTATGCGAGTGCTAACAGAAAAATTAAGATAGAGGGCTGAATTTTTGACACATTTTTTTTTTGTGAACGACAACTTAATTTTCATATGGGACCTAAACAAGAAAATAGTCGCTTTATTTTGCACAGCCTAGTATATATTATTATTTAGATGGATAGTTGGTATGGAAAGCTTCATATAATCGAGTATTAAAAAAATCTTATCTAAAACCTTTTCTAAAAAACAGCAAGGTATAATAAAATGTCTGTTTTATCAATATTATTAATTACAGATTTTATATCAAACAACATCAAAGTTAAAAAAATAGCACACTTTAAAAATGGATGATTTAGAAAAGCCCACAACGTCCTCATCTAAAGAACCATTATGGCTGGACAAAGAATATGTTACAAAAATATTACAAAAATTTTGTAATACTTCAGCAGTAGAGATTAAAACTTTTACAAAAAATCCTGATACCGTAAAAGGTGAAAATTATTTTAGTGCTTTATATTTATTAAATATTGAGTATACCACGGAAAAGGATGCAGAAAATCTACAAAAAGTATCGTTTATATTAAAAACTCGTTTAGAAAATGATCTTTACGCACAAATTGAAGAACATTTTGATGTTTTTGCACGTGAAGCTGAGTATTATACTGTCATAAGTGAAGAAGGTCAAAAACTATTGGATGATATTAAAGATAAGACAATATTTGGACCAAAGTATGTACCTCATGCGTTTATTTATATTTTTCAACGTAATTTAATTGATAATTTTATTTTTTAGAGCTGTTTATGTTGATGACCGTATAATTGTTATGGAAAACTTAAAACTAAAAGGATTCAAGATTAAAGAAGTCAAGCAGGGCCTTAATTTGAATCAGTGTCATTTGGTTTTACAAAAATTAGCTAAATTTCATGCAATTAGTATGGTTTTATATAAAAAGGTATGTATTTTAATTAAAATAAACTTTTACTTTAACGTATACGTATACGTATACGTAACACTTATCGCGCTTTAGGCCAAAACGCCGTTATAACATCCCAGCAAAACCACACATTACCAAGATAAAGTAATGTATCGCCATAGAGCTCCATGCATTACATTACACCTTACTTCACTTTACCTTGACTTCACTATCTAATTACATCAGATTAGATCTAAACCCATACAAATAGATACAATTATATGGGCCCATATTTGAAATGAAATTTTATAAGATCACATATATCGTCCGATGGTAATTAATATGACTAAATAAAGTCCCATATAAATTTTATTTAATCTGGTTGTGACAATCTGATCGATCGAAACATGTGTTTTCCAATTACATAACATCGAAAATGTGCTGAAATTTATTACGCTTTCACTTAAAACAGTATTGAGGCAAAAACAACTCTTTGAAGTTGACACTCAGCTGTAAATATTTTGTAGTTGTTTGTGTAATACAGTTACACTCAGCTGTAAATATTTGTAGTTGTTTGAGTAATACAGTCATTATTTTTAATTGAAAAAGCAGTCATTTGTCAACGAAATTTCAGTTTTGTATACGGCAATCAAAGAAAAAAAGCATTTACAAAACGTTTTTAAATAACAAGTATAATTATTTTTATATTATGATCTTATTTTGTTTTTTAATTTTTCCACATTAGGAAAGTTTTGTATTAAAACCTTTTATTTTAGTAAAAATAAATAGCAAATGAAACAAATATGCTGATTTAACATGAAAAATTGTAAAACCTGCATGAATTTATAAAAACGTTTTTTTTTTTTATTCCAAAAAAAACTAGGGAAAATAGTTAAAATTGGATATATGGTAACACTGACTATGTTATAAAAAAAAAATCACGGTTTTCAGATTTATTTTTCACCAAACAGAGTAATGAAAATCCCCAAAAATCGCCAACCATTTTTGCTGAATTGAAAAAATCGTGAAAATCGCCAAGAACACCTGTTTTAGTTCTTGGTCGTATTGTAATACTCAAAAAATTCGTTTTGACAAGTTAAGAATGAAATTAAGAAAATTTACACTTTTGGAGAGTAGTTTTTAGCAATTGTACCCAGCAAACAATCCGGTCCGTATATGTGCCGTTTTCGGTACAGCATATACGGATCCGAAGTCCGTTTCCGTATTGTTTTCCGGATCAGTATACGGACCGGAAAACGGAATAAAAGGAACATCGAATACGGATTCGAAACAGTATAAAGCACGCTAAAACGTACCGTTTTCGTACCGTCATGCTGTAATAAAACGGAGTGTACGAATTGAGTGTACGTACAAAACGTACCGTAAACTGTCCGTCATTTGTTTTAAAAACGGAGTGGACTCAGTTTTTAATATACCGTATACGGTCCGAATATGGTCCGTATTCGTACCGTTTTTTTTTTTTTAAATAGTCCATTTTTATTTATTTTATCTAAATGATTTCTTCTTATTTTAATTTTAAACAAAAGTTTGGTTTTATTTTTAAATTTTTTCATTTATAAAGATATTAACAAAAATGGATTAACAATTACATTAAAAATAAACTAGAAAAACAAGATATGTATGAATTAAAAATAAGAAAAAAATTAAATTATAAACAGTGGGTCTACTTTATTTGAAAAAAATTACTGAAATAGACATGTTGAGATTGCTTATTTTACTGATGCGGGAAATTTTGTTGCGTAAGAGTCTATTGAAATTACTAGATTAAAAACTATTTAAGATTTGTCAACTTACCTGTATCAAGTTAATGTATCAAGTTATTCCGTGGTTATTTCTATTTTATTATATTATTTTATTAATATTTAATTTTATTAATAAATACAACTGTTTGATTTTTTTAAACAAAACACACTCCGGTAATACCGGAAGAAAAACGATAACGGTTGTAACGGAGTTTTAACTGATGAAAATCGGTGTAGTCCTTTTAAACGGCACCGAAACGGATACAGCAAAACGGAGTTAAAACGGATAATTTTCGAAAATTTGAGTAATCCAATTTTACTGTATGTTAATGGTCCGTTTTCGTACAAGCTTCGACGGATACGTCAATTCCGGTCCGTTTTCGTACCGTCAATGCCGGATTCATGAATCCGTTTGTAACGGACAGTCCGTAAAGTTGTTTCTTGGGTAGATACTTTGTAAAAATACATTTTTTTTTCAGTTTTTTTTATTTGCTAAAAAAATTTCTAAGAAATTTTTTGTTATACCACTTCAATTTATTTTATACCCGAAAAAAATTCTCAAAAATCAACAAATTACTTACACATAGAAAATCGTTAGAAAAAAACTTGTAAAAGGTTAACTTTACAGGATATGAGAAAATTTTACAAATTCAAATTTATATTCTGGTGAAATGTTTAAAGTTTTTGAATAATTTTGTGCGAAAAATCATATTCTGCAGATATATTTCCAGTTTTTGTAAGGGATTTTTAATGTATAAAATCCTCAAGAAAATCGCGCTCTTCACCTAAAAAATCGCTACGTTTGGCGAGAAATCGCCTTATTTCATAACCACATGTCGCAAGTGTACATGTGTGCGTGCATTTCTGTAATTAATGGTGGCTGGTTTTTGTTTAATGTGTGTCGATATCTGTTTTCTACACAAAAGCCACACAGCAAGCGGTTGTTAAGTAATTTCTATAAAAAAAAAAACATGTTTATGTATGCTTGTTGGTACAGTAGAAAAATAGAAGCCGACGAAGATAGAAGCGAACAAAAAATTTACTGTTTTAAATCTTATTAATATAATATGTAAAATAATTAGGTAAGTTTTATAATAAAAAAAATATATTTATTTGTGTGAGTATTACTAAATATATATTTTTTCTTTTAGCCATTAAATATTTTCATACAAATCTACATAGCATCAATGAAGAAAAACGAAACAAACAACACAATAGAACCTTTACAGACGAACAAGAAAAATTTAATAGAAAGAGAAATATAAAAACGTTATTAAATGTATTTATATTGTGTTTTAAAATTGTGTTATTTATCCGAGAATAAAAGTAAATGAAGAATATTTTTAATTTGTATTTATTAAATAAATATTTGTTAAAAGTGATAGTTACAAACATTTTACTAAAATTTAGAGGCGCTTACTAATTTTTCTACTTATTTCATTGAATAATTCAAATTTAGTATAAGTTTTTGCTGATTGATGTCCAAAAGCGAAATGTGTTAATATTAAAACTCAAATACTAAATTGAAAAAAACAATCGTCCAGAAAATATGATTTTTGAGGAAACCCTCCCAGTTCTTAACATCTTCCGTAAAATCTAAAAAAAAAATCTCAAATATGCTTTACCCCACAATCATACAAATTAAGCTTGGGCAAAACCATTTAATTTTTTTGGGACACACTAGTGAGCCCTCATTATCACATATCCCAATTTATACAGATTGAAGGGAACCCATAGATATAATTTCATTGATTGGTCTAAATGTTACTCATTCGTGTACTAATTTTTTTTTTTAATTAGAATCCTGACATGTTTCGTTATCATTTGCCTGGTAATATTTCCGAACATCCATCACCCATACACGAAATGTTTATAAAAGCCATTAAATCTACGATAGACTACTGTCGAACACAAGAAGATTTAAAGCAATATATTTCGAAGTTGGAAAATTTTAGTACAACAATTATAGCGAAAATGATTAATGTCTATAGTCGCAATTTATCGGATCGTTTTCATGTTCTTAATCATGGAGATTTGTGGGTTAATAATTTAATGTTTCAAGAACCCAACGATTATGAAATTTTCTTTGTAAGTAACTAATCGTACATTTAAAGTTGTGTTGGTAATTTGTTATTTATAAATTCTTTTGTTTTTAGATTGATTTTCAAGAAGGCTTTTTCGGTTCTCCAGGCATTGATTGGAATTATTTAATATTTTCTTCATGGCAACCTGATGTTTTCCAAAGTCATTTAGATGATTTAATTATGGTTTATCATGAAACTTTATGTGATATTTTACATAAATTAAATTATCAACAACGTATTCCCACTGTAGATGATGTTAAAAAGGAAATAATAAACAAAGGATTTCATGGTAAGTTACACAGTGACAAATTATGGTTATAAATATATAACTTCAACTTATCCGATCCGTATGAATCAAATGGGAAATTGTAAAGAAGGGCAATCTTTCGAAATATTATGATTTGGTAATCCTGGTTTGGTACAGGATGTTCTTATAGGATGTACTTACTTACTACCTCGTGTATAAAAATCTATTATTTTTGTAAATGTGGATCGATTTCTAAACCTTGAGCAATGTACGTTGTAAGACAGATTACACACCTCGATAAGCTTCCTTGGTTTGAATGCCGATATGCCCTTTTTTCCATCACGTCACAATTTTGAGAAAACCGCGTTTAAAGCGGCCAAAAATTACCATTTTGGCTCTTTTTGAATACTTTTATCAAAAGATTGACGCTTTCTAAGGATTCATAATAAAGATTAGTATATAATTAGAATACACTTTACTCTTAAAGATACAGCAATAAAATTTTCTAAAACTGATCGTTAAAATAGAGTTAAGATTTATTTATTAAATGCCTTCACCAAAAATATAAATTTAAACAAAGTTGGTGCAGACATTAAGAAAAAAGGAAAGTTCAAAGTTTATATCGTGGTCTTCAAACATGTAATATTTGGTCGTTTTTTTGATGGAGTATTTTTCAAATGCAATTTTTACCTATAATATTAAACAAATTTGAAACGTACAACCAAAAAAAAAAGTCCGTAAAATGCAGAAAAATTGTTAATATCAGCAGAGAAATTGTTAATATCAGCAAATAAGTTGCTTAATTCAGTAAATTTTTGTTGAATTTAGTAAATTTTTTGCTGATATTAAGGAGTGAGTTCGAATAATTCCCGACACATATTATCATTCATAAATTTTTTTTATGTTTAAAAGTAAACTTCTTTTGGACCGAGTTATCTTTTGAAAAGTCGTAAGTTTATGTGTACAAAATATTAGCAAAATCGGATCATTAGTTTGTTTACAAATGTACTATGAACAAAAAAACGTAGCATTAAAAAAAAAACCATGAATTTCTTACATAAAAATTTGCTTAATTGTCCAGAACTTAGAACAATCAAATGATATTAAGATTTTTAATTATTTAGTAAGGCTTTCAAACAAGTTCCTAATACTGTCTCTTTTTTGGAAATGGTCTAACTCTATAACTAACTTTTTGGTTCAGATTTTGTTCATTTGTAAGCGAAATAATGAGACTATCGCGTTTATATTTTGCACACATAATCTGACAACCTTCTTAAAGGTAACTTGACAAGAAAAAACTCAGTGCCGTACACAAAAGCAGTTGTGAGTGAAAATGTATGTAAAGTTTTTTTCGATCTCACTCCTTAGCAATTTTTCGGCAAGGATCCTACCAGCAAAAATGTTGCTGACTTTACTGATTTTTTTTTTAGTGTTCATTTTAGATATACATATCTACCATCGTACTACAAATGCTTAAGCACATTCAAAAATGGTTAAAAACACAATTGTTCGCGTTTTTAATCGCGGTTTTTCTAATTTCCGTTCTGCAACTGGTTCTTTTTATATGGAGTTTGTAATATTTGCAATAGGTTCTTTACCTTCAAACAAGAACAGGTTGTTTTTGAACCGGTTCTAGAACCAGTTATAGAATTGGTTCTATGACAGTGACACCTAACATTTCGACTCCCAGGACCCTGTTCAAGAACTGGTTCCATGTAACCGGTGGTAAAAGAAGTTGTTCTAGAACAGGTTAAAATTTAATCTATTCTAAAAAACTTTGCTGGGTGGCTTCAAAAGTTTAGTTTCACAATTTAAGCAAACATTTTTTATGTGAACATTTTGTATAAACTTTCGATTTTCATTAAATGTTTTTCTAGATCTAAAAGTGTTGTTGACCGAATTTGAAGAAAATCGTAAAGCTTAACCGAAAGCGACCGAAATTTCTGATTCTTTTAAATTTTTTTTAAACTTCCCATAACAAAAACTAAAAATTTTAATATTTTTAAAAGCATACTAACAGTTATCGATATATTGTAACTTAATTTTTGCTAAAAATTACGTTTTTCTCATTATTCTAGAAATTTTTTAAAAACAACTCTGACTTTCAAGTTTTATCAGATATTTGGAGAGTTCTTCTACCACTAGGCCCACATATTCGGTGGTTCAAATTTCAGACAATTTCGATAATGCTAACACGTTGCGACCTGCTACCAAAGTCCTTCTTAAGTGAATAATTAGTTCTGTTCCAGTTTATACGAATCTATTATGAAATAAGAGAAGTTTTGCTCTTATGATTTATTTTTTTATTTTACAGGCTTAGCTACTTCAACATGTTTGCTGCCCATATTAATAAATGAACATCCCGAACTAGCTGATCCTGAAAATTTCGTTTCAGAAACTGAAGAGGCTGTAAAAAACAGACGCATTATTTTCAATAATCCTAAATTTAGTGAACGATTAAAATTGTTTTTAAAATATTTTGTTGATATTGAAGTTTTGTAAGACTAAAAAATTAATTCGTATTTGTTTGCAATATTTTTTAAGCAGCATTTGTATGTTTTATTTAAAAATAAAAATAAAATTATTTTAAAAAACAAAAATAATACTAAAAGGGGCATATGAGCTAAAAAGGCAGTAGAAAATCGATGTGAAAATATAAAGGCAAATCTGAACGAGAGAAGACTGCTAAATGTACAGCAAATAACACCTCTAAATAGCTCTACTGTAAATAATTTAAGCTATTTAGAGCTCTACTATAAATGACTTAAGCTATTTAGAGGTATTTTTTGATCAATCGCTGAATGACATTTTGAATTAAATCTGTATAATGTGTTTTTTTTTTTAACGAGAAAATTGATAAGAATAAAGCATATGAGCTATTTAAAAAATGTTCGACACATGTTGGAACTGATTTTAGATGTCTCTTATTTCTCAAGGTTTTCTGAGTTGAAAGAAACGATGGACAGAGTTAGGTAGACTATACTTAAAAACTATGACATGCGAAATTTCACGTTGATAAATAAGTCTTCAGCCAAAGAATTGATGGCCATTTAAAAGTTAATTTTTGATAACAGTATTAAAAGAACGGTACATCCTATTAAAAATGCAAAGTCAAAATTCCAAACGGTATTCCAGTTATAGCGTTGTACGAGTATTAATTTCCACATATTATGTATTTCAATCAAATCTGCGAATATATAATTATATTTGCGCAGAAGTCCAATTTAGTTTTCTTTATTTTTTTTTATGTTTTTATTAAAAATAATATATGTCATCTAATATAAGTAAATCCAATTTAATCTCAAAATATCTCATTCTATCCACCAAAAATTACTTATCTTTATGGATCTTATTATATCCAAGTAGATCTAAGTTCATCCCACATTATATTTTGGGATCCATCGGGATCTTAAATTAGTGATCAATTTTGATCTAACTTAATGCTGTAATATATTTGAGGGAGCTAATCGGATATTACTGGATACCCCAATTTTGAGATAAACTTGGATAAGATATCTATATCGATCTATATCAAATGAGATCTTTGACAAAACAGTCACCGCCTTTTTGGCTACATTTGTAGTCATTTTAACTGTAATTTTTAGTTATTTCTACATTCTTAATTTCCTGAGTGTAGTACTAAATTGCTCTTGGTACTTTTTTGTAAAGGAGCATAACTCAAATAACATATATTCGCTTTTTATGCACTTATATACATTAAATGTATATCATATTATAATATAATTATATATCTTGTAGGCTAGTTGGTATCGTGCTGGCTTATCATTGCGGGGGTCGTGGGTTCGATTCCCACCAAAGGCACTTTTCTGTTTTCGCTACAACGAGCCGTAGGTCATAGTAGCTAGTGCTCGGTAAGGGTAACAGTATATAATTTGTAATTATATGAATATTAATTAATAAAATAAAAAAAAAAATAATTATATATCCCTGGAAACTAATAAAAAATACATAACCTGAAATAAGTATTAATACATTTCATATAAAAAAATAAAGTTTTATGTAAAAAACTAGTTTTTTTCAACTTTTTGATTTGAACGGAATTTAAATACACAGCGTTAAAGTATTTTTAAATATATATTGTTTGTAATGCATATTGTCTATGTTAAACAAAGGCACTTTTTAAAAATGTACAAACAATCTGTTTCTGGAAAAATCTTGTTAAACATAAAATGACAGGAATATTGAAAAAACACGTGTCCGCTTAAATTTAATAAACATGTTTAAAACATTATACATTTTTTAACACAAAAAATTTAAAAAAGCTAAAAGTACCAAAAATGAGGTATAATGAAAAAGCCCTCAAAATCCCTTTCCAACGATATTAAATTTGCATGTCTTTTGGTTGAAATTCATTAAAAATCAAAAATAACGAAAAAAGCCAAAGTTTTGTACCTGGTTTTGACCTATTAAAATCCTGAGTTGGACGAAAAGCCGAGAATTTTTTTCTATATCACTTGTTTAAATTTCATCAAAATCGGAGCGTTTAGATTCGAGTTCTAGTTTTTTATGTACCCCAAATACCAAATGTTGTTCCATATTAGGAAACATTTCCTTAAAATAAAAATTATAAATAGAGAATACTAAAAAAATGTTGTACTAAAAATTACAATGAAATAAAAAAGTCTGTAAAAGTTACAGAATAAACTGCAATTTTAAAGAAATGAATTTAGCTGTTTTTAGCAATACGTGGCTATAAATATTAGTAAAGTAAAAGTTTGAGTGCAGTACAGAAACTGCAAATTGGGATATAAAAAAAGTTTTACTAATTTGTCTACAAACTTTTTTTTATTTAAGTGTAGCAAAACGGCTTCAATCGTTTAAAACGTCAACAGCACTCTAATTCATTTCCCGTTTGCTTCAAATACAACCCTGTGTAGTCATTCACAATAGCACATACAATTAGTGGTGAATTAGTGGAATATAATATACCAACATTCTTTTATATCTGTCAGACGTTTTTGGGACTCAGGTGTGTTAAGAAGGTAAAAACTACGTAATTTCTGTCTTTTTCCAATCCACAAATCCATTTAATATAAAACAAATAATTATATGCAGTAGTAAATGTACAAGAAAAATAAACAAAATGAAAAACAATAATTTCCATGCGATAATATAACTCGTTTGTGTGAATTAGTTATGAAAAAACGTAATTAAAAATGAATATGAAATCATCATCCAAACTAAAATTGTAAAATTTATCTGCTAATGAATACACATCGAATCGAATGAAAAAAAGTGTATAAGTGTGTATATAAAAATTATGTAAAGAATGTGTATTGGTAAACTACGAGTTTATAAGAAAATATAAAAAACCCCCCCATCATCATCATTATATACAATAAAAATACAATTTCAACATAGAATAAAATTTTAAAAAAGTGTTAAAAAAATTCATATTGAAAACGAAAAAAAAAAGAATTTAATATAAAGTTCAAAGTAAAAAATTGAATATTTTATACATACATATTAAAAAACAAAAGGAAGTGAATATTGGTTGTGAATATTTTTATAGTATAAAAAATGGTTGGTTTTTTCTTTTGTTAAATACAAAAAAAAAAAGAAGAAAAAATTGTGGATGTATGTATCCACTATACTGAATTAAATATCTGTAGTATATACATTAGGGTGTCCCTTAAAAATAGATTTGTCATTACTCCTACCAGTTTTATTATAAATGGTTTCAAATGAAAGAAACCGATTTTAACCCGTACAGAAAGTTGGCCGAAAATGACACATTTTGAAAAAGGGTTGGCAAAAGTGCAGTTTATGGGGCGTGACGAAAAAAAAAAAAAAAAAAATATGACCCCCTCCGGAATAAAAAAAAATTTTTTTTTGTTCTGGAGTTAAGGGGGCCGGGGCCCCCTTTGGCCCCCAGGCCCTAAAAACGGATACACCACCGAATATACAAGTATGGGTATTCAAATCAAAGGAAATTTTCTCCCGATTCCAAAAATAGTATTATTTTTTGGATAAGTGAACCAGGGCGGCAACCAGAGCCATTTTAAACCCCCAAAAGGGGGTAAAAAAAAAAAAATGCAAATGTTAATGAAAAAAAATATGACCCCCTCCGGAATAAAAAAAGAAAAATTTTTTGTTATGGAGTTACTACTACGTGATAAAAGACTAAAAAAAAGACCCGTGTCTCCCAATTTTTCCCAAAGTCATATCCTCTTTTGTTTATGGGCCGCCAAAGATTTGGGGCCTCGGTATCATTTTCGCAAAAAAGTGATAATTTTCTCAGGCTCATATCTTGCAAACCGTTCAGAATTTCGATTTACTCTCTATGGCAAAGTTGTAGCTCTTGTCATAAAGAACAAAAATTGCGAACATATAAAATCAAAAAACTTCACCTTCCAGATCAAAATCGCAAAAAACTTAAAAAAATTCGATTTTTTTACCTTTTTTCCCGTGTTCAGATCCATAGGTAGCAAACCGTTCAAAATTCAAGGAAACAGTCAACTACAAAAATTTACCTAAGATCTCAATAAACAAATTTCTAGAACATATAAACTTCCTGGGAATTGGGTTTGCTACCTATGTACCTGAACAGGAGAAAAAAGGAAAAAAAAATTAAATTAAAAAATTTTTCACTTTTGCGCGCTACCTAAACAGTGTTAAGAATCATCTCTAGGAAGTTTATATGTTCTAGAAATTTGTTTATTGAGATCTTAGGTAAATTTTTGTAGTGAATTGTTTCCTTGAATTTTGAACGGTTTGCTACCTATGGACCTGAACACGGGAAAAAAGGTAAAAAAATCGAATTTTTTTAAGTTTTTTGCGATTTTGATCTGGAAGGTGAAGTTTTTTTGATTTTATATGTTACTAATTTTTGTTCTTTATGACTAGAGCTACAACTTTGCCATAGAGAGTAAATGGAAATTCTGAACGGTTTGCAAGATATGAGCCTGAGAAAATGATCACTTTTTTGCGAAAATGATACCGAGGCCCCAAATCTTTGGCGGCCCATAAACAAAAGAGGATATGACTTTGGGAAAAATTGGGAGACACGGGTCTTTTTTTTTTAGTCTTTTATCACGTAGTGGTGTCCGTATATGGTTATTTTGCCATGACTTAAAAAATTACACACAGTGCTATTTACTATTATCTTTACTTTTATTTCAAAAATATATAATCCTTAGTGACCGGGGGCAAAAAAGAAGCACGAAACTTAATTTAAATTATGACTGCAAGAAAATAATATAAATGGATAAAAAATTAGTATTTTGTGTAAGTTGATCCATATAGGGCTAATGTTTTCACTTTCTGCAATAAAAGATTCACTAGGAAATTTAAAGAATCACATCTTTCAGATTTTTATTAAATTTGAATATGTTGTAGAGGGTACTTAACTACCGAACAAGCTCAATTTTTTATACTTCCATTGTTATTTTTAAGGGTTAGTTTTGACCCCAACTTTTTAACACTTAAAAACAAGATTGGAAGAATAACGAATTGCGCTTGTTCGTTAGTTAAGTGCGCTCTACCACACATCCATTTAAATAAAAACCTGAACCAATTTTATTCTGTAAATTTCCTAGGGGGTCTTTTATGGTGAAAAGTGACAACAGTGAATCAAGTTACACTAAGTAATAATTTGAATCAAGTGGAAAACTTTTTTTTATTCATTTAAAGGCTTTATATTCTTTTCTTGTAGTCGTAATTTAAATTAAGATTTTTGGATATTTTTTGTCCCCCGGCCACAAAGGGTTAAATATTTTTGGAATAAAAGTAAACATAATAATAATAGTTTAATGAAATGTAAGTGCTATTGTCCGAAAATTATAAAAGGTGTTATTTTGTATTTTGTTGTAGTGGGTATTATGTTGGCTAAAAGTATGAAAATTAACCGCATATTTATCAAGTTACATAAAATAATTATTTTTATGAAGTGGATATATTTTTTTTTTTTTAATTTAAAGGCATTACAATCTTGTAGTCATAATTAAAAAGACCCATGAAGTTTTTTCTTTGACCCCAGGAAACTAAGGGTTAAAGATTTTTTTGACAAAAGTAAAGATAATTATTGTCCAAATAAATTTAAGTGTTATTTTCCGAAAACTATGCAAACTTTGATAAAAACATTAAAATTTTGTTATATTTTTTATAAAATAAGCAATTTTCTTGAAATGTCCTGGAAAGTAGTCGCTTCAAACACAAACTCGAATTATCATTTTCCCAATTTATTTTATTCCTTAATAACAACTATTATACTATAAAAATAGCAATCGACATCTTCAAATTAGACATTTTAAAAAATCTTTTAAATAAATTTAAAAAAAAACACGTTTTTGTATTTTTATCCAATTTGTGGGTCATTTTGGATTTCAGGCTATCAAGTTACATAAAATAATTATTTTTATGAAGTGGATATATTTTTTTTTTTTTAATTTAAAGGCATTACAATCTTGTAGTCATAATTAAAAAGACCCATGAAGTTTTTTCTTTGACCCCAGGAAACTAAGGGTTAAAGATTTTTTTGACAAAAGTAAAGATAATTATTGTCCAAATAAATTTAAGTGTTATTTTCCGAAAACTATGCAAACTTTGATAAAAACATTAAAATTTTGTTATATTTTTTATAAAATAAGCAATTTTCTTGAAATGTCCTGGAAAGTAGTCGCTTCAAACACAAACTCGAATTATCATTTTCCCAATTTATTTTATTCCTTAATAACAACTATTATACTATAAAAATAGCAATCGACATCTTCAAATTAGACATTTTAAAAAATCTTTTAAATAAATTTAAAAAAAAACACGTTTTTGTATTTTTATCCAATTTGTGGGTCATTTTGGATTTCAGGCTAAAGCGCGTTAATGATATCCGATGAAGTCAGAATTCCATATCTGAATAAATTGAATATACATATTAAATAAATAATATAAAAAATAAATTTTTTAGCGACTTCGACTTTTGGAAATTTTAATAATACACGTTTTTTCAAAATTGCCCATTTTCGGCCAACTCTTGGTACGGTTTAACGTTTTCCAAAAAAAAAATCGATTTCTTCCATTTGTAATAAAACTGGGGTGTGTGTAAAGAACGAAAGTCGACAAATCGTTAAATTGAGGGACATCCTAATATACATATACATGTTTGGGGTTTGTTTTTTTCATTTTTTTTTTTTTTCTCGTTCAGTGTGAGGGCGCTTTAGTCAATAATACGGGTGCGGCGGTGGTTATAAAATGCTGAAATATGAAAATTTTCAATTTCGAGTTTTTTATGTGTGTTTGTTTATACTATTTGTAAAGAGTGTGTTGTTATTGCTGAGAGAGTATAGATAATAATTAATAACTTGCATTTGGTAGATTATTGTAATGTAAAAAGATATTTCATAAATTACAGGTTTTATAAAGTTTTTTTTTTTTAATTAAATTACTAATTCATAGTTCCCCAAATACTTATTTATATATTCCATTTTGAAACCACATGTCATTATTAGTTTAATACTAACTATGTAGTATATCTATTTCATTAGTTAAGTAGAGTGCTACCAGATGAGTCCTTAAGTTCCATTATTTTAATCAAAATACCCATAATCCAAAATGTTCCCGAGTAAAAACAATTATATATGGCCTTATGTGTTCTCATCTTAAAATCTATTATTATATATGATTGTATATGGTGTCATGCATATCCATATATTATTATATATTTCTTATGTGGCAACATATATAACGATATATTGTTAAATATTAACCTTTATAAAATTAGATATTAAGCATAGATGATATACACACAAATTAAGACCGATCCATTATCATATACTGGTGCCATTTGAATAAGGCAATACAAGATATTATTATATATGACATTAAGATTAACAATTTAGTTTGAGATATTATTATATATGGTCCAACATCATTAATATTTTCCATGTGTATAAGACAATGATACATTGCAATATATAACACCATATATAATTATATATGCGCAGATGTCAAAATAATTTTCCATCAATTCTTTTTATATTTTTATCAAAACAAATATATGCCATGGAATATTAGTAAGTCCAATTTAATCTCAAAATATCTCATTCTATCCACCAAAAATTACTTATCTTTTTGAAATAATTAGATCCAAGGAGATCTAAATTCATCAAACGGGATATTATGGGATCCATCAGGATCTTAAATTAAATATTTTTGAATCCCTAAATAATTGTTTTTGTTGTATTGTTTCTCGTTTTTATGGTTTATGCATTCATTTAAGGGTAGTTGTTTTCTGACCGTTTCGTTAGTCGTTTTTACTACTATTGTAGTTGTTTTGATCAATAGTTGAAAATTACTACTACTATACATGGTTAATCATTCAATTTTGGAGTATTGAGAAAAACATGCATTTACATCATATTCCTTGCCCTAAATAGGAGAATGCATTAACAAATTGGGTCTACAATTGTAGTATATTCCTAATATATTTTTTTGATGATCACTTTTTTGATCTGGCAGCTCTTTATTTTTAAAGGGGGCTATTTAGTATAATTTATAATTTGTTCACCACTATAAAAAATCATTCACAATGACATGTTTCTCTGTCTGATGTTTTGCTCTTTCGTACAAAATATTTACATTTTATAAAGGCACTGTGCATTTGACAATTCACCACATTGTATTTTTATTTTTCTTCGTGAGTGGTTCGTGTAAAATAATCAACGTAGAACTCGTTTTATTTGAATATTTTTTTTTTTTTACAACTTGTATTAATCTTTTTTGTTTATTTTTTTATAAAATAAAACAAAAACGCTAGAAAATTTAAATAAACAAAAGATAACAGTGGTATAACACACGCATTGAGCAAAACACATACACACACAAGAATGCAAATAACAGGCCAAAAGCACCAACAATAACAACAAAAGCAAAAAGCTGGGAACAAAGTCTACAGAGACGGACAACGACAATACATGTACAATAAATTGACAGACAGCTACAAATGAAAACAATAGAGGAAAAACAAAAACGGAAGTAAAGTGTATAACAGAATTAAAAAAAATATATATTAACAATAGAAGAAATAAATTAAAAAAGTGATTTCCAGTTTAACAAAGAACAAAAAATTACAAAAAAAATTAATGAATCTACAACAAAAAAAAAAATAAGTGTTAAAAATATAATTTTTCTATTGCAATCATATAACAGTAGTTGTTGTATTTTCAATTCATTAAATTCACTATTTTTGCACTTCTTTTTTTGTGATTTCCGTCTACAGGAAACCTTAAAAATTTTTAAAAAAACAAAAAGCTAAACAAAGTTATAAATGCAAAAAAAGTTGTAACATCAACCATTAAATGACAACAGGAAACCAATCCAACCAACCAACCTACCTACAACAACAAGCTAACCATCTACTAAACAGCAACATTAAAACGGAATGTGTTAAAGAAATATAATCACATCAAGGTGGGAAGTTTTCCTTTTTTTTAAAACAGAAATATAAAATTGTTTTGATTTTTTTTTTTTTTACTTAAGACTTTGTTAGTGTGGTTTTTGTTTTATTTTCCATTTCTTTTGGTTTTTACCATCACTTGTGTGTTTATTGGTTTAAAAATATGCGCCCGTATTCATAAAAAATATTAATTCAGACTTTAAATACATTTTAGTTAAAACAAGTTAATATTCGTTTATGATTACAGTTTTAAGCCTTTTTTATTTATTAATAATCATATAATTACAAATTATATAATATTACCCTAACCGAGCACTAGCTACTATGGCTTTCGGCGCGTTGTAGCGAAAACAAACCAGTGCCTATGGTGGGAATCGAACCCACTACCCCCGCACTGATAAGCCAGCACGCTACCAACTAGCCTACCGGGCGCACAGTTTTAAGGCTAAAATTTGCGTTTTAACTAAAATGTATTTGAAATGCTGTTTAAAAACAACTCTAAAACCAATGTTTTATGCGCTTAAAAAAAGCTCGAAAAAGATCAAATAAGCCGTAAAAATCTAAAAATAAGCCGTAAAATTTAAAAATAAAACTGTTAAATTTCATTATTTTTAACTAACTCATTTTCGACACAGTGTTCCTTTTTCGACCCAGTACTTTTAAACGGTTATACTTTTCACTGGATAATTAAATGATTTAAAACAATAAGTTTGTTCGCTTACGCAAAAATTTGTACAAATTTGTAAAAGTTTTTACTGGAAGGTGTTCGTTTACAAAAATACTCAGTAAAAAATAGTAAGAAGAGAGAGTAAAGTGACAGGTTGTTGACAAAAAATTTACAAGTTTTTACTGGAGAAATTTTTGCCAGTAAAAATTTGTAAGAAGAAAAAAACATATGATTGAAAAAATATGCGTGTATTTTTAGTAAACAAAAAAAATATTAAATTAAATTTTAATTGTCTATGGATTTAAAGTGAAAAATATTAAAGAATTAACTATGGAAGAAGTTAAAAAACATTTTAAATTGTTACTGGTAGACAATTTCAATTAACTTTTATCTTTTCCATAAGGAGCGGTTGATTTTTTTTAATTTTTGGTATTTAAAATCAGCTGTTTTATATATTTTACCAATTCTTACAAATTTTCCGTTCGTTTACTTTTTTGTAAAGTTGTCTTACTCTCTGTAATTTTGTTACTGAGTAATTTTAACTGGACTTTACTGGGAAAGTAATCGAACACACTTAATGTTGTGAAATTTACTCAGAGTTGCCAAATAATTATTTGAAAAATAAATTTTTACCATTTTTCATGGAACTTTTTTCAAAAAAAAAAAATTTATTATGAATTTTTCAAATGCACTAATGCCCAGTTTTTAACTTCGTATTTAAATATGCAATTAGTTAATTGCCATTTAAATTTAAGCTGTATTTAAATACAGTTTCAGTTTTTCAGTCTTAAATCATAATTGTGATTTATTTGCGACAAAAGTATTTTAACATCATGAAATGCCAAAATATTAATGATCATTATTCATAAAACAGCTGTTTAAAGAATAGAAAAAGGCAGAAAATATAAAATATAGAAATAAAAAAAAAAAATAAAATGTATACATATATATAAATATATATATAAATAGAAATAAAATATAAATTATAAGTAAATTAATAAAATACAAATGAAGAGAAGTGAAAATTTCATCCGAAGTTGAATTTTTATTGGCTGCTGTAATTTAATTTATTTTTTATTGTTTGTTTTACCACGCGGAAAAAAACAAACTGTCAAAATCATATGTTATATTTGTACAATTTAAATAGACTACATGCCCAAGATTGGTCACTTAAATGTGATTTAAATTTTAAGTTAAAAACTGACATTTGTATTTAAACAGAACTTAAAGTTCAAATGGCATTTAAATACGAAGTGAAAAACTGGGCATAAGTCTTAAATATTCCAAAATTTATTCCGTGTTCACTCAAAACATTAATAGTGGAAGGTTTTTATTAAAATACTATTAAACTGAGAATTTTGTATGTATTGTTGATGTTTTAAAATTGCATTTAATATGGAAATGCCAGTATTGAGATCCTAATTAAATGTTATTATTACACTAATTGTTAATAAATGTAAGACAAGATGAAAAAAAAAACTTTTGGGAATCAGCGCTAAAGGGACCTAAGTGACTAGGACATCTTCAGCCTCATTCTAATCCACCACCCACAAGAACTAAAATTTGTTGTGTTTAAATATTAGTACACATGCCGGATTCCCAATTTGTTCCCAGTAATGGCAACATTAGCAATTGGATTTAAAGCTGTTGGCTAAACTTGGAAGATTAGATGAAAATAACTCATGTTATTTTTTTCATCTTGTCTTACATTTATTAACAATTATTGTTTTCTATTTGTAATAGTAACATTTCGAACCTGACAATTTAAAATTAAATGCTACTAAACTTTTAAAAATTATATCGTCAGGTATGCCATTTTAACCATATCGACACTTTTTTCATCGGGTAACCAAAAATACTTTACTTCAGTAACAGTTGTTTTGATTAGTTATTTTAGTATTTTAATAAACAACTACCAAGCAAGTAATTTTGCAGTAAACTGTTACCTTTTGTTAGTTATTTAAAAATAGAAAATTATGTCGAGTTTTTAAAAATTCTCATTTAGTTTATATTTGATCCTAATTTGCAAATAATAAGTAGAAAATTTCATTGTATCTCCAATTCATAAACACGTCATAACTGGAATACCGTTTGGAATTTTGACTTTGCATTTTAAATAGGTTGTAGAAAATACAAATTTTTGGTGTAATTAAAAAAAAAATATCTTTATTTTTATTATAAAATATTTTTAAAATACCGAAAAAATAACTGTTAAAAACAATAGTTTTTAAAAATTATGTAGTCGTTTTATGTTAATTGTTTTTATTGTTTTGTTGCTCGTTTTTATGGATTATGCATCCATTGTAGTTGTTTTATCAATAGTTATGCCAAATACAGTTATAGCCTCTTTGAATACATTTGGTCAATTCTAATTACTTAATTTCCTGAGTGTACATTAAAAATTTAAAGTTCCTGTCTCCATTGATTAGAACTGGGACAATTTTTCCCTTTGTAACTCCATTCAAAATATGTTTTTATTTAAGATTTTAAAAATTGTCTCATCAAGGGACAATGTAAACTGTACACTCAAAAAAATAAGTTAGTAGAAAAGTTAGTAAAACGTCTTGCGTTTCCGATAACGCAAACGCACCACTTTCAGGTTATGACTGTTTTAAAAAGCCCTTAAAATAAGCTTTTCGAAAAAATAAGCATTAGTGAGAATTAACTTTTTTTTTGTGGAAGTTACAACAAATTGAAAATTAAACACATGAATATTTATACCCGTACGAAACTCAAGTTGTTAGGGTAGTATATAAAAATCCATGTATGTAAAAACCCTTTCGGTTTGTAAAAGCACATAGTACAATGTATTAATTCTATATAAATGTATAAATATGTACAAGTATGTATCCCCTTCTTGTATGTATACAAAAAATATCCTTTGTTTGGAAAGTAACCATTACTACTGCATTTTGTATCTGTTACCCTTTTCGTTTTGTGTTGCTGTTAATTTATAAACACTGCCAAGGGGAGTCTCCCGATGGGTTCCCTTCGATATAAATGAAATTTAGATATATGATAAAGAAGAACAAAATAAGGGACACGTATTTTTACGGGTTAAAAGGTGGGTCCAAAGTTACTACATAATTGTATGGAAACACGTCTGAAACTAATGAAATTGATATTTTTTTTGAACGCAATTTTGGTGTACTCAAGAAAACAACAATTTTGTTGCCATTTATTCGCATAAAAGACGAACAATTGCGAATGTCGAAAAAAGCTCAGACACCCTCCGATTACATTTAATCGTCATTAATATATATATATTTTTCCAATGAAAATGAAAATTATTCAAGTTCGAGGCCATACTCTATATTTCTTTATTAGGATATTGTCCTAACAAATAATCTATAGAGTTTTTGTTTTCACATTTATTATTTGACTCTTTCAGGAATGTGTTGATAGAACTATTTCGGGAATTTTCTAGATTCCCATAAAAAAAACATAATTTTTATTTTTTAATAAAAATTATATCAAACTTATTATGCTTAATCCAATTGTAATTATTCAACAAAAGTCCAGTTTTAATATCGCTTAAAACATATTTTCTTTTAATAACAAAAATACTTGAAATTTATCGGACATGTTTCGTGTACCAGCTAATGCGTCTCCAAAAGCTCTTTCATTTGGTACACCATTTGTCTAAAATTTCTCTAAAACAATTTGAAATAACCCAAAAAAAAGGTCTAACTTTTGACCCCACTTTTTAACACCTAAACCGTTATTTTTTGTTTTTTATCACATATTCAAATTTCATTAAGATCAGAGAGAACCCATCGGGAGACTCCCTTATGAGACAACTCACGCATAAGTACGTTGTCTCACTTACGAATAAGTAAATATGTACAAAAAACTAAATAATATGCACTAAAAATCCAAAAATATTCACTAAGAATCAAACAAATATGCAAGTACAATTTTTGGATTTTTAAAAATCAATTTATTACTCGAGCTTGTTGGTTTAAAAATGATATCCAATATTCAGAATTACAAATGTTTTCTTTCATTTGTTCTTAATTAAAACTTAATTTTAATTTTTACAAAATATGCAATAAATTGAAAAATATGCAACAAAAAATGCCAAAATATGCCATAAATATGCATTTATAGGAAAATGTGCAAGAATATGTACTTATAACAAAAAATGCAAAAATATGCAACAACTAATCGATGCCATTTTGATGCAAATTCTTTAAACCGGAAATGTATTTGGTCAAAATCTATTTTGGCCTACTGACAAAAAACATGCATTTGCATGAAATTCCTTGCCCTAGTAATCACATAAGACAGTTCAAACAAATTTCAAAGCGAATTTAAACTGAAATTTATGTCACTATTTCACTATAACAATTTTTCCCATTAACTAAATGACAAAAGTAAAATCATAATTCATTTAAATTTCAAATGAAATTGTGAAAAATATATTATGAAATTTTCACTTTTACCCAAAAGTTAAGTACCAGAACATGGCCATATAAGTAGATTTATTTGAATTCAAAATACAATATGTGACCACATTGCGACAGATGCCAAATAAATTTTTAATAAACACATATTTTTACAAGAACTTTTCTGTCTAAAGCTGCGTTTACATTTATTTTCGAAATCCAATTTAAACTAGATTTTGATCATATGCTAGCGTAGAACATTACAATAACTAGATTTCGAAATCTAGTTTAAACTGGATTTCAAGCATAATAAGCATTAGAGCGATTTAGAATGTTACACTGTATTGCGTATTTATCTGTTTCAGACTGACCCCATATATGAAAAAGCATCCAGTTTCTTTAAAATTTCTTACCGTGTCTGTTTAGTCTGCGATATGACAATTTAGATTTCTGGACTTTTAAAAAATTTATATTATTTTGTTAAAATGTACATTTCCCATTTAGCAAAGATATGAAATAAAAAATAGAATTTTTTCTTTGTTTCAGTTTTAGTAGTGTATAAAATGATACACGAACTAGATTTTGAAATCTGGTTTACACTGGATTTCGAGGGTAATGTAAATGCAGCTAAAGATCTCTTTCGATTACCCTTTATGTACGTTTTTATCAATCAGTTATTGCATTGCAACATACGAACAAAATAAAAACAGAACCAATTGTGGCACTTTTCCATGAGTTGTGTTGAAAGCTCTAAATCGAATTGAACGAAATTCAAAATAAAACTTGAAACATTTGCGTGCAAATACTGCAAGTATACAAATATATAATATTTATGTATACCTCGCTCATATTTATACTGACTGCCTCTGCCTCTATGTAGTTTTAAAAGTCTACTTCAGTAAAACCGCCACCATTGAAATTATCAATATCAACATAACAGACTTTCAAAAGAATTATGTCTTTAGCTTAGATTAAGAAAATATATTACTGAAACTCCTTATAACAAGGATAAGCAGAGAGCAATTACTTTATTTTTGCTAAATCGGTAATATAATCTTTTCCAAAAAAATCTTTTGGACAAATTCTTTAAAATAATATTTCTTTTCTCAAGCATTAACTTTACACTCAAAAAAGATTGACAGTTACTACACGACAGTTGTTTACGTAGTAATCTGTAGTTGTTGTTTTTAATTGCAACTACAGTTGTTTTCATATTTGGTAAGTTATTTAAAAAAACAACTAAAAAAACTACTGTATTTTTGTAACAGTTGTTTGAAGCAGTTATTTTAGTTTTTTTAATAAACAACTACCAAAACAGCAACAAAAACTGGTTAAACATTAGTTCAAATTTTGTTTTTTAAGTAAAACCGTTTAAGTAAATGTTTTGCTGAAAACTCAATTTCACCAAAAAGAAAAATTGCTGTAAGTTAGTTAAATATTTTAAATACCAAACATTTGTTTTGAGTGTAATTGTTTTAAAGTAAGTTATCGTTCATTGTCCTCCCATTCAATGTATTTCACACACATTGATATGTGTTTGGAGTGTAGACATACATATCATTCATTTACTAGGAGACTGTCATAACTCTAAAAACACGATTTTGCTGAAATCGGGTTTAAAGTTTTCAATCTATATTTGCCTCGAGCCTGTCTCTATTTATTTATTTTTTTATAAATATTGTTTTTATAATACAAATTCTATTGGCGCGAGTCGCTAATTACCGAGCAAAGTTTCTCTATAAAGTAAAATGCTACTAGTTTTCACATAATTTTTGAGAATATTATTAGTTGAAATGCTCTTTTATTAGTTGAAATGCTTGGCAACGATTATTTGTGTGTGGTATAACTATTAAATCTGCATCATTAACTCAAAAATTTCGTTTTTTGACTTATGACTGTCTTTAAATAAATGAGCGATATGTAATATAGCAGCGGGTGTCTTTGTTTTAAATTTTGTTAATGTTGTTGTTGTTATATACCTGCACACCAACACATAGAATGCTCTATATGTTATTGTTGTTTTTACATATATTTTTCCCTTTAGCGTTGTGCTCTTGGAGTCTTTGATTACTGGAGGTCTTTAAATTTTGTTTTATTATTATTATTTTCCCTTTCCCTATGAGTTATATACTCCTTTGTGGTATAAAACTCACTTCACTTTTTTGAATCCATGAATGTTTGGGGTTATTTGTGGAATGATTTGTAGATTTAACTCATTAATGGCACGTCATTGATCCGCTGGACATTTTTCAACTAAACATTCCAGATATGTAGATCCATGCTTCATTAAGAGATTTTTGTACTTTTTTTTGCCTTAAAGCGCCCTCTAGTGGAAATTTGGCAACCAAAGTTGTAAATTTGACAGAATATAAACGGTTGAAGATATTTTAAAAATTTAAATTTTGTATAATTTTGTGAAAAAATTTTTATTAAAAAATTTATGAAAAATTATTTCTTTAAGTTAACCGATTTCTAAAACGATCGCCGGTTTCGACCATTTTTTAAAATTGCCATATTATTTATGTTTTAAGTGAATACGGAATAAATTTTGGAATAATTTGGAATTTGTGGATTTGAAAAGATCGCCTTTAGATTGGTCAGATTTTCCAAAATTATATACAATCGATAAACTAATTTCTAACAGAGAAATACATTTTCATATTTTTTCTTCTACATAACAATACAAAATATAAAATATTAGTATTGTTTATATTTTTAAAAAATGTTTCATCAAAAATGTTCAAAAATTGATTTCTTCAAATAATTATTTGGCAACTCTGTATAACAATTTTTCACAATTTTTTTATTCACGATTGTAGTCAAGCCGGTTAATACTACTAAGGGTTTTAAAACATTTAATTATCTGTTTCCAGTAAAAAAATATAGCCGTTTAAAAGTACTGGGTCGAAAAATTAACGCTGTGTCAAAAATGAGTTAATTTTTGCAAAATAAAAATTTATTTAAAGCTTTTAAAAATAGCCTGTTCACACTAGACTCATAAATTAAATTTTTCTTTTAAATTTCATTTAGGTTTGGTATATAAACGATCTATTATAATGTTTAAAGCATGGTTGGCAAACACTAACTTTTTATTATAAGTCCAGTTGCATACCACTCCCCCATATCAATATCACAGGGCTTATTTAAAAATTTAAACTATTCAATGTTGTTATATCTGCAAAATACCGTTAAAAAATCGGGGTTTCGGTATTTTAGCGTTATTTTAACTTAAGGTCGAGATATTTCTAAATCAAACCCGTAAATTAGCGAAATAAAGCAGTTTAAATAAGAAGAAACATGTTTTTAATGTAATCCCTTTTTTAAAATTTTCATTTCGGTCTTAATGTAATTGTGGTAGCCAACTATCGTTATTATGAAAATGTATTGAATGCCAACCCTGGTTTAAAGGATAAACGAATTCTAATCCTTTTTTTTTTGTTATTTGTCTTAATCTATGTACTATAAAATTTTTGTGTTGGCTCTGTTGAAAACATAATTTGGATTAAATCCAAATATTTTATTTGACAAAGGTATAGTAAATTTATTTGGCAAATACTACACGATAACCTATAAAATGTTTACTAATGTAATTCGTTTTCATAAGTTAAAAAAAAAAAATATTTTACAAAAATTGGATACTATTTTACTGCCAACAACACAAAAACTGTATGGATACACTGACAAAAATATGCTTATTATTATTAAGAAAATTTTCCGCTTTTATTTGATTTTATAAGACAGCCGTATGTTTAGGGATAGAAAAGAGTGCTAAATCTGATAACATTTTTTTCTGTGTGCGAGCTTTCAATAAAATAAACTCCTTTTTGTAGGCTGTTGTGAATAAAATATTTTGTGTTCGCCTGCCAATTGTTGTGTTATACAAACTCATAATTTTTCATTATAAAACTACGAATAACCAGATAAGAAAAACCAATATTTTTGTTGAAAGTTTCAAGACATTTAAGTTTTTTTTTATGATAGCTGTCATAAAATGTATGTACATTAGAGCGGCATTTTTTGTATAACCTATGCCAATTTAGTAAATGGACAATTCTAAAATGCTTGTAATTAAAAAACTAATATTTTTTTTTGAAAAAGTATTTATATTTACAGTAAATACTATACATTATTAATTCACTTTTTGTAGAGAGCCAATGGACCGATATATTCTATTTGGCATAAAATACTTATGCTTGATACATCCAATTATGCTTGGGACGAAATTCATGTAAACTTTTTTTACATTGCTTTTAATTTTGTTCTTCAATTCTTCAGTGCATTTGGCTTCCCAACCATTTTCATACACTTTTTGGCATAAAAGACCCCAAAAGTTCTCAATTGTACATACTTTTGGAACGTTTGGAGGATTTGAATATTGCGTTACAAAAACTAGTTTTTTTTGCATTAAACCATTCTAACGTCTTACTGGAATATTGACAGCTCGCTAAATCTGGCCAGAATATTATATAGTCTTTAGAGTGTCAATCTCTGATAAATTTTTCCAATTTTGCTAAACATTTATTAATGTAAACATTGTATCCTTGGAAACGCAAAATTTTCTGCATAAATTGCGATTTGATGCCCCAATTTGATTAACCGCCGGTTTTCCCATTTTTTTTGACATCTTTTCTTTTTAATCCCTGTTGATGCCACTCCATTTTCAACCCGTTTGAATATGGAATATATTGTGCTACGTGGTACTTGTTCCTGAATGAAATTATGTAACACTTAGTTTTTAGGATACCGTCCAATCATATCGTACACATGTTTTCCTAAACTGTTTTGTTCAACCACTTTCATTTTGAATTTTTTCACTTTTGAATACTTACAATAATAAAAAGTTTTATTGACATGCATTATGAAAAAAAACATGCATACCCAGGCAGAAAAATACAATCGGCTTAGTGTTGGCAAAGCGTCTGCTACGCTCGGTTATGCGTTGGTAGAACGTGGCATTAACAATTTTGTCAGTATTGTCCTGTTACCCGATTGATAACGTTGGCATAACGTTAGTAATCCAAAAAATGTTTTGCTTTTAAAATAGCTTAAATTAATTTTGAGAAATATGTATAACAAAACACATTCAAAAAGTTCGGTCTTATTCTTATACATCATATTTAAATGTGTGAAATATAATTAAAAAATGCTTCTAGTTGGTTGTAATATTGGTAAAAACAATGTTGGCAAAACATTTTGCGGCTGATACTGACAAAGTACATGCTTTGCAAACGAACTAGTGTTTTCCTAGCACAATATTAATTGTACCTTTGGTAATTTTTAACGCGGTACTCAAAAAATAACAGAGTCTGTCGGTAATATTTTATTTATACAGTGAATACTCTGAAAAAAAAATCTGAAAAAAAGTCAAGACCCTAGGACTATACTATTTTTTTTCTAAAGGCTTGATGTGCGCTGAATCCAAATCTGACCTCAGAATTTCTCCATCACATCAGATTTTTTAAATAAAAATCCTTATTCCTTTTCGGAGATTACAATTTCAAACAAAAAAGTTAAATATTCAAACAAAAAAGTTAAATATTCAACATTTTCCTGCAGCAATTATCGTTGTGGTGTAATGGTTAGCGCGTTGGACTTTTACACAGAAGGTGCCGGGTTCGATCCCCGGTGCCGGCAACATCAAAATAATATGTATGAGTTTTTTCTATCCCTCATACGTATTGCAATGTCCACCTTCGGTGTTCCCATAGCAATTAACCCCACCGAAGTAAAATAATGAATCAGGGCTATGAACCAAAAAGCTTCAATAAGTTCGCCAACTTTCCATCAGGTGGCGAGCAACAACTGTTCTAAGACTTATCATCTCGCGCAATTACAGTGTTGCCATGTCTGAAGCCCTTCATCTTTCCCAACCTTTCATCTCTATACTATCCCTTTCCAAAGAAAGCAACACACTAAATATAGGAAGTATTTCCTGAGTGTTGCCTCTCTTTAAAAAAAAAAAAAAAAATTGAATTTATTTTTTTTATTAAAGTTTCCTTTTGATCATAGGGCCTGATATGAAAGTAGAATATATAAGCTTTGAAATAAGCTAGGATTTATAAAAATCGGAGAACTATTTATAAAGTTAAAGCAAGTTAAACCATAGGCAATTTTCTTAGTTACACTAAAAATGTCGAACTTTGAGTCGTGATTCAACGCGAACTACATTGAATTTCGAACAACTTAATACAGCACATATATTATAGGAATGTTGCACATCGATGTGCTCACTTTCAATGAAATCCAAACACATTCATTTCAAAAACTACTAAAATCAGTTAGACATTTTTTGGAATAAATCAGCTTTGATCCTACTTTTTTCTTTCAAAAAGTTTTTTGAACAAAGTTAAATTCGCTTTGTTATAGCATCCTAAATATAGCATAAAACAGGGGTTTTAAAACCCTATGTTCCAAGATCAGATTCAGCGCACATCATGATATCAGCTTGACGAATGAAAAAAAGGGATTTTGTCGAAAATTTTAGAAAAATTCTTAAAAGCTGTTGGCTTATAGAAGGTAAAACAAAACACAAAAAGTGTCTTATTTTAGTGTTCGTGTCCAGTTAGGAGAGGGTACACTATTGGGAGGAAACTTTACTGTAAAATATTCATTGGGGGAACTATTCAAAAGAAGTGACTGATATTGGGAGCGGTGTCATCAAAATTTAAAATTATATAGTTTGGACCTTTATAGTTTCTTGTATTTTTTCGGTTTACATTTAGTTTTATTGTCTTCAATTTATTTGTCGGTTTCTATTAAGCAACAACATGTAAGCTTATCTCTAATTTAAACTGCCTTTTTATTTAGGTCTATTTATATGATTTTTTTGTTTGTCTGATAACTATATCGGCTTTTTAAATATTGACTTTGTATTTCAAGTCAGTGGCACTACATATTTGTATCAAGTACATACACTTTACTTACATATATCGAATTCATACTCATATCTTGTGAATACATTTTTGTGATAATTTTTTAAACATACATAAATTTGTTTAGTTTATGATTTTGATACATATCATCAGGGCAGCGACTTTCATGCAAATGCTTGTTTGTAGTCAGCAGCCCAAAATCGATGTTGACCAAATACTTTTTTCGAATCAAAGAATTTCCAACAAAATAGCATCGATTTGTTTTTGTATATTTTTGCATAAATGCGTATTTATGCATATTTTGCAATAAATGCATATTTTAATATATATTTTGGGGTTTTTTGTTGCATATTTTCAATTTATTTGCATATTTTGTAAAAAGGAAAATTAAGTTTTAATTAAAAATAGCCAAAAAATTATCCTAAACATATCATCTAGTTGTAATTTGTTAGACATTTATATTGTATATCCTTTTCATACCAACGCTATCGAGTATTAAATATATTTTTAAGTATCAGCAAATTTTAAGTGCATATTTTTTTGATTTTAAGTGCATATTTTTGGATTTTGAGAGCATATTTTTTGGTTTAAGCGCATATTTCAGATTTTTTAGTGCATAAAAGTCGCTGCCTTGCATATCATACTTATATTATGTAAATACTTATACATGATTTACAAACAAAATATATATGAAATTTTGAAATTATCTATGAATTTGTAATATTAAATTTTTATTTATGTACACAGAGAGAATTTTGTTTTACGAAAAATAATCAGTTAATCAATGAAACTTTTCTTCACAAAATTATTGAAAATTTTAATTTTTTTAATAAAACTTCCGTAAGTGTATGGAAATTTTAATAAATAAAATAATTCATACAATTTTTTGAAAACTTGCATTAACTTAATGAAAAGTTTTAATGGACGAATTCCAGTACAATTTCATTTATTCTATGCAAAAATTCATGAATATAATGCAGATAATTTTCTCAGTGTATATTTTGGTATGTATACAAAAATTGTTATCATATTTTTATTTATATATGTACAGGGTTGTCAGCAGTTCTGCCAGATGACTTTGGTAAAATATCGTCAATTGTAGGATATTCTTTGGAAAAAATGTCAAATTAATTTAAAAATATCGTCATATAAATCGTGATTTTAGTTTAACCAAATTTATTACTAATGCCTTTTAGTCTGAAGAAACGAGTTGCTTATACGTCTCTCTGAGTTTTGAAAAAACATATTTTCCAAAAATATAAATCAATTTACATTAAAGAAATAAAAAATGGTTTTAAAAAATAAATAAATGAAATAAAAAACACCAATTAATTAACTAACAAAGCCCGCAAATTCGGAGCAATGATAAATACAACTTTTAAGTGACTCCAAAAAGTGTAAATGAAAACAATAATTTTTTTGTAAAATCATTACAAAATATTATCTCACCAATCTAGAAATCTGTCTCAATATAAGTGATAATTTTTTAGACTCATAAAAAACTAAAAAAATATTTGAGCAGAGCACTATAATAGGAAAAACTAAAAGATGGAAATTTTTCGGACCCTATATATGAGTAATTAATTCTGTTCCCAACGAATTTAAATTTATTTTCATCGGGATAAACATTAATTTCATTTATAGTAATTAAATGTGCTAAAGTCCCAAAACTTATTTAACAAATTGTGAATCAATCTGATGTAGGCGTGTCCCTATCCGGATTTCATTCCTGCCTAAGGAAATCTTCAGGGGACTTTGTTATTAGAATTTCTAGAGATATTTGTTATGTTAATTCACAAACTCAATGAGAATTTCTTGTCCTCGTCTAGGAGCGAGATTCAAAATTTAAAATATCAAAGAAAAAACAAAAACAACAACAAAATATTGTCACAATTGGCTTTGTCATCTTCCAAATACTACTCTGTTTTTTTGACAGACCTAGCAATGTAGTGACGTTTATTCAAGTAAATCAACAATAGAAAATCATATGGTTTCTATTAGTGTCAGTTACATTTAAATTTGCACAAGCACCTGCATATTTGTTATTTAAATTTATTTTCATCGGGATAAACATTAATTTCATTTATAGTAATTAAATGTGCTAAAGTCCCAAAACTTATTTAACAAATTGTGAATCAATCTGATTTAGTTGTCCAAAACTTATTCCAAAAAAGTCATGCAAGGTTTCATAACAATACAATATTTTATGTTTTCCTGATAAAAAAATCGTAATTTTGGAACCAAAAATCGTCAGATCGTCATTTAACAAATTTTTGATAAAAAGTCGTCAAAATGACGATAAATTGTCAAATCTGGCAACTATGCTTGTCAGGTTTATTTTTAAGTTTTTCGCCAAACAGAGTATTGAAAATCGCCAAAAAAAAAAAAAACTTTATGCTTAATTTTTGCATTAAAAAAGTCGCCAAAATTTTTTTTACATTTAAAACAAAATATGTATTTAAAAATTGTGTCAATTACATTTTCAATAATTAATATTCAAAAAATCGGTACAATGTTCGAAAATTGTTTAAAATTTTTTAGAATATAGCGAACACCGATAATATTTGCAAAAGAAAATCATAAAACCGATCAGAAAGTAGTATTTCAGCCTAGCAGTTTCTTTTTCGTCGAAGGTTAATGAATATTCTTTGGCTTTTTAATGTTATTAAGCCCAGCAAAAGAATGCTTCTTATTGAGCATTTTCATCAATGAATTTAACATTGGCTTGTCATGGGTGGTAAGATGTTCATATAATGCTGCAAAACAACTCACAGCAAGAACTAATATTTGGAATGCTTCTTTATTTAAATTCATCGATTGAAACGCCAAATTAGAAGACAAAAATTTTATCATGGAAAATATTGTTTCTCAACGTAGCCTCATTTCACGGAAAAAGACAGAAATGAGTGTCTTTTAATAAGATTTGCATTATTTGAAAAAAGTACCTACATTTCAACTAATTAAAAATACATGTCGCTTTTCCCCAACGCTGCAAGTTTTAACGCAAAAAATCTACATGTATAGATTTTGACTGATTCAGCGTATCTTTTACCTTTAGTATAAAAATGTGGTTTAGTTCTTATGTCAAATATTGTTCGGCCTGAATATTTAGGTACAAAAAGTACCTTCATGTACTTAGAAGAGCTCCCCACTGTAAATTGGAAATTGTTTTTCTAGTGAATGTATTTCCCAAGTCTAGTGTCTTCATTTTGAATTAGTTTGGTTGGATCTGAAAGTTAATCCTTTACAATATTTTTTGTAAAGGATCAAAGGAATTCATTCGCGGGTTTCAATTGCTCGTGTTTGATATATGACATTTTATGACTTGTGGTTGTTATACACTAAAAAAAAAATGTAATATATTTAAGAGAATTCCATATTTTTTATTTTGTAGCTACTTCGGTTAATTGTTATTCAAAAGTTTTTGTATGCGAAAATTTATTTTTATACATAAATTCACTTGTATAAAAGCAAGGGACGTCGAACGAGTCGATGGCTATACGTTTCTGTTTATTTTTTGTGGATACCCGACGAACAAAGTTTATATAAGACCAGATTTCAAAACACTTTTCTTTACATCAACCCACATCAAGCCTTTTTCAAATGTCGCAAGTTGGGTTTTGGAATTTTCGGACTTTTTCATCTCCCGGGATTCCCGGGATGAAAAAGTCCGGAAATTCCCAAACCTTACTTGCGACACATAATTTTACTTTAGTTTATTTTAAACAATTAATTTGTGTCTAAGAAATGTTTTTTTTTTTGTTAAAAGTAGGTTTTTATTAAAACTTAAATACATACAATTTAAAACATATAAAGTAATTTCTTTCTTTAACAAATTCCAATGATTTGAATTTGGCTTTTTTTTATTAGCCTTTGTAATGTCTATATCGTTTTTAGTTTCAGTTTGAAACTTTCATCGACTTGGGTTTCACATATGTCATTGTCACGGCTGGATATTTCAAACAGGAGTTTGCGGGAATTCTCTCCCGGGAATTCACATACCCCAAACCCTAGTCGCAAGACATATTTTTATTAAAGCAGTTTAAATTTTTTTTTTCAAAAATCGCAAACTTTTGTTCGGGTGTTGCCTCGGGTTAATGCTATTTAATCGCAACAATAATTGATAAAAATCGAAAGTTGAAAAAATGGCGGTCTACATATTTAAAAAAAATATATATATGATTTTTTATAATCATATCCGCACTTTTTTCATCGTGTATATATTTTAAATGTGAAATATGTAGAAATGAGTGTATTTTAAATGCGTGTGGTTCTGCTTTGTTAGTGTTTATGGTCACGCTATGGTGACTGACTTCTTAATGTAAAAAAAAGTTGGCTAAAAAGTTATTGCCAAGATGTTACCATAGTAATAATATAATACCAAAAATGTTTACACTCACAGTAATAAGAAGTCATATAGTTGTTATTGTATTTAGTAAACTGTGACTGAGTCCTTAAAATGTTATTTACAAAACTTTCTATTTTTTTTCGACAAACATACTATATTGCAACATCATAAGCGTTTGAATTTGTAGGAAAACTACTAGTAAAAAAAGTTGTTACACAAAATTAACATGAAATTTAAAAAATGTATTCAAACGTTTCGTGATACACTGCGTTGCAAAACTATAATTACACTTTAATTTCACTAAATTTCGTAAGTTAAAAAAATAGATGAGTTTAACCGACATAAATGGTAAACCAATGTAAAATTAATAACAATTCCCACAATAATAATATTTATATTTTATTTTACTATTTAAAAAGGAATAACAAAATCAATTAGTGGTTCATAACTATAAATACTCTTAATTTAATAGATACAAATTTAAGAAAAATATTTTACAGCACCAGTTTTAATAATACGTACTTTATCCCTTTTTTTTAATCAACTCGAAAATTTGATCAGATATACTATACTGTCTATTAGATTTATTTGAAGTTCTTCCTTTATAGATCTCCACACATCAACAAATGCTTCTTTTAAATGAAAAACGCCTTCATATTGACGGCTTTCAGTTTGAACTCGTCAGGTTAATACTCCCCAAATATTCTTAATGGGGGTTCGATCTGGAGAACATGCGGGCCATTACAATACTCTGGAATTCCTTTAAGAGCATACTTACGATTAATTTGGACACATTTACCTTACATACATCGAATATCTGATTAAAACTCTTCATTGAGTTTCTGGCACAGTGGATTATTTTATGCCGGTCCCGATCAAAAAGCTTTTTTATTTTTACCATATGTACTAGGATTATTTACAACATTTGTGACAACCGCATGTGAACAGCTTATTTTTCTGCAAATTCCCGAAAACTTTAGCCACTGTTTATATAGGCTGAAATTTGTGCTTTTTCAAAATCACTTAGATATGAACCAAGAGACATTTTATTTCAAATTGATTAAAATTCCTGTAAAGAGACTAACTAAAGAAATATTCTACAGTAATTAATATAAAAAAAAATTAATTACGATTGTCATTGTCTGACGGTTGCAAAACACTTTCTAACATAAAATTTGAATAAACTTGCTTAACGGCGACTCAATCTCTAACCTACACTTGGTATCCAACTATTGTATGTGAATAAAGCGCATCATAAAACGTGATAATTACTTGTGAAAAAGAGATAGGATTAAGAAGAAAAAGCATTCTAGTTGAGAAATGAATTGTGCATTGGTATTAGCTAATTCTGTCTCTTCTGATCAAAACAATACTTGTGTGTACGTAGTGTGACCAAACTCCAATTTAGTCGCAGTCAACGCTGTGTCGACCGTGGCTCAACTGGTTAAGAGGTGAGATTACGATGCATAGCTTTGATGCTAAGACTGTGAGTTCAAATCACAGTACGACACCAAAAAATAAAAAGTTTTTCATATAGAGCAAAATTAACAATATAAAATACTTTGTTCAATTGACACATAAATTAACCACTGACGAGTCCCAGGAGGGGGACGAAACTGCGGCAGTCTGGTGTATCCCTTGTGTCCGTAAAATTTTTCAATAAAAATGTTTTCTTCTTCTTCTTCCTGTAAAGAAACTAACTAAAGAAATATTCTACAGTAATTAATATAAAAAAAAATTAATTACGATTGTCATTGTCTGACGGTTGCAAAACACTTTCTAACATAAAATTTGAATAAACTTGCTTAACGGCGACTCAATCTCTAACCTACACTTGGTATCCAACTATTGTATGTGAATAAAGCGCATCATAAAACGTGATAATTACTTGTGAAAAAGAGATAGGATTAAGAAGAAAAAGCATTCTAGTTGAGAAATGAATTGTGCATTGGTATTAGCTAATTCTGTCTCTTCTGATCAAAACAATACTTGTGTGTACGTAGTGTGACCAAACTCCAATTTAGTCGCAGTCAACGCTGTGTCGACCGTGGCTCAACTGGTTAAGAGGTGAGATTACGATGCATAGCTTTGATGCTAAGACTGTGAGTTCAAATCACAGTACGACACCAAAAAATAAAAAGTTTTTCATATTGAGCAAAATTAACAATATAAAATACTTTGTTCAATTGACACATAAATTAACCACTGACGAGTCCCAGGAGGGGGACGAAACTGCGGCAGTCTGGTGTATCCCTTGTGTCCGTAAAATTTTTCAATAAAAATGTTTTCTTCTTCCTGTAAAGAGACTAACTAAAGAAATATTCTACAGTAATTAATATAAAAAAAAAATTAATTACGATTGTCATTGTCTGACGGTTGCAAAACACTTTCTAACATAAAAATAATTCTTTAATTTTTCTTTATTTGCTATTCTTTATTGTTTATCGTTATATGTAATTATATATAATTATATAACAAAATATTAATACACAATTTTTATCTTACATCAATTAAGTAATCTATTAAATGTTACACAATAATATATCAGTTATCGCACTTTTAAAAACAGTTATAAGTTTTAAAAAATGTTTGTAATATTAGAAGAAATAACAAAAATCATTTGTAATTATAGTTATGCAACGCAGTGTACATACCATTGCTCTCATATGTATGCAAATTTTATTCAAATGAGAAAAAAAAAAATCGTAAAAAATTAACACATTACAAAACAATTGAAATAAATGTTGAACTTTTAAAGTATTTTAAAAAATTTTAATATTTGATACACATGCTGTGTGTACACTCGAAATTCTATGTCTGTTATGTGTAAAGTATTTTTCATGAACAGAAAGAATAAGCATATTCAATTTGTGCCCAAAGTAGTTAAATTTTATTCCGAATGGTTAAAAATATCATTGATCTTTTTAATATATCTAATTAAATAATGGAAATGAACGAACTGAGATGTAAACTATGTATAATGCCCTACTCTATTCTTAATATCATAAAAAAATTCTTTAAGTGTATAGGAGTTATTTCAAAAATTTTCGGACCTGTAGCTTGGGGTGTCTAGAACAAAAAAAAAAAAAAATAAAGGATACCACTCAATCGATGCGTATTAAAGAGCTTAATATGGGAAAAACTAAGTAAACATTTTTTAAAATATTTTTAAATTGTCTGTAGATTAATTTTGGTCAAATAGAGGATTTTTTAGTTTTGAGCAACTATACTTAAAAAATAAGACATGTAAAGTTTCACGTTAAAAAGTCTTCGCTGTTTAAAAGTCGAGAAGTATAAAAATCGGACTTGAATCTTACAAGAGTTTTTTCATTCATTTTAGTTTTTTGCGCACAGTTTTTAACTTTCATATATAAACTAATACAAAACGGAGTCACTAGACTTGGTAAATACATTCACTAAAAAAGTAGTTTCCATATCGCTGCTTCCGATTTTTAACCTTTCGCAGTTTTTTTCCATATCGTTTTTGCGCCGTTTAATGGAATTGAGGCTTCAGAACAGTATTTATAAAACGGGTATACCAAGTTGATGAGGTATACCAAGTTGATGTCAGCGCACCAATAACAGCATACAAACATCACAAACTTATAAGGAATTGGCGTAAATTTTTTGAAAAATTATGTTTTTTTTGCGTTTGACATTTACAATTATATTTGAAATTCGATAACGTATTGCGTGAACTGAGTTTCTTAGGAACTTTTAAATTATTAAACGCAAAAATTTTATGATTTCCCGTGTAAAAATAGTTATATCTAGTCATATATAATATGATTAAGTCAAATCTGACTTTGAATGAAGTCTATTACAGGTTATATCATTATATACAAATACATCTGATAATCTATATTGAGAATTTTTTTATATGGTTCTTGATATAATTTTATGTCTCCAACTCTTACTCTATATGTAACTACATAAGCTATATAATAATCCAAATATATGTAGTGATCGATATGATTATATATAATCCCATGCCAAGTCTTATTAAACTATATATGACTTCATACTAAAACAATTTTCCTTATAATTTTATATAACTTTATATATAAAAGCAAACATATTTTGGTAAAGTTCTATATTAAATTGATTTATCTGCAAGTTAAGGCTTTATAACATGGTTTTGGGCTTCACATATAACCATATTAGTTTTATAACGAAATAATTTAAAGTGATTGCTTTTATATAATTTCAAACAAAAAATTGGTACATTTTATAAGACAAAACCACTTAATTATATATTTTTTAAACACTAAATGTTTTCTTGTTAATTTTAAAACATTTCGTTGTTTTATTTAAAAAAAATTTGGGTATTTAAAATTGTCGATTTCCAGAAATTCGAGTTTTCAACTTAAATAAGCATAACTTCAAGTCACAAAAAACATACCTACAATCGGTTAAAATTATTCAAAATCAGATCTATTTATATTCAATTAGATATAACTTAATATCCCATATATGTACAATTCTCGGATAAAATTGTATCAAATTCTATCTCATTTAATATAAGTAGACACATGTAGTTAGATGACCAATTTTTCGGATAAATTTGTATGTGTTTATATATGGGAACTTATCAAATAATATTAAACTCCAATTAAAATTACATATTACGGTATACAAATAAAGTAAATAAAGACAAATTAAGGAATTATTTTTGCTTATTATGCAATTTTAATCCATTTTGCAATTAAATGAAGCTTGGTTCATATCTAAAAAGGGAATATTGACCGGCGTAAAATAATCAACTGTGCCAGCAACACAATGAAAAGAACAAGACAATGCCTCAGTACATGTAATTCGTCAGACGATGGAATGTCTGTCATAAAAAAATATAAGAGTATTGGAATGACCCGCATGTTCTCCGGATCAAACCCACATTGATAATATTTGGGGAGTATTAATCAGTCCAGTTTAAGCAGAAAACCGTCGATATGAAAGCGTTTTTCATCTAAAAGAAGCAGTTGTTGATACGTGTAGATCTATAACGAAAGAACTTCGCATGAATCTGATAGACATTATGTCTGATCGAATTTTCGAGGAGGCCTGATGCTTTAAAATATTTTTCTTAAATTTTGATATATTAAGTGAAGTGTGTTCATAGTTATGAAACACTAATTGCTTTCGTTATTCCAATTTAAATAGTAAAATAAAAAAATAAATAAATCATTATTTTTTGTTAAATATTATTAATTTTCCATTGGTTTTACATTTGTGCAGGTTAAACTCTTCTACTTTTTTTTGTTAACTAACGAAATTTTGTGAAATTAATGTGTAATTATAGTTTTGCAACGCAGTGTACAATGAGATCTATAAATGTATGTAATATTTGCGCTGTTAAAGATAAATGATTAAAGCGGATGGATTTATTATGCTTAAACATCGGCTAACACACACACCAAAGTTTATTCATGTCAAACAAAAAAAAAAAAAATGTTGTGAAAAAATTTTGCCACAAAATGTCGAACACTTTTGAAATTCCTCATATACATTTACAAAATACATATGAATTCTTTTAAAAAGTGATAACATATCGCAAGTTTACAATTTCGATATATATTGTTTTTTATCAAACGCTGGAAATTTATTTTATTCGATATTGCTTAATTCCTTTGATAAATTATAATTGGAAATATATAGTATAATTTTGTGATACTTTCAAACAACTGGAAACCATTTAAATTCTATTTTATTTATTTTTAAATTTATATGTTTTGTACCAGCGATTGCTAAAAATAAAAGAAGCAAAAATATTTAGAAATTTTAAAATATACATACATACATACATAAAACAATATTATTTTATCCCCAGCCTTGCTTTTGTAAATCACTACATATTTTATATTTCATACATCGATGGCCATAAGTTGATGCCTCGTAAATGACACTTAATTAATCACTAGGGCAAGGAATTTCATGCAACTGAAAAAGGCATATAGGCGCATATAAAATGCAAATGTTCAGCAAGAAGTTAAAATTTTAAAATGATTTAGCTTAAATCAAAACATACGCTCAAAAAGTTTGGCAGTAGAATCTACCGAAAATTACAGCTAAAATAACTGTAAATTCAGTTCAAAGTCGACAAAGGTAATTACCGTTAAAAATAACTAAAAATTAAGTTGTTTTTAACTGTTGAAAAACAATTAGCAAATGCAGTAAAAATAACTAACAATTTATTACTACAATAATCTTTAACCAGCTGCAAAAATTGGTCAAAACTACTGTTATGAAGAGTTAATTTTTTTGGTATTTTATAAATATTTTTTCTTTCAATTACAATACAAATTGATATATCCTATATCGTATTTAAAAGGCAAAGTCAAAATTCCAAAAGGTACTCCAGTTATGACGCTTTTACGCATGGAAGATACAATTAAATTTTCTAATTATTATTTGCAAACTCTGAACATATTAATAATAACAAATATAAACTAAACGAGAATTTTTAAAAAGTCGACATACCCGATGAAAAAAATTCCGATAACGGTATATATAATCATATATAGTCATATATAATTCAGTATCACATCGTATTATAGCTGATTCGAAAATGGCATACATAAATTTATCCCATGCGATCCCATGTGATCTCATCTGATATAATTTGATCCGAAAAATGGGTTTATCTAATTTGATCATGTTATATATAATTTGATCAAATTTGATATAACTTTTTAAAACTATTTGGAATCAGCACTAATATTTTGTTTCACATTCCAAATAATAATGAAAATTTAATTATTAATCAATGAACTGGAAAATTAGATGTGATTTTCATTTGACTAATATGTGATGGTAAAAGTGATCGAATTGGTTTCTACCTTATATGTTTAATATGCATATATAACTATCAAAGCTTTTTAACTTTTTAATGTTTTTCTGCTTTTTTTGGACTTTCCGATATTGAGCATTAAAATAGATATTTCTTAAGATTTTTTGGGCTTTTCATTGCTTTTTTAAAATTTTCTGACTTCAAGTTCTTTGTATACTCATGAAATATTATTTATTCTATTAACTTTGAACTTTTGTTTTTAAGTGTAGCTTTTCCAAGTTTTTTTGTTTAACATTTATTTCAATATATTTTTTTTTTGCTTTAAGTACATTGAATTTAGCTTTTTTATGATAATTATATATGAAAGTAATATATTTTTTGTTAATTTTTACCATCTATGTTTATATATAAAACTGATATAATTTTTCTTTTTAATTTTATATCATATATTAAAATAGAGTTTTATGTGAAGCCATATATTATTATATATATAAAAGCGATATAATGTGTTTGGTTTAATTTTATCATATATACTTATACATATTTGACCACTTATGTAATTATATATAATTATATTAAGCAATATGTACCTATATATAAACTGTTTTCGTCGTGTAATTTTCTATTTTAAATAACTAACAAAAATTACAAAAATACAGTACCTTTCAACAGTTGTTTTTTAAATAACTGTCACAATAATTGTTTTGATTTATTTCATAGAAAAACAACTGTAATTGCAGTTAAAATAACAACTACAGATTACTGCACAAACAACTGTCCTGTCGTAACTGTAAAACTGTTTTTGAGTCAAAAATGTATTAAAGAAACTTAAAATAAAAACCGCAAATATGCATAAAAAGTCAAAATATGCAAAAACATGTACTTTTCCAAAAATATGCAACTACGTTTATTCTAAATTTGTAGGTTCGGATAAATATTGAGTCTATATCAGTTTTAGATTTTTGCATGAATCATTGAAAATAGCCCAGACTCTTACTCTGGCGTGGGACGTCCACGCAGGATTTTTACAAATTACTTGAAAGAGGGGTAAAGAGAGAAAAGTCTCTCCCTTGAAGACCAGCCCAAGAACGCCTGCGGGCATACTCCCCTTGAATATAGGTTATTTCGTTGACAAAGTACATTTCGTTGTTTTCGTCAGGAACGTTGTATGGATAGAAAATTCTTCCCCTTAACTTTGCTTTGGCTAGATATTTTAAATTAAAAATATGAGTTCTCCTAAATATATTATCGTCAACCGTTTTGGCCGCTGTTTTTAGTCGGGTAACAGGCCAATACTGTTAAGCCCATGCATAAACTATCGTCACGTTGACACAAATAAAAAGTGGGTATTCTTATGTTTTTTTCGAGTCCATATTTTCAAATATAATTGTAATACAATTTTAAAATTTGTTTTGTTAAAATAAAATTATTACAATATGCATACACTGAGAGAATTATCTTCACTTCAGAAATGATTTTTTTTATAGTTTTAACTATAAAAAAATGTTTAAAGAATTTACGTAAATCTTCAAAAACATTAATAAATTATTCCGACAATGAAGTGTTTTTTAGAATTTATGAAATAGTTTCATAAAGTTCTAAAATACACTGGATTTTGTGCGTAATAGATATGTAATTGTTTATTAACAAAATACATTTTTTGGTAGGCAAATAACGGTTTCATCGAATTAGTGAAACGTATATTTAATTTATGAAACATTTTTATTAAATAAAAAAGAAAACTATAATTTTTTTATGAATTTATAAAATCTTATGAAAAAAATAGTTATGAAATACTTTAATTTACGAAAAAGTACTATGAAATTGTTTCATTAATATCATGAAGATTATTTTTTCAGTGTATCAATGATAAAACAAAAATATTTAAGTTATTAATAGGGAATTAAGACCTCAAAATCAATCTACTTGATTAACTTTAATCACACGTTTTAATCTTCCTCGTTTGCATATTAATTTTTTGACAGTTTAAAGTTTACCTTGACATCTAAAAGATTATCTTTGTCAATTTAAAATAACAAGGTGGCACCGATTATAAGTCACACAATTTGGATCACAATATGTGATCCGGCATAAGATTAACAGGGAAATATAGCAAAAAAATTTGACGACAGCGACAAATTTTTGTTTTGTTTTTAGCGTTGCCAACCGATATTATATTAAAACACAGAGTTGGACACAATTAGTAGCATGAATACAGAGTCGTTTAAAAATAGTAATCTGACAAAAAGCTGGATTAACTGTTAATCAAAAATATAAAAAAAAATGGTTTAAACGACTTGTTTACAGGGAGTTCAGACTGCGAAATTAATCTACTTGATTACATTAATCCATATTTTTAATCTTCCTTGAGTACATATGCATTTTTTGATTAACTTGACAGCTAAAATATTAACTTTGTTTAAAATACCAAGGTGGCGAAGATAGTGATCCGGTATAAGAGGAACAAGGAAAATGCCGGTTTGTCGACAGTGCCAACACTTTTTTGAGGCAGCGTTGCCAACCGTACTTATATAAAAACACAGAGTAGTACACAATTAGTTAGTACGATAGTATAATACAGAGTGGTTTAGAAATAGTAGTCACACAAAAAGTTAGATTAACTGTTAACCAAAAAGGTTAAAAAATGGTTTAATCGCCTTGTTTATTGCTTGATTAAGCAGTTGATCCCATTTTTAGGTGAATTCCCTCTTAGTGCTTGATTAAGTAGTTAATCCCTTTTTTTAGTAGACTAACTTTTCTGTGTAAATATAACAAAAACAAAAATCTGTCACTATTTTGTGGCTTTTTCAAAAGGTCTACAATATTTGTCGAAAAATTTGTATTATATGGATAAGAGCCAGGATATAAGTTAATTTTCTGAACGTAAAAAAAATGTTGACTATTAACAAGTGCAACTTGTTTATAGTTTTTTTTTTTTTTGTTCAAATTTTGAATAATGAGCTCTTAATATTTTAGATATGGATATTTAAATCATGAACTCTGTATATGACGATAGGGGGTCCTGTTTTAAAGTTGTTTCTGTTTTTACTTTTCATACTACTTACCATGGATGGTAACCGATTCGATGCGGTTATTGGTAAGGGTAACGTTATTTTCTTTCATTTCAGTAACGGTATTTTGGGGGTAATAATATTTTACTTATATTGGTAACGGGTTTTAGCGTTAACGGTATTTTACTTATTTCGATAACGGCATTTTAGCGGTAACGGTGTTTAAAATATTTCGGTAATGTTATTTTAAGGATAACGTGTTTTCACTTATTTTGGTTACGGCATTTTAAGGGTAACGTTATTTTTGTTATTAAGGCAATACGCACCGATATTTTTAGCCCCATTATGCCCGAATTACAATGACTGGCTAGTTTATGATAAAATTTTGGGAAAATATAGCTATTCACACCGATTATTTTTTTCTTGATCAGATTAATTCGGTAACGGTATTTTAAGGATATCGGTATAACAGTATTTTACCGACAAAGGTATTTCAATAATTTCGGTAACGGTATTTTAGGGATAACGATAGTCAGTAGAAAGGGTTTTGAATCGATAACGGTATTTTAGCAGTATTGCCTGCCATCACTGCTACTTACATGATTTGATAAACAGATGTTTTGTAGTATCGAGTTACTCTTATGTATATTTTTTTCGCTAAAAGCAGATGTTAAACTTTCCAAAATACCAATCATAAAACAATTTCGTTTCATTTTCCTATCCACTACAAGGAATTGTATTTAAGTAAAAAGTTTGAATATCCTTTCGAACTACACGTAGTTAGTATAAAGCTGCTAAAAGTGAAATCGTTTGATGAAAGTAAATCCCAGTTACATTATGTAATATGTTTCAATGAAAATATGTTACCCTTAATTTTTAAGATACGAGTATCTTAAAGATATTTTATTTCAGTAACATAATACATACTGGAAAACATACTGCGTTTTTGTGACGGTACAATAACATCAGCACACACAGAAAACTAAAGTACCAACCGAATTGAAAAGTGTATTTTGGTGGCCACAACCAATATTTTCGGTTGGTACAACCATATTCAAATGTGATTTCAGAATATTTTGGTTGCTACAACTAAAATTCTGTTGTATTAACCGAATTTTGTTGTGATAACGAATTTTTAGTTGTACCAACTGATTTCTGTCGTAGCAACCGAATTTCAGTTGGCAAATGACGGCATTTTTCTCTGTGTGTAATTATTAAATTGAGACTTAGGCTATTGTAAAATGTGGTAGATAATGGTATTTTGGTGTAACCTTCATTACTTGTTTAACAATACTTGAATTGAACCAGAGCACACAGGGCAAGAACATGAGTTTTTTGGAGTCAAAATGTGAAATTGAAAAAATGTGAAATTGTAAATTTTCATTCGATCAAAAAGAAACTTTGTGTTGACTTGGGTTAACGGTAATTGATACTGCAATTAGATTTTAAAAATTCAAAGTGGCGGACGAAATAAAGCCACCGAAGTTAGTCACAACTTGTACTTTTGTTCAAAAATCTTTCCCTTTGTCTTAGCTAGCTGAAATTGTGCACCACGAGGTTTCGGGGGTTGGCGATTTGTAATAAAAAATTTCAAAATGGCGTATCCAATATGGAGAAAAAAAGTATAAGCTTTGTAATTTGGTAACTGATTCTGATTCTGCAATTAGATTTTAGAAATTCAAAATGGCGGGCGAAATAAAGCCGCCGAAGTTAGTCACAACTTGACTTTTCTTTCCCTTTCTTAGCTACCTCGCTAAAATTATGTTCTACGAGGTTTTGGGGGTGGGTTATTTAAAAATTGAACTCTCAAATTCAAAATGGCGGATACAATATCGCTATAATAAAAGTAAACTTTCATCCGATCAAACAGAAACTTTGTGTTGTCTTAAGTTTACGGTATCTGATTCTGACTCGACAATTATATTTAAGAAATTCAAAATAGCGGACGAAATAAAGCCGCCGAAAGTATTCGCAACATGTACTTTTTGTCCAAAAGTCTTTCCCTAAGTCAAAGCTGACTAAAACGTTCCACCAATATGTTCTGGTTACTGGTAATTCAAAAAATTTAACCAAAACCTAAAAATTCAAAATGGCGAATCCAATATGGTGGCTAAAAAACGAAATTTTTATCCGGTCAAACAGAATTTTTGTCTTGACTTGGGTTTAAGGTAACTGATTCTGATTCTAATTTTGCAATTAGATTTGAAGTTAGTCACAACTTGCTTTTTGTGTTCAAAATTCTGTCCCCCTGTCTTAGTATGCTGAAATAGTGCACCAAGATGTTTTGTCGGAGGGTGATTTCAAAAATTAATACAAAAACTAAAAATTCTAAATGTTAAATTCTATTCTGTATTTAGAAAAAATCGCTAAAAGTATTAAATATATTTAGCCAAAAGTATACAACACGTTAAGTTTAAGAATTTTATCATTTTTATATTGAGTAGAATTTCAATATTAACATTTCGCGGCCATTTAATTCCGACATCTTTTTTAGTGAGTTTACCCATGACATTTTTCAAAACCATCGTAATGTAATCGAAAAATTTGTATTCTGGAATTACAAGGATCACATAATCTAAATCAGTTAACAATTTTTGTCTCGATATTCAACCCGTTATTTAGTTTTCTAATTTGCTTCACGACCTTAAATTTATACCATTATACAATTGTGATCTGTTAACATTGTAAATAAACCTTTTGAAAAAATATGTATTTTTTTAAATTATTAAAAAAAATATATATAATAATGGTCTTCGCTATAAATGCCCATAAAATCGCCATTTATAGATTCCGCACAATTTGGGCAAGTTTTTTTTTTTTTGAAATATGAGATCCTATTGTATATATTTACATCTATTTATTGTTTATATCGAGCGCTACAACCTGGTGTAACTCTTTGGCAAAAGATAAATAGCAAAAAAAAAAACGTTTTTTTTTCTATTACAATGTATAAGATTCAATTTGACATAAAGAGAATTTGAATCTTTGCAAAATTAGTTCAAAAAATGTCAAAAAAACTACCTGCACTTTTACATAATATTTTAATAGATTTTTGACTTTGGGACTCCGTCAATTGAACAGTAGTCAATTGATTGTCAAGAAAATCTTACTGGAACTGCTTCAATAACTACTTAACACACTGGCATTATTGATATTAACCAATTTCAAAAAACGACTTTTGCCCAAAAAACGCTCCCTCTTGCCCTCTGTGCAGAGTCCGAATGAAATAAATGATTTTATAAACTTGACTTACTATTTCATTTCTTTTGTATAGACACATATTATTATTTACAAAAGATTTCATCAAAGCAAAAGAGTAATTTTCAATATTCAATTACACTACTCGACAAAGTTTTTGCAGAACCTCTCTTTGAAATACATATTTTTTAATACCTAAGTGTATTAACGCTGAATCCAAATCTCACACATTTTTTTTTCTCATTTGCAGTTTTTGAAATATCGCGGTTTTATTTATTTTATTTACATCATTTCCCTAGTAATATATATGTTTATATATATATATATATATATGTTCTTATGTTTTTTCATCTTAAAATTTACTGTAATATGTGGTTATATATGACACTAACACTTATATGTGATATATTATTAGATATTGACCTTTATAATATAAGATAATAAGATATGATAGATCTATTGTCATATATAATAATACATTATTATATATAACACAATATGTAATCATATATGGTCCCATATAAGCTATATAATTTAAGATATAATAATATGTGCTGTATTATAAAAAAATATAGTTGTGTGTTATATAAGATATGCAATGTAATCTCAAAATATCTCATTCTATCCACCAAAACTTACTTTATTTTTTGGATCTAATTAGATCCAAATTCATCCCACGGGATATTTTGTGATGAATCAGGGTCTTAAATTAGATATTTTTGATCCCCCAATTTTGAGATCAATTTTGATATAATTTGAGGGATCTAATCGGATATTACTGGATACCCCAATTTTGTGATAAATATGTATAAGAATAAATATCGATTCATATCATATGAGATCTGATTTTGTGTTTGAGATGTAACTTTTTTTTGATCGGTTTATACCATTTTTTCGTATATTTTGCTTAACCCATTTTTTAAAAAATTCTTAGAAATAGCGCGAAAGCAACAATCAAATTTATTTGCAATTTTTAATAGATAATTGGCTTACTAATACATAAAAATTGAATATTTAAAAAAATATTAAGAGAGTCAAAGTTTCAATTTCAATTAATTATACCACCACTAGAGGGCACGATTATACAGATAGAATTTTTTGGACAAGTTTTAATGAATTTTTTTTCACTAAATTGATGAAGTTTTCTTCACAATGTGAATGAAAAGTTTCTTAAACTTTATAAAAAAGCTTCATAGTTTTTATGAAACTGTTTTTAATGAATCTTTATCATTAGTCGTATGAAAGTTTTAATAAATGAAATGAAACTTTTCACTAAATTTTACAAGACGTTTTACTTACTTTTCTACTAACTTATTATTTTGAGTGTTGTTTTGTATGCATATTACATAGGTCGATTATAAAATATGTGTTTAAAAGCTAGATTTTTTTTTGCCGTCGAGTAGTGTTATTTGAAAACATATTGTAATGTATTTTATTTTTTTTTTTTCATATTTCAAATTCTATTTTTGTCTGATGACATTGTTTTCTATTATTAATCTGTTAATTAACAGAATATCAACAACGGGTTTGTATCATCATTTCCACTTAATAAATGTTAACCAGGTTTTAAATATTTAAAAAAAAAAAAAAAAAAAAAAATATATAAGCTTGAGCAAGTCATTATGAATTTAGTTTAATAATGTTGTATGCAAATATTTATAAATAAATTTAACACTTTAAATATTTAAATAGAGTCATACGTACCTTGTTTTGACCCTGAATTAACATTAAGTACATAAAACATATTTCAAGCTTGAGATTTTTTAAATTAAGTTGTTCGTTTTTTTTTTAAGAGGCTTTTTAACAAAAATTCAATTCATTTTTAATAATTTGAAACTTAAAACATAGTGCCAACATTAGGAGTTAAATCTACATCAACACTTTTTTTTTTTTAATCATGGCCTAAACTGAAAAATTTCACTTTTATTTCAATATAAGTTGTGTTTAAAATACATATTTAACTAAAACATTTCATAAGACTACTTAAAATGCCATTAACCAATACAAAATACAAAATATAAACAAAAAAAACTTTAAACCTTACGAAAAAATAAAACAAGTTGTTAATTTCACCAAAAAGTTCAAAATTCAAGTTATTCTTGAAGTGTTTACACCCATAAAAAGTTAAAAGTAAAAACACAAAAGAAAACTTTCGCTTGTTAAATTTAAATCTTCTTGCCATTGATGTGGTTGATGTTCGTTAGTTATTTTATTGGATCTTTTTTTTCAATTTAAATAAAATCTTTGCGTGTGACCTAACGCTTTAACTCTAACCTTGTTAGTCTGACAAAGAAAAAATTTTAGATACGCTTTACAAACTAACAAAAAAAAAACTTTAACGAAAATTAATGGTTATTTCTAAAATGTTTGGTTATTCTTTTAACCTATTTGCTATAAATAACAAAAAATTGTTGTAACCAATGTTAATATTATATCAACCGAATTTCCTGTTAAAAATTATATTATATAATTATTTTTCTGGTTTTATTATACCTAAACAGAGTTGCCCCAAAAAAACGGTTAAGTTATTAGCAAGTAAATACAAATTTTTGAATTTGTTTAAGAGTTAAGGGAAACAAAATCCGATGCAAATTTCATGCTTTATTAAAAATTGTTTCTTGTCACTTTTTACCGCTCTTAGCAGAAACGCATTCATTATTAATAAAAAAAATTGGCGACTGGGTCATCTCACCACCACCCACAAGAAACTCGTAGTTTGATCAGGTATATATATCACCAACCACAGAAAATCGGTGATGTTAATTTAGTTTAGCCAACAGCTTTAAATATTAAAGCTTTTTATTTGGCAGGGTTGACAGTTCAATTGCTAATATTAACATTAATTTAATTGTTATAAAATAATCTTTACTTATTTATATTGATAATATAAATAAATTATATATATTTGGAAAGACCAGGCACAAAAATTTGTTTGTATATACTAAAAAATAGGCATTAAAAAACCTCGTAAAAACTGTTTCTCAAAAAACCAGTTGGTATATAAAATTTAACAGATGTTGAGTATCTTGGTTCTTCTTTAGTCAATATGTTCGTTGGTTTAAAACCTAATAATTATAACGTAGTTTTTCATGATTTTTTGCAGTAAATTTTTTAATCTCACTTATATTCTTATTAAAAACGATACTAACAAATATGATATGTTTTGCCATATTTAATTTTATATTAAAGTGATTATTTTGGATTATTTGTACCATATGATCATATATGGTAGAATATATGGTAATATATAGTTCTATATCTGTTTCATATGATCAGATTTAAAATATATGCTAATATATAACATACGATACAATGATTTATGATGATATATTACGCTATATTAAAATTTTTCATAAACTAAGTACAACATATATTGCAATATATTGCCACACATATAAGCATATATGATGATATCAAGTTGTATATGAAAAATGAGAAACATTTTTCATCGGGTGTGTTTATTGGATACAAACAGTTAAAATGTGACTTCAATTTAGAACGCATCCACATTACATGGTAAATTGAATGCTTACATGATAGGAAATGATATAATGTATATTTCCATAGTTGAATTATAAATAAAGTTGTATTTGAAATCAATCATATACTCGTAACATAGTTCTCTCTTGGAAACAAAAAAAAAATCAGGTTTCTTGTCATTGACTGGCTGATGACCATCATATATCATGTAATATTGTAAATAACACACTTTTATACAGACATTACTAGAGTGAGAAATTTCATGTTGCTAAGAAAAATAGGCGCTTATAAAATGCAACTAAAAACATGAAAAATGTGCACTAAAAGAATACTTTTTAGCAAAAATCAGAACTTTTAATTTTGTTTTTAAACAAACTAAAAAAAAAATACTTGAAATAAATGTAAAATATGCACTAAAAAGGGAAAAAGTGCATTAAAAAACACAAAATATATAAAAAAATTAAAATATGAAAAAATATACAACTACACACCAGTTTTAGATTATAGAGAAAAAACATGCACCCCGAGTAAAAACATTCATATAACATCATATCTTGTTTAATATATTGAAAAAAAAAACATATAGCTTTATACAGCTTATGATCATATATAACTTAATCTTGGTTTTGGTTTTTTTTAAATTTTTGATATGGTGCTATACATATTAATATCTTAATATATATGTATATCTATTGATATAGATATAGCCTTACTTCTAAGTGAAATGCAATTTGATCCCAAAATTGGTATTGTATTTAAATGGATTACATTGCATTGAGTTTGATATAATTTGATACGATTAAATCCAGTTAAAATAAATTTGTTAAATTGAATACAGGGTGCTAGATATTATGGTCCGATTATTAAGAACCCAATTTAAATTTAAACAGTTACATTAAAATAGTGTATGCTAAGCTAAACAAACAAAAAATTGTATGTAAAGTTGCATTTACATCACGCTCGAAATGCAGTTTAAACTAGATTTTGAAATATAGTTCGTGTATCATTTGATACACCATCGATCATTTTATACACCATCTGATCGAGATCTAGTTTAAACTGGATTTAGAGCGTAATGTAAATGCAACGTAGAACTAAACTTTTGGAGTTTAATATTTTAAATTGTGATGTTCTTTTAAAAGGGTATTTTAATGAATATTTCAGTGAAAATTTTCGAGTTGATATTAAAATTTTGAGTAGAATGTTATGAATTTCAAAACAAAAATGTCCTTTTTCCACAAATTATTTTTTTATTTATTTATTTTACATGGCCCAATACATTGTTTGGTTTAATAACATATATTAACTTGATTCTGCCAATCCAATTATATGTTTTTCATCTAATAACGTATGTTATAACATATTGTAAGATACAATTAAATATGCCGTTTTCAGAAAAATTACAGTGGCAAGTAAAATTGTATCTTTCTATACATGATGTCATACTTAACTATATTAAATTGTTCAATACTGGATAACATTGCACAATATTATATAATATTATTTTTACTCGGGTGGGTATTTAATTTTGTTAATATTTCCAAATGACTGTATTCATGCTACGTGTGCAACTCTGTGTTTTGCTATAACGACGTTTTACAACACTGAAGTTAACCCATGTCTTCAAATCACAGAACAAATAGACTCGACCTCTCACTACTATACATACATATGTGATTAAATTACAATGAATGATATTTTATGTCAAATCGATTGCAGAAATTTTCAATGAAAATTTATTTAAAAAACATAATCGTACTTAGTTCTGACTACAAAATCTCACTATAAAGCAGGTTTTGTGTCTAAGTTTGATTTAATTTTAACATTTTTCAAATTTAACTGTTCAAATAAAAATAGCCCCTTTGGAGTTGTCTTTCCACATTTGAGAAATGCGGTTATATTGACCATCTTAATGTCTGCTCATAATTATTTCAATATTTATCGAATATTATATGAATGTTAATTTTCACTACACGTTATTAGTAATAATGTTATTATCATAAAAAGTTTTAAACAAAAAAACTAGTTTTTGTTATTTTATTTTCTATACATTAATTTTGTTTTGATGTCGTTAAACATTATTACATGTTATAGTGATTAACCTCCCGTCTTCACACCTATATTTTATGACACGCACCTCAAACTGGGGTGTATTGTATTCCAATGAATACAAACTGATTTAGAAAATATTTCTTTTTCTCAAAATGTTTGTTTTCATCGTAAATATATTTTTATGGATTTGTCTTATTAATAAATACGAAAACCCAAAAAATATATTTTTTTCCACATAATTATGAGCTTTTATTATAATAACTAAAAAAAAATTACAAAATTAAGGATTTTTAAAAAGCAAATACAAAATTTACTTACAAGTTGTAAGTAGTATAGGTAAAACGCTGTTAAAAGAGGTAGACATCAAATATCAAGCATGCCGTTTTACAGATGTTCCCGGTTAATGAAGGGCCCGTATAATCGAAGTTCAACTGTATTAATAAAAGTAATTTAAAGGGTCTATCTACTCATATTGATTAATTTCAAATAAAAATACGGAGCTAGTTATCGAATGTAACGCTTCGAATATTACGTATTTAAAAAAAAAATACGTATAGTATTCAGTAGCAGTTTTTAATTAATATTATAGAAGCTCGATTTGCAGATATTTTTAATTTGCGCAAATTAAACAGTTTTTCGTGAAAGGCGTGGTAGAGAAGAATGAGTGTATTTTCTAAAAATCATACCTACATTGCAAATTTTCAATTTTTTCTGAATCAGACTGCGCAGTTTCTGGTATTGAACCTTAGTCAGTGACCCTGTTTTTTTTTTTTTTTTTTTTTTTTTGAATAATGTAATATTTGTTATGTTTTTATTTGATCGATTGCGTCTATATGAAATTTTCTGTGCAATCACTGACCGTGATATAGATAAACTGAATTCTAATGCCACATGTACTCGCACTACACATTAGACAGAGCGCTTTAGCCCTCTGAGCTATCGTCAGGTCGAGTTTTGTTGTGATTAAAACTAGTTTTACTCAATACACGGTGTTTTTGTTCTTGCATACATAAGTTCTATTTTTAGAAACTTACCTCACTCTAATGTCCACTGTTTTCCCATATGTTGTAAGTGATGCCATATCTATGATATATTCTTTGTATATTCGATAGATGGCGCTTACGTAGTTAGGGAAGAATTGCCAGAGAGCAAAGTTTGATTTTTGTTTGAGTTTGAATTTTAACTTCTTTTTCAGACAATTGCAATAAATACTATAATTAATATGCAATTTTATTTAATTGTGAAAGGCGTGGTAGAGAAGAATGAGTGTATTTTCTAAAAATCATAACTACATTGCAAATTTTCAATTTTTTCTGAATCAGACTGAGCAGTTTCTGGTATTGAACCTTCGTCAGTGACCCTGTTTTTTTTTTTGTTTTTTGATATTTTTTTTTTTTTTTTTTTTTTTTTTTTTTTGAATAATGTAATATTTGTTATGTTTTTATTTGTTCGATTGCGTCTATATGAAATTTTCTGTGCAATCACACTCTCCGGAACAATTGTATAGAAGTAGATTGCTCCGTTTGAATATATGACAATGATATACATTTTTTAAGTGGCAAAAAACAAAAGCAACTTCAAAATCAATGTTATTGGAAGAAATCGAAAACAGTTCCCAATTTCATTCCGCAAACGTTAGCTCAAACTTTTTTTACATGTAAAGAAATTATTATATAATAATATTCAATTAAAAATAACAGAATTATTGCGCTGTAAAGTGAATATCCATGTGTGCCGAAGGAAGGTTAATAATAATAATAATAATGATTTTACAGCGTTTGGAGTGTATAAACCATGAATTGTTAGCGTTTGACATTTGGCCAATTTTTTTTTTGTTATAATAATTAATAAATAAAATATATAAAAATTAATAGCAAATGACCCTCATATAAATTTTCAAAGTCTTCATGATCATGTTTGTTGTTTTTCTCTTCCAAAATGTGAATATTAATTAATTTAGTAGTTTTTTTCTGAAATCTGCTGTTATAACAATTAAATAAAATTAAATTCTCACACAATCTATTTATTCTTGTTTGATGTGATTGCCTTCGAAAACAAAGGAGGAAAAAACAGTTCGTTAAACTTGACACAAGCTTGTTCGTAAAAAGATGTATTTATTTATAAATAAATTTAAATATTTTTTTACACTGTTAAAAAAAAAAAACAAAATTGAAATACATCGTCACTCAGCTGATGAAGTAAACATTAATGTTTTACAGGCCTTACTCAAATTATAATCATTAATAAATATTATTAATCCAACAAATCAGTAATAATTGTGGTGTAATAGTACGCCCTCCAGCGGATATATCCATTTAATAATGTTTTAATTTTAAAATCAGATTTTGAGAGAATTAAATGTTGATATCATGTGTAAATTGATTATATTACATTTTTGAAACTTCTAAACATTTAGTTAGAATATTGTTCTACCTCAAGTCCAAAATCTAATATGATACTGTCATATTAGATTTTAATTGTTGCTTTTCAAAATTAACATAAAAATGTTTAACATTAACCCAAATGTAGTCATTGATCTGTTCCATGTAATTTTTTTTAACATGTCATGTATTAGGTAAAATGTGACTGTTTTTGCTGCAGTCCCTTTTGGTTAGTTTGGTGACATGTCACAAAAAGTGCAATATGGGGTTGGTTGAGTGTCAGGCCCTTTTATGTTAGTTGGGTGACATGTTAAAAATGTATAATATATATCCGTTAAGGTTAGTTTCGTGATACAATCCTTTTGGTCGGTTAGGTGACATGTCCTTTTGGATTTGCCCTGGGACATATCACAAGGTGTCTGAAATGTAACAATACGTCACGTCTAATGACAACGCCATGTTAAAGTGTTTCTTTCATATAAAAAGTCCCATCACGGTCCGGTCACCGCCACCTTGTAACATATCCTGCGTGTCAACGGGACCTGTCCCATTGCTTGTAGGATAGTTATTTAATTTACCAAAAACAAATTTCATTCGTATTTAAACTAATTTTTCAAGCAAATATTTAGTAATGCATGATTCTCAAATTAACAATTTTGCCAGTTAATTTAAACCATAACTATTTTCAAGCTATATTTTTTTTGTCTTCACTCAGCCTCACTTTTAGATGGCATTATTTTCTCATATTTTTTATTTTAATCAAAACTAATCGAAATAGAGCAAAACTAAAAAAAAATCATTACTCCGTATCTATAAATAAGTAATATGTTAGATCCGGTAAGTCCTAAAATTTAGATTCAATGCGAAATTTCGCATACATTTTGTCTAAAATTCACTTAGCTAATTTACATACAATTTTCAATGTTTTCAACAGTCTGAATGTAGGTAAAATTTAGATCACTTATGGGCGAACTTTTTTATGTCCATTAGCACCAACTTTTTTTTAAGCAAACTAGTGCTGTTAAATTCGGTTACTTTTTAATATTCGATACTAGTCGATATTTTTATTTTGGATATTCGATACTTTTAACGGTTTTTAAGTTTAAAATTCACTTTAATTTTTTAGAAAAATTTTATAAAAGTTTTCACTTTCATTAAAAATTCAAATATTTTTTAACTTTTTTACAAACTACATTACTGAATGTCCAGTTAAAATTTGACAAACAGTTAAATTGAAAATTTATGTGGCAAACAACAAATGTGTCAGTTAAAGTCTCACTTAGTAGCTAACGGGACATTGTGAAAATGAGACAAATTGTTTTTTTTTTATAGTTTTTCGACTACATATTTTCTTTAAACTTTTCACCTTTGATGGTTTATTCTAGCAGAGTGTTATTTTAATGCCAATTATTTTAGCGGAGTTGTATTTTAATGCTTATTTTTTAGAGGAGTCGCATTTTTATATTGCTTTTCTGTCCAAAATACAACTTTGAAAATATCGAGTAGTTATTTTTAAGTATCGATTACATTAAAAAAGACAAGTTCTCGATACCCACTACTCATTTTTAATCAGCACTAAAACAAACGTCTTCCTTTAAGACACACAGAGAATCTCACTCTGTGTTAAAACAAGGTGCCTCAAAATGTATTATTCTAAATCTTAGACCCCTTTTTATAACTCTTCCATACAAAGTTAATCAAACACGAATCATATTAGTAGTGTCCGACCGAACAGTTCGGCCAGAAAATGCATTTGGTCTGTATTCGATATTTTAAAGCATTATGGACATATTTGGCGGATGGAAAAATGTTTATTGGGCTGATTACATGCTATTTTGAGTGTCAAATTTGAAGAAAAGTCTGTAGTTAAGCAATGAATTCACTGTTCGGCCAAATTGAAAATAGTTCGGCGGCCGAACTTTTAACTTTATAGCTAAACTTCGGCTCTTCTCTTAAATTTTATACACAAAATCGAATTAAATCGGCTCAACAAACATGTTTCCAATACCAAAATTTGTCATCATTGCCTCTAGATATCAAAAAACCGACAAAATATAGTTTTTTTGGCCGAACTGTTAGGTCGGACACTACATATTAGACGTAATATTTTGCAATTGTACGGGAGATCGGTTTGGCAGTTGTTTAATTTTAGTAATTTTTTGTATAAAAGTTAAATATTGGTCTAGCAACACCTTATACCAAAATTCAATGGTCGAACTTTAATATTTTTTCTCTCTAAAATGGTGAAATATTACACTGTTCTACGTTTACTTCTGGTTTATACAGGCTTTAGTCATGTCCTGTGCAGGATTGAATTTTCTTAAAGTTAAAAAAATATTAAGATGATAATGTTGTCCCTTTTAATAGTTACACCGAAATTTATGTAATAACCCAGCAGACACATTAATTCTGTTTGCAATGTCTCGAAAGTAGTAGGTATTCTTTATTTTGTGGATTTTAGTAAGCGAGAGGGTAATGTGTACTTATTATTTTGTCCCTTTTTGTAAGCGATATGGTAATGGGTACGGTACGTACATATTACTTTTGGGACATCGCAAACAAAATGTTCCGTGTTAATGGTCTGGCAATGAATCCTTGCTTTTGATTAACAAAAGTGTTTAATGCTGTTGAATTTTAAATTTACTAGAAATTATTTCTCTCAGTGCAATTTTTTAATATGTATGTATATAATAAAAAAAACTTGTTTTATGGGAAGACTTTATGAAGTAATATTTTTATTTATGCTTTCAAATAATAAATAAAAAAAAATTAAATTAATAAAATTTATTACGAAAAATATTTGAAAATAACAAAAAAAAAAAAAAAAACCATACTAATCCTTTACAAACGAGTTATGCTATTTACACATAAACACATAAACTTTTTTTGAAATTTTTTTCTTGTACAAATTCAATTGCTTTTTATGTATTCATTCATTCATTCATTCATTCATTCATTCATTTATTCATTAATTTATATTACAATTACATATTATATTAATCAATGTTTTATATTATTAGCATCATCAATTCTTGTTATATTTTTTTTCTTTCTTTTTTATTTTTATCTAATTTTAGATTGTTTTTTGTTATATATTTTAGTTGGTGGTTTTGGTAAATGTTTTCTTTTGCAACGTGCAGCATAATTTCTAATCTCTAAGTATTTTGCATTAAACCAATTCAAAAATCAAACAAATTAAAAAAACGCAACAAACATTTTGAAACAAAGCCAATCTAATTAAAGTTATTTTATAAATGTCTCCTCTACTATTACAAAAAAAAAAACCAAATCAAATCATGTGTTTTGTACTTATATTGCATATAAAAACTATAATTAAACAATATTTTAATATGATATTGCACAGTGGGGTGTTTTGCAAATATTTTGGAAATAATTCAGCCATTTCTTACTGGCTGATCGGAATGCCATGAAACTTCACTCAGCCATAATCAACGTTATTTACACCTTAATTTTTAAAGAAGAGCCTTCACTCAGACTAAAATCTTTATGGAATGTTTCAAAAATATGATGAGGTAGTTTCATAACTTTTCATGAAATATTTTATTAATGTTATTAAATGTTTCATAAATAGGATGATGCAGGTTTATAAATGTTTACTAAAGTTACATGAAGTTTTATGAAACGTGTCATAAATATTATGCATTATGTTTTATAAAGGCTTAATATTACAGAGGAGTTTGTTTATAACGAACACCGGTTATAACGGACATTTTATATAATGAACGATTTTTTCTCTATCAGAGAAAAAAAATGTAAATATAATATTCATAACTTAGGTTAAGCCTTAAACTTTGGTTAATTTTAGATTAGTTAGCAGGTCGAAATTGCAAATGTTATTTTTGAAATTTCAAATAAAAGATTTAAATTTCAAAAAAAGTTAAAATTTATTTATACAAAGTTCATGAAACTTTTTTTATGAAATGATGAGGGTCAATGAAACATTTGTCATACATTTTTATGAAACTTTTGATCATATTTGTGAAAACCTTATAAATATAATGAATAATTGATGACAAACGATTTATGAAACAATATCATTAATATAATGAAACTTTTTTCACTGAGTGTACTAAATCCATCCGGCGCTGTTCAATTAGACTTTAAAGTAGGACACCTTGAGCGTTTAGAGAGCTTGCCAATTTTATATTTATCAACCGATTTTCAAAAATAAAACACTTCTGTAATCGCTTTGTAATGACCAACAAGAAATACTTTTAACTAATTTTTAGTAGCTTTTTTTGCTATTTTTACAGGCTTATTTTTATGAGTGTAGGACAGCTCCTGTATTCAAAAATTTGGTGAACTTGCCAATTTTATATTTATTAACCGATCTTCAAAAATTATATATTTCTGAAATCTGCTTGTAATGGCCAACAATAAATACGCTTTCTTGTGTGGGTTATCCCTTTAAGTGCATAAGTTATATTCATTTGAAAATCAAAATTTATAATTTTTTGCAAAAACCTGGTCCGGGTTTTTAAAAATGGAAAAGGCAAATTAAATCAAAATTAGCAGAAAATAAGAGCAGCAAAAATAAAACTGTTAACTTTACAAATTTTATTTATATTCGAGTTACATTTTAATTAATTGAAAATAGCAATTTACTCAGCTAAAATTAGCAAAAACTTTTACAAAATATTTGTAGACTAAAAACAGCAAACAAAAACTGTTATATCAACAAAATTTTTGCTATATTTACCTTTAATTTAGTAGAATGCAAATAAACAATATAAACAATTGTAGATTTCTGATTTCAGATGGGCAGATTTTTATTCGCATTAAACAAAAATCTAAAAAAAATCTTTAAAAATTTCACATTTTTTATGGTTTTTGTTGTCTACTAATATTTAGCAAATTTTTTGCTGATTTTAGCAGATTGAAATGTTACTTTCAATTAACTAAAATCTAGCTCAAATATAACTTAAAATTCGTAGATTCAACAGATTTTTTTTACTGAATATATAGTAAAAAAAAATCGGCTAATTTTAACAGTTTTATCTGCAACGTCATTTTTAAATAATTTTTAGTAGTTTAATTTTTGCTAATTTTTCTATCAGTGTACTTTAGAGTCTAATTGATCGGCGCCTGCTGGATCTAGTGGAACCATTTTGGAAACTTAATTACGTATGTTGATTATTGTTGTGTAAAGTTACATGACAATCCGATCAGCCAGTAAGAAATGGCTGAATTATTTCCAAAATATTTGTGAAACACCCCACTGTGTGTTGTGATAAACACATAGAAATTACAAACAAAAAATCACCCATTTAAATAATGCATCTCATTATAAAAAATTAAAATATATTGTAAAATGTTTTATTTCAAAATATATTATATGAATTTATACGAGCTCCTATTACCACTACAGCTATAATTACTACTACCCGTACTACTACTACTACATACACCACTACTACTACCACCACCACTACCACCTGTAGTAACTACATTTTTTATATTATTATAATTCTAATAATTAATTTTGAAATCAATTAATAATCCAATGAAATCCTGTTGCTGTTTTACCTTTTTTGTATAATTCAAATCAAAAGCATACATATTTATTTAATTAATTATCTCTTTTTTTATTTAACAATTAACCATATACCGGTATGTGATGAAAACCTATCGATTTTGATTCCGATCGATTTGATTAAAAGTCAAAATATCAAAAGTGAATAAAGAGGAAGAAAAGGATTGAAATTATTTTTGATTTGAATCGAAATTATAGATTTACATCTTTTAAATTAACAATAATGCAAAATACTCGGGATTTAATTTCAAAATCGATCGATTTGAAAACGATCGTTTTTCATCACATTCCAGAAAATCTATTGTTTTCTTTTATGACAAAACAATGTAGTATTTAGGCCATTTAAATTTAAATGTAAACCAAAAATTTTGAAACAATTTTAATTTCCTTTCAAATTATTATTTTTTTCTTACTTTTTTTTAACCAAACAATCACTTGTATACTTTTTTCTAATGGCTAATTTTTTTCGCACATTTTAATAGTTTGACATTTATAATAGATTGTTTACACTGAAAGAAAATTTTGCAATGAACTAGATTTTTTGATACATATTATGTCATTGAAATTTTGATAGACATATAGCATTCGAAATGTGTGTTATATATAAAATGTTAAGCAAGAAATTGTTTTGTGATTGGGAGCAACATTCTAAATTTCAATACGAGTACATATATGAAAAATGGTAGTATTTACAAAATTTTTGATATTTTTTGATAATAACGGTTTTTGGAAACATTTTTGATATTAAAGAAACAGAGTGGAGTTGATCAACTGAAGTTGTGCTAAAAATAATACCAATGTATTGTCAGAATCATGACACCGATTTACCAAGGACTGTCTCTTGTGACGTTTCTCAGAACAATAACATTTCAAAATCAAGAAACGACTTCAACGTTTACTACACTATTTGAATTGATCAACCACTTTTGAAACTCTTAATATTGCAATAACAATGTGATATTGATCTTTAAATGTAATTTCATTAAAAATTAGTTTAGCAATAACAATAAAAAAAAAAAAGTTGTTATGGCCACCAAATACTCTTCAATCAGCTAACCTTTATAGCAAAACCATGGCCAGAATAATAAAACTGAAAATCCGTACAAAGAATGGGATTAATTTATCATAAATTCAAGGTTGGCTACCGTTTTAATAAAAATAAAATGGTTTTGACTGAAAACATGTAAAATCAACTAAACTTGGTATATAGAAGATCTACATCATATAACTATAACCTCGGCCCAGCGAATCTTGAAATATCGCGTTTCAAAATATGAAAAATATTCGAGATCTTTTTAACGTCTTAAGCTACTAGAGTCATTGATATCTCATTTTAAAGCTACTTAAATTGTGGTTTTACTACAGCACACAAATTATTCATTTATCCTTGGTGAAATGCATTGTTTTTAAAAACCGCGGTTCAAAAAGCTGTTTTTATATGTTATGTGAAAAATGCTAAGCCAAATTTTTAGAAATTTACAATAAAACTAAGAAAACTTGTAAGTTTATGAACAACAATATTTTTTAAATTTTTATTGAAAACCATCAATATTTCAAAAATACTAAATCTTAACCCATTTTATTACACTGCAGTTGCTTTAAAGCAACACCTACTTGTAAGGCAGTAAAAAGCATTTGATAATTTGAAGTCTTTACTATACAAATAATTAATAAAAAATAAAAACTATTGTTACAGGGTTGCCATATAATTAATTTAAAAAATGCAATTTTTAACAGTTTTGTATGGCACTTTTTTGAAAAATTTGAATTTAAACAAAGAATATTGGTGCTATAAAGGTTATATGCTGACTTGGTTAGGGATGTATGGGAAAATGTTTTCAATGAGAAAAATTTGTTGCGCATTATTTACTTTGTTTGTAAAATTAAAATATCGGATCAAAAACTTTACGATCTTTTAAAAACTTTAGTATGAAGAAAATTACTCCACTTTCTTTTTTAATGTAAACAATTATCTATTTTAATCAAAACAAAAAAAAAAAAACAAAAAAAAAAAATATAAATTGATTAGCTAGTGTTGCCATATTTTAATAATGAAAAATTGTCGCCATTATTTCTAAAAAATTCTCCATAATCGTGAAAATCCTATAGATCAAGTTAAATAATACAGTTTGATAGATATTTGCTTTAAAAATAAATACAAATTTTAATATACATACAAAGCGTTAAAGTTTTACTTTAAATTGAGAATACCACCGCTAGAGCGTGCGATAGGTTTATACAAAATCTTATTTAGACTCCATTACATCTTTCTGACAATTTTCGTGAAAAATTCCCACGGGATGGATGAGTGGAATAAAATAGGTTAAGCTTTGGCTGATCTGGATTTTTTAAAATGCGCCCGATTGAAAAATAAAAATTTATATAATTATATAACATTGTATCTATTTATATAAGGTAGATATTATTATATATTGTACCATATATAGTTTTATGGCACCATATAAACTAATTTTTAAATAATCAGTTTTAGATATTATAACATATAATTGTATATGGTGCCACATATGATCATATATAATTAAATATAACTATATATAATCATATATACATACTTTTTTACTTGGGTTGCATGTTAACTTTTCCGATGGGTTTCTTAATGAAATTAGGACATGTGATGGAGTGGACAGAAAAGTGAGCGTCTGTACCTTTTTGGAGACCCAATCTCACGTCTTAAATGTGGTGTCAACATTTTTTTTATGTTTCTGCCAAAAAATTATGTATATATTGTGTATCTAATGAAAAGTATTTTAAAGATCTTCAGAGAACTAAAAATAGAAAAATATTGTTGAACATATTTAAACTAAATTTTAATGTTTAAATATCAACTTGGGCCGTATTTTAATATTGTCCCCTACATTACATATTAAAATTTCATTGAAATTTAGCTGAGCCCATTGCGACTATTTGTTCTATAATTGAAAATATTCAGTGTAAACAAACTATTAGCACTTTTCTCTGTGTGTATAATTAAAAAATTCTATATAATTTTTATTTTAAGCAACAAAAACATTTATTAACAAATTTAATAACAAACAATTTTCCTATAATTTTCATAAAAAATAACATATTTTTATATTGTAAATCATGTGGCTGAATTAAAAAATAATTAAAAAAAAAAAAAAATTCCGAAAAATTCCATCACCAAATAAATGTTTTAAACAAATGTAAACATATTCATAATTACTTAAACAAACAAAAAAATTATACAAAAATACCTATTGTATTGTAAACTTTTAATGCATTCTTTTACCATAACTGCCATTTTGTAGAATATTTTATCAAAAAAAAAAAAAAAAAAAAAAAGTAAATTGTAGTTGTACTGATAAAAACTAATTTTAGTTATATAGTCGTCAAAGGGTCCTATTTTGTTTTGTTTCGTTTCTTTTTTTTATATATAAAATTAACTTATAATTTAGCTTTTATTACATTTATTACATAACCATTACATATTAATTAATCTGTGATCTTAAAATATGCTTTACATGAAAACAAAAAAAAAAAAAAAAAAAAAAATTAACATAAACTAAAAAAACACCTCATAACATATTACAAATATACCATACACAAAATAATAATAATAACTTTTATTAATTAATAATTTTAGTAATGTACTTGTATTTGTTTGTATTTTTACCATTTACATAATATTTATTAAGCTTATTGTTATAAACAAAAAATTAAGAAAAAAAAAAAAAAACTTTTTATGGTTAAACACATAAAAAATATTTAATAAATTTTTACAAAAAATACCATAAATTTTTTGGTTGTTTTACTTTTCTTTTACCGAATGTTGTTTGCTATACTTCTCTGTGTGTGAAACTGCTCCTTTTCTTATTCCTCCACAACTAAAGTACTCTACTTTTCCTTTTTTTTTCTAAAAGGTCATTTGTTATAATTTTTTGTTTTCTTCATTTCTTCTTAGAAATAAACCTGTATACTGATAAAACAAAAAATTAGTAAACATTTTCGCTAAAACTACTAAAAATTAGTTAAAAATTACGTTGCAGAAAAAACTGTTAGAACTAGATATTAGTAAGATAAGAATATCAAACATAAATCTGTTGAATCTACGAAATTTGAGCTAAATTTTAGTTAATTGAAAGTAATTAATTAATCTGCTAAGATCAAAAGAATTGCTAAATATTAGTTTAAAAAAAAAATTCATAAAAATATGTGAAATTTTTAAATTTTTGTTTAGATTTTTGTTCAAAGCGAATAAAAATCTGCCCTACTGAAATCCGCAATCTACAATTTCTTAGCAAAAGTATTTGGTAAACGTGTTTGCTAACTTTATTAAAGCAAATTGCTAGTTTTAATTAACTTAAATTCAACTCAAAGTTAACTAAAATTTTGTTAAGTTAATAGTTTTATTTTTGCTGTTCTTATTTAATTAACATTTAGCAAAAAAAAAAATTGCTTTTTTCTGCAATGCAGTTTTTAACTCATTTTTGTAGCTTTTTCTGTTGTTTTTGCTGGTTGATTTTTATGAGTGTAAATTAGCAGAAAAAGCTACTAAAAATTAGCGAATTTTTCTTGCTAAACATTAATAAAATAAAAAACTGTTAACTTTACAAAATTTTAGTTATGTTTGAATTGAATTTTAGTTAATTGAAAATAGCAATTTGCTGTGCTAAATTTAGCAAAACCTATTACTAAATATTAGTAGACTTAAAACATAAACAAAATATTATCAACAACATTTTTGCTATATTTGCCTTGAATTTAGTAGAATACACATAGCAAGGGCAACCAAAAAATAGCTCTAAAAACAATGTTTTAGACGCTTAAAAAAAGCTCGAAAAACAGTGAAATAAGCCGTTTAAAGATAAAAATAAGCTGTTTAATAAAAAACTTATTAAAAAAGCTCTAACAAATATTAAAAAAGCTCTAACAAATATAGCTTAAAACTTTCATAATTTCATGATCAGAACTTGTGTTTAGTCTAAATATTTGTTTCCTTTCAAATAAAAAACAAGCTCTAGCTTATTTTTGGTTGCCCTATACGTAACAGTATATTTTGCTTAAATCAACAAAAAAAAAATCCCAAAAAATTGCAGATTGCTGATTTCAGAAGCGCAGATTTTTATTCGCATTCAAAAAAAAAACTAAAAATTTCGGTTCTGACCATCAATTCAATATATTTCGGGCATGCTGATTTCAATTGCGTACTTTATCGATCTTATGGCACAGTTGTTCCGCAAAATGTCTTTAAAGCTTGACGCATCTGTATGCTGTTTTATATATACAAGAATTTGCAAATGCAATAAGTCTGTTTCTTTCTGTTGAAATCTAAGGACGAGATCAGTAATTGATTTTATGGTACATATTTGATTTGCAAAGCTTAAAACTAAAACCGCTGATAAGCGTTTTTTCTAATTTTTTCGTTTTTCGCAAATTCTATCACTAAATAATTAATCGCGCTAATCAAATGTTCACAAAGTAGAAAGAGTTATTAAAGAGCAGTTATATTATTAGTAAGAGCAAAGTTATTTTATCAAAGCGTTTTTAATGCAAAATTCGCGATTTGTCTAAAATTGTCTCGTATTGTCATTTAAAAATCTTATTCTTGAGCAATATTGCTTAAGTGGACTTTTTAAAAAATTATCTAAGCTTGAGTTGACAATTGTTAATTTTTTTTTTGTAAATCTGTCAACATCTTCTGTGTGAATTTTTATTAAAGCATCGAGTTATGACCCTAGAAATATAATTTTGGCTATTGAACACGAATATACTTAAACTCTTTAGATCTTTCAAACAGATTCGAGAGAAATGTGCACGTTAGTTAAAGGGGCAGCGACTTTAATACACTAAAAATCGAAAATATGCGCTTAAAATATGCAGAAATAAATGAAAAATATGCACTGAAAATATGCACTTTAATCGAAATAAGTAACAAAAACCAAAAAAATATGCTCTAAAGATTCAAAAATATGCACTAAAGATAAAAAATATGCACTTCAAAATTTGTGGATTTTTAAAAATCGATTTATTACTCGAGAGCGTTGGTTTAAAAATGAAATCCAATATAAAATGTCTAACAAATGACAGCAAGCTGCTATGTGAAGTGTTAAAAATGCTTTCTTTTGTGTATTTTTAATTAACTCTTAATTTAATTATTACAAAATATGCAGAAATATGCAATTAACTAAATTGCAAATATGCAACAACAAATCGATGCCATTTTCTTTTATTCCGAAAATTATTTGGTGAAAATCGATTTAAGGCTACTGACTACATACATGCATTTGCATTAAAGTCGCTGCCCTGTTGTTTGCTGTCATCAATTTTCAACTTTTGAGTACGAAAAAACTTTTATATAAAATTAAAAAAAAATATATTTGTGGCGGCTATAATAAAAATAAAGAAAAAACTCTCAAATCCGTAAAAATAAACGATTTTTTTTTTATTTTAACTATCAAAAATTAACTCCCAAATTATTAAAAACAGTAGTTTTTCTCTTTTTTTACTATCATTGGCTCAAATAATAAAGTATTTTTTGTAAATAGAAAATTTGAAATGAAAATAATAACTGGTACAGAAAAACAGTATTTCTGTGAAGTTGGTTTTTCAATAAATGTGTAAAAAAGTTTAAAAACAATATTTCTTTGTAGTTGAAATGTATATTCCTTAAAAAACAAAGTTTACTGATTACTTTTTAAATACACTACAATCCGTTACTGTTAAAATATTGTAAGTGTTGTAATGGACGGCATTGCTAGTTTCGCGTAAACCGTAGATAAAAAGCAAAATAGCTGGGTTAATCTACAGTTTTGTTAATCAAATATGTACCTCAAATAAAAATACAGGGATTGTGTTTAAATTTCAACAGAAAGCAGTCAGATTGAATGCATTTTAAAAATGTTATGTGTAAAAAACTGCATTTAGCAAATATTTTTAAGATTTTAGCAAATTAATTTGTTACTTTAAATTAACTAAAATTTAACTCAAAATATAGCTAAGTATTTGTAGATTCAACATACTTAGTTTTCCTATTCTCATCTTACTAATATTTAGCAAAAAGAATCTGCTAATTTAAGCAGTTTCAGTTTCTGCAACGTCCTTTTTAACTAATTGTTAGTAGTTCTAGCAAAATTGTTTACTAATTTTTTCTGTTAGTGTTTAAATTGATTTTTTTTTTTATTTTGATATCTTTAAACTACATCTAAACTATTTCATATGTTTTTATACACTTTGATTTCTTTTTCTATTGTACTCTCTTTGTCCTGGTGGTTTATTATACAATTTATAAATAATTTTTGTTTGTGGAATTTTTTATGTAACACTTGCACGAACTCATAAACAATTTCATTAGATTTTTTGGAAGAATTAGTTTTTTTTTTTAATTTAAACAACTTTAACACAAAATAAATGTAAGTATTGATTGTAATTGTGATAATAATTGCTTTACTATTTTTTTTTTTTGCATGACCATTATACAAAAAACAAAAGTGTTGGATACATATTTTACATATACATACATACAAAATTCTAGGGATTGTGTTCTGTATTTTCGATAGAAAGTGAATTTAAAATCTTTTTAAGTTAGAAATCTCAACCAGAAGGAAATCTGCTGAAAATGTATTTTTTGAAAAGAACATGGAACAAGAGAGCAAACTTCCCTATTAAGGGCCTGCACATTTCTTTGGCAACAGAAAACTTTAATTGGAATGCAATTTTTTTAAAAAGTTTTTATTTTATATACACTGTGAGAATTATCTTCACTTCAGCAATTAAAAAATTCAAACAGAGAAAAAAGTGGATATTATTATTTAAACATCATGTATATAAAATTTTGTTCTTTTTTTAAAGTTTTTTTTTATTTTAAAATATTCAGTCATAACCATCAACTTTATTTTATGTAACATTTTTGACCTACGTAAAACATGGGTTAATTGTTGGTTAAATGGGTTAAATTGTGATCAAATAAAACAATTTACAATGTAAAATTAGTTACATTCATCAAAAATATATTTTTTTTTTTAATTTTATTTTATTTAAAAAAAACTGACTATCTTTCAAATGCGCCAAAATTAAATCGTTCCACTCGCTAAGTGGATATAGGGATCCCTTCTGTATTATTTCTTTATTTAAAATACCCATGATGTGTGTAAAGAAGAGCGATCAAAATTATTTTAATTTTTTTTTTTTTTTTACTTAAATTTTTTAAAATTATTTATTTGTAATTGAAGCTGTGAAAATAATGGAAAGTTTTAGCCATTTTTTTGGCCTAGTGTTGTTAAGGGTTAACAATCTTATAAAAACTAAATATTCTTTTCCTAAGTTGTCGGGTTTAAATTAACACAATTTTTTTTGAAGTTTTTAAAAAAAAAATTTTATTGAAAATATGTCCCTTTGAAAATCGGAAAAATTTTCAGTCACTAATTTTTTTTCGAAAATTTTTAAAAAATCAAAGAATTTTTTTCTCATAAATCTTAATAGAACCCAGGGTTATCCTGTCAAAAATTCGACTTTTTCAAAAATATGAAGCAGTCTAGTGTAAGTATGTGTTTTCTATATTAATATATGTATACATGGAGCTTTCCAAGCCAACTCTCCCAATACACCAAAAAGTATATCGCATCAATGCCAAACTAACAGTATTTACTCTCCTGCAAAAGACAAAAAATGTTATTTGTATTTAAAAATGGGTCGTAGTGTAGGTGGGGTAAATATTGACAAATTTTGCGCTCACTTTCAGTATATTATTTATGTTTATTTAACTGAATTTATCCAAATGTTAGAGATTTGATTATATTAATATATTTTTTTTAGAGAAAATTAAAAATAAATCCGGACCAAGTTCAGAATTTTTGGAGTAATACAAAACTCAATGTGTCTAAAAATCGGCCAAAATTTTTTTGCGTTTCTCTTTATTTATAAAAAAAAAGGTTAGATGTTTTTAATCGATCCAGAAAGTTGTATATTAGCTTTGGAGAAAATATTTTCAATATTTCAGTATAAAAGCCACAAGACGAATACGTAATTTTATTACTGCATTATTTATTGCTCATACGCCACGTATATATACAGTGGTGTTCAAAATATTTGCAACTGAAATCATGGTTTAGGTAATTATAATTTTTTTGATCAAAAAGGTTTGTGGTATGAGTTTTTGTTTTTTATTAAATTCAGTTATAACATATTATTTTACAAATACAAAAAAATTATTCATAACTTCTCAAAAATAAAAAAAGTAATTTTAACAAAATAAGTCGATAGTGCAGTGTACAAAACATTCCTCCTTACCTCACCTCTTAAAGTAATTAACAAGAAATACAAACAAGGGTTTTAACGCTCAGTATTTTGTAGCGTAGCCATTATTTTTTATAACTTTTGAGCACCTCTTAGGCATTGAGGCAATGAGCTTTTTAATATAATCGTTAGACATTTCATTCCACTGCTTCTCCAACTCGAGGAAAAGTTTATCACCATTTCGGAATACTATGTTGCCAATATTCCGTTTTACAATCATTCACATGTTCTCAATCGGGTTGAGATCGGGAGATTGAGCCGGCCACGACATGATATTAATTTCATTTTCATGCAGCCAAACTTTTACAACCCCCGCCGTGTGTTTTGGGTCTTTGTCGTCCTGGAAAAGCTCCATGAGAGTGGCATTTCCCATTCAGCATACGGAAGCATAACTGAACTCAAAAGATCTCTATAGATTGTGGCCGTCATTGTGCCAGTAATGCGGTGAATTGGGCCAATCCCATTTCCTGAAAAATACCCCCACACCATAATGTTTCCACCTCCGTGCTTCACTGTGGCGGTCGTGTATCTGGGATTAAACTTTTCACCTCGTGGTCTTCGAACATTGGCTCTTCCATCTGATCCCCGGAGGTTGAATTTAGACTCATCTGACCACAATACATTTTTCCATTGCTGTTGAGTCCAGTTCAAATGGGTGCGTGCAAAGTCAAGCCGAGCTTTTCGGGTTTTTTCCTACACAAACAGTTTTTTGGAACATATAACTACTTATAAATTCTAAGACCATATTCTCGGGCTCCTCTTCTTTTAATGGTGGGAAGACTGGTATCTATTAAAAGTTCAGTTTTAGCTTCTCTGGGAAATGCTTTGGGATATTTCGTAAAAAATTCTTGATTTTCCGATCTTCTCTTACAGTTGTAATACGGGGTCTTATACCTTTATGAGTTGTGTGAATGTTACCACTATTAACAATGCGACAAATCGTTGATTTTGGAACGGAGTACTTTATAGAAATTTCTTTTTGGGAAAGTCCATTTTGAAAATCATTTAAAACTTTTGATTTAAAATCAGAATTGTATTTATTTCCTGTCATTTTTTACAAAAATTATTCTTACGATATTTATGCTTCCAACATCTTATTACAACTATTAAAGAACAATAATTATAAAAAAATGTAACGGCCTGAATCTCATATTAAAAAGGAATGCGATTACCGTTAAATCCTAGCATTTGTTAGTATAAATTGTTTTGTTAAGAGTAAGAATAATGAGAGTTGCAAATGTTTTGAACACCTGTGTTTTGAAAACATCTATTATTATTAATTTTTTTGTTGTTTTAATTTAACGGAATTAATTTTTTTTATTTGTTTAATAAAAAACAATGTATGAAGAATATGTAAAAAATAAATTTTAGTAACTAAGTGTGATTTGAAGAAAATAAATGAATGACATCAACAAATGCGATCTCAGTTCCAAATGTTTTGACCACTACTGTAGCTATCGTTTTGACACACAAATATTGAAATATGTATGTAAGACAATGTTCAACGAATATTTTTTTCAAAAAGTATACGACAGCTGACCTTTTTAATAAATAAAAAAATAAATTTGACCGCTTTTTAAATATATTGAGTTATGTATTACTCTAAAAATTCCGAAAAAGTGCTGAAATTTTGTAAAGAAAAAATTTAAATTCTTCATTAAAAATTTAATTTTTTCAAATTCTTCATAAAAAATTATATTGCTATAGTCAAATTTCAACCATTTGCCAAGTTCGGTTAAATAATAATAAATACGATATAAAAAATGAGCTTAAAACTGACAAATATTTAACCATGCCTTCTTCGCAATTTTTTTTGGAAAATTTGGAGAAGTAAGTACGTTCATTGAGGTATTCTTGCGATATACTTTTTTTAGCTGGACAGCTGGCTTGGAAAGTAAATCAATCGATATACCACCCAGAATTTTTACACAACTGCAGAGGAGTGTTCAATATTAATCATATATATTATTTTAGGAATTAATAAGTGCGCATTTTGCGATATGGGCATTTGAACTCAAGACCCCAAAAAGTTACCTTTGACCCTTCCATGAAAAATATCAATATTCATATGCATTTAACTTAAAAGATAAGTTATAGTCCATTTTCAAACAATACTTTAGTAAAATTTTAAAGTTTTATTTTGCAATTTTCATAACGTCATATTTTGGAAGGGTTCGGAATCTGAAATTTATGTTTCGACATGTTTTCACACTGAAGTACTTTATAAAATTTATAAAACAATTTCATAAAAACTTGAAATAAATCAAAGGATTTACTTAATAAATAAGCACATAATGAAATGTGTGGGAAACTTGATAACTAAATCTAAAAAACAACAGTTTAAAAAGATGAAAATTTTTATTAAGCATATAATGAGATAAATTACACCGGAGGACAAAATCATAACTAATAAAAAATAATACTAAATATTTAAGGGACGCAGATTTTAACGGCGTACTATATTTTTCGATCTATGGTACAGTTTTTCCACAAAATTATTTTAAAGTTTTTCTCATGTAAATGCAGTATTTTTTTTACATATAACGATTTTAAAATGCAATCAACCTGACTCCTTTCTGCTAAAATGTAAAGGCAACTCCTGTATTCTTATTTGCGGTACATATTTGATACTAAAAACTGTAGATTACGAATTGTATATGGCAGCATAGCTTTCCGAGATGAACTAAGAGTCGAACTTTGAATATCCAGTCAGAAAAAGGCAAACGGACCACAGCTGGCAAGGCACTTTAACAGGTGGTACAAGTGCTAGCACCAATCCCAAAATGATAACATCAGTAGACAAAACGTCCGTCTGTTCAAAAAGTGTTGGAAAAGCACTGGATAAACAAACTTTCCAACGTTGGCAAAAAGGTGGTAAAACCATAAATTAGGTGGTCTAAAAATAGATTTTACAAAATAAATTTAAAAAAGTTCATTTATAATTTGTTGGGGATTCGGACCATGTACCCAGTTTCTGTTACTTCCGCATCGAAAAAAGTTCCGCAAAAACATATAAAATACAGCCTTGCTCTGCTTTACATAGGGTGAGTCAGAGACAATTAAATATTAAGTCAATCAGAAAAGCAAATCAAAGGATGCATTCTTAGTACAACTAAAACTCCTTAATAAAACGCCAGATTTATGGTTACTCACAAAACAAATTTTTTAATAACAAAAATACTTACATGTCTTTAGAAATAATTTGAGCACCATTGAATGAGTCCTCGAAAAAGTCCTCGAATAGGAACTTTTAATAGAACGAAAAAAACCGTAAAAAAAGGTAATTTTTGACACCACTTAGTAACGCCGAAATATGAGAATGGGCAGCTAAAAAAACAAGGGTCCCTTAAATTTATATTCTCTACAACATATCCGTATAACTTGTGAGTATAATTGTATAACATTTAAAAGTCGGTTACCCGTTTTTTTTTTCAAATCCCAGAAACCGAAACCTGTTTTTTTTTTTTTAAATTTCAACCGAAAACCAGTTTTTGAAAAATGTCGAATAATCGATCACTGTGGTATTTAAATTTTATGAACTTGTTTCATTAATATCATGAACGATAATTCTTTCAGTGTTCAGATTTTTATTTAAAAGTTCATAATCCATAAGGATCAGCTATAATTTTTACGAAAATGCTTTTTATAATTTTAATTTTTAGTCTAATTTGTTTCATTACATCCTTTCATCAGATAGACAGACGAACTTGGCTGGACTGACTTAGCTTTTTTACCCATTATTAAAGTAAAAATATTAAAAATAATGTATTTTAGCCTGCAATAGTCTTAGTTATTGTATATAATGATTTAAAACTTCATTCGAAGTACAGAATACACAATATCCAGTGTACTATATTGTTCTGTTAATAAAATGCTTTTTGGTTAGAGAGGGCTAACTTTTTTTTTTTTAATTATTTTTTATAAAAAATCTTTATTTTGTTTACAAACACCAACCATTTTCAATAAAAGAAAATATATTTTTTGTTGAAATTACAGTTTTATACACTCCCAAAAATTTACCTCAACTAGCAAGTTTGACTAAACAATTATACGGACAAATATTGAAAAAGTAAAAGAGTAATAAAGAAACGGAGATAGAGAAGATATAATAAAAATAACAAAATAGAAAATTTTGAATTGCCTTAAAGATACAACACAAAAAAGGCCAAGTTAAGTGCATTTTTTTGATAGCAAATCAATATAGAACAACTGAACAATATGATTAATTCAAATCATACGGGTACTACCCGTAGGCCATTTTCCCGAAATGGGCCGTCGTCGTCGAGAAATCATCGTGGACGTATGCTATTCTCACCGCATCAGTCCCATTCCTATCAGCAGCAGCAACATCAGCACAGCAATAACAATAATCATCATTCTTTATCTATGCGCTCAAATCATAGCAACAATAGTCTTAGCGCCAGCAGTAGTAGCAACAGTAATAACGGTGCTCCTTGGTATACTAAGGATAATACCAACTTAAATAATAATAACAACAACAATAATATGGACTCTTGGAATTCACTTGGGTAAGAATTTATATTATTTAAATAATTCACACTTATTTAAACTATTTAAATTATATTAAGTATGAAGAAAAAGAAAACCTTATAAATCCTTTAAGTCTTTGTATCCTTAAAAATTCCTTAAAATCAATCCTTAATTCAATCCTCTTCCTCTACCTCAAACAACAAGAAACTAATAATCCACCACGCTTTAGGTTAAAGGGTGAATTTTGTAATAAAAAAAAAACTCAAAATCATAAACAAACATCTTTAACATTTTCCTTGTTTCCAAAATAAATGTTATCGTAAAAACTACTTTTCATTAAAAATAAAATCTACTAAATACTGACAAGTTACACTGTGCAACATAATTTCTCGTAGGGAGTGGATGATTTTTAAGAGGAATGTATTCGATTAATATAGTAAAATTGTATAAGACATGTTTTAAAAACTGTATAAATGTATGTTAAGCTAGAATTTGTTAAAGAGTGTTACTATCGCATGACATTTTTTATAGAAAGTTTTAACCATACACACATAAAAACATACATCTAAAATATCAGAAAAAGCTAATAAAAATTAGTTAAAAATAACGTTGCAGAAACAAATTTTAAATTAGCTATTTTTTTTTTTTGTTAAATACTAGTAAAATCAAAACAACAAAAATAAAGCTTTTAAATTTGCAAAATTTTAGTTATATTCCGCGTTGAGTTTTAGTTAATTGAAAAAAGCAATTTACCCTGCTAAAATTAGCAAAAACTTTTGTTAAATACTTTTAGACAAAAACATCAAACAAAAACTGTAAAATCAAAAAAAAATTGCTAAACAGAAAAAGTTACTGTCAAACAAATTTCAATTAAACTTTAGTTTGATTTCAAACCCACTTTTAATTAAAAGTTAAATAATATCAATTAAATGTTTAATTGACAACAAAAACCAAAAATTTTACAAAATTAACAAAATTAACAAAAGTCGACAAAACTTAAAAAAAGTCTATTAAATAGAAAAAATCGCTAGTATTTAAAAAAAAAATACCGCCATAATTGAAAAAATTAAAATAAAAAATTTTAAATCGCTAAAATTTAAAAAAAAAATCACTGTACCCAATTAAAAAAATTACGATTTAGGTATATATAGTCATATATTAAATTCCATATCACATCATATATCAGGTGATTCAAAAATGGCATACATAACCTTATCTCATGAGATCCTTGGGATCTCGTTTGATATAATTTGATCCGGAAAATGGGTCTATCCAAATTGATCAAGTAATGTATAATTTGATAAAATTTTATATAACTACATAAAATTCCAAATAATAATGAAAATTTAAATATAAATCAATGGATTGAAAAATTAGACGTGATATAAATTTGTATAAGAAGTCATGACATATACAATTAAATGTTAAAGTGGTTGTTTCTTTGTTTATTATCAAAGACCACAATTTTTTTAATTTTTTATGTTTATTTTTTTTATTTGGATTTTTCGATTTTGAGCATTAAAATAACTTTTTCTTAAGATTTTTGGGCTTTTTCTGACTTAAAGTTTTTTTATACTCATGAAATATTATTTATTCTACTAACTTTGAGCTTTTGCTTTGAAGCTTTTCCAAATTTTTTGCTTATACTTTTTTTTACAATATATTTTTTTTTTGCTTAAATACACTGAATTTTGATTTTTTTTCTTTTTTGATAACGATATATAAAATTTATTGATTTGCAATGAAAATGAAAATAATTCATTTTTAATAAAAATTATATCAAAAATGTATATTTATTTTGTTTGTATTATATAAAAGTGATAACCTCTATTATTTTTAATTTTAACACATATATTTATATAGAATTATATGTGATGCCATATTTTATTATATATATAAAAGTGAAAGAATTTGTTTTTATTGTATCATATACACTTATATATATTTATACGTGGAAGTATATATGATCTCATATTTAGCTATATCAGGTATATATGATGAGATGAAAAAGATCAATTTATATATAATATGAGATATAACAATATATGATAATATAAAGCGATGTATTAAAAAATTTCGTTAAAATAAATATGAGATGTAAATATATAGCGTTACATATGGCCACATATGCAAGTATATATATTTATATCAAGCAATTTTTTAAATTTCATAAATTTTTTTAATTTTGACAATTTTTTTTCTTAACGATTTTTTCCAATTTTGTGTTTTTTTTTTGCAATTTTGGCTATTTTTTTAAAATTTGTTTTCAATATTGGCGTTTTGTCAATTTTGCTGATTTTGGCAAATAGCGATTTAAAAATTTTGCAGATTTTTTTAATTTTAGGGATTTTTTTTTAAACTTAGTAATATCTTCTTTAAATTTCGGCGATTTTTTTTTTAATTTTTTGTTAATTTTATTTAATTTAAACAATTTTTTTAATTTCTGCGGTTTTTTAAATTTAAACGATTTCTTTAAATGTTTGCAATTTTTTCCATAATATACTCGTTCTATCATTATTAATTAAACATTTAATTGAATTAACAAATATTTTAATTAAAACTCGATGTTTGTTTTTTCTGTGTATATTTACTAAGATGGTCAAAAAAAGTTGGAATTCACAAAAATAAATATGGTCTGCCAAAAAAATCTCAAAAAATTCAAATTTTATTTGAATTAGAAATAACAAATAATGAAATAATTAAATCTAATATATTTTTGAATCCAAAATCCAAATTAAAAACGGCGTCGCTGAATTCGAAAAATAGGCAAACTTCATGCAAAAAAGTGTTGAACTGTGATCAAAAAGTTTTCATATATTTTCCGCTGTAAAAATTTATTTTTTACATGAATATATTTCTGTGGAATGTCCTTTTATGTGAGATAGAATTTTTGTTATCAAATCAATTTTAATAAGCTAAGTATTAGCCAAAAACAAAAAAAAAAACTGAAGTGGAAATACATGGAAATCTGTTATCCTTTGTAAAATTAAAAAGAAAACCATATGTGATGAAAGTCCCCTATATCAAGTGGGATTTTTCATGGACATCGTTTTCAGATATTTAGAAAACACTATAAAAATCGAATTTTTGGATTATTGAGAAAAGGCGAATAATTTAAAATACTCATTTTTAAAATTTCGATCGCTGATACCTGATATGCATTTAAATTCATATTTAAAGTCTACCCTAAATTTGTGAGAATTTCTTCTAGAGACAAATTACTAATTCTTAAAAGTTAACTTTTTCTGTTAGCTCTTTTAATGTCAACGAGTTTTGGTGAAACTTGACACATAGAGTTTTTATACCTTAAGGATTATAGGCAGCATTATGGAGATCGCCAAATCCGACTTTCATAACTTTTTGTACGACTCTTATATTTACCCTAAATTAAATTTCACTAGAGGTCATCCCAGACGAAATGTTAAAGCGGCAAATGAAAATTCCTGAACAAATCTTATTTTTGTTCTGCATAAAACACTTTCTTACGTATATGACGTATGCGTTATATTTGAATTAGTATTAATCATACGTATATGAACCTAAATTTTTTATCGTTAGTATTTTTATTGTACGGTACACAGAGAAAAGTATTAACCTAAAATATCTGATAAAATAATTAATTAAAATAAAACTTTTTTAAACCAATATTTAAATGCATTAATTAATATTTTAAACGTGAACATTTCTTACTAACTACTACTATAATTTTCATGATAGCGAATTTTTATTGGTAAACATATTTTTAGAACATTTGAATTTTTGAAACTTTAAATTAAGTGGCCTTTTAATGCATTTCCGTTAAATATTGTGAAAAGAAATTTTCGTTAAAATAACGATAAATTGTTTTTGATTCCCATGTATATTTGACGAAAGTAATTGTTAATTTCTATCGTTTCTAATCTTAATAATATAATTGTACAGTTTTTTCGAATATAAAAAAAAAATTATAAAAAATCAAATACATTTTTAGGTCTTTTTCCAATACTATCCTAATCTGGCTCAAAAATCATCTACCTCACCTCCCCATTAATATGTATCCAAATTTGTTGCACACTGTTATACAATGGAAATGAATATAATAATAGAACAAATAAAAAAAAAAATAATAAAAAATAAACAAATTCATTAATTACTAATTATGTACAATATTTGCTTCATTTCCACAAAATATTTATCACAAAAATTTATTGCAAATATTCACTTAATTTTTTTCCACATTAATTAAAAAACTCTTTTTGTTTTCTTAAACGATTTTTAACATTTATCTTTCTGTTTTGTTGTTGTTATTTAAATAAATTGGCATTTAAATACTTGTATTATACGTTTTGAAATTCAATATAAAAAATTAAAAAAAAATTTTAAAAATCTGTTTTTTTTATCGTTGTACACTTTAAAGATAAAAACTTCAATAATGATTTGAAAAATTAACATTAAAAATAAAAAAAAATCTATTATTTTTTTGTAGATTTTCTAAACAATACTCGTTATAGTTAAAAACTAAAAATAAAAAAAAAAATATATATTTATAAATGAAATTGCATGAAAAGCACACAAAAAAAAATCAAATAATTTTACTATTTCTTAATTTTTTTCTCTGTAGTAAATTTTTAGTTTTGTTTAAATTAAAAAAAAAAAAAAACAATTTACTAACTCTTTTTTATATAAATCAATCTTTTAATTTAAATATTTTAATTTTTGAATTAGAATCTCAAACAAATTGTTATTGCAACATTACACTTGTGTAAGTTTTTCTTTTCGAAAGCTTTCAGTATAAAGCATGTTACGGTTTTTATATATATTTATTAAAAAAAAAAAAAAAAAAAACACTATTCAATTTAAAAAACTATGTATATATTTAGTTAATACAAAGGATATGCAGGATATTAAACATAATTAAATAGTGCGTTTACATCAAGACAAAAATAATATTTTAATCTCATGGACAAAGAAAAAACAAAGGAACAAAAATAAAATTGAAAGCATTTCAGCTAATAAAATTTATTTGAAAATATAATACACGAGTTTCCAATTCAAAATCGGCTGGTACAACTGAACATTGGTTTTCACAACAAAATTCGGTTAATACAACTGAATTTTAGTTGCAAAAATCAAAATATACAGAAATCAAATTTTGATCTGGTTGTACTAACCGAATTTATTGGTTGTTAACACCAAAATACACTTTTTCAATTCGACACTTTATTTTTCTGTGTTTACGAAAATTAGCAAAATTTCGTCAAGTTTTTACTTGTTCTACTTAATTTTTAAATAATTTATGTGCAAAAACATTATTAGTTTAACTGTTCCTAATTACTTTGCAACAGGGATGGCAGGAATTAACGTTAAAATACCGTCATCGATTCAAACCCCTTTCATTTGACTATGGTTATCCCTTAAATACCATTACCGAAATAATTAAAATAGCGTTACTCTTAAAATACCGATACCAAAATAATTTAAAATAGCGTTTCTCTTAAAATATAAATACCTTTATTTTTTTAATATTTTAAGTCGAGATCAAAAAAAAATAATTGCTTTGAGAGATAGGCATGTATATTTTTTCAAAATTTATCATAAACTAGCCAGTCATTAGAATTCGGACATGATAATGCTAAAAATTTGTATTTGTATATTGTATTTGTAAATACCGATAACAAAATAATTAAAATAACGTTGCCCTTAAAATACCGTTACCGAAATAACTGAAACCACGTAAAATACCGTTACCGAAATTACTTAAAAACCGAAATAACTGAAATATCGTTAAACAAAAATAGTTCAAAAGTCTGTTAAACGGGTTAAAATTCAGTTGAGCTAATTTTTTCTGCTGTTATCGTCTAAATCAGTTGTTTAGCTGATATTATTAGTTATATCATTTTACCTCAAGAACAAATTTTTCGATCTAAAATTTAAGTAATTTGTGATTCTCAAATTCAGAAATTTTGCCAGTTAATTTAAACCACAATTGTTTTTAAACCATTATTTTTTGTGTCTCCGCTATTAGTCTCACTTGCTGATTGCGTTATTTTCTCATATTTTTTATTTATTTTTCATAAAATATATATCTCGGAAACTAAGCGAGATAGAGCAAAATGGACCTGTTTCTGGTTAGATCTGGAAAGATAATATTATCAGAAATGTTCTGTTAATTCAGTTTATTCTGTTGATTTAATTTAACTAAAACTGTCAACTCAATTTTAGGTCTTATAAAATTTATTAGTCGTATGAACTTTTTTATGAATAAAATGAAATTTTTCATATTTTAATTTAATGGACGAGTTCCAGCGATATTTCATAGATCTAAAATTCATTGATATCATGTAGAGAATTCTGTCAGTGTATTCGGCATGTTTTCACTATTCGGCAGAATACCGATTAGTATCACTTTTGGGAAAAATTATTTGTTTAAAATAAAATAGCTTAAAAACACATACTTTTATCCAAAAAAAATTGACAAAATCAAGTTTCTCGCATCATTTTTTTCTTTAAACCGTCAAACACAGCAGTTTTTTTTAGCTTGAGATGATTTTACAACCTAAAACAGTTTTATTATTCTATTTATTTTTATCTATATCTAAAGTACAGTGTACTTTTATATGAAATTTATATGGAAATGTATAAAAGAACTATTCGCCAAATATCCGATAAAGTGCCAAATACACTATTCGTAACATCTCTAGTGTAGAGCCCTAACAAATCCGGTTTATATCAATGAAAATCGACTTAAACAACTTAAATTTACATTGCACATATTGAACCGTTTTTAACCCGCACCACCACTGGCAGATATAGGACATTAAATAGAGCTATGGCGACTAACTACAAACTACAACCACAAAACTTTATTGACAGCTCACGAAAGTAGTTGATTTTTGTTTTGAAAAATATGCATTTAATAAAAGAGAACAATCCAATTGGGTTAATAGGTCACAATTACAATTATTTTTGCAGAATCTTTATAAAAAGTAAAATGTCCACCCAGGTTTATGCATATTATCACAAGAAAAATCTGTTTTTGGCTTTCAATCAAATTTGGGTTTACCAAATTACTTATCCCTCTGACGACCGCTGAACACTTTTTGACGAAACTTCGTGGAGACTTAGGCTTATGATTAAAAATAAATATTTTTCTGCTTTTGGCACCTTACTGCTCCCCCTATCGGATAAATTAGTACTTTAGTTAAAATAGTAATATGTTATCGCTCGTGAATGGGTTAAGATTTCGTCTACGTTTAATTTCGTACTTTGTCTTAATTATTATACCTTATCCAAAAATATTAACCATTTAAGTATAAATTTAATTTAATTTTAACATTAGAAAAACTAAAAATAAAAACGTTAAAATAAATCATAAAAAACAAAAAAAAAAAAAAAAAATTTAGACTTTGAGTTGACCTTGCAAGGCTCTGGGACTTTTAAGGCTACAAAATAGGTTTCGCTAGAAAGCAACAGCTTTCTAGTGTCGATTACAACATGTTTTGTTAAAATCGTCCTTCAGGCTTTCCTAAAATAAGATTTGTAGCCCTGTGTTATTTTAAAAGATTGTATAATTTTCATTCCATATTAAAAATAATCAAAGAGTTAAAGAAAATTAACTAAAATATATAGGTTGTTTACTAGGGGTGTGCTAAATGTTTGTGGTGTGTTGTATTGTCGTATCGAAAATAGAGATGGTAAAATTTTATTTTAAAATATAAAACATTAGATAATAATAGGATACAACATTTGTACACACAGAAAATTAAGTGTCAATCGAATTGAAAAGTGTATTTTGGTGAGAGAACCAATAAATTCGGTTAGTACAACCATATTAAAAAGGGATTTCCGAATATTTTGGGTGTCGCAACTAAAAATCAGATGCGTTAACCAAATTCTATTGTGAACACAAACATTGAGTTGTACGGACTGGTGTTAGTAGTAGTTACCGAGTTTTAGTTGGCAAACGGCAAACAAATTTTCTGTGCTAACATAGAGAAAACCCAACAGAAAATCCTCGTCAAATTTAAAATAAAATTTACCATCTCTTTTTTTAAAATACAACATATACAACAGTTAGTACACCTTGTGAATACCTTTATAGTTTCATTAGATATTTCACTAGTTCAATATAAAACCAAATAGAATTTTAGATAAATCGAGTTTGTGTTAAGTACTAAAACTGATGTAAACGTACTTTAATTATTTTTAAATTAGATAGCTTAATAAAAATATAAATTTAAATTCAATAAAAATATAAATTTAATTTTATAGAATTTACAAAAAACATGAATTAATGAGGTGCTTTTCTTGCAATTGTAAAATATTATTTTTCTATTTTGTTTTTATAAATATAAAAAATCATAGTTTATTCCGAAAAATATAGTTAATTTGTATTGTTTTGAAACCTACGCTTAATACCAGACACAATTGGAACGACTGGCGAAAATCCGTTTATGTGTTGCCAGCTATAAGCAATACAAGCAATAGTGTCAAAAGTGAGTTTAGAAAATTTTCAAATTAAATTAATGTTTGCCTTAACTTTGTTATTATAAATTATTTAATTTTGTTTTAACTGTTGTCGTCTGTCGCTCCAATTGTGACTGATTTTTAAATAAATATACTTTTTGTAGTATTCATTAATTTTAAATGCTTTAATTAATTTTATTTTGTGTTGTCCTTTCCTTCTTTTGTTCTATACATTAACGTTTTTTTAAGGAGCCTAATGTGTTGTGCTTTAATTTATAGATTTGATATTAATATGTATGGGTTGTACTAACCAAGTAATTTTTTGATTGTTGATTGTATCAAAGGATGTTTCTATTGTCCGCTTTATTTTCTTCATTACAAATAATAAATATTAATATATATATATAAATTTTGCAAAAAATAAAACGTAATTATTTAGTTAATAATATATATATATGTAGTTTCTTATACATATGTACTTATATACTTATAATAAGGGAACTCACAGTTTATGATATATAGCAAGTCATAACATATGACAAATATAACATTGATAATTGTCATATTTACTTAAGCAATTTTGTATTTTTCAATGGTGAAATTTATTGTCTTTTAACGAAACACGTGCTGTAAAAATTTGTATAAAGAAATAAAACGCTATTCGACAAATATAAATTTTTGGAAGGACCTCCTCTTGTAACACAGTATTTTCGTATAATTTTAGGACGCTGATCAAAAATATTGCAAAAATGTTAAAATCGCACGGTATTTGTAAATTTCTCGTTTTACAGTTTAAGTCCTCTAGTTTTTACCGCAACTTGCTGATTTGGTTTTTTTTTAATTACATATAAACTAGACCCTTCAACAAAAAAAATGTTGCATTAAAGTTGCAAAACTATGGAATATTTTCTGAAATATTTGGAAAAAAAAAATACAAATTTTGACAACTAAAAGAGTAGTGTACAAAATTAAGCTAAAAAATTAGATTTTTTTTTTGTTCCGAAAATATTGGAAAATATTCCTGAACATTAAAAAACATTATAGTGTTGAAATAAAAACGTAACTACTTCAAAACCATAAAATGTTTTTAACATTTTGAAATCAATTCCAACAATACTAAAATCAAAAAGTTGAAATATCTCAAAAACCGAAACGCAAGAAATTTACGATTTCATAATTTTTGACAGATGCGTGTTCACTGTGCCGAAATAATATAAAAATTATGTGTCGCAACCCAGTGTAGAAAAGTATTTATATATAAGTACATATTTGATTTGTCATTACACATCTCATTACTTTTATATGGGGATGTAGCGCAAAATAATGACACAGCATTACCAAACACCTTAGAAAAAATAGAGAAATATGCTTACCAGTTTGGCCAAAAATAATGAGTCTATAACTAAATTTTCAAAAAAACTAAAGTTAAAAATATTTTTTTATTCGAACCCGGGCCTCCAGGTTTTCAGTCAACCGCTCTACCATCTGAGCTTTCTTGACATGTTATACTTGATATAAAAAACATAAATGACTTGCTTGCACAATATGTCATAACTTTCCAGCTTACAAAAAATCAAAAATAAATAGTTATATAAGGTGGCGCAAAAATAACCTTCCGATGTTTTTTTTTTTATTATGTATTTATTATGTATAGCATTTTCTGATAGGAGGATTACTTTTGCGCCACCTTATATATGTACTTACTAGAGTTATTTTTTCAACTCTTAAAATATATTTTCAAAACATGTTGAGTTCATTACGTTATAGTTAAAATAATGACACAAGCAAGTCCTTATGGGTTATTCATTACTTTTTGTATTGAAATAATGGGAGCATTAACTAGTTATTAGTAAGTCCTTTTTATTTGTGTTCAAGCAATGTAGAGAGTAAGTTGGTGTCATTACTAGCAGTGATAAAAATAATGACGCCATTCCCGTTTCTACACTGGGGTTATACATGATAGATAAAAAAAGAAATGCCTTACTTGCACAAAATGTCATTACTTTTCAGCTTCCAAAAAATCAAAAATAAGTAGTAATATATGTACTTACTAGAGTTGAAAAAATAATGAGTCTAAAAAGAGATTTTCAAAACATGTTGAGATAATTACTTTATATTTTTTTTTTTTTTTAAAAGAGAAGCAACACTCAGGAAATTCTGCCTATTAATTAATGTGTTGCTTTCTTTGGAAAGGGGATAGTGGAGAGATGAAAGGTGGTGAAAGATGAAGGGCTTCAAACATGGCAACACTGTAATTGCGCGAGATGATAAGTCTTAGAACAGTTGTTGCTCGCCACCTGATGGCGTGGTGTCATTACTGGTAGCAGGAAAACTAAAGGCATTTCATTACGGTTTCTACACTGGTAAGAGGAGGTATTTTGTTGTTTCTGACTACTATTTACTTTGACTATTTAAATAAAATATCGAAAAACGAAATACCCAAGAAATTATTCATCATTTTTTGTTTGAAACACTTTAGCTTCAAAACAGCTGTCATTACGGGTTTGACTATATGCACTGCTGCCATTTTGAAATTGAATTTATGCTGTGTTCACAAATTTGTTTGATAAAATTACACAAAAAGGTCAGATTGATGCAAATTTTGTGTATTTTCAGTCTATAGAAAGACTTTATTTCCGACAAATTTATGAAGGACTACATTTTTTGAGACACATTTTTGACAATGTCGTTCTTGCTAAATTATAATTATCATTTTTATTTTAAAGCAGAGGTTCTCACCTTTCCTTTGATCCCTATATTTAAGTACTATTAAATTTTAAACTTTTATGTCCTTTAATAAAGAATTTTGATGTGATGGCGAAAAACTAAAAACGCAGTTTGACTATATATGATTTCTAGTTTCACGTATATATTGTTTTGTCCATGTGTGAAAACTATTGTCGAATATATGCCGAAAAAGTTTTCTTATTTTCACTTGACAATTCGAAGTTATTATTGTTCTGATATTATTTAAATGAATGGAATGGCGACAGAACACTTTGGGAGTATCTCTACTCGGTAATTCCTAAATGGATAGAATTAAATGGCCAAAATGGCAACTGTGCTTATATGTGTGATCTAACATAATGGTTTTTATGAGGTTTATAAACTGTGAGTATCCTTTATATAGTTGTGTACATTTTTCATAGTGTTCTAGCATGCGCGGCTCCAGCAATTAATATTCTGGAAAATTGCATACGCCATGATGCACAAGTGTTGTTGTTTTTTGTACACTAAGGCGTATAAAATTTGCCTACACTGAAAGAAATACATGCATAAAAATACGAAAAAGTGACAAAAATAACAAAAACTTTCGTAAAATCAACGAAAATTTGTACATTTTACAAAAGTTTTGGTGGTTTCGACATTATTTTGGTATTTTTTTACATGGATTATTACACTCATAATAATTCACACATACAAATACAAAATAAATGTCAAAACAACAAAAAAAAATGTAAAACGAACAAATTGTAGTTTATTTTACGAAAGTTTTGGTTATTTTGACATAATTTTCGTATTTTAATGCATGGATTTTTATGAGTTAATTGCTGGAGCCAAGCATGAAAAGTTTTAGTGTTACCACTCATTTATAACACACAATGTTTATTCCATTGTGATTTTTTACTCACGATGTTGCCTGACTTTTTAAAAATACATAACTTGGCTTAATATCAATTAGTTAACCATGAAATAAAATTTAATATACATTTTCCTATGAAAAACCATAAACATAAAAATAATAATGGTGGGTATATATTTATGTATATGTCTGTATAATAACTGAAATAATATTTAAAAATTTCCAAAACAAATTTTTTTGATTCTACAACTTTAAAAGGATTTAAGAAAAAAAAAATGTCAATCAAATAAAAAGGAAGAAAGTAAAAACGAAAATATATATGATGCAATTAGGATTTATTTAGCGAACCATACATATTAGAGCTCCGTTTAAAAATGTGTATGTATTAAAGTTATTTATTTTTTTAAATTATTATTTTTAATGGCTTAATTTTAATGCGCATTTTTTACTTGTTTATTGAAATGTGGTTTTATAACGAATAAAAAAAGTCAAACTATTTACAAAATTTTCTCTTTACCCAAATAGAATTTATATTTGAAAAATTATATACAATTTAGTAACGTAAATTTATTTTTTACATATATTTAAAAACTTAAAATATACTCAACTATTCTAAAATAACATGTCAATATTTTGTCACTAATTGTAACACTTATTTTGCCTCATAAGTAGGGAATGCAAAATCCCTCTGTTTTTTATTTCCGGGAAAGCGGATTTTTTTTTTCAAAATTCCCGAAATCCTGCCCGTTTGCATTTTGTACTTATAAGGCTTAAATCACAACTGTGTCGATGAAACTTAAAAGAATTTTTATAAATTTCGTATATAGTGCTAGACGCTTGAATAAAACCCCTTCTGCAAAAATAAAAATGCTGGGTAATATACTTTTGTTTGGAAAACATATCCGTTTCCAATGTTTCTAATATAACATGTTTGCTTGCAAATTAAAAAAAAGTTTGACTGTAAACATATATGTTTAGATCAAGTTAAAAAAGTGTTTGCCTGCAAATATATATATGTTTATTATTAAAATGTTTACATGTCCCAAAAAAATTGCAAAAATATATCAAATTAATCATTGTAAATATATATATATATTTACCTTACCTTAATTTATTTAAAAATTTCTGATTTTCAAAATGGAAAATTATTCAAGTTCGGAGACATTCGTTTACTCTATATTTCCCTATTAGATATTCTTCTTAAAATTAATCTACAGTTTTGTATACAAAAATTTTTATTTGACCATTTTGAAGTTTGCTGACATTTTGACAGTTTGCTTAAAGATAAGTTACGCTTGTGGTTGTCGACCTAGTTGTGAACACTAAAATGTGTGAAAATTGTCACATTTTTTTAGATTAGAGTTGTTGTTTCACAAATACCTCCAAACCTTTTTTATATTTGAAAAAAAGAAAAGGGGTTTCTTTGTGTTTACACTTATTTAAAACATTTTATTATTTTCTGTAATTATATGTAAACTAAAATTAACATTTAACAGTTATTAAACCTTTAACAGTTCAAATGTACTAATTGGTGTTGCCAGATTTTTGTTAAAATAAATAAATAAATGTAAGGCATTTAATTTAGATAACGGTTTGTTCATAAGATATCCATAATATCAATGCTATATAACACTGAATGACATCAAAAAAATAAATGAGGTTCTGACCTCTGATTTCGATGTATGATACAGTTTTTCTCAAAATGACTTTAAAGTTGGATCATCTCTATGCAGTTTTTTATATACAAAAATTTTCAAAAATTCTACTGTTCACGAATTCTGTTGCTAAAAAATCAATAGACACAATCAAATGTTCATACAGTGGAAACAGTCATTTAAGTATAATTATAACAATATGAAAAAAGTTATTTTCTCAAGGCGGTTTTAATGAAAATTTCGCGATTTGTCAAAAATTTTATATGGTAGTATAGCTTTCCATGATTACAAAAGTATATGTCAAAATTTACATGAAAACTATTTATATTTGCAAAAGTTTTAATAACAAAGACCTTTATTTTGTCACAAAAGTAGGGTTTTTGTTAGAACAACTTTTGTAAATATAAATATGTTTGGCTGATTTTTTGTACATATACTTTTCAAAGTTATTCACATAACATACTAAAACTTGGACCCTGGGTTCATTTCAAAAAGCTATTTAGATTAGATTATAGTGGCACTATGCACCGCGACCAGAAATTGGTATTTTGTGCTGCCAGCGAATACACCCTATAGGTTCAGGCTCCCTACGAAGCCAATTATCCTACCAGGTGAACAGTTCCAAACGTCCGATGGCGTCACTATTCAAAAAGCTATGCTGTCTTATAAAATGTTTAACAACCCGCTCATTTTGCATATGAGGCACCATATAAAAATAATTGTTTTCTTGCTGAGACTCCTCTTCATAATAGGCTCATTCAAATCCATAACCATTTGTTAAGATAAATTGCTAGTTTAGTAAAAAAAAACCGCTAAAACTTTGAAAATTGAGAAAAATTATAATAAACGCTAACCAGCTGATTTAATTAAAAGTTTTTTAATTAAATATATGTATACCTTAAATAAGGCTAAATAAGGCTACCTTAAATAAGGCTACAGAAATTCGTTAAGTTCGACTCAAATTTGGCTATAACGAATTTCAGACGGTTGGCACAACTTAACATTAGTTTTGACGACAAAGTTCGGTTAATTCAACTGAATTTTAGTTGCTATACCCAAAATATTCAGAAATATAATGTAAATTTCGTTGTACTAACTAAATTTATAAGTTGTTACCATTAATATACAATTTTTAATTCGGTTGGCACTTTATTTCTCTGTGTGCAAGGCGTTTGATCGTGTATGGCACAAAGCACTCGCGGCAAACCTCATTGCTTTTGGTGTCGGTGATGACTTCTCTCAGTTCACATCGAGATCGCACTATAAGAGTTGTTATAGATTAGTTTCAGTTAAATGCAGGTTCCATTATTTCTCCTTCTTTATTTATTATCTTCCTAAATGACTTTCTCAGTCTAACTTAAAATCCTATTTAATATCTTGTTAAGTTGCTATTTTACCGTATTGTTGGTAACGATTTATTAAATGCAAGTAATTTGGCTATTTTTGAAAAAAAATTTTTGATGTATAAAATTTATTACATTTTGCTAATCTGCTTTACGAAATTATTTAGGTTTCGAATTTTTTATGTTATAAATTTTGCGCTCTTTTGTTGTGGACTACTTAGAATTATATAGTAACCATAGAAAATTTAAATGCTCACCAGGTGCTTTTTAGAAGCTATGGAACAAACAATACCTAAAAAAAATTTTGATAGCAAGCAAGTTTTTAGCAAATTTAAAAATATGGCAAAAAATATATATATTTTTAATAATATATATTAAGAACTAAAAAAAGTGCATTTTTAATTTAAAAATGAAGCAAATAAAATTTTTGCCGATTTTTGCAGATTTTCATTACTCTGTTTGGCGAAAAGCGGTAAAATAAATCTTACAACCCTGCGCTTAAGCCATAATAGTGCTTGTCGCATTACACTACGTATTCGACCAGCTCCTTCTCTTGTTCTTAATTAAAAACATACAGAAAGAGCAAGAAACAATATTAGAAAAAGTCAGTGCTCTTTTTCTATTTTTTATCGAATTTGATTGATTAAATTTCGGCGCAGTCGCTGCCATAACAAAAATGTATAGAAAATGGCAAAAATCACTGAATATTTGACTCAAAGTCAATTAAAATCACAAAGTAAATATCACACAATCAGAAATTAATTCAATTAATATCAATTTTTTTTTTTTTGAAGGTTTGTGTAAAAACCTTGGAGTTTAATCTAAAGGTAAATTGTAAATTTTTTTATTATTTCTTTTATACCATCTTAAATATGCTATTGACAAAAAAGACCTTGTAAAAATGGCTTTATAAAATTTTTTGTAAATCTAGCGAAAAAAACTGTAAACTTTTCTACTGTTTATAAATGTAGTGGTTTTTGTGCGGCTTTTGGGTCTAATCTATCAATGTTTGTTGAAAAATAGTTGGTATCAGTAAAAACAAGCGAAAAAGAGGGGTTCTCAGCCAGCAAGTCTTCAAAGGTGGCAACCTGCATTCTGATGGAGTTTTGGAATTAATAAAAAAAAAAATTGCAAAATAATGATATGTTTTGATTTCTACTTGGATTATGTAAATATAATGACAAATAAACACAGCAAAAATATTCACCTGGAATTTTCGGTAAAAACTTCAAGTTTATCACTATACGACAAAAAAACACAATTTTGATTTTTTAATTTTAAAGCAATAGCAATTTGGACTTTGTTTAGCAAATACTTCGTTATTGCGCCTATCCGCTCCAGAAGTAGATTAAAAGTGTAACGTTGATTCCAGTAGGAATGCCAAAATAAAGGGGGGGGGGGGGGGGGGGGGGGGGGTGTCTATTGTCGTGTTAGAATTGTGTCTATTGTCGTATTAGAATCTATTGTCGTGTTAGAATTTCCATTGTTTCAATCGAATGATTGTTATCACAACCGCTAAATTCGGTCACAGCAACCAAAACAATCGATTAGCAACAAATACCGTAGCAACTGCCGAGTTTGTGCTTGAACCGAATCTTTTTGAGAATTGGTTTTTTTTAATCCATTGTCTAATTTTTTCGTTCAACTTATTCAGGCAATTCCAAGAAATTCAAAGTTAAAAAAAACTAATTCTCTTACCAAAAACATTGTTTACACTTGTTTTCTCTCCCTAAAGTAGTTTCCTTGCAAGTTTAAATACTTCCCAAATTATAAAGTGCGTTTCATATTTATAACCCATATGTATGAAATTATACTTTCAGTTCTATAAAATTTAAAGTAATCAAGTTAATTTTAGTTTTTTAATTAAAACAAATTTCCAAAAAGGTTCCTGATTTGGAAAAAGGGCAAATTTTGGCTTTTACAACCCAAAAACTATAAATTTCTAAGTTTCATGATTATTTGGCCTAAGTTAAAGGGTAATCGCCAATTTTTTTTTAATGATATGGAAAATAATGAAACAAAGCAGTAAAGAGGAGGAAAATCCAAGTTGTCGAATCACGATACTCGCAGGTTTTTAAACGCTGCAATTAAATCTACCATAAGCTGCAAAGAGCTCACTGTCTTCGATTCCCCTTCTGTGAGCAAATCAACAACTAGGATAGTTCTAAATGCATCCGAAAATATTGTGCGAAGTTAAATTAACGTAGTTCCACGACTTTTAAAAAGACACAAAATCAAACATATGGAATTCGCAGAGTTAAACAAGACTACAAATTGGAACACGGTATATCGTTATAATTTTTTAAGAAATTAATCATTTCTTTCACTCATGATATTTTCGGAATATTTTCGGTGATATTTTCGGAATAAAAAAAATTAAATTTGGATGGACCAGACGGAAATACCCACTATTGGCGCTACCTAAGTAAAGAAAAATGATACTTCTCGCGTCGTAATATTGGTCGCGGTAATGTCATAATGTGGGGTATCATAATGTGGGGTATCATAATGTGGGGGTTTCTTCAGCAGGTACTCTGGAAATTCAGTTCGCATCATCAAGAATGAATAGTTCTGATTATACTGCAGCATTGCAATGCAGTTGTTTGCAGATTTTCTTGCAAGACAATGCAAGAATTCATACAGCAACGAAACTAAAATATGGTTTCACGAAAGAAACATTCCACTTATTGACTGGTCTGAACTCCATAGAAAATCTATGGGGTATATTGGTTCGTAAGGTTTACTCCAATGAGTAGTAATTTAACACTGTTGTAGAGCTTAATTCCGCCATTTTAACAGAGTGGTTAATTTGGATGTAAAATTATTACAAGTTCTATGCATAACAGATTATTTGAGCTAATGAAATGTTGTTCAAATCGACGATTAAAAATGCGCTTTTTCTTTAAAAAAAACTTCACTTGTGTTATAAATATGAAACACAGACCATAATAGGGTTTTTGAAAAAATCTTTTAAGCGACAAAGTTCTTATCGTTTTAAGATTTGGTAAATATTAAATGTAACAAACAAAACAAATAATTATTACCAGCTGTAAAAATAACTTCATTTGTTTAAATTTTATAGAGCTGCAAAGCATAACTTCATATATGGGTTATAAGTATGAAACGGATCATATAATGATATCTTAATTAATATTAAATTAAATATTATAATGTAAAACGTTGCTTATTACACGCCAATTAAAGTTGTTTCTACCACTTTGATTTGAATTTTGTAAGAAAAATGCAGCTTTAATTTTTTTTTTTACAGTCCACATTACACTTCAACTAGAAGAAAGTACGGTTGAGGTGAAATAACATTTCGATGGTAATAAGTTGATAATTTTTAACTTTTGAAGAAATTACACCTTGAGATACGGGTGCCACATGACTTAATTATGATGTTAAAAGTCTCTTGGCATGCTTCACTCAATTTGGAATTTAACTGTCAGATAAAAGTGTTCAACTTATGGCCATAGGATACATCAAATTGATTTGCTTTTATCTTCCTCAATTAAGCTTTTTAATAAAAAAAAAAAAAATAATGATTTGTATAATGACTTTGAATTGTGAATGTAAACGTAGTGTACATTAAATGCAAATTTATATTAATTATAATTTTTAATACAATAATAATAATAATATTAATTTTAAATAAAAATATAATTGTAATTTGTTTAATTGTATGTGTGTGTATATATACTAAATTTTATATAAACGTATTAACTAATTAAATTTATAAACTATTTTGAATATTGCATTTTGGCATTTAAATATTATTTTTTTCTTTTTTCGTTTTTTTCTTTCTTCTTCATATATTTATTGAATCAAAAATCAAAAAAAATATTTATTCTGTATGTATGTGTGGCAAAAACTAAACTAATACATATACATACGTATACATATATGTATAACTGTAAATGTTAATGCATTCAAAATAACTATTGTTGGGTTGTGTTAATTTTTGAACTACTACTACTACCACTGCATTAAAATGAATTAATCTTAAAAAAACAACTAAATAATTTAATTTGAATAAAATTATAATAAAAAAAAAAATAAATAAAATATATACCTATCAGCGATGTACAGACAAGTAATAATAATAATAATCATAATGGAAGTTGTGATACTAATAGCAAAGAAAATCACTACAATAATCCCCATTTTAATCATATTAACAATCATCATCATCACTATCACTACCATCATAACAATTACCACCATCAACATCATAGCAATAACAGTAGTATTGGCGGAAATGGCATTCAACGCCATAGCCAACAGTCACAGACAGACTTATCACATAATATATACTCTTCAACTTCCTCTTCCTCTACCTCTATGGCTACAGTCGAATTATCGACACCTGCTAGTCCAATTTTAAATTCTCAAACACCTTTAAGTCATTTGTCTAATATTTCAAATTTCACACCCCCCACCAACACCACTAATCATATCAATGTCAGCACATTGGCCAATGCAAATAAAACTAGTAGTTTGAAAATATCCTCTTTATTATCAGCACCAGAGGTGCATTTAACCATTAGAAATATATCTCCTAATAGTGCAAGAAATTCCACCACAAATCATATAATATTGTCTCCACGTTTAAGTCAAATGAACACACCAAATTATCCCACTTCCTCTCAAACACAAAACCATCGTAGTAATTATTCTAACACTAACAATAATCAGAGTAGCAATAGTAGCAGTCATTATACACCACCACAACAACATTCTACTTCATCTTCCTTCTCCTCTTCTCAAACGCAAAATAATTGTGATCAATACCACCAACTCCAACAACAACAACACCTTCAAAACAATAACCCACAATATATTTACCATCATCACAACCTCCATAATCATAATTTTCATACTCACCACAACCAATCACCACCACCACATTCACCACCAACTAATCACCAATCCCTCCCGCTAACAAATTCAACAACAACTTCAAACTTACATACAACAAATAGTAACTGTACTGATGATGTGAATGTAAATTCTTGTAATGACATGATTCCTCAACATGCACAACAACAATCACTTCAACGATCTCAACAACAACAACGTCAATATCATCAACAACAACAACAACGTAATCATCCAAATAATCAACAACGATCTCAACAACAATGTAATACAATGTCTTCCTTAACAACACCATTTATGTCTTCTTTAAATTATATCAACAACAACCAAACGTCTCAAACAACGAATATCAAACCACCAACAACAACATCTTCAATTGCCATACCATCTAATGAAACTTTACCAAATCACATCAACAATATTATGCCTGATATTAATAATGTTAACAATAATAGTGGCAGCAACAATAATAATAATCATCAACAACTACCATTATCCTCTGGTTCCCAACAACTGCAACAACCGCAGCAATTTCATGGTCAAAATTATCATAATGGTCGTAGAGGTATAAATCTGCATGCCAGTGGTGAGTTCAGTAATTTTCGCCGTGGCGGCGTTAATAATAACAATTCCAACAATAACGGTAATGGCATGATGTTACCACATCGCGGTGTTGAATTTCATCAATATGGTGATCGTTACAATCACAATCGGCATTATAATGGTAACAATAGTAATAACAACAACAACATCAATGCCTCAAACTCAGGTTTATGTGATAGAAATGGTCACAGCAACAGCGTTAGCAATTTGGTAAGTTTTACTATAAATAAAAAAAAAATATATATAGAGCAATATCCATATTATATTTTATTCCACAAATTGTGGATACAGTTGAATATTTATTTATCAAAATAAAGTTTGATAAAATTTGATGCCATATAATCCGTAGAGTTAGTAACAATAAATATGTTAAATTGAATACAGGAGTACAGTTGTAGTTAAATTAACTAAGAATTTAGCTAACTCAACAGCAGTTTAGCTGAATCCACAGAAAATTTCTGCTCAATATTTATTACCGGGAATATAAGTAATTAATAGGTACAATTTTTGGTCCATCTAAGCAAAAACTGTAATTTTTATATTTTTAATTTGCTTGAATCTTAAAACCGACATAATTTTTGCGCCGTTAAAGATATCACTTACAATAACGGTCTTATAAACGTTGATCTCCAAATTTCAAATCTGCTCTTCGAATTTTTCCAATGAGCACCATTTTTGCGAAATTCTGTTACTTTTTTTAAACGCATTTTTCAATCACGATTAATAATTTAGAGATTATGCTCCATATTTATGCACTAATCATGTGAAAAAAAACGTTAATTTTTTTTTAATTTCTTAGAAAATTTAAAATAAACTAAAAATAGGATTCTTATGTTTAACAGTTTTTGAAAAATTTTCATTTTGAAAGTGGTATGAGTCCATTCAATACTAGACTTTCGCAACAAATATGATTTTTTTTTTTATATAAGAAACATTAATGTCCACTAATGAGATGTATAAAAACATTATACAGAAGTTGCGTTTTACAGTTTCAAGTGAAAGGAATAGAGGTGTGTCGTTCATGAACGAACTAGTTCAATTGAACGACTCACTCAATTGAACGAATCGTTCATTTCGTTCAATCGGTCAATCGTTCATTTCGTTCTTTTTATTCACAGAACAATTGCATCTCTATTCAATTAAAACTGCTTGTAAGAGCAATTTTTTTTTTTAGAAAATAGTAGTAATATTGTTTCAAATAAAGCAATTATAGTCATACAAATAAAATGTTTTTTACACAAAACAAATAAATTTTTGTTAGAAAAGTTGCAATTTTATAACACTTTTCGTCTATGTATTGTAAAATTTGTGAAAAAACTCGTAAAACATGAATAGTGCGTAATAATTGTCAAACGAACGACACACTTCACAACACGCAGATCAGTCACAAGTCAAAGCAAAAAAGAACGATTGAACGATTTGAACGAACTAGTTCACTGACTCGAATTGAACGATACTGACCGAGTCACCAAAATGAACGATTAATCCCAACTCTAGAAAGGAAAAAGCCTTTAAATCTCATGTAAAATACAAATGGACCACTTTCAAAATAAATAGTTCAATTGGCCTTACAATTTAATATTAAATCCTTAGTAATGACATCAAATCAATTGATTAATTAAAACATTTTACAATTATTTATATGATTACTGTCATCCTTTCTTTATTCAGCATATGGAAGGTTACATGTCGGGTAGTAGTTCCCGTATATCTGATAATGTCGACGTAAGTTCAAATTTTTCTCTGGGGAACACTAACAACAACCGTAACGGTGGCAGCAATAATACCTATGGCCGTTCTCAATACTATAACAGCCAGTATAATAATGGACCATCGACCTCTGCTTCAGCTTTAGCAGGTGCTACATCTGTATTGGATGGCCCTTCGGGATCGGGAGGTATTTCCGGATCAACGAGTTCTTTAAATGGTTCGAATATTTTAAAATCAGATAGTCCTTCGCGGAAGCGTAGACGTATATCAGGACGCATGCCAAGTCAATCACCACCTGCTATATGGGAACAAAGACGTTCGCCACGTATATTGGTAAGCTTGTTGTTTCTCAATGAATTTTAATACAATAAATTCGTAATAAATTTTATTTTAGATACAACAAGGAAGCCCACCTATACGACGACCACGTCTCAGGGATACTAGTTCGGCAGCACAAAATCAAAACTACTTTAACAATGGTTATCATCATTCTCACCAGCAGCAGCATCATCATGCTCAACAACAACAACAGCAGCAACAGCAACAACATCATCAGCAAAATCTTCAACAACAGCAGCAACAACAACAAAATAATCATGCTACTCAACATTTTCTTCAACAACAGCAGCAGCAGCCACCACCACAACATCGTCCTACTTGGGAATTAGCTACAGCAGCAGCCAATTCTAATGCTGCTTCCTCAGTTGCTCTCATACATACTCCACCACCCACCCATCATCATCAACAAGCCCAAAGTCCAACAGCTTTACCACCGCCTCCACCACTTATGGTTGATATAAATCAAGTACCCGTGAGTTTATCACTACGCCATGCCGAACCCATATGGGCTTCGATCTGTACTTATCCTGCTCAACCTCCACAACCACGTTTAGCTCCTTGCCACCTGCATAGTATATACACACAACCTTTCTCTGCTCAAGCTGCCTGCAATACACATCCACATGCCCAGTTTGCCACAAATGCCAACGGCTTTACTGCAGCCACTGGTGCTCCAATACAAGTGGCTCAAGCGCCACAACATTTGGCTGCGGCCACAGCAGCTGCACAACATCACCAACATCAGCAGTCACAACAAGCAGCAGCTTTAGTAGCTGCTGCCACTGTGGCTGCTGCAGCTAATTATCAAAATAGCAACCATTTAACGCAACAACAACGTTCAGATGCTGCAACAGCAGCAGCCGTTGCTAGCTTATCTTTAGATCCAGCTGGAGGGCATCACCATCATCATCATCATCATCTTCACCATCATGCACAGGGAGTAACAGCGGTGCCACAGTTACAAGCCACTCCCATACACTTGACATCCATGTCGGCAGCGGCAGCAGCTCATCATTCACATTCCATAGCGGCGGCAGCAGCTGCTGCGGCTCAGGTCTCACAGCTTTCAGCTGCACCCCAACAAATCATTATCTCCACAGAGGTAAAATTGTCACAGCCCAGTGTAGAAAAGCATTATCATATAAGTGGTAATATAAGTACATATTTGGTAATGGCAAGTTCTTACATTTCTCATACACATACAAATCTCATTACTCTTATATGGGGATGTCACGCAAAATAAATGTAAAATTTTCATTTATGGTGTCTTTTACTGGTAGTCCAAAAATAATGATATGTCATTATCGTTTCTACACTGGGAATAAAATTAAAAGATTTTAAAAAAAGCTAAAGTTTAATTATATTTACAGAGACGTAGTACATTCCCTCCACACCGTCGCATTACCCGTTTTTGGCCCGCAAATCATCCACATGGTCCTCACAGACATGTATTGCCACCACAAGCCTTAGGCCCACATCAAGCCACACCAGTGCAAATACAGACTACTGGTATTATAAATCCTGGATTTTTGCTTAATTTCTTGTAAGTTTAAAAGCATTTTGTACAATTGCACTGATTTTTATTTTTTAATCTTTTTTCCCCAAAACACAGAGCCATGTTCCCATTGTCTCCTTATAATCAACATGAGCTTAGCTCATCTGATTCAAATGAAACTGAAAACTATGAAGCCTTATTGAGTTTGGCCGAACGTTTAGGTGAAGCTAAGCCTCGTGGATTGGCACGTAATGAAATCGAACAGTTGCCAAGCTATAAATTTAATCCAGAGACACATAATGGTAAGTCAGTTTTAGAATTTATATCAATTAGATTTCTTATTAGCATTATTAGAAATTTTGAAAGTTGACAGTTAAATAATTCGGTCTCAGAGACATAATTTTTGTTTGCACTTTTTAAATTTAAATCCGATGAAATTGGATGTTTACTAGGGGTGTAACCGGAATTCGTCCCAATCGCCAGGTGCCGACAAAAATTATTGATAACACACAGTATATTTGCTTTAAAACAAAAACCTTTCGCATGAGAGAAATTCGTAAAACCAAAAAAGATATACTTGTAATCCAGAAAGTACAAACATTAATAACAGCAGGAAATTTAGCGGGAAGAACGAAAGAAAGTATTTAAAAAACAAAATACTCTTTTCTCCGGGTTCCGTAATGATTTCCCGCATTTATTGTGTTCACATTTTTTTCCATATCCGGTTACCGTTACGATCATTCTTCCAGCTAAATTTCCTGCTGTCGTTAGTGTTTGTACCTCCCGGTTTAACTATATCTTATTTGGTAAAACATCGCCTATTTTACACTTTCATTACAGTTTTGCCCCCCCCCCCAGTTTTATTGCAAATGATTCCAAATTTGTGGGTGTTGTGGTGTAATGGTTAGCGCGTTGGACTGTTACACAGATGGTCCCGGGTTCGACTCCCGGCGACGACAACATTAATTTAGAAAAATAATATGTATGAGTTTTCTATCACTTATATGTATCGCTGCGCCCACCTTCCGTGTGTTCCCATAGCACTTAACCCCACCGAAGTAAAATAATGAATCAGGGCTATGAAACTAAAAAAGCTTCAATAAATTCGCTAACTCTACATCAGGTGGCGACCAACAACTGTTCTAAGACTTATCATCTCGCGCAATTACAGTGTTGCCATGTTTGAAGCCCTTCATCTTTCACCAACTTTCATCTCTCCACTATCCCCTTTCCAAAGAAAGCAACACATTAATTAATAGGAAGAATTTCCTAAGTGTTGCTTCTCTTTAAAAAAAAAAAAAAAATGATTCCAAATGGAAAAATCGTTTTCTGTTTTTAAACGTTAATCCCTGCCGAATAACGGCTCATTTATGAAAAAAGACGAATCTGACATTAGATTTTCAAATTGGTAAATCCAATAGCGCGGATGTTTTTTTTTTAAGTAATGGGTTTTGTTGTATATTATTAAAAGAAAAGTTTTGGGTGTAGCTGAATACGAATCTGAGATATTCACATAAATTTTAAGCCGTGATACAACTCTAAACGTGAACCTCAATTTTTGACAACAGGGTATCTCACCTTCACAAAGAATGTCCTAAATATAAACAAAGTTGTGTGAAAATTGTTGTTGTGGACCTATTGTTTTACATTTTTTATAAAGCTTTTTTATTTTTAATTTCAGGTGATCAAACTTCTTGCGTCGTTTGTATGTGTGACTTTGAAATACGCCAAATATTACGTGTTCTACCATGTTCTCATGAGTTCCATGCTAAATGCGTAGATAAATGGTTAAGGGTAAGTTGAGCAAATTAAACATACTTTTACAATGATCGTTATTACAATTGTTTTTGCTTTTTTAAATAGTCAAATCGTACTTGTCCTATATGCCGTGGCAATGCCTCAGATTATTTTGATAATCCAGATCGCCAACAACAACAGCAGCAGCTAGCAAATCAAACAACCGCTCAAGCTGTGGCCAACAATAATAACAACAACAATAATACAACAGCAAATATAAACAATAACAATACAACAACAGCAAATATTAACAACACCAATAATAATAATGCTACAACAGCAACAACTACACCAGTCCAATCAAATAGCCAAACAACACAAGCCCATTGAAGAACAACACAGCCCATTCAACAACACCAACAACAATTACAATTTAACCAACACAACGAAAATTTGATGTTTCTTTTTATGTTTTTTTGAACCGTTTTCTATCTGTCACCACCACACCACACCCACTTTGTCAGTTCGCTCTCCAAAGGAAAACAAAATAAAATAGTTTATTAAAATAAAAAAAATTAATAAAAAAAAACCATTAATGCCACCAAGTTTTCTAAATATGAGTATTGTTATTAAGAAAACCAAGTTAATTATTGTGCCCTTTTCTTCACTATACAATTAGAATTAAAAGAAAAATTAAAAAAAAACTTACAAAATATTAATTATGCATATTAGATATAAAATTGTACTAAATTATATATAATGATACAAACAAAATTTCTTGCTTAATTTCTCTCCAATACATATTTATTGTGTTTCCTTCTTAAAACGGTGTTTGATGAACTTTAATTTGATTTAGAAAAAATCATGAGTCCACTTTAAATGTATGTAGTCCACTTACAATAAATACCACCAAAAGCAACTATTTTATAAATTTTATTTAAGTTTAACATAATCAAACAAAAAAATTAGTTAAAAAGTTTTGTGTAAAACTAGAAAAGGATCTAAAGGATTTTTTTTGTTGGTCAAACATTATTTGTAATAGAGACTTTTTTTTACTATAAAACAAAATTATATAAAATTAGAAGATTTTTAAAACAAACAAAAAAATTAATAATTATATTTTATATTTTATGTATTAGTATCTGTACTATGTAAATGTGTATGTTATTTCCAACACACAAAAAATATATATTTCTATATAATCAAAATAAAATATTTATTTCTAAAGGGCTCAGGAATTCGAAATCATTTTTTTTAAATAAGCTTACAATGAACTTCCAACTGCAAGTGAACTTTCTAAGAAAACATGTGTATGTGAACTGACACAATTTTACACACGTACAAAAATTATGTCCCTTTGGCCATTTATATGTGGGGTATTATTTTAAATATCTTATTCAAAAAATTTCCTGATATTTTGGGTTTACCGTCCATTTCTGGCAAATGAAGATATCCTGTATGCATTTTGAATCAAAAAGCACAAAAGCCATAATAACAAGAGGAACAGGAGGAACAGGAGGAACACCTCGTCACTAAATTCAAAAAAAAAAAAAAAACTAATCTTTAAAAGGAATCGTACTTGTTGAATTTTTATATGCAGTGCAGTGCCTAAGAGTAATACAAATTTGAAAAGACTTAATTTTTCACTTCATGGCTAAACGTTTTTCATCACAACTCACTGAAAAAAGTTTATTTTTAATTTTGTTTTGTGTCTCTTTTAAAAGGATATACCATGCAAAAAGACATCTTTTTTGTATTTTTTTTTTAAGATTTTGAAGATGTTTGAAACGAAACAGTCATAAACTTCTCCCTATTTTCTTGCGTTTTTAGTTGAATTGCGAAGTTTTTTGAATTAAGCTTTTTTGATTCGAATTTTTTGTATATTGCTTAGAACAAAGTCTGCAAAATTCAGTTGCGATTATAAACATTTATTAATAGTTGAGACATAAAGCTGAATTTACACTCGAAATTGTTGAAAACTTTAATTCGCTGGCGCTAGCTGGGTAATTTTTTTTTAACGCACTCATATTTTGAGCCAGGGCCGTAATGTATTCAAAAAAAAACTTTTATTTTTATTTTTGAATACATTACTTTACTTTAAATAAAACATTTTTTTCTCACTGGAACTTCCTCAAAACTGGCACATTTGGCAAGATCGGCACACACTTTTAATTTACATTACATGTTCTGTAAATTTTTATTTTTTAATGGATTTCGCTCGAATTTACTTCACATAATTCTCATATCCCATCCAAGCTAGCCAAATTGAAATAATTTTAAGCTTACATAATTTTTTCATGTGAGGTGGCGGCGGTCGGGGTGGTGTCGTTTACGGGGCTTAAGGAGCGGAGCGTCGCGGGATAAGCTTAAGATAAGAAATCAGAGAAAAAATCGGTATCTTTTTAAGTCGTAAGGCATGCAATAAACATTTAATTTTAATATATGTTTTTTTTTAATTATTTGAGTCTCGGGCAAGGCCGGGTACATACAGCTAGTGTATTTAAAAAAAAAACATGTTTTTGTAAGAAGGAACATGTGTACAGAATTTAAAGATTTTTAATTGATTAAAAATATGTCGAAATTCTTATTCGTTTTAAAAATTTGTTAGTCCTTGTTTTAGTATAGCAACATTTATAATAAGAAAAACCTAACGAATCGTTCCCATTTTTAGCACCAAAACACTCCAATTTTGAGGGGTTTGTGATGACAAACATAATGGAACGTAAAAATTTTATTAGAAACTTGAAAAAAAACTTTTCTGTAACAATTTGGTGTTTCTTGCTGGGCTAAGAATATTTTAAGCCATTTGGGATTTTTTATAAAAAAGCAATAACTTTTTTAAGAAATCAAATTATTTCTAAAACATATAGTTAGGAGCAGTTTTTCTTTGTCAGAAAAAATACCTAACTCTAAATTTTTCTGCTACACTAATAGAAATTTGTGAACATTTTTGCTATAACTACTAAAAATTTGTTCAAAATGGCGCTGCTAAATATTAGTAAGATGTAAATAGCCAAAATAAAGCTGTTTAATCTACAAAAATTTAGTTATATTTGAGCTAAATTTTAGATAACTAAAATTAACAAATTATCCTGCTAAAATCAGTATATCATTTTCTAAATATTAGTAGAGAAAACTAATCACAAAAAATTTTAAATTTTCAAAGCTGTTTTTAGGTTTATTTTAAGCGAATTAAAATTTGGAATTCTGAAATCGGAAGAATTTCTGATGATTTTAGCAAAACTTTCTGTTATTTGCATTCAACTAAATTTACGGTTAATTTTATTGAAATTAATTTTTTTTTTTGCTGTTTATTGTCTACAAATATGAAAAAAAAGTTGTTGCTGATTTTAGCAGAGTAAATTGCTATTTTATATAATAATGTAACTAAAAATTTCTAAATTTAACGGTTTTATTTTTCTGTTCTTATTGTACCATTATTTAGCAAATAATTTGAGAAATTTTTTATGCATCATAATTTTTATCAAATTTTTAGTAGCTTTTTCTACTGTTTTCAAAAGCAATAGAAAAACTATTTCATTCTCATGATTTTTTTCGACACCAAAATCTTAAAATTTCAACGGCCTAAATTATTCTGGAAAACATTTCAATTTCAGCAGTAAATGAGTTTTTATTTTTTTGTGTGAATATTAATGCCTATTAAATTTATTAGAGGGGGTGTCTTAGCTTTTTCCGACATTCGTAATTGGCCGGCTTTTACTTTTTTGGCGACTTTTTCAGAAGAGCTTTTTAACCTTTATTTTAAATATTTGAAATAAATGGCAACCCTTACACACAACATACGCAATATTGGTATCAAAGTTTTTGTTTTCTCGAGTACATCAAACCTGTGTTCAAAAAAATCTAAATTTCATTAGTTTCAGTCCCTTAAACAAATTATGTGTCCCTTCTTTTTTTTTGTCTTTATCATAGCACATCCAAATTTCACTAAGATCGGAGAGAAAAAATCAGAAGACTCCCCTTGTAAGATACAATATCTTATTTCTAAAATTGTATATATAAAAAACTTCGTTAAAAGATTAAAAATTTTAATGCAATTTTGCGAAAAATCTGGCCCATAACTTATAGACTTAATAAAAAGGTGAGTAAGAAAAGACTTTACTACACGGATAGTGCTCAAAAACATGTATAAACGGCTTTCTTTCAAAAGCACTATAAAAACAAAAGCACTAAAAACAGCAGCATTTGTGATCTTCCTACACACAAAAAAAGTTTGGCAATAAATTGGTAGAAAAAAGTTTTATTCTAGTTTTTTTTTATGAATTATGTTTTTACTTTTTTCAGCATAAAACTTAAAATTTTTTTTTTTGGAAGTTAAAATAACTACATTTGCAATTTAAAAAGTGGATACTAAATTATTAACTGCAATGTGTAGTTATTTTTAACTGTTAAAAATAACTGTCGAATGTAATAAAAAACACTACAAATGCAGTTAAAACAAAAGTATAAAAAAATGTATTAATAACAAAATATTTTTGTAAATATTCTTAATCTGATTTTATTATTTAATAAACATTGTAAAACTATATTTACATTTCCAAATCATTTCTGCCACATATCTGCCTTTAAGAGGTGTAATATCGTTTTGATTTTTTCTGCTAACCTTGAATTTTAATACAATGCATAAATATTGAGGATCTACAAGAATAGAAATACAACATTTCATAATATTCAAATAAATGAATTTATTTTATATTCCAAATCTTACCTTAGTATTTTATTTATTTATTAAAATTTTTAGCGTTTTCGCTTTATTTGTGTATCTTCTTTAACATTCTCTTTTACACTAAAGATAAAAGAGAGAAAAAACAAGCCGCTTGTTGCAGACGCCATATTGATTTTTTGTTGTTGTCTCTTTTGACTTTGTCAAAAAATTGAAACAACTGTTTCCGCAATGCATTAACTTTGGTAGGTTGTTAAAAAAATCAGTTCTCAAAAACATTAAAAATTATTTTTCTAAGTAAAACAACTGCAATTGCAGTTAAAATAACTACAAACGCATTACTATACAAATATATGTCATGTAGTAACTGTAGAACTTTTCTGAGTGTAGTTAACTTTTTTGTTGATCGTGTAATGGGTGCGCAAATAAAATCGGCATTAGCGTCTAAGCACAAAATATAGGAAAATGTTAAGGAAAACTGTCACGGAAAAAATTCTGAACAAACTAGCAATGGGAGCTGAAAACTGAAAAACTTGTCATTTTAGGTTAAAACAAAATATCAACGAAAATGGAAAACCGGAAAATTAATCATTAATATGTAATCTTTTAAAATATTTTATTGTAAAGCTGCAATCCAGTTTGAACTAGATTTCGGTCATATGGTAGTGAATAAATAAAATGATCAGAGAAAACAAAAAACAGCAAAATGGGAAATTCAAAACTAAAAAAAACATTGAAAAATTGCAACAATAAGAAATAAAAAGTTTGCAACAATTTTTTTTATTTAAAAATTTATTTAAAACTAATTTTATTATATTTTTCTTATATCGAATTAACCAGAACAAGATGAAAAAATATATCATAAAATGTCAAATTTGTCTTTTCTGAAAATAACGCACGAACTGGATTTCGAAATCAGGTTTTAATTGGATTTCGAGGTATTGTAAATGTAACTTTAGATCTTACATTTTATTTCTTATTTTTATGTTTTAACAATTCACAATAGTGTTATAATTTTGTGAAAATGTGACATAGTCATAAAATAATCTGGAGACAAAAAAGACAATAAGAAATTGCGTTGAGAAAATAAAAAAGTTTTATCTCTCATGGAAACTGGTGTAAGGAATTAAATGTCAAATTGTATAGAAAAAAACTGGGACTTTTGCATTGTGTTTACTCTCTTATCTCTCACAGAAATCGGTTCAAGCACGCTGAAAAAAAATAAACTGCTGGAAATATTTCCGGTTTTCAATGTTTCTAATATAATATGTTGGCTTGCAAATATAAATTATGTTTGCCTGTATATGTTTGGAACTAGTGAAAAACGTCTAAAGTCGAACATATATATATTTGAATACAAAAATATATATCTCCAAAATGAGTCAGAAATATGCTCCAAATATATTATTTTAAAATTTTTGTATAAAAGTGGTTCATCCAAAAGATGACTTTCTCAGAAAAGATATATAAAAAATTCTATAGGCTCTAAAATCAAAGTTTTTGAATCCTTTTTTGAATTGTTCACAAAATAATAATTGATTAATTTATATAATTTTCTTCAAATTTTTGTGTCTTTTATGATTTTTTTTAAAAAGCTCATATTTTTGTCCAAAAAATTAATAATTTTTGACTACAAAATTTTAAAAATATGTGTATTATTTGATTAATTTTTGACTCATAGAATGGAACCCTCAAAAAAGTATTCAAATCTTGCTGGCTGGGATGTTTGGCTGCATATATATATATACATATATTTGTCTATTATAAGTATGTTTCCATGTCCGAAACATAATATCTAAAAAATTTTAAATTGCAAAAATATCTTTGTTTTAGGTTTGAATATTTCTAATATTATAAACATATATCGCACTTGATCAACAAAATTTTTAAAATATCACTTTTTTCAAGAAATCAACTAACAACATCAATATCTATCTATTGTAAAAATTTCAACGTATTCCGATTACTCTTTCATCTAGAAAACCACTTTTGAGACCATATTTATGATAATGTAGTGATTACCTTTATTTCAACAAAAAGGTATTATTTTAATACAAAAGTTAAAATAGAAATGAATCGTATATTTTCATAAAAAAGTTATTATTTTGATTTGAGCCTTTATTTATGTTAAAATTAATCAAACTGTTTTATTTATATTTGGTTGTATTTTGAGTTGATACTGTTTTGTTGATAAAATTTGTTTTATTCTATAAATTTAAACCGATAAAATTTCAAAAAAATGGTATTAACTCAAAAAATTGATTTTTTTTTGCAATGAGTGGTAAAATTTAAAATAAAAACAATGTATATATATTTTCAAATGGAACATAAACAGTTTTTTGACTCTACTGAAAATATTAAAATTTTGAGTTAATACCCTCTTGTTGATCAAGTGCGATATATAATTGCCTGCAAACATATTCAAAAGTGTCTTTTTTCGAATGTCAAATGACAGAAAAAGCCTGGGACCTTTGCATTGTGTCTATACTCCTACACAAAACTTGAGTTGCATATCAATCGAAAGATTTTAAATTTTATTTAATCTTAACTTTATCTATAATGGGGAAGGTGACTGGTCCTGAAAAAATAATATTCATAATAAACGTAATTTTTACATATAAAAAAGAGCAGCACACCCTTGATAACTTTACGGGAAATCACTAATAACATTTATCAGTTCAGATAACATTTATTTATTAATGCGTTTCCAATAGATATAAATGTTGTAGAATTATTTAATGGATGTACAGAAAATTGAAGTCGTGTATGCCGCCGACTGCCTTTGATTTTGAAAACGTCAATATTGTTATTGTTACAGGTAACGTCATAAAAATCAGTCCTTACTTCGTTCACGTAAACAACAATATTTTTTGTGTTAAAATTGTTTGCTACAAATAATAAATTACATTACAAATAAATGGTAAATAATAGAGTTTCATTTTTTGAATTTAACGAACAATAAAAACAATTTGTAAACAAAAAAGCAATCTTTTTCCAAAAAAAAAAAATATAGATTTATAATATTAATTAAACAAAAACCTAATCTTTATACAAAACATGGCTTTTAAAGTAGAGACTTTGGTTTTGATAAATTAAAAAAAAAAAGATACATAAACTTCAAATTTAAATTTTAAAAAAGAAAAAAATACTAAAAGTAGCAAACATGAATTTTGGCCAAATATTAAAAAAAAATATATCTAACAATTGTTTAAACTTTTGTATGATATATACGGGGTTCTTAAGTATTTAATGCACTATTTTCCCAAAAAAATATATAACTTTCCTTAAACTGTTTAAAAACAAATAAAAATTAAAAAATTGATATTTTCTTAAATAGAAACAAAAATATATATTTTCAACTTTTTTAACATTTATATTATTATATATTAAAACTTGTGACTTGTGTGTAGTAGAGTAGAAAGAAAATTTATATTATTGAAACAAGTAAAATAAAAAATACAAAAAGATTTTAATGTTAGAAACTGAATACCAAAACAATAAAAAAATTAAACAAATTAAGATAAATACATAAATATTTAAGATATTAAAAAAAAAAAATAAATAATAAAAAATAACAAATAATTATGAAAATGATTCCTGCCCTCCATTTGCAACTAGTATTTATGTAAAAGTCTAATATATGTAAAAATAAAAACTAACGCAAATTTTGAAGAAAAAAATAAAAAACAAACTTGAACCACTTTTTGCTTTTTTGTGCTAATTCAACAAAAATAAAATAAAAAATATTTAAATAACGTATTGTAACCTATAGACTAAAAAAAAAACATTACGAAATCAACGATTTGATCTTAATAATAGTTTCTCTTTTAAAAAAAACTACCATTTTGTAAGCCACACTCTTAAAAATATATTTAACAATTATTTTTTCGATACCAGCTAGTTTATAATTTAGATTAAGGCTTAATTTAAAAAAAAAAAAAGTATTTTTAAAATTGATTTCAAAGCGCTTTTGTTTCTGTACACACAGTTTTTTTTTTGACAAAAAACCTTAAAAGCGTTAGTATTTAATTAATATTAAAACAAATAATAAAACATATAAAACCTAAAAAAGAAATTATAATAAAATACCTACTCACATTTAAACTAGAGTAAATGGTGTTTCCAAAAGACCATTTGTAAACGTGTTGTGCTTTTTCTAGATTTTAAAAATTATAATTCATATATTTAAAAATTAATCAAAATATTCAATTTTCAAATAAATGGTAATGTTTTATGAAAATATAATATATATATACATTAAAAAATGTAATTTTTATACGTGCACTATTAATTATTTACATGTATTTAGATTTATATGTATTATTAAATAAATGCAATTATAAATATGTATTTTATAGAAAAAAAAAATAATTATAACACTATTTTAATATATAAATTTTAATTTCATTAAAATTTTAAAGTAACATTTTTTTAGTTTGGGGTTCTGGTTAAACTTTTGTTTAACATTTTTAACTGTGTTGAAATTATTTTATGCATTTTATACCCATTTATATAATTTTTTAAACATTTATTTTCTATTTTTATTAAAGTTTTTCCTTCACTTTTAGATCATAAAAAATGATAATATATAAAAACAATATATAAATTTTTGCTGTGATGTATGTTAAATTAAAAATAAAAAAAAAAAAATAACTTAAAAAATTTAAAACAAATCAATTAAAAATTTTCCAAAATTATATATTCAAAATAAAAACTATTTACACTTACACACAATTTTTCCCTTCAAATAAACTTTAAACAAATCAATATTTAAATGCATATATTATTAAAGCATCCTATTTTTAATTGTATTTTTATGCATTTTTTTCGTACAATTTTTATTTATAACTGTTTAAAATATCAAAATATTTAAATCATATTTCAAACCGTACTTCACAACTGGCTCATAAACACGTGATCCATTAAAAACATACTGTAATAGAGTAAAGAACTTAAATATGTGTTTTGTTCAAAACGTGTTTACGAGCCAAAACTTATTATTACAAAAGTTCTCTATTCTTTAACACTCGTTTTGGCAAAACGCGTGTTTTAGTAGTTAGGTGTGAACGCCATATAAATGTCGCACTATAACATTTAAAAATTATTATTTAAGCAATTTTGAAATAGTTTGGCAATATTATATTCATCAAACTTTAAAAAGCAGTTCGTATGCTTTGGCGATATTACTGTATTACTTTTTCGGTAAATTAATGGTAGAACGATATATATATATATATATTTTTTTACATATATGTATTTAGTTTTTGACTAATTCTCACAAACCAGATAATGGAATAATATAAATAAAGCAAAAACTCAGTTTACATAGCTTAATTATCATGGCATAACATTATATTTGTTTTCTTCAGTTTATGAATAATTTCTAGTATGCCTGGTATTTTTGAGTGTACATTTAAATAAAGATGCCTACCTACGGAAACGGTGCCCAATAGTGAAAGTGGGCATATTTCCGGTTTCAGCCAGTGATGCCAGCTTAGTCCTTTTCGGCAAAGTGTGTGCTGCTTTTTAAAAGCTTAACATTTTGCAACTTGATAATAGCGAATTAAAAGGTTTAACCTTTGTAAAATAGCATACTTTTTTACATTTGTGATGATCAAAATCTTCTTCTTAGTTGTCAAAATTGTTGTTTGGCAGAAGTTTGTTTACAAAATTAAAAAATTACTGTTTTTGTTGTTGCTAAATGTGGTTATTAAAAATAACGGGAGATTGCTCATTAGAATTGAAATACACAGTATTGTATGTTTTTTTTATTCTTATAGACCATTCACACAAACAAGATAATTAAATCTTGCCGTTTTTTGTTCTTTATTCTTTTACTATATAACGTCATAGTGTGAATGGAGCATTAACACAGCAAAAAAACTTCGCTCTAAGTTTAAAATCCTAAAACTATAAGAAAAATTTTTTTAAATAACAAATTGTTTGCAGTTATTAAAAAGTTCCAATCATAATAATATTAAAGTGTCACTATTACGAAAAAGTTTTCAGCGCAATCCGCAACAATGTCAAACACGTACAAAGTATTTTTTTAAATATAATTTGACAGATAGTTTCGTTCCTATAAGGAGCATAGGGCCTCATAGTTTCATAAAGTTATGAACAAAGTACTGGACTTTACCACAGACTATACTGATCCGAGAGAAGTTTCAGATGCAAAATTTTTTTTAAAAACCATATTTTTTATACTGCCGTGTGGGAACTTAAATTACCCATTAGTTATCATGCACACTGTATTGTGTATACATTTGTTTCATTCTAACACATAATACTGAAGAGTTGCCATCGATAGTATTTTTGGGTAAAACTTAGCAGTGCTATCAAATAGTTAAAATAGTTGCCAGCGATAGTATTTTTGCCAAAGTAGCCAAACTTCCTATAATATATCACAACTCTCTATTTGTTTCCTAATTCTATTAACATATGAGTAATATACAAAAATTCCGAAATAATATTGATTATTTAAACAAAATATAGCATTCATGCTAAACACGTGTTTTACAAAACAATTGTGTAAAAGAATAAAGAACATTTGTTGTACAATAAATAGCTTTAATACGTTTTTTGGCAAAACGCATGTTTACTATTTAGATGTGAGCTCCATAAAAAAAGTTTAATGGAATGAAAATCTGACTTGATAATTTAGGCAAATCATAGAAGTTGTTACTATTTAAAAGTGTATAATTTTTATAAAAATATACTTTGGATTAGTTGATATTCAAAATCCGAAATTTTCTTGTGGCTTTTAACATTTTTTTAAATTTTTTACATCAGTGCAGATCCCAAACATAGTTTTTAACAACTTTTTTCTTTATATGTACTATGTGGAAATTTGCAAAAAATATACATATGTTTAGATTAGCCAGCCAGAAAAAGACAAACGGACCTCCGCTGGTAAATCACTTTAACAGGTAGTACAAGTACTGGCAACATGTTCTTTCCCAACCTAAAAATGATAACATCATTAGACAAAAGGTTCGTCTGTTCAAAAAGTATCGAAAAAACACTGGGTAAACAACGTTGGCAAAAAGTAGGTGTAATCATCAAATTGGTGGTCGAATATAATATTTTTGTTTGATCCTGCCGGGACTCGAACCCTGGCCGCCGACAGCTATACCCACTGTGCTAACGAGACCATTTTTTTCGGGCTTGAAATCAGTACAAAATTTTCAAAATTTATCAAATTTGTGATGATTTCTAAAAAACACAGCGAATTAACTTTTCCAATGTAATAATTCAGATTAAGGGAAAATTTGCCTACAAAATTAAGATTACTAAAATTTATATAAAAATTCGAAACTCAGCTAATTTTTATAAATTAATTTAAACACTGAGAAAAATATATGCATGATATTAATGAATTTTTCCATTAAATCAACGAAGTTTTGCTGGAATTCGTCCATTGAAACTTTGAATTAGATTAAAAAAGTTTTTCATAAAATTATTTGAAAAACTTCATTTCATTTATTAAAAAGTTCATGCGCCTAATGAAAAAGTTTCATTGAAAAAAGTTTCATAAAAATTATGAAGCTTTTTCATAAAATGGATGACATTTTTTATTAATTAAAGAAATATTTTATTCAAACTCGTACAAAAAAATTCTCCTTGTGTAACACGTTAAGGCCTTTAAAAAAAGTTAAATCAAACAACTGTTTCTTTTCAAAGAAAATTTCTAATTCTAGGCAGCTTTCATAAAAGAAAAACTTTAAATTTAAAAATATTTATTTTATTTTTGAAAAATATGCAGACTTCCTTTTGTTTAGTTTTGTGTCCTGAATATTTGTTTTCCTAAAAGAACCAAGATTTTAAAATATTGAAACTCTCGAATTTTAAACACTTCCTTTCCATCAGATTAGGAAAAATTCGCAAATTATGAAAACTCTATACTAAAAGGATCAAAACTTGAGTATTTAAGTAAAAAAATATAATTTATTAGAAATGTAAAAAATCAGTACTAAGTTTAAAAAATCGGTACAATACTTTTTTATCAGTACACAAATCAGTACGAAATGGTCAGCTCACCCTACATATAATGCATGATAGCTTAAAACGTAAAAGAATTATAACTGTTGGGTAACAGTTGGCTGCTCAAATATGGCAGCACTGTTAGAAGGTTTGCTGGGAACAGCTTGCCAACTTTTTCAGAAACAAAAAATCAATTTTATATAAAAAAATATTAAGAGTATACAATAAAAAATCACAAAAAAATGTATGCCGGAAACCGGCATCGAACTCGGGATTATCTGACTACAAACTTTTTAAACAAAGCATCATCATTTTTAATAAATAAATGCTCTACAGCGGTTAGACTTTTGAACTGTTGGCAATTTCTGACTGGATAACACTGGGAAAACACTTTTTGCCGACGTTGGCATAGTGGTCTAAATCGATTCTTTGCCAATGTTTTTTTTTTGTAGACCAAATACTGGTAAATCGTCTCAAACAAGTGTTCTGCCAGTAATTTATATGCAGCTCCTCGGTTAGACTGCGGTATGTCAGTGCTTGATTTTTTGTATCACGGGCAGTTTTGGACTGGGTAATTAATGTTTAATAAATAAGTTAACAAATTTTTATTTTAATTCACAAACACATTTTATTTTTTGTTTAATTTATCTTTATACATAATTTTCAATCCATTTCAATTTATTTAGTTCTTCACATTTTTACAATTCTACTTGAATAACAAAATAAAAATACAAAAATAACATAAAAACCTCAATAATTAAATAACAAAAAGATTTTTTCAATTAACTCTAATATCTTATTATAAATTGTGAATTATAACAAAAGTAAAAAATCAAGTACTATGTGTTAGCATCAAGACAAAAGCGTATAAAACATTTTAAATAGAATTTAATCAATACAATTATGTAAAACATCTTTAAATAAAAAAATCAATAAAAATGTAAGTTTTTCATTAAAATGTTATATTTTATGATGTTGTTTTTATTTTTTTAATATACATATTAGTTGAAATATTCTTTAAAAAGTTAAAGAATAACGTCTTCATTCATAAGCACTTTATGAAGTTAAATGACGACGAAATGTTTATACAAAAATTCTTAAAAAATCTTAATTCAGATTTCAAATACATTTTAGTTAAAACACATTTCAAGCGCCTTAACCTGTATTTCATAAAGGAATATTTGATTAAAACACCTATTGTAAACCTTGTGTAAAAGTTAATATTCGTTTATTAAATATAGTTTTAAGGCTAAAATTTTTGTTTTAACTAAAATGTATTTGAAATGCAGTTTAGTATTTTTATGAATACCGGGGTTTTATTTATTTATTTTGTTTTGTTGTCGTTGTTTAACAGGGTGTGTCATATACACAAAAAGTAATAAAATATACAAATTAAAAACATGAAAATCCCGGGCTTTTCTGGGAAAATCCTTGGGAGTTTTAAATCCCGAGATTTTCGGGAGCGGGATTTCGGGATCGGCACACCTAGTATCTATTAAAAATTTGTTTGAAATTAAAAACAATTATCAAATAAATAGATATGATTAAATTTTAATTGATAATTAACAATTGCAAAATGCAGTTGACATCGCTCAAGGGTGGTAGTTACATTCAAAATTTCATTTTTATTTTTTATATTTATTTTTTGAGTTTTATGTTATGAATTATTTTACATTAAAATGATTAATATGTTTATTTTATGTTTTTTTCATGAATTTCTTTTAATTAAAAATAAATTTCTTTTAAAAATATATGAGTTTTTTTATTTAAAATAGGGGTTTTAATTAGTTTTTCAAGTTTAGTTTAGTTTTCAAAATATTATTAAAAATCAACAATTTTTTTTTTATTTTTTTTTTTCATTTTAACAATCCCGTTTGTTAATATGACAAACTATTTCTTTGAAAGTCAACAATCAACTCAACAACATCGTTTGTTAAAATTCAACAAATTCTTTTGTTGACTATGTTATTGAAATAAATTTAACAATCAATCTACAAACATGTTGTTTGTATTTACAAGATCAAGTATAGGAGCAATTTCAAGTAAAATATTGTTTGTATTTACAAAATGTTGGTTTGTATTTACAATTTTTTGTTATCTGTGTAATATGTATAATTTTGTATACACGCAGATAAAATCAGGGGGAATATTGTATAATTACTAAGCACTTCCGTAATATTCCTACAGGTTTTTTCTGCGTGTGGAATTTCTTAACATGGATATTAAAAAACTTAGCCTAAAAACTGTACGACTTTCCATCCCTAATAATCTCGTCATACACTGTATAAACATATAAATATCCAGTGATCCTAAAACTTTATCGTAACAAAACTCTGACTTCCCAATCGTTCTAAAACGTTGAAAGCAAAAAACAGCCAACAATATGCATAACGGAAATGCGTTTTAGTTTCCTCACATTATTCTCTACGGCTCTGTTTTTAATTTAATTTTTAATAATTTTTTTAGAGGTTTTTTGCACAAATTATCGCCGGGCGTGAAAATATTTAAAACTTGATGCAACACACAGCTTCGGAATCCTTCAACTAGTAGTTTAACAATTTCAACTCAAATGTTTCGCCAAAACGAATAAAATGTAACAATGTAAACAAAACAAAATTACAACAACAATTTTAGGCGATTTTTTCTTTTATATATATTGCAACATTGTTGCACACACACTGGTGTAGTCTCGGCTACTTGATTGCTTGATGACCTGCAAACCATCATTGCGGAATTTTGTGCTATTGGCCGATTTTTTTTGCATCATTTTATAAATAATTACAAGAAATCAAGAAGATACGTACAAGAAGAAAAAATGTATTTACAACAATAAAAAACAATATGTAGTTCAAAAACAAAGATATAAATATATATAAAAGTAAAGAATAATGGAACAAGTTATTTTTTGCCCAGGAACTTTTTTGGGGATTTAAAATGTTATGTATATTTAATAAATATTGTTAATATATACATAATATGAGGATATTCACGATGCAAATATGCACAGACGGTTATTTGCATTCCATCAGCCTTAAGCAGTATTATTGACGATGCAAACTGTGCATATTACCATCGAGAGTACATTGTTAGTACACACAAAAAATTTCCAGAGGCATACGATGAAAGCATATTTAGTAAAATATTTTTCTTTAAAATTCTATGAATTTGATCGTTTTGTATAAATTATATGTATATCCCATTGTGTTAATTTTGTATTTGCATTTGCTTAATTTTCCTAAACTACTTTCAACATATCAACCCATTTCATACGTTATAAAATATTTCTTAAAATGTTTATCTATTTATACAACTGTTCCTATTACGCTAAATCTTTACAAAATGTAAAACTTATGTTGCATACCATTAAAATTTTGTATACACATTTTAATCAAGCATTACTTGGTAACATGTAACAAAATAAATGTGATGGTAATTTCTTTTAAATAAATGTTTTCGAGAACAAAAAAAAAAGTACAACACAAAATAGTTTTTTCTCTTTGAAATAAACTTTACTGAAACATACATAAATTAAATCTTATAAATAGTAAAGATAAAGTTTATTTTAATTATTAACCACCTAAATTCTAATTCTAATTTTATTTTTTTCTAGTTCAAAGTTTGTGGGGGGAATGATGAAATTGGTAGAAATTTTTTTATTATATGTGCAAATGAGAAGGAGGTTTTAACATTATTTATAAAGGTAATATTTGTTATATATTTTATATATAAAAATATTTTTTAATACATTAACAAAAAGAGCAGCATTTTTCATCAAAAAAAAGGAACAATTTATTAAACTATCTAGAGATTCTTATGGAATACAGTGGATATTTTTTTTACGATTTTCTGCTTAATTTTCCTTAATAAAGTGGAAGAATTAACAAGTTTTTGAAGTTAAGTGACATAATATTTTTATCCTAATCATTTTACTAAGTTGATTGACAATCCTTCCCAGAAATAGTTATTAGTTGAAATGCTCCTACTGTTATTGGTAATATTATACCTTTTTTTTGATAAACATTTCCCTAGATTTTTTGTGTGTAGTATTATTGGCTAAATTGCACTTTACGAGGCGCTCCTCAAAAAAAAAAAAAAAGTTGATGGTTCCTTCCAGAATTAAAAAGAAATTATGGCGCCGGGGCCAGTGGGGCCACCAGGCCCCGAAAACCTCCACCTCATCTATGCTACGTAGCGTAGCATAGATCACACATTAAATTTGTAAAATCTGCACATTTTCACACATTTGTATTTCAAAAAGCAAAAAAAAAAACAACCATATGTATAACGGAAATGCGTTCTTGTTTCCTAACGTTTTCTCTACGACTCTGTTTTAAATTAATTAATATTTTCTTTTTGTTTTTTTCATATGTTTCGAAAAAACGAATAAAATCAATGTAAAAAAATTACAACAACAATTTTAGGCGATTTTTTTTTTATATATATTGCAACATTGTTTCACGAACACTGGTGTAGTCTCGGCTGCTTGATGGCTTGGTGACCAGTAAACCATCAAGCAAAATTTAGTGAAATTTTAAGCGATTGGCCGAGTTTTTTTGCGTCATTTTAATAAAAACTAGCTGCTTTGTCATATCGTTTTTAAGTTTATTCGAAAGAGTCATGGTATAAGGTTCGGAGAAGGCGTTACATACGCAATATACACACAATATTGAAAAAAATATAAAAAAAAAATATTTAAGTGAAATTTCCAATTTGAATACCACAAAATAATAGTAATCAATCTGTTATAATTATTATTAATTAAATATAATTTGTAATAAGTGATAACAAATCAAATTTAATAATACATCAAAGTAAATTAAACAAAAATAGTTTAAAAAAAATATTCTTATATATATAGATATCTATTATTTATATATATATGTGAAATAAAATTCGAAATAGTACAACGAGTGAAGCTATCAAAACACACAAATTAATTATTAAAAAAAAAAAATATTAATTAATACAAAAAACAACCAACAACATTTTGTAATAAAACCACAATACGCTGAAATAATTTTCAATAAAACAATTTCAACGTTATTTTGTGAGTTTTACTCGTGTTTTTCAAACGCGGAAACGTCGGTAAAGCGGAAATTAAAGATTTTAATAAAGAAAAAAAAAACAGTTATTAATGCAATAAACTTCTTTAAACCGTCGTCAGCATATAAATTGTGTATTAGTTGTACAAAATAAAGTGAATAAAAAAAATAATTCCAAATATATAAATAATCTGCAATATTGACAGTATATGTATCAATCTTTTTTTTTAAACAAAGAAATTTCGTATAATCATCATCAAATCTTTTTTCATATTAAATAAAAAAAAAAATTCAAAGTGTGATTATTTTATTCTTCTTCGGTACCTTTAATTGAGGTTGGGATTAGAGAAAACTAAATACGAAGTGGACGTAAAAATTGCATTTTCTGTACAACTATAAAATCAAGAAAATCAGCTAATTTATAAGTGTTTGTGTGTGTCTGCCGACAGATATCGAAATTCATAAAGCGAAAACATATTGCTGAAACAACACACAAGTTAATACAGAAAACACTTTGTAAAGTTGAAGAAAAAATTCCCTCAAGTTTCGTAAAAAATTTTTGTGATATTCGAAAAATTTCCCAACTACGTAACGAAGGTGATTTCTTCTTTATTATTTTTATTTGTTTGTGTATTTTAACAACACAACAACAACACCAACAACACAAAAGCTAGCCGTCTTACTTTACTCAACACTACTCTGGGAATTTATTACAAATTTACAAGATACGTGTGAGAAAGAGACAGACAGACAGCAATCGCGTTTTATTAAAAAAAAAACGTCGTAGCAAATAAACACCAACAACGACGGGAAACTAAATGGTTTACAAAGTCTAAAGTAAGTACAATTGTTTTTTTCTTTATTTTTTTCTGTTTTTTACGAAAATAATTTTCTATTTTATTACTTTAATATTAAGTAGATAAATATAGCTATGTTTAGAAAAAAATCGATTTTCTTTGTTTTGTATTTCTAACTCAAGAAAATCACGTTTTTCAACTGGCAGGTAAATATGGCAACGCAGCAATATAAGTGTTTTGAGTACATATTAAATACAAATATGCTGCGTTGCCGAATTTCAATTAAATCTCACGTCCATTGGAGGTCGTTTTTTTTTATTTTAGTTAAAAAAATATTATTGTCGTGTAATCCAAAAATACTAGTCTTTTGTATTTTTTAATTTATACAAACATTTTTTTTTTATAAATTTAATGGATTAGGGGTAGGATTTTGTACATATGTATATTATGTCTGAAAAAACATCCCCCTTTTACAAATGTAGATACTTTTTAGTAAAATGAAAATGTTTACGTTTTTATTGCTTTGCGAAAAGGCAACGTCATGGAAATTTCTACATGAAATATTCACATACAAATGAATAAGTATTGATTCTTTTTATTATTTAGTTTATTAAAAAAGATTAAATAGTTTTTTTAATTAAGCAGTTCTTACAGGTAATTTTTATAGATTCAATTAGAAATTAAAATAATTTTTAAGTATCATTTATTAAATAAATAGAAGTGTGGATCCGGAGCTCGATTTATTATTTAGTAGAATTTATAATAAAACCAAAAATTGTCAGATCTTTTTAAATCTCTGTTTATGACAAATCTGTGTTTATAAGTTTTTTTTTAGTTTATTAGTGACTGAATATTATACATTGCATTAAGTCTCAAGTCTTTAGAAAAAAAACATTAAATAACATTTTTATAAATATAAAATTTACATTATTGCTTTTAAATTAAAATTTTGGAACTTTAAAAATATATATAAAACAATTTTTGTATCAATCTTATTTTTTTTTTTAGAAAATAAAAGCTAAAATTAATTTTGTTGTTAACTTATCTTTAAAATAAATATAAAAATAACAACATTATCTTAAAACCCTTTTTTGGACAAAAAAAAAACTTTGAAAAAAAATACTAAGCAAAATTTGTAAAAAAAAAAATATGATTTAAAAAGAAAATGTACAAAGAAATTACGAGTTATATTTTTTTATTGAAAAATATCAACTGACTATTGAAACAAATTAAAAACGAATAAAAGTTATTTTTTAGAAAACTTTTTAAGTTTGCTGTCAGGAGTTATTTAAAATTGTGTGTTTATTTTTAAATCAATAAAATTTTAATTTTAAAATTGCAATTTTTTTAAATAAAAATGTCAAATAGAGTTCTTTAATAAACAATGAAAATATTATTATTTCTACACAAATAGGAACTAAAAAATAAAAAAAAAAAACTAGATACAATTTGAAGAAAAAATTGAGCATTTGTACAAAAAATACATAAAAAGTTTGCTGTAAATATATAAAAAGTTTAGAATTAACTACCTATATTGTTTTGTGAAAAAATATCAACTTGCTTTTGAAACAAAGTAAAACCAACGAAACAATTATTTTTTGTTTCACAATTTTTTAAGTTTTGATGTCAGGAGTTACTTAAAATTGTGTGCGTGTTTTTTTAATTGAATAACATTTTTATTTTATTTTATAAATTGAAACCTGTGAAAGTTCAAAATTTTTTTTTTAAGAAATGATACAATGAACATTTTTTAAACAAAATTGTTTATTCAATTTTAAAAATTTTGTAAAAAAAATCAATTATATTTTCGATTGCATTTAAATTTTCACTAAAAACTTGTATGCAGAGCAGAATATTATAAAAATACAAAATTATTTTTAAGTATGATATGAAAATGAGCAATTGCTTAGTTAAACTATATACTTACATAATTTACCTTAATAGATGTTTCTAAATATTCAAATTCAATACATGTTTGTAAATATTTCAAATATTTTATTAGGTATCAATGTATATATTTTATCTTTTCAATTTTTCCGATTGCGCTTTGTGAAAAATAGTTTTATAAACTTATTTTAGAAAGCATAAACATTTTTGAGTAATGAAATTTTTATATTCGATATCTTTTTACTCCAAATTAGTTTCATATTAAAATAAGATTTTTAGTTAATGAAATAATATGCTTCTTTTGTATTGTATTCTTTTGTAACGAAATGGAATGAAATCCGTGACCAAAAGTTGAATTAACTGAATTTGAATGAATTCTTGTTGAATGAATTCCATAATTTTAATGCTTACTGTTTTAGTCATGGGATTCATTCCACAAATTTGAATTCTGTAAATTCATTCACAGGAATTCGTTCTTAGTATTTTCTTATTAAAAAATTAATTCATTGAATAAAAAAATTGAATTTAATTTTAGGAAATTCATTCCCATATTCAATGAATTCTTCAAAGCTCTCCCATACTACAACAGTGATTTTTGCTTCTATTTTTGATTACTAATGGTAATAATTTAATATCAGAGGGTTTTAATTGATATAAAGATTAAATCGACATAACATTAAAATAGAAAAAGTTTGATATAATTTTTATTAAAAATAAAAATTATGTTTTTTTTCGACCTTTTATTGTGCAATGAAAATGAAAATTATTCAAGTTCGAGGCCATACTCTATATTTCTTTATTAGGATATTGTCATAATAAATAATCTATGGAGTTTTTTTGTTTTCAAATTTATTATTTGCCCCTTTCAGGAATGTGTTGATAGATCTATTTCGGGAATTTTCTAGGTTCCCATCATCAGAACACGTTTTGAAAGAGGTAACAATGTCATGCCAAACATCAAACACTCATATAAACTAGTTTATTCACTACATGAGAACTAATATGTGAGCTCGAAGTTAAAGATAATCACCATTGATCAAAAAATAGAACCTTCTAATTATTGTTCAAAAGAATAAAAATAAAATATTTTGCACAAGAGCCGCAAACTTCAACTTTGTGTTCGTTTTTTCATATAGTTTTGGCTATTTAAACATTAAAAAAGTACCATATTGTTTTGGTCGAAAAGCTACACAAAAGTTAATCTAGATCTTTTCGACCTATAGCATTTTTATAAACAAAAATGTACTTTAACCTTATGCTACATTAAAAAAGGTTTATAATTTTATGTAAACAAGTTTTAACATTCATATTCCGAAATTAAAATTAAGCTATCTCTAAAGGTACTCATATACTACACAATATTCTTGTGCAATATTTGAAATAGCGTTATCCTTAAAATACCGTTACCGAAATAATCGGACAAAATTAAAAAATATAATCGCCGAAAATAGATATATATTTTCCCAAAGCTTGATTATAAAGCAGCTATTATTAGACATCGAGCATAATGGGGCCAAAATTATCGACGTGCATTGACATTAAATGAATAACTAAAATAACGTCATCCATAAAATACCGTTACCAAAATAACTGAAAACCTGTTATCCCTAAAATAACGTTACCGCAATAATTAAATTACCATTACCGCTAAAATAACGATACCGAATTAAGTAAAATACCGTTAACGCTAAAAAAAAACCGTTACCGAAATTACTGAAATATCGTTACCCCTAAAAACCGTTACCTAAATAAACGAAAATAGCGTTACCCTTATCGATACCCGCATCGAATCGGTTACCATCCATGCTTTATTGTCGTTCTTTTTAATGGTCTTGGTACGCAGGAAAAATACATTATGCGGAGTTTGACAAATGTTTTCGCAAAAAATTAGAAAAATATGGGATTCAAAACATAATGCAGTGGTGCTGGAAATCGTCAGCTTACTATCGGTTGACCAACTGACCATTTTTGAAAAAATTGATTTAGGAATAGATTATATTTATATATATTGCAAATATCTTCTTTCTAATTCCGAATCTAGTTTCTCGATATCTTGTATTAACAATATCTGAGATATTCAATATCGATTTTGCATTATATCCGCAATTTTAGCGTTTAATAAACATTGGTCTGATGCATAGACCACTGTTTGGCATATAGATTAAATTATGAATACAAAAATTAAAAAAGAATAGTTCATTATTGTTTCAATTGACATACTGCATACAAAAGTTTTAAAATTTATTTATTTATGGTTTGGCTGCATGACCAAAACAGCGAATGTAAGATGAAAACAAAAAGGAGAACTGCGGTTAGATGTCAAAATGTATAGACGTGCAGCATAGAAAGTCATATTAAAAAAAAAAAGTTGATGCAGAGCACAAAACAAGAATATTTATTATTCGCAAAAACTTAATAACTTTTGATTTAATTTATATAAAAGTGTACAAATTTGTAGTGTTGTTTAGAATATGTGCCACAATTAATGGGAAAAATAAAGGAATGCCTCGCTCGTACAAGGGTATAAAATCCAAAAACCATGTGTTCAGTAGAGGTAAAAAACGTTAAAAACGTTCAAAAATTGAGTTTTGATACATTTGTATTCAATAAATATATGCAACATGTAACAGTGTACAAAATTTTACTTAAATTTAATTTAAATTAATATAATTTAAATATTTACTCAAAAAAAATAATTAAAAAATTGAACTTGAAAAATTTCTTTAGTGGAATAAGAGTATATGTTGCAATTCAATTTACATTTTCTAAGTAGTTTTTTGTTCTTCTTTTGGGGTTTCGAACCACTATATATAAATTGCTAACGTTAGATTGTAGTTAACAAATAAAAAATTCATCCATTAGTTGTTTTACTGTTAACTCCACAAACGAATTTCGCTAAAATTTTCGCGATACAATCTAAATAGTAAGTGACTAACCATGTTACATTTAATTCTTTAGTTTGCCATGGTAAAATTAAAAATATCTTAAAAATAATGTTTTATTTATATGTATGTGGATATATACTATTTTTCTATGTTCATACTTTAGATGTTTGTATTTCCAGATTAAAAGAGCATTTGCCAAATTAAAATATAAATAATATAACTCTGGGATATTCTTAATATATTAGATAGCAGAAATGTTTAAATTTTGGTAAGCTAACATTAGTTTCACTGAAAATACACAAGCCTAACCTTTAAATTTTATAAAATTTCTGAAAATAAAAATATTATTCAACAAAAATCGTCTTTAAAAATTAGTTTTGGGACAGAAAAAGACAAAATTTACCAAAAATTATTTGCATAGGTATATTTATTGAAGCTTGATAAGCCATATTATGCAAAAAAAATAATCTCGCTATACCCTAATTCGAGCGAGGCATTTAATATTTATCATATAGATCTTAAGAAAAATTATCGTTTTTCCCAAATTCGGCTTTTGGTGAATATGTCAAACCAATAATAAGCTCACGATTAATCTGTCTGAAAAATTATTCAGAAAGTGGCAACACTGAAGGGTATTATAAATTCTACTTCCGAATCCTACTCTTTTTTACAACCCTGTATTTAAGCAATAATCCCCACACTGTACAATGACAATCAATTTTAAGGTCGATTTCTTTTCCAGATTATTCGCAAAGAAATTAAGCAGTAATTGTTTTAATATAAAATTACAAAAATTGTAAAGTAAATTGTGTTAAAATACTTGATAATTAATTTAAAAGGTAATACAAACATGTTTTTTTTATACAAGGGAGAATATAATCTTTAAGTGTGAATCATGTTTTTTTCGAAGAAATTCCAATTTTGTTTAGCAGCGTGAAACAGATTTTAATTTACACTAGATTTAACCAGACTAATTTGCACTAGTATAAATTTATACCGTACACCTACCTACTGATCAGAGTTGGTAATACCAAAAAATATAGAACCTAGACCCACCTTTTATCATTCCCAACAACTCGGAACCACTTTGTACGTCGATTTATAGGGTATCCAATTGTCGGCATGCCCGATTTTAATTTTCTTGTTTTTTTTTTTTTAATTTTTTTTTTAAATATTTTAAGTAATTCCATAATTAAGTCTTCCTTTTTTTTTCTTTGGTTTCTTTTCTTTCTCTATTTAATTAATCCCGTAAAGGACCACAATTAAATGCGCAATAGAATACGACAAGGTTATAGCAGAACAGAAGACGAATTGGATAATAAGCACATCTTACCAAAGTTAACGCCATCAGCAACGATTCAAAAAGAGTAAGAAAACGACGATAAAGCGTTAGCTAAGAAAAACTAATTCAACAAAAAAAAAGTTAAAACAAATCAACAGACTGATTAATTAATAATAACATAATACAAAAAATATAATAATAATTTATATATAAACCACACATATATATATATATATATATATATATAGAAAAAATTATAAACTTATATATAATATATTGTAAATAAGAAGGAAGAGAAGACGAAGAAGAAGAAGCTGTGAAGAAAGAAGGAAGCGAGCTTTTTAAGCCAGAGTTGAAGAAGATTACGAAACTGGATAAAGAACAAGGACTCACAGAATACGAAGGAGAAGAAGAAGTGAAGAAGAAACCCCCCCATTTATTTTAAATAAGCGTTGATTTTATTGTGTGTGATATTTAAACATTAAGCATTAATTTAAACAAAAATCCAAACAAAATTTTTTTGAAAAAAAGAGTTAAAAACAGACGATACAAAAAGAAAGAAAAAATAAAACAAATTTTAAAAAATTACTCAAGAACCAAACAAGAATAAATAAAAATATTGTACTATGACATACTCGCACAATAGCGTTAGTAAGAATCTGAAAATGACAACAGCAGCAGCAGCGGCAAACGCTGCGGCGACAATACGTACGAAACAAGGAGGAGGCAAAGGCGGCGGCAATAATTCACCACCCACAACACCACCCCTAAGTGCACATTCCAACAGTATTGCTAGCAGTACAAATAATCATCATCATCATCAACAACATTATCATCATCAGCAACAGCAACAGCCGATGCTGAGCAGCTCTCCTCCCGGCAGCGGGATGTCTTCGGCCATATCCACCAGCTCAAATTGTAGCAGTACCTCCAGTGTATCATCTTTGGGTTCAAACGGTAATGGCGGTGGCTATTTTGCCTCAATGCGTAAACAACAACGCCATCAACAACAGCAAAGACGTTCTCCCCAACAACAGCAGCAGCAGCAACAGCAGAATCATCATAATGATAGTGGCAGCTACTATAGCAATAACCAAAACTATCACTACCAACCTCAGCAGCAGCAGCAACAACAACAACAGCCGGGTAGTGCAGGCAAACGTTTCCCAGGCAGTAATCAAAAACAACAACAACGCGAGGGCCAACGTTCACCCCAAAACTATCAACGCCAATCGCCGGCATCTATTTTAGGTGGCGGCCTCAGTACCTCGCCCACCATTACAAGCAGCAATGGTGGCAACAATTCGGCTCGCAAGCCACGCTCGAAGCACTCGAGTCCCGTGCTGTGTTTCGGTGGTGGTGGTAAGATCTCACCCACTCATCCCCTCATTCCCACCGCCCTTACACACTTTGCTGGCAGCAAGTGCTTCGATGCCCCGGCCCCTACTGCTTTGCCCAAACCACCAGATCACTGGACCGGTAGCAAGAGTGTAGAGAAGGCCGCCAGCAGTGCTGGTCCCGGTCTTCAAAGTGTGCTGAGCGCCCGTACTCATCATAATAATCATCTCCATCATCAGCAACATCATAATCACCACGGTCATGCCTATGATTCGCACACTTGTGGCGGCCATGTGGTCAAATCTTCGAAGCGTAATCTGCTCGATGACTTTGATACGCACAATTTGAAATTGTTGCTAAATGTGCATTCGTAACCGCATTGTTGCAAAGAAGCCCAATACAAATAATAGCGACAAATTCTTCAATGTCGCCAACAAACTTAACAACAAAAACTCCCCGACAACAGCAGCAACAAACAACAGCAAATAAAAGGTTAAACATTGATAACAACCACAAAATTAAAAAAAAAAAAATCCGTCAATAAAAACCCATAAAATAAAAACTTACTACAAGTGCTTGTGATCTCAAAAATATTACAAAGCAAATTCAAACAAAAATATTTTAAAAATATTATTTAAAAACCTATAAACAAAAAAAACAGTAAAATTACACTAAAAATCATAATAATTTAAACAACAAAATAAAAAAACACAACAACAGAAATGCCAAAAATGCAAAATTCAAAATCATCTCTCAACAACAACAAAAACTCTTAAAAACTGTCAACTTATAAATTAATAATTTTATTTAATTTAAAAGCCAATAAAAAGAAAATTAAGTTTCTTAACCAAAAAAGGAAAACTTTAAAATCTACAAAAAAAAGTGCTAGAAAACAACAATAGTTTCAAAAATTTGAAAAAAAACTCAAAACTTGAAAAACGATTTTGAAAAAAAAACAAAAAATTTAACCTAATTTGAATTTTAAACGTGATATAAATTGTAGACTTGATTATTAAATACAAAACTTAATTTTAAACTTTTTAAAACTACATACAACAAAAAAAGCTAAAGAAATTAACAATTAAAAAGTTAAAAACAAAAACTCTTAAAAAACAAGAAAAGAAACATTTTAAAAGCCCACCAAAAAAAAAAAAAAATAAAACAACCACGAAAAATAAAACTTTTTAAGGAAAAGCTTAAGATAATAACAAAATTCTAAAACTCAAAAGACTATAACAATAAAAAAAACAAAGGCTTTTTCAAAAAAAAAAAAAAAAAAACATCAAGAAAGGATTGTTAAAAATAAACTCTTCAAAATCAAACACTGGGAGGAACTACAAAAAGTTTTAACTAAGGCCTTAAAATCGATCAAAAATCAACAGCTTTAATAACAACAACGTTAGCAGGATCAACATTAAGAACAACAGCAGCAGCAGCAATCTTTCAACTTTTATATATTTAACGCCTAAAATAATTTAAGATAAGTAGACTCCCTTTTATCTCTATCACTCTTTTCCCCACTCTTAGGCCCCTTAAAAAAATTATAATAAATTTTGTAAATTTATTTTATTAACTCTATCTAACATGTGATGAGAAACGATCTTTTTGTGAAATTTCAATACCAAATATTTTGCATTGTTTTAAATTTAAAAAAGATAAAAAGTTGTAAGTCGATTTTACCGATAAAACTTAAGCAAATAAAAATAATTTCAATCCTCCATTTACTCTTTATTCACTTTTTAGATATTGATTTTTTAACTAATGGACAGATTTTCATCACATGCTAACAGTTTGCTTTAAAATTACCCCTTTTTTCCTTGTAAAAAATTTTCTTTTTTTTTGTAATTATAATTTTTTTTTTATCCTTCACTCCCTTTTTGTTTGCAATATAAATTTTTGTAGCTTACTACAAAACCAGTCATATTTTTGTATTTATTTAATATTATTTTTTTTTTAAACTTTCTCTATTTTTTTATTCTGTCTTTAATACTTTCGTAAAGGCTCAAATGTATGAGAGATTAAAAGCTTAAATGAAAATTTTCATTTGGGTATCGAAAGCTCAAGAAATTGTATTAAAATCCGAGGTAAAATCGTGTAAAATCTCTTGTTTATTTGATCCTTTTTCAAAAAAATTTCTTCGTTTTTTTATAATTTTTTTCTTGTAAATGTAAATTTATAACTAAAAAACAGCTAGTAAAACTTAAGCCTTTTTTATATTTTTTTTTATAAATATAATTAAAGGCTTTTGTTAAGTGATTTAAAAGATAAACTGTTAAAAATGTTTTTAAAACATTATGTTTAACTTTTGTTGTAATTAATTAGAAAATATTTAATTTTTTTTTGTAAAAATTCTAAATTAAATACTACTACTATCACCTGCCACACAAATTTATAATTTTATTTGATATAAAAACAAATTACAAGTATTTATTTTCAATACAAACATTTTAGATAGAATATTTACCTCCTGATTCAGAAAGAAGGCACAAAGTAGAATTTCCGCCAAAAACAAAAATACATGTGCTAGACGGAAATTATACTTGAGCCGTCTTTCTGAATCAAAGGGTTGGTTTTTTTGTAATTTGAATTGTTAGTGTAAATTAATAAATTAACAATTGATGAGATTATAGAAGTGGTAAAATTTTTATAAACAAGGAGTGTAAATATCAAAGATTAATTTGGCAAATAATTTAGCAACATTTTAATGAAGAGTTCAAAAGATTTTTTTTTTTTTTTTAAATTAGTTTAGAAACATGTTGGCCTAAAAAGGCCAATATATTTAAAAAGATATATCGAATTTTTTTGTTGTAATCTTTTTATATTTATTAAGAGGCACCGCACCGTAAACTATATTAAACTATTATTTTTCAATTTATATTTATATAGTACGTTGCTTTTGTAGTAATTATAAAAAAACTGTTTTTTAATTGCTCTTTTACGTAAATTTAATAACAGCAGTAACTTTATTAAAAAAAAATTAAAAATAAATAACTTCACATTAAAATGTTTTTAATTTTTAAGAATTTTTTTGAGTGTAATAAAGAAATTTTACATTATTACAGCAAGAATTTTTGTTTTTTGCATCGAATGTGTTATTTTGTGATAAATTTTGGTTTATTTTTAAAAAACAAACTGCTTAAGACCTTTTTAATATAAATCTATCAATTTCGGTTCGAAGGACCATTTGGGTTAGTCATACCGAATTGAAAGAAATTTATTGCAAACAAATAGTTTTTTTTTTTTTTGAAAAGAATTATTCTTTTTATTGTTAATATGTATTAATTATTAGATAAAAGAAAAAAATGTTTTTTAACTAAAAAAAAAAATTGAAATTTAATAGTTTAATGTAATTTCCGTTAAAAAAAATGTACAAATGTTTCTAAACACATAATTTTTCACAGTAATTAAATTTTGTTTATACAAATCTATTAAATAATCGTATGAATAATTTTTAGCTACTGAAATATGTAGTTCAATTTTTCTAGTTCAAATCAAATTATCTAGGACTAACAGGTTTTCGAGTTTAAACACATTTTTGTATTCATTTTTTGTTTGTACGTAAAAACTTTATTTTCACAGGAAGTAAAAGCTGTAACAGAATTGGCTTAAGTGATTTAAGCCAGGTGTTGGCATGAAATTGTATTTCCTAGTTTTTGTTTTATGCCAATACCTGACTTAGTCACTTAAGCCAATTATGCTCCATCCTTAAGGTTTTCGATTTATGTGATTCTTTCACCAAAAAATAAAAATTTTTAGTATTAAAAAAATATGTTTTACACATTTTTTTAAATAAATACTATCTGCGCTGTTCTGAGTTTGAATTAACTTTAAAATTTATTTTCTATTTAGTCAAATACATTTGATTTAATTTGTTCGACAATTAATATATAAAAATATATTTTTTTCTAAATATTTTTGGAACAGCAAATCACCCTCGTTCTGGGGTCTTATCGCCGAGGGTACACAATTAGAAAAAAACGCATTTAAATAAGCTTTTTTTGTGTAAATTTAAATTATAAATCCATCTTTTAATTGCAGCAAATCATAATTTTGATTAAAACTAGCGATCAATTGTCTGTCGCTTCTAAATTAAAAAAAAAAAAAAAACCTTTAAAAATATAGTTCATGTGTTTTTTATGCAAAACAAAGTAAAAATCTATGATTTCGATCGCTATGTATCGATTAGACCCCTGACTTCAAAAACTTTTTAATTAGAGTTGATTTGTAAAATCCAACGCACAGAAAAAATAAACTAAAATCGAGTTTCAATTGAAATAGTTGTTAATTAAAAGTTTAATTGAATTCGGTCCTATTATGGTAATTGTAGTATAAATTAAAATTAAAATAACTTGTAACTTTTTAATTTAGTTTAAATTAAGATTTTAATCATATCTATTAAAAATTTGGTTGAATATTGTTTTAAATTTCAAACATATTTTTAGTAGAATTTTAATTTAAATTGCAAAAAATCTAAAACAATCGATAAAATTGAAAAAATCGCCAAAACTAAAAAACACAAAAAAAAAAACGTCAAAACAAAATTAAATTTAAATTTGTCGTTATTTTTTAATTATTTTTTTACGTTTTGTCGATTTTTTCAATTATTTTTTTAATTTGGTAATTTTTTTAATATTGTCCTTTTTCAATTTGTTATCATTGTAGTTTATAAAATCTGTAAATTTTGTGTGCACCAAATTCATTTTCAATTGAATATTTAATAGATATTAAACTTTTAACTGAAAGCGATTTTGAAATCAAACAAAAGTTTAATTGAACTTTTATTGACAATATTTTTTCTGTGTAAAATAAGTTTTTTTTTTTATTTACCTCAAGATTTTTCTATACAAAATAAAAGAACACTATTTAGATATGAATCAGCAGCAACAACAAATTCGGAATGTATCACTTTAGGGATTTTTTTTATATGGATTCGAAATTCAGAACAGCGTTGTATACTAACAAAGCGAAAAATAAAAAGAATCTAGGGCTATAAATGGAAATGTTACTGTCCCAAAAAGAGGCGTAATTTGAAAGTCGACTGTAATAATAGAAACACAATAAAATCTAAAGCTAAAGGCAAAAATATTTTCCCATATATTTTGGCAAAAGTTATCGTTTACATACAAAATATATGGAAAAATTTTTTAGCTTTTAGTTTTCACTCTTATTGTGAACATACTCTAAATTGTTGTTAAATATTATTAGCATGTACATTTATATTTTTTTTATTTATACTCCTTGCTAGTAATAAGAACTTTTTTTCTTTACTATCTCTCTATCGCCTTCTTGTAACATCAGTTATAAATTATGTTTTTTTTCTGTTTTAAGGGAAATTTTATATGATTTTTTATTACTCCTTCCTTTTTTAAGCTATTCGTCTATTTTTTTTTCTTAAATATTATGATCTTTATATAATATGACTTGTATTATTATTTTTTATTTGATTCTCGTAGTATATTTTAAAACCAAATCTAAAAAAACATTTACAAAACTTAAACCCAGTACCTTGTTTTTTGTTAGCATTTAATATTATAAATTATTTAATACATAAAAATAAAGAAAAAATGTAAAAAATTAAACAAACTAAATGTTTTTTGTATAAAAAAAAAAATTATATATATAAAAATAAAAGTTGAAAAACAACTGCAAAAACACACAAAAAACTCAAAACAAATGTGTTTATATATTATTAAAGAATTGAGTTAAAAAAACAACGATATCAAGAAAACAATTCAAAATAAAATTAAAAAAAAAAACTGCTAATGATGCCAATTTTAAAGATTTTAAGGTGACTTGTTATTAAATTAATATACATTTTAAAACAAAAAATCACAAACGTCCTACATCAGCTAAATAAATAAAAACACACAATTTTTGTTTTCTTTTTAATTTGAATTATGAAAAAAAAAAAAATCAAGCCAAAAAATTTAAACATGCACTTCATTTTGTACAAACATATTATTTTTTTTTTTAAAATGAAAATGTAGATTTTATTTAAATTATTTAAAAAATAAGTGTTAATATCTTTTAATTTATAATTTATTTTTTTTTTGTACATTTTAAAGTTTTTCTTTAATAATTGAAAAAAATTAAATTAATTAAATGAAATTATTAAAACGTGATATTTGTATGCAATCTTAATCTAAAAAACAAGAGCAGTGCTCTTATTTATTTAAAATACAAAGAATTTTGCATTTTTTTTATTTTAACAAACAAATTTTCTATAATTTTTCATTTTTAGTACTATCCTTCTCATCTTTTTTTTTTAATAAAAAAAAAATAAGCCTTTCTAAGTGATTTTGGTTTAAAAGTTTAATAAAAAAATTTAAAAAATCGGTTTTAAAATAATGAAAAATCACAAAAAAAATATATGTTTAACTCTTAAACACCAAAAAAGTACAAAATTCTATAAAATGAAATTTTTTTATTAAGAGAAAAATTTAAAAAAATATAATAATAAACAATAAATCTAAAATCATTTAGTTTGGCTTTAAAAATCCAAAAACTTTCTATTTTATTCCTTCTTTAAAAATTTTCGTTGGAATGCAATAAATTATTTTTTAACTATCTTAAACATTAATACAAAACAATCACTATCCCCAGCCTTTAAATTTTTATTATTTTATATTTTAATCATTTTTATTTTTATTTTATAATAAAATAAAATGTGAAACAAGCTTTAACAAAGACTTAAATACACACACACATTTATAATAATAATATACATTTTTTTTAAATAACTACAGAAGTTTAAAAAACAATCTATAAAACAACAAAAAAAAACTATAAGTATACTGCTTCAAAAATAATACAAAATAATAAAACATACAAAACATCTATGTGTTTGTTATAAATTTAAGAAAAATTTGTTAAATTAAACAAAATTATTACAAATTTTAATAAAAAAAAAAATTAACTCTCGAGAGTTAACATTTTTTAAATAAAAGGAAATTAAGAGATTTTTGAACTAATGTGGAAAAGTTTTATAAAAAGTAAAAAATAAAACATTTCTGTGGATTTAAGACAAAACAACTTAAGTCGACTTACAACGTTTTGTTAAAAGGAAATTCTAAAAGGCGTTGTTGGTAAATTTTTTTTTTAGCTATCTTTAAGCTTATATTGTCTTTTTAGATTAGTTAAGGAAATGTGCACTAAAAGTGATTAGTGGTAAACTCTATTGAAAAAGTCTGTCCAAATAAATACTTATTCGGCCTTTTTTCGGTTGTGGTAGTCAAATTCGGGTATAAGTCGAATTTGATGAAAATTCAATTAAAATAAAATTTTTTAACAATTTTACAACTGAATTCATCATAAATAACAGGCCGGTTGTGGAAAATATTTATGCAGAGTTTAGTTTCTATATAATTTTTAATTTAAGCAAAACTCTTTTGTATATAGTCGACTACAAATTCCACAACCGTAATTAGATTGATTTTTTTTTGGCTAAATTATATAGTGGGCGAAATTCTTTTAGGCTCAACATTATTTTTAGATTTTAACAAAAACGGGAAATGATAGGAAAAATCAAAAAACTACACAATGATCCTTATTCGATAAATTTTCAATCATTGAACTATTTTTTAATCGATAAATATTTTTGACATAATTTTTAAAAAACATCAAAAATTAAAGCGAAATTTAATTGAGCGCACTTCAATATAATGTAAGAAAATATTAAAGAATTTGCATTCAATTTTGACATTTCTGTTGCTAATCATAATAAAGACCCCTTTAAAAACAACAATAAAGATCCGTGTTAAATCAACACTTTTATAAAGAGTTTCAAACTTAATAGAAAAAATAATATTTTGTGAGTAAAAAACGCATTTTAAGTCAAAACTGTCTTAAAAAAAGCAATTAAAAGCCCACAAATGTTAAGAAAAAGTGATATATTTTGTGCTCACTACAAATTTAAAATAAGCAATAAGGACATAATTAGGAGCATTTTTCAAAAAATTTTATGCGCCGCGAAGAAAATTTAATTTTTCAGCTTAGATATCGCCATATCTCTAGATTTTTATTTTATTTTTATATCTATAATATTGAATCTGAAGAACTGTCTAACAAATATTATGTTATCCATTTTAAGGCTCACAAAAACTGATTTTTGTTAAAACTACAAATTTTAATTTCACACTGAGATCAAAACTTTCTTATATTTTCTAATTTTTAATGAAATTCTCGAGGGAAAGTTGTGAGCGGGAGGTAACCGCGTTACTCTATTCGAAAAAAAAGTCAGAACTCCATTTTAAAAATTACAGATTCAAGTTAGTTTTATATGTTATTTCACTCTTAATGGTCTAAATCTGACCATTGTTTGCATAACTTTTAAAATTTGTTTTAAAGCAAAATATCTTTTTATCAAGATGTTTTTTATTGGCGGTTAAAATTTATCAAGTTAAGTAATATATATATATATCTTTTTTTGAAGATGCAAAAGACTCGAATGTGGAAATAAAATGCAAAGAAATTAAAATTTTTCCATTTAAATTGCAAAAACCATAAAATTTATATTCATGCGCCCAATTTAATTTATTTTTTTGTTTAATTAATATTCAAAATATTAATCGTTTGAAAAATATAGCTGTAGTTTTGGTAATTAATCGAATAAGCATTAGTTTGCCGTTTTTAGATTTTCTTTCACCTAACTTTTCCCTTTTTATGGTAACATTTAAAAATGTTGCTGCGCCCCAAGGGATTTCGTTCACTGTACATATTAAAGCCAGAAAGTATCACTTGAATAAAAATCTCTTGAATTTGTTTTAAATGAAAGTAATAATTTTGTTGAATTAAACAACAAAAATAAGAGTGTATTATTCCAAAAAAAAAACAACAACAACATCAAAAATATGCTCGAATATTAATTTAAAAACAAATCTATTGTTTTTATTTTAGTTTTTTTTTTATTATACAACATGTACTTCCATTAATAAAAAAAGAAGAAAATTAAAACTAATGAACTAAAATTAACGAATATATATAAAAAAAGAGAATGGAAAACAAATATTTAAAATAATTCAAAACCATTAATTGTTTAAAAACAAATTCTTCTTATTTCCTTTGCATTTATTTATATTTTCTTTATTTTTGTTTTAAATTTCGGTTCATTAGTTTTATTTTTTTTTTTTCAATTGTTTTAAAGAATTAAAATAAAAAATGCAATTATGTGTGATAAATACATGAGTTTAAAAACGAACCATTTAATAGAAAAAAGAAAAGAATTCATGATAAATTATACTTAATATTTGAAAAAAAAAAGTTTTAATTTAATAATTTGTTAAAAAAAAAAATACCAATTTATCCTTTTTTTTTAAATAAATTCCAATAAAATTGAAGTATAACATCAATTATTTAAATCATGAAAAAACTTTTAACAACAACAATATCAATAATTATTTAAAATAATTTCTTTTTTTTAACGAAGACATTTGGAAAAACGATTATTTACAAAAGGAATATGAAAAAAATAAAACAAACATTTATAATGTTAAAAAAATCCCATTTCATTGGTATATAATTTTTTTTTATATGCCAAGAAATAAACAAAAAAATTGTAAAATATACATAAGTTTTTTTTTTATTGTAACTAAATCTTGTGAAAATTTTATTTTATATATAAATTTAGAAAATAAAATAAAATTAGTATTCAATTAGTTGATTTATCAAATTGAGTTTTAATTTTTAATAATTTTTTTTTTTTTTTCAAAATTTATATATAAAATTTCTTAAAATTTTCTTTTCACTCAAAATTGTAATACAACTAAATTCAAAGAAAAAATCAAATATAATTTGTTTATTTTAATTTTTTTTTTTATCCATACACCAAACCAAAATTTGAAAATCAACACCTACAAACATATAACAAAAAAAAAAATAATAATAGCCTGGAAAAAAAAATTTAAATATCCAAATAAATTATTGTAGTGCAAATCTTTTGTAAAGGTTTGTACTCAATTAAACCAAAAAAAAAAACAAAAAAAAACCTTGTCTTTTTATTTCGTTATACATATTTTAGATTTTATTTTTTGTTTAGCTTTGTTTTATTATTTAGTTTCTCTTTCAGTTGTGTTATTGAGGCTTAAAATATATCCCAACATTGTAATGAAGCTCACTCAAAAAAATTTGTGGATAAAATATTAAAGTTTTCACTGTCGAGGCTTAACTAGTTCGTATACTATTGAATCGCATGCAGGGCCCGTAAATAAGCCTACTAAGGCCGAGTTTTTAAGATCTAGATTATCTTTAAACTTAGATTGACGAAGTTTTTAAATGGAATACTGCTTCTGAAATAGAGTTTTACATTCTAGTTCATTTAGTTCATTTGCATTTATTAAACTAGTTTGTTCTTTAAGTTCGTAAGTTTGTTCGATAATTTTTTCCAATTATTTATATTGGTCTATGGTTTGTTTAACAAATCTGGATATAGATTTTATAGAATTATATATAATTCTATAAAATCTGATATAATCAGATATAATTATATTCGCAAAATGTAATTTTATATAATTATATAAAATTAGATATATTTATATAAGGCAGATACAATTATATATTTTACCATATATAATTTTATATAGAGCCATATAAACAAATTTTTGAATAATCAACCGCATATATAATTATATCTAATATATGGTGATTATATATAATTATATATAATTATATATAAATACATATAATTATATATACATTTTTTTAATCGGGTTGTGCTTTTTACACCTTTTATAAGCAAAAAATAACGATTTTTTACGCTTTTTACAGTTTTTAGTTCTACAAGTTAATTCCAAATAAGTGCAGTTTTTTAACATGATGCTTTTTAAAACTAAATAAGTTTCATTTGGTCCATAAAATCTTTATTTCTTAAAATTTTTTAATGGCCCCCATGTTTTGTGTTAAAGCATTGAATAAATGTCCAAATAATGTTAATATTGACAAATTTCGCCGAAGCAAAATTTTTTTAAATAAAAGAGTAAATTTTTTAGCACACATCGTTTCATTATTTTATGGTCCCTTGATTTTTTGTTGTAAAATAACAAAAAAAAAAAAAACTCAGTTCACGCAGCAAACTGGCCTATTTAAAACTTTACAGCGAATGTGGAGTAAAACAGCTTTTTTAACAAAATTCACTCACATGTTCTTCAACTTTGGCGACTGTCGTACTCCTTGGATCTGTTAAGGGCACATAAATTAAACATATCTCCAACTATGCATAATTACAACATTAACGAACCATTGTTTTCAAATATTTATTCCATGTAGGGCCGCCCGGTACAAAAAACAAAAAATTTGAAAACTAAAAAAAATTAGTTTCAATTTTCGACTACCATTGCTGGGTGATGGTACGCCAAAAAATTATTAAATGTAATACAAAATGAAATCCAAAAATTGAAAGCCCCAAACAAAAAAATAAAAAGAACAAAAAATGTGAGTTGTTTCAAACGATTTTTTGAACATTTAGAAATATGGACCTATGCCGCTAAAATTTTACACACCTACGAGTTGAAGTGTTGTTAATCCAAACATATAACCCCCTTTTCTTAAATATAAAAATTAAATTATTAAAAAATAATATCAGTTTCAAAGGATTTAAAAATTTTTGACATAAGCCCACATGTAAGTCTTCTGTTATATTATGAACTAAAGGAGATTGTTCTGTAGAAAATTAAACATAAAATAAACTTTTCCATTTGAAATTAAAGAAACAATAATTAAAAACTATTCGATTTTTTAAAAATATTTAAAAACTTCCCGTTTTTAAGTAGAATTCAGACATTTGGCAATAATAATACTATTTTCTAAACATAACTTTGTCGAATCTCTGCTAGGACATTTAGAATTACAAATTTGAATCAAGCAAACTATGATTTCTTATACATTTATAATAATTAGTTTTAAAATTCGTTAAGTTTTAAAATTTTCAATACGAAAAACAGTATTGACATAAGAGTTGTTCGGAAATTTAATGGGTTAATGGCCCTGCATTATATCAATTTCTAAAACAAAATCCTTTTACAGCGTAAGTAAACTAATTTTTTCCAACAAAATTAAAAAAACAAAAAACAAGGTAATGTTACTAAGTCATTAGTAGCAGTGCAACAGGTAAGAATATTAGCATAACAGGTAAGAAAATTATCGTCTCTGTTCTGCAATTAGTGTGGAATTGAAAACTTAAAATTTTTCAAATTTGTAAAATTGAAAAATCTGTCTTCTTGAATTCGAACGTTTTGGTGTTTTCAAAGTTTTTGTTAAAAAAATATTTTAGCTGTCAAAACCTCTAGATTGTTTGCACATACAAAATTTCAGTAGTCAAATTGCAAAAATAGATGTGAATTTAAGGAAAATTTGTGATTTGGTAGAAATATTTTTTTAAAGATAGAATTAGAGCCAAATAATTGCAACTAATACCACATTCACACTAAATAGCAAAACACGTGTTTTGCCAAAACACGTATTTATGCACTTTATTATATTCGAACAGTTTTTTATTCTTTACCACTCGTTTAGGCAAAACTATATAGTCTGAATGTCGTATAATATTATAGAAAAATTAGGCAAAACCAAATAAAAGTATATTTTTTTTCACACTAGATAGCAAAACACGTGTTTTGCCAAAACACGTATTTATGCACTTTATTATATTCGAACAGTTTTTTATTCTTTACCACTCGTTTAGGCAAAACTATATAGTCTGAATGTCGTATAATATTATAGAAAAATTAGGCAAAACCAAATAAAAGTATATTTTTTACCACCGGAAAGTTTATTATTTAAAAAATAACAAATAAAATAATAAATAACTGTCAGAGATTTATGTGAAATTATCATATTTATTTCAAATAATTTAATCTTAGTTAAGCCATTTTGTACCAACCACTGGTTTTTCAAAAATATTTGGCGAAAAACAGAGTTTTGTTCTAATAAAATATTTTTTATTATTTTTACTTACTCTTGTCCAAATCAAGTTTTAAAATAACACATCCATTTCACAATAACCCAGATAGAATCTAACTTAATATTTATAATTATCATAGAACTTCAGTACTAAATTAATAATTATCAGAGTATTTCAGTATTGATCCACTTTCGTATACATTTGTGAACAAATCTTTATCCAAATAAATTTTAATTTTGTAAATTAACCGATATTTAATTTTTTTTTTTTTAAATATCGAGTATTTTGATCATTTTTTGAATTGTTATATGGTAACCCTGACAGTATAATTTTTCGAAGTATTTTAGTAATTCAGTATTTTAATAAAAACCAGCCAATATTTATGTTTAAGAGTCAAAACGGAATAAATTTTTAAATATTTTAGACTTTATGAATATAAAAAAGGCATGGTCCGATCGGTCAGGTTATCAAAAACTATGCACGATGGATGAACTAATTTTTAGCACAACATTTTCATATTGTCTCTTCAACATAACAATCAAAAATATGTAAGATTAGACTTTTTCTATATTTTTAAATAATGTTTGAAAACGTCCCATCAAAAATGTAAAAATTGATTGTTTCAAGTAATTATTTGGCAACTCTGAACAAGAAATTGCCACAAGTCTTTTGTTCGCACTTGTAGTGAAGATGTTAAATTAGTTTAAGGTTATACTTTTAATTATACTCATCAAAATTAAAAAGTATAACCGTTTAAAAATACTGGGTTGAAAACGAAACACTTGGTCAATAATGAGTTAATTGTTTTTGTTTGTTTTTCTACTGAAAGATGTGAATAGTCAAATTTTCTAATGAATTAATTTATTTGTATGTTTTATATGAACTAAAAAATGTATAAAATTTTTTTTTCAATATCCCGAGTCCCGGGATTTATAAACGCTAATTTATGAAAAAAAATTTATAAAATTATTTTTTTAACTACTTTTCAATAGAAAGAAAAATACAAATTTTTGTGTGAATTTGTTCACATAAGTAAATCTGTTAACTAAACGAGAATTACTTGGGGTTCAAATTCAATGTTTTAAAATTCAAGCTATAAAAACATTTGGTATAACAACATTTTATCCAATTATTATTTTTTTTTTTTTTGCTTTTTGAGAAAGTATACAATATTACTTTTTGAGGAGGTATACTATTACCGTTAACTACACGAATGACTGACATGTATTAAAAGTGGGCTGAAAATACAACGTCAGTAAATAATCTGTCAAACGTGTTTCAAATCGATTTGTAACACCCTCAACGGGTTTTGAGTGTTAATTTTAAAAATTATTTATAACTTACTCTTAAATACTCATTTAACTTAGGCCCGATTACTGCATGTCCAGTTAACCCGGTGTACACTGCCACAACCTTTGCTTTAAAGCAACACCTACATTTACGGTCCGATCATTTTGGGTAGGAGGGATATAAAATAGCGCGGTAAAAAGTATGTGAAAAATAGGGGTGTTTTCTATAAAATATATCAAAAAAAAAAAGAAATACTTAAAATTATTGTTCCAGGGTTGCCATGTAATTAAATAAAAAATACACTTTTTATAGCACTTTTTTGAAAAATTATTAATTTATAGAAAAAAGGCTAGTGTTATAAAAGTTTTATTGTTGATTAGGTTGAGATAATTTTTTGAATGGGAAAAATTGGTTGCTTTTTACGTAAAATGAAAAGATCGAATCAAGAAATTTCCGAACTTGGAAAAACCTTAATAATAAAAAGATTACTTCAGTTTCTTTTTCAATGTGAAAAATTAGCTATTTTTTTTTGAACAAACCAAAAAAATTTTAAAAATTGATTATATTTAAAAAACAATTTCAAAAATCGTAAAACTTCGATAGATCAAATTGAGTATTAAGGTTTGATAGATATTTGCATTAACAATATATAAAAATTATAAATTAAAAAAAATCTTAACCCGTTGAGTACATACAAAGCGTCAAAGTTTGAATTTAAATTGCAAATACCACCACTACAGGGCGCAATAAGTGTACAGAAACTTCAGAAAAAGCTCATTGAGACACAATTACATCTTTCTACAACATTTCGTTCAAAAATTCCTAAGGGATCGACAAGCTTTATAAAATGGGTTAAAATTTAACAAACAGTTAAATTGAAAATTTATGTGGGAAAAAACAATAAATGTGTCAGTTAAGGTCACATGTGAAAATTAGGCTTATTGTTAAAATTTAATATTTCCAAGTCTCTGCTAGTAAACAGGTGGCGCCACCAGTCACCTACCAAATTTTAAAAGTGACTAATGTCTTGAAAACAAAATGAAAGCAAATTGGACGAAAATTTAGATTACTCCTAGCTTTATAACAAGCCCGTGAAAAATTTAACTAGATAACAAATAAAATTGTAGTTTTACTAATATTTTAATTAAGTTTTGAATTTGAAAATTTTTACAAAAATGCACCCAAATTAACAAAACAGATATTTTTATAATACAATTAAACTAGTAGTTTTTAAAAACTACTTGTATTTAATTGTCAAATTAACTGATAACTTTAGTTAAATAACAGATTAAAACGATATCAACAGAAAACGTTAGTTCATTTGAGTTGGAACCCGTTTAACGTTTAGAAAATCTTACGAATGAAAACAATATAGAAAGTGATATTAATTATATTTTGAATAAGTTAAATTTGATCATTCAATTAGTCAGTGCGAATAATGTGGATATTTTGTGAATATCAATAAGAAATTTTAATTAAAAACTAAAAGTTTTTAAAAAATATTAAATTTTGGCTGTAGTATAAATGACTATAAAAAAGAGGAGTAAATTTTTTTAAATTAATAAATTTTTATGTTGAGCCAGCAGACATATTATTTTGGGTGTATACTAGACTCACACACGCTAGTGTGGAAAAATAAATATATATTTCGATTCTTTCTCCACAAGTTTGCTTTTATGCCTTTTATCAAAATATACGTGTATACAAAAATTGGCTCAATCGGACGATATTTAGAGGGCGCTATAAAATGCGACTTTTGAGTTTTGTGTCCGAGTTATGGACCATTCTTTTTCTTAACACTGTTACCCGGGCAAAAATGGTTTATTAGTCAATATTGCGGGATGTCTTTGAAATCAATTTTTTTTATGGATTTGAATCCTACATAAATTAAGTAAAAACTATGTCGGTAAATTTGCAAAGCTATTTTAGAACACCGGAGGTGTCCCGACAACAATCAGATTTGTTAAAAAAATTGGACATATTAAAAGCATGTTTATAAATGCACTTCAATAAATAAAACGAGGGGTCAAACTTGGAAATCCATTCAGTAGATCCAGAAATATATCGCACTTGATCAACAAGAGGGTATTAACTCAAAATTTTTAAAATATCACTTTTTTCAAGAAATCAACTAACAACATCAATATCTATCTATTGTAAAAATTTCAACGTATTCCGATTACTCTTTCATCTCGAAAACTACTTTTGAGATCATTTTCATGATAATGTAGTGATTACCTTTATTTGAACAAAAAGGTATTATTTCGAGTTAATACAAAAGTTTAAATAGAAATGAATCGTATATTTTCATAAAAAAGGTATTATTTTGATTTGAGCCTTTATTTATATTTGGTTGTATTTTGAGTTGATACTGTTTTGTTGATAAAATTGGTTTTATTCTATAAATTTCAAAAAAATGGTATTAACTCAAAAAATTGATTTTTTTTTGCAATGAGTAGTAAAATTTAAAACAAAAACAATATATATATATTTTCAAATGGAATTTGTTTATTATGATGTGTTTGAATTTTTAAATTCTGTTAAAATGTGGCCATAAGCAGTGTTTTGACTCTACTGAAAATTTTTTAAATTTTGAGTTAATACCCTCTTGTCGATCAAGCGCGATATGGAAAATAGTCCAAAAATGAACCAAATACTTTTGAAGTACACTAGGCCTATATTTAGGGAGGTTGGTTCAATTTCGGTGTTTTGACTTAAGATTCTTAAAAAAAAGTCTTTGCAAAAACTTTTCTATATCCAAAAAATATTTGAATTTCTGTTAAATGTCGTCCTAACCCTGAAAAATTTACCGATTTGGCTGAAATTTGAACTGACCTCTCTATTGGAGCTCTAAAATTCGACAGTCTTTTTTTTTTGGCCACCCTAGTGTATATACATCCATCAAGTCCAGGATGAAAAATTCATATAATTCTGCAAAAAAATTAAGTTGAAAGCAAATTTTTATCTGTTTAATGTTATAAAATTTTTTTTAAATTTATTTATGTTTTTCTCAATCTTTAACAAATTTTCTTAAGTGTATTTTATTTTCGAAATACCTGAAAAAATTCCTAAAAAAGTCATTGTTTACCTCGGTTGTTTGTTCATTTCAATGGGGCAGGCAGACTTTGCGGTGGTATTTTCATTTGTTGATTTTAAAAATAGACGAATTTTTCATCAACAAAAACAGCCAAAACTCAACAAAAAAATAAAAAATTGTTTAATTTGTAGGAATTTTTTTTGTTGGTTTTTTGTTTATTTGACGCAACACAAACGTAATGGCGTAAATAATAATATGGTTTTAATATTTTCATTAAACTCTTCGGTCCCGTTTGGGTCAAAAAGACCCAATTTAAAAAAAAAAAAAACAACAAAGTTAAAATTAGATACTTTAAACTATTCGTATAGAGTAATTATTAATTTTGCAAAAAAAACGCATCCACTGATATATAAAAAAAAAACATTTTTTCGAATACCACATTTGTATGGAAAGTTGTTATTGGTTTGAGTTCAAATTAACATATAATATTTTTTTCAATTTTCGTAATCGTTCGGCTTTAACAAGACTTTTCCCAAAGAACTATTATAACCCATATTTTAAATATTAAATATTTTATATACTTATAACCCATATTGGAATATAAGTTTTTAGTTACTTGTCTATGGTGTGACGAAAATTTCGTCAAAATCCCATTAGTGTTTCAAAAGTTATTAAGTTTTCTTTAGTAAAAAACCAACAAAGATTTTGTGAAAGATTTTTTTAATACTCTGAGAATTGATATATGTTTTCTTTTTAATGTTATTTACTATTTTTTACTATTACTACTATTATTATTCCTAAATTTGTAATTGTGAAAGAAAAAATAAATTACAAATTTTCATGATTTTAAAATTGGGTCATTTTGACCCAACAAACATAACAGATGGGTAATAATTTTAAACAGGACAAGTGTTAAAAATATTTTTATTTAATTTGTTCATTTAAATACAAAATTCAGTCGTTGACTTTATTTGTTTCTATGTTTTTTTTTGTTGTTGTTTTATTTATTTAACAAAAAATATTCTTGCCAAAATTTTTAAATTGGCAATTAGCCAAAGTTTTATTAGATATTTCTTATTTTTTTTGTTTTTTTACCTTCTCACCGTAATAAATATTAACACAGAAAACAAAATAATAAAAAAAAATCAATATTCAATTTATGTAATCGCTTTAAAATTATACAATTTAAACAAAAATTTAATAATTAATCATTGTAAAAAATAAATAATATGCTTTGATAATAAATAATAATAAATTTAAAAAAAAATATATACAAAATGAAGTGCACATCCTAAATGTTTTTAAAATATTATTAATAATTAAAATAAAATTAAATTAAAAAACAAAACAAAAGTGTGAAAAAACTTTGCAGTTTTGAAGGATTTTAAGGAAAAAGGAAGAGCTCTTTCGAATTAAACTTATAGCGTGGAATAAAGTAAAACATAAAATAGGGTTGTATTATAAATTTATTTAAAAAGAAATTTGTTTTGTAATAAAAAAAAAATAATTGAAATTAAAAATAAAATTTTTGTTTTAAAAGTTTGGCTATTACATGGACTGAGATATAGTACTTTAAAATACAACCCTGTTTCCTGTTATATTTTGATGTGAATTTAAACCGTTTTTACAAGTAACTATTCATAATTTTGTTTAAGCCTAATATACACTACAATTAAAAACTAGTAGTTTTAAAAAAAGTCTAGTTTTTGATTCAAAATTTGTATGGAATTTATCAAATGAATACAAAAAGTTTGCAAATACAACTAGTTTTTGGCAAAGTGTAAATATAGTATTACAATTTTTATTGCTAAACTTAGCTTAAAAGAACGGTTTTTATTATGTGTGAAAACATGGAAAGGTAAGAAAATAAGCAATACAGAAATGTAATTTTTCTACCAACCAATACCTACTACTATTATTACAAACAAATTTGTAAAACTATAATTGTTATAAAAAATTTAACAGATTTTTTTCTAAGTGTAATGAAAAATCAACATATTTTCAATAGTACCAAAACATAAAAATAAATACTCAGGACTAATCTGTGATTCCAATTAAATTTCATTATTCTGAATTTTCATTTTTTTTAACAAAATGTTAAAATAGATTCAAATTATTTTTTTTTTTAAATGAACCCATACACTGAGAGAATTATCAGCATGATATTAATGAATTTTTGCATTGAAGCAATGAAGTTGCACTGGAACTCGCCCATTGAAGCTTTTTTCATTAAATCAAGGGCAATTTTTTATAAAATTTCATTATTCCGATTTTAAATTTTTTAATAAAATATTTTAATAGTTTAAACATTGAATCAAATAAAGAATGCGCCCGGTAGGCTAATAGCGTGCTAGCTTTTCCGTGCGGGCATTGGTCTGTTTTCGCTACAATGAGCCGAAGGCCATAGTTGCTAATGCTCGGTTAGGGTAATAGGATATAATTTGTAATTCTTTGATTATTAATAAATAAAAAATAAACACAGAAACAAATGAAAAACATTTAATAAAACTATTTTTTACGTGTGAATTATTTAATTTATATCGGAAAAGTGTTTTCAGTATATCTTTTATACAGTGAACGAAATTCCTTACAGCAATTTTTTGAATTTTACCATAAAAACGGAAAAGTCAGAAAAAATCTAAAAACGACAAAATAATGACTATTCGATTAGTTATCAATAATTTAACTTCATTTATTAATTGATTAATATTTTTGATATGAATTTAAAAAAAATCTAAAATTGGTGCGAACTTCAATTGGGTGCACTTGAATAAATTTAATGGTTTTTGTTATTTAATTGAAAACATTTGAATTTTTGTCATTTAATTTTAATATTCATTAACAAGTTTGAAAATTCCAAGCATCTGAACAAAAAAATATAAATCAATATTTTGCTCTAAAAAAAAAGGTTTCGCAAATGAAGAGTTCCGACAAAAAAAAATTTCTTTTTTCATCACAATAATTTTAGCAATTTTCTAATAATTCAAATTATTATTTAAAAAAAAATGAATAATGGAACAATTTTTTTTTGGATTCAATTGGTGTATGACTTACAATAAGTTGAAGCTTTTAATAATTTTGCAATCCATGCTAAAAAAAAATTGAGATAAAGACATGTTTTTAAAAATCTAAATTTTTGTATGAAAGTTGTTCATCAAAAAGCGGTTTTTAATAAAAAAAAAAACTGCTAAAAAACTATCAAAAAATCTATGGCCAAAATATTAAAAGTTTTTTGGAATTTTTGTATATGTTTAAAAAATTATAAAAAATTTTCTTCTGACGATTATTTCTAGAAGTCTTGTACAGTAAAACTTAACATGAACTCTGTTTTTGACAGTACCACAAAAAGAATTTCATATAATTTTCCATTTTTAATATGTAATTTCCAAAATTTTGAAATTTTTCGTAGAACTTCTTTGAATTTTAACAAATTTTAATTTTATTTATGAAATCGTATAAAGACTTTCCCAATATTTAAAAGTTAATTAAAATAAAAATATTTTTTTTTTTTTTTATAAAAATGTTTAATATCAAAATATTAAAAAATTTACTCCAGTAAATACCAATATCGATCATAACGGCTGCTCTCAAAAAGTGTTGCTCTATACATACAACAAATGCATGAAAGGGTTAAATTTAAATTCAATATAATTTAAATTGATTTACAGAATAGTCCTGTATATTTACTATATATCATCATATTTTTCATACCAAAAAATTAATCCTTTAAACATTTATAAGCAGTTGATATTGAAAACAAATATCTGTTAAGAAATTTTGATATTATTTTTGAGCAACTGTTTTCTTAATGAAAAATTTTAATGTTTTAATAAAAGCAAACAAATTAGTCTATAGTTTAACTAAACTAGAAATTTGGTAATAAAACTTTGCTAATATTAGGGAACCAATCATGGGAAATAAAACTGACACCAAAAAAAAAAAAAAAAAAAAAAAATAAAAAATAATAAAAAACCTAAAATAATAGTCAAGGAAATGATTTTATAATAAATGGGATTTAAATACAAACCACAGGCACGTCTTAAATTAAATATAAAGAAAAATTAAATAAATATATTCTAAACAAAGATAATATGATGATGATAATAATTAACTAAAAAAAAAAAAAATATATAGATTTTATTTTCTTCCCTTTTATTGAGTAAACAAATTGTGAAAAACAAAAAAAAAAAAAACAAAAATTAAAAATTAAAAATTTAGTAAATAAAATTATAACAAAAAATAAAAATGTGTTTTTTTCATATTTTTAATATGTGTGAATATAATTAATACAAAAAATTAATATAAAAACCAAACTACAAACAAACAAAAATTAATCCTAAGTTTAAAAAAAACATTAAAAAAAAACACAAAACCTCTAAATATAAAAATAATTGCATCTGAAATAAAAAATGGAAAAAAATTGATAAGAAAATCTATAATCATATAATTCTCTGTGATTTTTGTATTTACATAAATTTATTGAAAAAATAAAATTTAAAAAAGACAAATTAATGATCACAAAATTACTTAAATAATACCAAATATAAAAAAATATTTCATTTATTTGAAAAAAAAAAAACTAAATGAAATGTTGGTGATCTTGAATTTGCATAGACAAAATAATTTTAAAAAAATATAATACTTTCAATTAAAAATTACAAAAACAAAAAAGAATGCCATAATCATTACTTGATTGTACAAATTAAGTTAAAACTAAAAACAAAAATTATTAAAAAAAAAAAAAAAACATTAAATCTCACAAACAAAGTTTTAAAATGTACGTATTATAAACATATGAATTAAATGTATTAAATGTAATTTCCATTAAAAAAACCAAAATATTAAAACAAAATTAATGTAGAGTTGTAATTGTAAATTTGTAAAATCTTAAAAAAAAAATCTAAAGGATCAATAGTTTTAAATTTAAAAGAAGAAAAATTAAAAATAATGCAAAATTGTTAAATAAAATCTACTTTGAATTTAATTTTAATCTGTAAACTTGGTAAACAAAGTTTTATACAATGGAAAATTAAATTTTCTATTTATAAGCTTATATATATAGGAAAATTAAAATTTTAATTTATAATGAAACTGTTAGATATTTTAATTTAAAATCGATAAATTTTTAATCATTTTGATTAACAGTTAATCCAACTTTTCTCTGCTTACTATTTCTAAACAACTCTGCATTCATACTACTATTGTCCGCAACTCTGCGTTTTAATATAATTTCGGCTGGCAACGCTAAAAAACATACATAGAAAATCAGATAAAAATTAACGTTTAGACGTTGCCGCAAAAAAATGTTGGAGCTGTAGGTAAAATTTTTGCTATCGCCGATTTATTTCGTGTTAATCTTATGTTGGATCACTATCGGCGCCCCCTTCGTGTTTTGAACTAATCATTTAGCTGCCAAGTTAAATTTTTAACAGTCAAAAAATGCGTATATAAACGAGGAGGATTAATAAGGTTGATAAACTTTAATCAAGTAGGTTAATTTCGCTGTCAAACTCCAAATTAATTAAAAAAATTTATAAAAGACTACACATTGAATCAAATACGGTATAATAATTGATTTAACTTCGCTTTTTTCTCTGTGTACGCAGTAAGAAACCTAATGACCTGATAAACCGCAGGAAGTTTTAAAAAAATCGGATTTTTTCAAGATCTCAGTGTTTAAGCATTTTTCTAGAAATGTTGCTAAAATATCCTTTATTTTGTAATCTGAAAGATTAGCTCATAATCTTATACAAATGTGCATACTATTTTTGTACAACTTTGTATTTTTACTAAATAAAAATCTATAATTTTAGAGAAAAATTAGTAAACTATACTAAAATTTAGTAAATTTTTAGTAAACTATATGTACTATATTATAAAAATCTTCAATTAAAAAAAAATTGGTTATTAAAAAGAAAATTAATAAAAATGTTTGATAATTTTAATAACTCGTGTTTAAAAAATTTGTAAAATATTTTCAACAACGAAAATTAGTAAAAAAAATTGTAATTTTCAAATAGAAAATAAAAATAAATTTACTAAAATATGATATTCTACTAAAAAGGTGTACAAAAACTGTACATTGGGACAGAAAACGTTTTAATAATTTGTCTACTAACTTTTTTTATTTGAGTGTAGTTGAATGCAACACTGCCTATATGACTCGTTTTTCATTGTTGCTAACTTAAATATTACATAAAAAAGCGATGAAACTGATTAGATAAGTGCGTTTTTAAGCACAAAATGGCAAGTTTTTTTACAGTTGTCAAACATAGTCTTCCCAAACCGTCATAATCTTTCAAGCTAATTAAATATACTGTGTAAACGATCGGTTACACAGGCTATTAGCCGGCTGGCGGCGGCTAAACAAGAATACAATCGGCGGAGGCTTAAAGTCGACTAAAGCCCCACAATATTCGGCGGCGGCAGCTGAACCTACAAAACTCGGCGCCGATACATATCGTCGATTTTTTTTATTAAATGCACATTTCTGTAATATTATTAATTTTTTTTTTTGTGTAATTTAAAAAATAAGAAGTTTCTCATATTTCTTTGTGATATTGTAGTATTTACTTTTTCTAGTAGCACAAAACAGATCGGAGGTGGGTAAAAAAATATGGATAAAAAATAGTTTGTTTATAAAATTTAACTGATTTAGTCAGCTTATGTGCTTAAGTCAGCTGACATTTTCAGCCGAAATTAAACGCACAATGCAATGTAAATTAGTGTAAATGAATGCAATGTAAATTAGTGCTGTTAAAAGAAAGATTAGTGGGTATCAAGTATTTGTGTTTTTTTTTTGGGTACCTGATACTTAAAAGTAGCTATTCCATATTTTCAGAGATGTATTTTGGACCGAAAAACAAAAAAAAAAAATGCGACTTCGCTAAAACTATTAACATTAAAATACAACTTTGATAGAAAAAAATAAACCAAAGGTGAAACATTTGAAGAAAAAAGTTTAAAAACAATAAAATGTATTCATAAAAAATTAAAAAACATATTTTTAAAATTTGAATTTACAATAAAAGTAAAATTTTTCAAAAAATGAAAACAAATTTTAAATTTAAAGCCCGTTAAAAGTATCGAGTATTCAATTTCAAAATATCGAGTATTGAAAAGTAACCGAATTTACCAGCACTAATGTAAAAAAAAACTTTAAGAAATTAACAGGAAAAAATGCAAATTTTGTTTTATTAAACAAAAGCTTTTGAAAATTTTTCGATAAAAAAATAGACGAAAATAAGTTTCAGAATTATTTTAACATTTCTATTTGAATTTTATGCAAAATACAAAATTTTTTTTTTTTTTAAATCCAAAGTTTATCTACACATAACTTTATATATAACTTTGCTAGACGAAAAATAATGAAAATTTTCATTAAGCTAATAAAACTTTTTTCACAAAATAAACGAAAAACTTCTTTAAATTAATGAAAACCTTTATACTTTTAAGGAAACTTGTTTTTAATGAAACTTCTTTATTAAGAGTATGAAACTTTTAGTAAATAAAATGACATTTACAATCAAATTTAATGAAAAGTTGCATTTATTTAATAAAAACTTTCCAGTGCAACTTCATTGCTTTAATGCAAAAATTCACTAATAACATGAATGTAATTCTTTCAGGATGTGCTAAAAATTACAAGGAATTTCAAAGTTGGTCTGTGTATCAACATCAGATATTGTCGCTGAGTTTAAGTAATTTTTTAACAAAAAGTGCCAACTTTCTACGAAAAATGCTTTATATGAAATTGTTTTAAGTCAAAAAACTCTCAGAATGAAATAAAATAGTCAACCAAAACCAGATATTAGGGATATAATACAAAGTGTTAAATATATAATTGTGGAATAAAAGCAACTTATCTCGACTTATGTATTTTTGTCGAAAAGATATTCAAGCTACTTTTTGGCTAAAATAAATATTTTACTTCATTAATTTTTAAAGGAATCATATAAGTTTATAATATTAGCTTTGTTGGTCACCTAAAAAGTGAACCAATTTCTAACAAAATTTGTCTCTCAAAAACTTCTAAAGTTTTTATATAAAAAAAGTTCTTTTGCCACAAGTTAAGAGATTTTAATCCTAAAGTTGATAAATGTTTAAAAAATTCCTACAAAATTTCCAAAATTGGTTCAATGAATTTCAAAGTAGATTTGGATATAATTATTTTTATACTCGAGAAAATTAATTATAATATAGGAAAGCCCTTTTATCTTTTGAAACATTAAGTGGTTGTGAAACATTTTTAATAAAAAAATAAAAATAAAAAATCCTTCCAATTTAAATACAAAAAAAGAAAAATCATAAAACAATTTTGAAATCATCAATCATGTAGGATTTACTTAACGGTATGCCTTATAGTGTAGAAATGTTTATAAAAATATGTCAAATGAAATTAATCTAAAGAATTTAAATAAAATAGGCCTAACTTTGTAAGTTTAGCAAAGTGGGTTTCGTATTTCTTAATATAAATTTGTGTAATAAGCTTAAAGCTTTCATTTAAAAGAAATTAAAGCTTTTTTTTTAAAACAAGCTTATAAGTTTGGCTTTTCAAAAGTTATATTTTTGATTAATTATAAAACAATTTTGCATTATTTTTTTTTTAAAGTTATAATTAACTTAAATCTAACTTTAAATAGTAATACAAAAACTAAAATAACTCATGGTGTTAACTTTAACTTATATACAATGAATTAAAACGAATTGCGTGCGTTTGGTGTGCCATTATTATAATAAAGAAAAACAATTAAATTAATATAATTTAAAAAAAAAATTAAAAATTATAATCCAACTCTTATAAATATTATAGACAAATATAATATAAAAACAAAATTAAGAGAATATAAATTTAAAAATGATTTTATAATTGTTTTATTATTTTTTCAAAAGAAAAAAAAAACAAATTAATTATTAACAAAAAAAGAAAAAAAATATATATATAAAAATTAAAGTCTTAATACAAAAATATCATACCTTTAAACCCCCAAAAAAACCTTCTTTAAATGTGATGAAATAAAAACTAAAAAAATTTCAAACAAATCATTAAAATACTTTAAAAACTTCATCAATTACTCATAAACATAAAGATTTTATACCATTTAGTTTTAAGAATAAAAGTAATACAACAAAATTTAATAAATATTTAGCTCAAAAGTCCAAGAACAAGAAGAGCTCTATATAAGCAGATAATACGCCCATTTCGCTCTCTATATAATTCTAAAACTGAATTCCTCCATAAAAAAATAAAACACCCACAAAACTTAAAAACTGCATTTATGAATAAAAACAAAAATAAACAGCAATAATTAATTAACAAATACAAATAATAATAATAAACCTTTTAACACGCTTTTACATTTAACAAAACAAGAAACACCAAAAAATAATCTTGATCACCGAAAAAAAATCATATATAATTAATACATCATATATCTCTTACATACAACTTATATATAACCTCATATCTAACCATAAGACATTTTTATGGCAAATTAATTTTGCCATTAACTAAAAACAATCTGCTGATGATCACTCAATACAGCGTGAAGTTACGAAATACCACTATATCAATTGGTCTTAATAAATTCAATTTTCTTTACTCTTTCTAAAACTTTTCTAAAAACTGACAATGTTTAATTAACAATAAAATCAATAATTAGCAATAAAATCGATTTTCGCTCAAGTCGACTTAAGCGATTTTACTAAAATAACACAGATATTATTTTTATTCATATTAATCTATAAAATTTAATGATATTTTTACTCTTTCTAAAACTTTTCTAAAAACTGACAATGTTTAATTAACAATAAAATCAATAATTAGCAATAAAATCGATTTTCGCTCAAGTCGACTTAAGCGATTTTACTAAAATGACACAGATATTATTTTTATTCATACTAATCTATGAAATTTAATGATATTTTTACTCTTTCTAAAAGTTTTCTAAAAACTGCCAATGTTTAATTAACAATAAAATCAATAATTAGCAATAAAATTGATTTTCGCTCAAGTCGACTTAAGCGATTTTACTAAAATGACACAGATATTATTTTTATTCATACTAATCTATGAAATTTAATGATATTTTTACTCTTTCTAAAACTTTTCTAAAAACTGACAATGTTTAATTAACAATAAAATCAATAATTAGCAATAAAATCGATTTTCGCTCAAGTCGACTTAAGCGATTTTACTAAAATAACACAGATATTATTTTTATTCATATTAATCTATAAAATTTAATGATATTTTTACTCTTTCTAAAACTTTTCTAAAAACTGACAATGTTTAATTAACAATAAAATCAATAATTAGCAATAAAATCGATTTTCGCTCACGTCGACTAAAGCGATTTTACTAAAATGACACAGATATTATTTTTATTCATACTAATCTATGAAATTTAATGATATTTTTACTCTTTCTAAAACTTTTCTAAAAACTGACAATGTTTAATTAACAATAAAATCAATAATTAGCAATAAAATCGATTTTCGCTCACGTCGACTAAAGCGATTTTACTAAAATGACACAGATAATTAATGATATTTTGAAATAAAAATGAAACAATTTATCGCAATAATAAAGAAATTTTGAATTTATTAGTAAAGTAAATTTTTGTGTTTCACAGATGATTTGCCATTAAAATGTTTTATAAAGACATGTCGTAATATTGATAATATAACGGCTTTGCTGTTAAAAAAAAAAAAAAAAAAAATTTCAAAACTTAACAACTCAAAAATTCCTTCTTATGTCTTTCCTAAACATAATTAAGTGAAAAAATAACGAAAATCAAGTTACATATAAAATGCCTTAAGTATTTTTAATAAAAACAAAGTACCAAAAATAAGTAAAAAAAAAGTAATGATACATGATTATAAATAATATTAAAGTAAAAGATGAAATCCTAAACAAAGAGACCCACCTTTGATCAAAACTAACTAACCCTTCTATTGTTGTAAATATCTCGTTTACAAAAAAAAAAAAAAAAAAAAAAGAAATAAATAAATAAATAAATTTGTAATGGGAGCGTAAAAATGTAAAGGTTATTAAAAAAAAAAAAAAATAAGAGATTGATGTATCCGCCCAAATTGAAAATTTAAGAAATTTTGAAAAAAAAACGAATTGTTTGAAATAAAATCTTTGAAAAATCCTTGAAATCCTTTAACTTTTCCTAATATTAAAAAAATAAACAAAGAATTACTTAAAAACTAATTCAGTTTTTTTTTTTTGGTAAAGCCAAAGCTTTAACTATTCCAGTTTAGTCCCTTTAGATTATGATTTTTATTTCTTTTGTCCCCCACCCCAATCCCCCAAATGGTTTAAAAAAGAGATTGAATTTATGTTTCAAACTATCAACAAATGTTGTACAAAAAACTCATCAAATACTGGAGATAAAGCTATACATGATGTAGGAGTGGAGTTCTTAAAGATGTTAAAGAATGGATCTTGCTGATAATACTCGAGGAAGTAAATGACTGGATATTACTCTACTCAAGAAGATGTTTAATACATCAACGAAGTTACTAATATTGTTATCTGTTGTAGAGGTAAGTTTTATTATTATAATAAACATAAATTAATTTTTTTTTAAATGATCGCACAACACAGAGTCAAGATGGCACAGACGAATAAGGAAGATTTCTTCTTTCCCAGGTGAAAATTATAATTTACATGCATAGTTCCATGTATGTGCATATATCGGCATGTATGGAAACATATATGGGGGCATACAATCAAACAAAAAGTTTATATATGGGAATGTATGATATCATGTATTGCAATATATGCTAAATATTGTTCCACATATATGATTCCCCTGATTATGTAAGGCATACACGTTTTTTAGGCGTCTTAACAGACAACAGATCACAGATAGGGACTATTATTGAAATATTTAACAGTTCATTAAGACTTAAATGTCATGAACATTGCATGAGATTTTCCAGGAAAAATTTAGTGTTTGTTAATTTTGATTTTAAAAAATTTGTTATAAATGGAGACGTTTTAACGCCTCACATAAAAAGAAGAATTAATATTAATCCGTGAATATGATAATATGCCTTAATATCGGTCTATTTTTGTGTAAAATGCTTTTAATTAGATTATATCTAATATTTGATTATTTATGATTATATCTGATATCATGCACTCATAATTTTATTTATTTCTTATTACGCGGTTTTTTACACCGAAGTTTTTGTGTTGTGTATTTTAAAATCTCTAAGAAAGACTTATAATTTACAGTTTTTCAATTTTCTTCCATATTTTTTTTTCAAACAAAATAAAAATATTTGAAATTTCTGTCAAAATAAAAAAAAATTAGAAGAAAACACGTATATTATTGTTTCTTTTTTCAAATTTATTGAAAATTAAATGACCACACCAATTTTCGGAATGTTAAAACCTAAAGAATCCATAAGGGAGTAACAGGTATAATTTCCCGTATGGAATAGACAGACATAAGAACGTGTTTATCTTCAACATGTAAATTATTATAAGTGTCTCTCAAAACTCTACCTCTGAAAAAATTTGAGGATTTCCGGGAAGTATAAATATATATGTAAATATGAAAAACATTCTAAATATCAGAGTATCAAAATATGAACATATATACATATATCAAAATATAATGTATATGAAACTACATATATGATAATATATGATCATTTTAACCTCATCTGAAAATTGGCATAAATAACCCTACCTGATGCGGTCGATGGCATCTCATTTGATTTGATCCGAAAAATGGGTTCATCTAATTTGATCAACCTGAGTAAAAAAAATAATATGATGTCATGTATAATGATATCTCATTTCATATAACGGGATATATATTATGATCCGAAAAATTATGGATCAAATTATATCGGATATGATATGTACATATATATTAAATTATATAACATTTTATGTAGAAAGACATAATTTTATAGTTTCATATACTGGTCGCTGATATTTTTACTAAAAATTTGCCAAAGTCCAAACATGCTCAATTTGTTAATTTGATGAATTTAAAATAATTAAGAATGTAAGGAATATCCATGTTGAGGAGGAGTGTTGGAAATATACTTCGTCTTCTTGTTGGGAGGGCTAAATTTCAGCTGTTTTTTTTTTATTCTGTTTTTTTGTATTTGGTTGCACAATTCATCAAGAAAAATAAAAAAATTAACAACTTGTCAATAAGTGGCAATAATCGATTGGCAACAAATACGGTTGTTACTACCGAGTCTGTTATTTGGGTATAAAGTTTCGTTTGTTTCTCTTAAATAGTTAAAGAAGATTAAAAACATCACGAAGATGCGTCAAACTTTAAAGGCATTTTGAGGAAAAACTGTACCATAAGTCCAAAAATAAAGTACGCCATTGAAATCAGCATGCCCAAAATATATAAAATTGATGGTCACAACACACAGGGCAAAATTTAGCCATTTACCAACTAAAATTCGGTTACTATGACTGAAACCCGTTCGTACGACTGAACGTTGGGTTTCTCAACAACATTTGATTAATACAATTGAATTTTAGATGCAACTTTCACATTTCCATATGGTCGCATTAACCGTATTTATTGGTTGTAGCCACTGAAATACAAATTTTCAATTCGGTGGGCACTTCATTTTTCTATGGGAACCTTATTAATTTTTTGATGTCATGCGGTGTAATTTAAATTGTAAAATTTAGTCAGCTAATTCTCAAAACTAAATTTTCTTCAAATTCGTTCAAAATTATGGGGTTTTAGAAAACTTAGCTAAAAAAAAAAAAATTCCCCCACTAAGCCATGGAGCAGACATAGCGGCGTTATTTACATTTCACAATCATTCACTAGAGAAAATTTAAAATATCATTTATAATTTCAGACCTACGCTTAAACGCTTCCTTAGAAAATTTGTAAAATTTTAATTACCAAACATGGGGATTAGTAACAACATCTGGGTATTTAATTACAGGGCAATTACTCAATTACACCCAATTACATGTAATTAGACGTACAAATGTAATTGGCCTGTAATTAAATACACAAATATTTTATTATGTCCCATGTCTGGTGTTGACAAAATTTAATATGTTCCAAGCAAGCGTTTAAGCCAGCAAGTGTGAGCGTAGTTCTGAAATTATCAATTATATGACAAATTTCACAATTGAATGATTTTGAAATGTAATTGACGCCGCCCAAGTCTGCCATGGAGTAAATATAAATAATAATATAAAATAAAGTTATACATATAAGAAATTAATATTAGAACAGATAGAAACCCGATTGACATAATTATTCTAATATGTCTTATCAGAGTTATGGCCTTCACAAGACTTTTTGTTAACACAGATATTCAGAACTTTTTATACAAAATAACAACAAATTTAAAAAATACAATTTTAAGTGTAAATTTCGTGATAATATCTAAGCAAGGTCTTCGTTTTTTGTAATTTTTTAACAAAATATTAAAATTTTTATTTCTAAATATACTTTCGGTATTTTTGCAACAACAAATATTACATTTTCTATCGTTTTTGTTTAAGTTTGACAAATTTATGCAAACAATTTCAACATTTTATTTCAAAGTAGTTTAAATTGTATTTCATATCAAGCTTAAAACTAGTAGTTTCTTTTTGTTTTAACTTATACTGCCAAATATTGAGCAGTAAATACGTTAATAATTATGAAGGTCTAAGACTACCAGTTTTATTTAGTTTTTATTTTTTTTTTCGTTAATTTGTTTTTTTACGTACGAAAAGAGCAGCTCGACCGACACAGCTTGTCCAATATTCAAACAAAGTTACTTCAACATGTCTATGTATGTTGTAGGTGTGCCAAATACAATTCAAAATTTTCATTGCCTTATTTAACTTTAGGTAAAAGTTTGTACGTATTTTTATATATTTTTTTTTTTGTTTAAATTATAACCAGTTTCTATGTCATTATTAAAAAAAATTATTTAAAAAAAAACTACCATGAATTTATGTACTTAATTTCATGCTTGAAGGCAAATTAAAAAAAAAAAAAAAAACAGAAACTCAAGTTTTTATGTAAAATATAGAATTTTGGTAAAGTTTATTTTACACAAGAAAACTAGCGTGTACACAGAAAAAATTATCAACCTAAAATATCTAATTAAAGAGTTGATTTGAATTTAATTTGTTTCTAAACAAAGATTTAATTGAATCAATAAATATTTTTATAGACTTTTAAATATATAAATAGATATTTTATTTTAGACGCAATTATCATATTATTTTTTCATACACTGTATGCATAAATAGAAAATTTTCAGTATAAAATACCAAATACATTTGAAGTTAACAAACAAAACAAGCACACACACAAACAGACTCAGCATTACAAAAAACACACATCCCAACGTATAGATCACACACTTTTTTTGTGAGTATCATATTTTTTTTTTCCTTTTCAATTTTAATAAAAGGTTTAGTTCATAGTATCATTGCCGTGATAGGTGCAAAATCAATTAAAATATTAATTGATTCAATACATTTTTTAATTGAAACCCGTTTTTAGTTTTTTCTGTCTAATGTTAGTTCTTAAAATATTTTTAAATTACAGATTATTATTATAAACCTGGGTTTGAAATCAGATATAGGCGTTAATCATTCCATTTTGTAATTAATTACACATTCAATTACAGATTACATGTAATTTTAATTGAATTAATTACAATTACATGTAATTACATTGTAACTAAGCTGAAATAAAATTTCAATTGCAAAAAAATGTAATTGTTATTAAGAAAATATCAATTTCAAATTACATGTAATTGTAATTGGAAAATTTGAATTACAAATTACATGTAATTGTAATTGGAAAATGTCAATTACAACTAAATGTAATTGAAAAAGGAATTGGTTTTAAGCATTAATAATAAGAAAAATGTAATCATTACATTAAAAATAATTTAAGTTCAATAATGTATTCAATTACAATTATTATCAATTATATATAATAACAGCATTCTATAATAATAAAAATAATAAATAAAAAAATAATAATAATAACAATAGAATTGTTTTGTTCCTTACACTTACTCGTAACATGGAAATGGAAAAAAAAACGATTGGCAACACTTTTAATATTTTTGTGTACAAATAGACAACTTATCGATGTTGAAAAAATTCAAAGAGTTAACAGCTAACATGCCCAATGTCAAATTTTGTATGGAATTTCGTAACAGGTGTAGGAAAAATAGAATCCTAATAACGATAATTGAAATGATAATAGCAATAATTACAATGATACCAATAACAACAATAATAATATTTATTGTAATACTAACAGCGATCTTCTACTTAACCATTTTTAAAGTACTTCGATGTTCAACATATCTCTACTATTTTTGTAAATTTGAATTTCACTTGAAATAACACTGTTCGTGGGAAGAAGGTCAAGCCCAAGAATGCGAACACCCTCACACACATTTTGGCTGTCCGCAATTTTTGGGCCAGAGCCTGTTAATACATATTTAATGAGTACCCATAACTTTTGGGGCATCGCGAACAAAAGTAATGTTGCGAGTAAATAGTCTGGTAATGAGTTGATGCCCTGTTTTGGCTGGGAAGCTCGCAATTTTTATTTTTAATCAATACCTACTAAATTTAAGTTTTTTGTATGCTCCACAGGGAGTTAAGCGGAAATGAAGAAGAAGAAGTATGTGATATAAAAACAAATTAAATCAATAGATATAATTATAATTATAATTAATATATATATGAACAATTTTATAGGAAACTATAAAATTATGTGTTTCTACATCAAATTAAATATGATTATATCGGGTAAAAATCCGGATAAAATCCGGATAAAATCAAATTATATCATATCCGATATATTTTGATAAACCATTTTTCGGATCAGAATATATCTCCCGTTATAAGAAATAAGATATCATATTTTTATGGCATATGATAAAAGACATATAACATCATATTATTTTTTTACTCGTGTATCTGAATATTCAATAAAAAAAAAATAGCAACAATCGCAAAACTATTAGATTGTAAGATACATTTTTTGCAAGATTTGTACTAAACTTAATTTATCATGATTTTTTAGTGTTACAGTTCTGGTTGGACCGTTCACTATTTTCTTTCATTCGAATCTATACTCAACTTAATCAAGTTAGTTAAAAATTATCTATTTTGCAAAAATATAAAATCGAACAAAAATTAAATAAGAAACATCAAATTTTCATCTACTTAGACATTTATATAGTATTTTATTTTGAAACCAAAGCTGTCAAGTTATGAACACGATTCTTAAAAATCGGAAAATTTTTGTATTTTTAGTGCATATTTTTTGGTTTTTAGTGCATATTTTTCATTTTTTGCTGAATATTTTAAGAGCATATTTTCGAATTTTTATTGCATAAATGTCGCTGCTTTTTATAAGGATAAAACTAAACATGTACAATTTTCAATATCGGTAAAATATCCTGGAACAAACAGAAAGCGAAGAGATTAAGCAGAATGCACAAAATAATGGGGTCAATGATATAAATAAGCATAAAAACCACGATTTTTCGAAAACTACGAATGAGGAAAGTTTTTTTTGACATAAATGGATTCAGCGCACCTAAGTCTAATAAAAAATATGTATAAAATATGTTTAAAATACTGATCCTGCAAAAATTTGAAAACTGTTGAGTAGTGTAAAATTTTAATTAAATTTTCCATTGATTGCTAACTGACAATATCGAATGTTACAGGAATTTTCATAAACTTGTTTAAAAACAAATTTGATCGTGATTTTGATCATTAACAAAAAATATTAATATTTTTTTTTAATTTTATGTTTGTTTAGTTAAAGGTCTCATTAATCAACAACATTTGGGTTTTTCCACTATAAAAATTATATATTAATATTAACAAAAAAAAGGCATATCTATAGTACTAGGAAATTAATTAGTTAAGATGCTTGTATTGACTGACAAAACTTATTTCTTGCCAAACAATCAGCAATACTATGCGGAAGATTATAGTAAATATGTATTTATGCACAGTGGACGAAATAATTATAAGTTCACCCATGAAATGTGATTTTTTCAAAAATATGTAGTATCCAAACCACCCACATTTGGATACTTTTTTGAGGGTTTTTATTCTATGATTAGAAAATTAATCAAAAAAAAGGCGTATTTTTGAAATTTTAAAATTTAATTGCCAAAAATTACTTATATTTTGGACGAAAGGAATGACACAAAAATTTTAAGAAACTCATTAAATCCAAAAACTGTTTCAGAATAATAATTTTTATTTTTAATAAAAATTATATCAAACTTGTATAAAAGACAAAGTACGGTCTTGTTTACTCCCCCTTTACATTTTGATTTTAAACAAAACAAGTGTGAAAATAAAAAGGAGAAAAAAAAAACAAAAAACGTGTATTGAATATCTACCAACACTAGACCTTGCACATAAAAATCAAGTTTTCAATTAATTTTTGATCAATGGTGATAATCTTTAACTTCAAGCTCATATATTAGTTCTCATTTAGTGAGAAAACTAGTTTGTATGAATGTTTGATGTTTTGCAAGGGATATATTTCAACTGTACTTAAACTGTAGTGTAAAATTTTTAAGTTTTTTCTCAGCTTTTTCCTGCAATTTGTGATTTATAACTTTTTTTTTATAAAAAGTGCATATTTTTTTAAAGAACGCTGCACACAAATTTTCCTGTTCGAATGTTTTCTATTATGTTGCAAAACTTGAAAATGCTACAAAAGTCACAATTGTTTTAAAATCGTTTGCCAAAAAAACTGAGTTTTATAGCACTGAATTTATATTTATTTCGCAATAAATATATTATAAAAATCATCAAATCGGACAAGAAATATTGTTACTCTTATGTACCCAGCAAAACTTTGGTAATGGGTAGGACTTATTTCAGACCTTCCAAAGTAATAACTATCCATTCCAGTTTTTGTTATTTTGAAGATCCGAAATAATACCTTACTAATATGAATATATGTAACTGCTTATTTGTAAGATAAAAAACAACGCCTTACTAATATTGTGTTAAATATCTGCTTATTTGGAATAGCAAAAATAATAAGTTACTTATTATCACTTATTTCAGACCTTTCGTAGTAATGACTATACATTACATTTGTTGTTATTTTGAAGGTCTGAAATAATACCTTACTGATATGAACATACATCACTACTTATTTTGGAAGCTAAACAATTATGTCTTACTAATATTGTGTTATATACCTGCTTATTAGGAAGGGCAAAAGAAATAAGGTACTTGTAAGGTGATAAGTAACTACTTTTTTGTAAGGTATATTTATAAAGATTCATAATATATCATAATTAATAATTTAAATGCAATTTATTTAAGCAAACAAATATATAGTTATACATATACGACTCTCACAAAACAAAAGCTATTAATAACTAGTTATAATTGTCCTTATTAATAACTAGTTATTTTATTGCCTATTAATACCTTCTTATTTGGGTACATGTTAATACGTACTTATTTTTGCACCTATAAATAACTACTTATTAACATCCTTACAAGTAATACGTCATATAATGGCTTTAAGCATTACTTTTGATGCTACAAATAAGAAATGAAATAAGTACTTATGTGTAACTGGTGATTTCACTACATATTTTGTAACGTCTTATTTTTGTCCCTATATGTAAGCACAAGGCAAGGCCTTGCCTCCTATGACACTCCCATGTTAAAATCAGGTGTTCTTGGCCTCAACTATAAGTACTTCTGATTCTTGTTTTCTTCTTCCATTTCCCATTCTATGGTAATAGCAAGTTTTCCTGGGTAGTAGCAAAAACTTTAAAATATTTTTAAAAAATTTCGCAATTTCAAAGTGAACTTTTTATTATTTCGTCCACTGTATGTTTGCGTATGGGAATATTTATATCGTCACCTAAAATCCAAAATGCGGTAACTACACTTGTTTGTGTTTTAAAATAGACACAAAAAACATAATAAATAAAAAATACTTAAAGCTTAGTATGCTAATTTTAGAACTATGCTTAAGAAGCAAAGACGGATTTGTTTCTCGGAAAAAAATTAATGGAAAAATAGTAGTTTTTAAGTAATGTAGTTATGGCCTCTTGTAATCGATTTTTCTGAAACCAAAAAGCCGTAACTCCAGTACAAAAATTTATGCAAAAAACAAAACAAACGTTTAAGACAAAAATAATACTGCTTTTCGGCAGTAATTAAAAAAAATTTTAGTCAACTTATGTATTTTTTATTGTGAGTGTTTTTAAAACTAAACGCATTTTAACTATTTAAAAACTTTCGAAAAAAAATTATAAAATTAATTTATTTCGAGAAAATAAAATAAAACTAAACAGGTTAAAACAAAAACAGTGTAAATCATTACATAAAAGACAAAAACTGCACTACGCGACTTTTTGGTTAATTAATATATTGAAATTGTAGTTACGGCCTTTTGATTTTTACTATCGGTATTTTTGGACGTAAACGTGTAAAATGTTGCCAGAAGGTGTAGTTTGGTTAACTACATCATAATCGATCAAAAAGTAAATTTTGATTCTTTTGTTAGTTACGGCTTTTTGGATTTTAGGTGACCATATGTATTAATGGTATATTTGAAATTGTATGTGAATATAATATACAATTTTGAAAAAAAAAACAATTTAGATAAAATTAACAATAAACAAAGTGTTTGTACATAAAAATAGTTCATAAGTAAAGACGACAAAGAAACCTAAATATTGCAGAGTACATTAAGCAAAAAACCATTATGAAATACTGATAATGAAATTGCCAACAAATGACAGATAATGATGAATACAATTTTATAAACAAGACAATAATATTATCACTGACATTTATAAATTTAAATGATGTCACAAGTGTTAAAACTAAAAAAAAATCCGAAACTTCAGACAGACTGAAGCCTTTGAAAAAACTTAGAATTTTTATTTTATCTTAAAATTGGGGTATCCAAATATATCTAATTTAAGATCCTGATGGAGCCCAAAATATCCCGTGGGATGAATTTAGATCTACTTGAATCTAATAAGATTCAAAAAGATACGTAATTTTTTATGAATAGAATGTGAAATTTTGAGATTAAATTGGATTTACTTGTATCCCATGACATATACTATTTTTAATAAAAATATGAAAATAATGTAAAGAAAAATAATTTGGACATCTGCGTATATAGAAGTATATATGGGGTTATATATTACAATATATAATTAGGTCTTATACGCAATGATATTAAAAATGATGTTGAACCATATATAATCATACCTCAAACTAAAACTAAATTGTTAATATTAATCTCATATTAATGTTATATCTTGAATTGCATTATTCATGTGGCACCATATATAAACATATCTTATATAACACACAAAAATATTTTTTATAAGACAGCATATAATTTTTATATCATAAATTATATAGCTTATGTGATTACATATTGTGTTACATATGAGAATGTATTATTTTATTATGTATAGCATATATGCTGAATATCTTATTTTATAAAGGTTAATATTTAACAATACATCGTTATATATGTTACCACACAAGAAATATCTACTAATATATGGATATGCATGACACCATATACAATCATACATTATAGTGTATTAAAATATGAAAAAAATAAGACAATATATACTTTTTTTACTCTGTTTTTTTTTTTTAACTGTTGAAACACAATCAACAAATGCAGAAAAAATAACTGAGAATTTTTTACTACACTAATAAAAAAAAAAGTAAGTTGAAAATTTTGTTAAACGTCTATTTAAGATATTTAACTTACTTTCAGCAAATTTTAGTTAAAAACTGTTACCAGAAACAAATTTTGAACGAATGTTCAACTAATTTACGCTGTTACCAACATTTTTGTGATAAACACATTAATAGCATGTAGAACAAATAAAAAGACTAGAGAGCAATTCCATATGAAAGCGATCACCTTTTGGACGACCCCTCTCCGATTTTAAAATAAATAGTCTCAATCGATTGCCCAGCAAAAAATAATGTACCTACATATTTTTTTTTTTTTAAAGTGACTGGTTTAGTGGTGGTGTGCACCACTGTCATGTGACAAAATTGAAGAATTCTTCATAAGGGACCTCATTGAAAGTTGTTTAAAAAACTACTAAAGCGATCGCAACGAGTGATAGCTCGTTGGAAAGGTATTGAATCAGGCTTTAATTGAAAAATAAAATTTTCCTAATTAAAACAACTTTCAATGAGGTCCCTTATGAAGAATTCTTCAATTTTGTCACATGACAGTGGTGCACACCACCACTAAATCAGTCACTATAAAAAAAAAAAATATGTATGTACATTATTTTTTGCTGGGCAATCGATTGAGACTATTTATTTTAAAATCGGAGAGGGGTCGTCCAAAAATTTGGCAATTTTGATCGTTTTCATATGGAATTGCTCTAGATGTAAATGTCGCAGCTTGTATGTACGAAGTATAGAAAAAATAAAAGATACAAACAAACACAACCAATATAAGACTTACACAAAAAGCAACCGCGTTTCAATTTATTTGTATACTACACATCAAACAATTCACGCACGTTGTAAATATTAAAAAATATAAATAAAACAATAAATAAATGAAATAAACTAATTTAAAATTTTTTTTAAATGAATGATTCTTTGATAAATTTGAAAATTGAAGGCAAATTACGCTTTGGTTCTGCTGTCCAAAACAATATTTTGATAAATTGAGAATGCCGACAAAAATAAAATACAAACTACGCTTTAGTCCGACTGTACCAAACAATAAATGCCAGTCTCAGGTAGTTGTTTTTAAAAGATAAAGGGTTTTTATGATATTTCCTTTTTGTATTTTAGAACTATCTTCATTTCAAAAATGTAAAATTGTATCGTACATACATATACCCACTAGGGCTATAACTTTTTTGTTGCGAAAAAATTACAGGGCACCACCTTATGAAAAATATTGTACCGATAATAAATACCGTTTTCTAAAGTCAATTCGGAATAAAAACCTTCCGCACCGAAGCCAATTTCTTAAGGATTATTTTATTGAAATATTTATGTTAAATAGGTTTATGTGTGTGTTGAAATGGCGGGAATTTTCGTTATTGATGATAGTATAATTTCATATGACTAAGTAATTTTAAGTCAAATGTTATATTTTTCAAAACATTTAAAAAATTTTAGTCAAAACTTCATTGCGTTTGGTGAGGGAACTTTTGCAAAATCATGGTTCTTAATATTTGTTCAAGGCATACACGGCTATGCCATGTTATTTTTGATATTAGCAAAAAAAAAAAATATGCAAACAGTTATAACCCTAATACAAACATGCAAAATTGGGAATTTTTTTGTTTTGTTCTTGATTATTTCCAGATTTATTATTTAATTGCATTATTTTAACAATGTGGAAGTCCTGACATTTTTATATATATTAAAACAATCACAAAAAATAGATTTTAATTTCAGCAAAATAAATTAACTAAAGTAAAAATTTTTTTTTTAGTTTTTTTTTTCAATCTAACTACTAAGCTTCAGCAAAAAAATTTTGTTGATTTTAACAAGCCGATTTTAATTTGCATTGAATTGAGCGGCTACAAAACATTTTGCTGAATTTACTAATTTTTTGCTAAAAATCAGCTCATTGATGGTCAGCAAAACACTTTGCAGACATTAGCAATTTTTCTGCAAGGATTCTTCAAACAAAAATTTTGCTGACTCAGCATACTTTTTTGCTAGCTTTACGGACTGTTTTTTGAGTGTAACAACTGAAAAGTAAAAATTACAATTTTTACGGTAATTTTTTATGTTTTTCTTTTTTAATATATTTAAATAAATATAAAGTCAAAATTCTAAACGATACTCCAGTTAAATTTTCTTATTTTTATTTGCAATTTATAAATATAGAAATAATAACAAATATAAACTAAGCGAGAATTTTTAAAAAACCAAACGAAATTTTGGGATTTTAAATAACTAATGAAAATTAACTGTTTAATCCAAGAAAACTGTTTATAGCACTAAAAAGAACTGTTAGTAAAATGCAGTATTTTTTTTAATTGTTTTTTAGATAACTGTTATTATATTTGTGTTGTGTTATTAGTAATAACTTATTACATAGAAAAACAACTGCACTCAGAAAACCCTCCCCGTAACAACATATCAAGCATTAGTGTAGTCAACGGCAATTGTAGCCATTTTACTATAGGAAATGTAAAATGACTATTTTTGACAGTCTTTTAAAAAAGTAACTAACCAAAAATACCGCATTTCAGTAACAGTTCTTTTACGTAGTTATTTTGAAAACTTCACAGAAAGCCGCAAAAAAACATGAAATGCTAGTTAAAGTAAGCTTTCAATATTTTTATTGTTATTGATAAATTTATTTTATAGCTTTTACAAAATAGTAAAAATTATAAAAATACCTTAAAAATATTAATTATTTTAAAAAACTACTCTAATAAAAAAAAAGTCAGTTAAGTCAGCCACCTTATTGCAGAAAAATTCTTAATACATTGGTGCATATGTGCTCTCAAAATTTTAAACTGAAAACTAGGCCAACACGAATTTTATATCTTGTACAGTTTATAAGTTATAGTCAATTTTGTACCGATACTTTAGCAACATTTTAACGTTTTCTGCAATTTTCATGACTTCATATTTCGGAAACCGAAAGGGTGCGGAAGCTGAAATTTATGTTTCGTCGATTTCAAGTATACTCAAATAAAAAAGATAGTAAAGTCAGCAAAATTTTAGTCAGGAGGGTGCTTGCAAAAAAATTGCTAATGTCAGCAAAAATTTTTAGCAACAAAATTAGTAGATTCAGCAAAAGTTTTGCTAACACTAAGTAGATTAGAAATTAAAAAACCCTTGCTAAAAATTAATAAAATTTTTGCTGAATATTAGTAGACTGAAAAAAATTTAAAAAATTTGTAGAAAAATTATACTTTAGTTAATTTATTTGCTGAAAATCATAAAACATATTTTTGTGATTCTTTTTAAAATAATTTACAATACGTTACAAAATATAAAAATGTTCATACTCCCAAATTGACGATATAAATTAATTTAATATATATAAACAATAGAAATAATTATATATAACATAAACAAAATTATCTTTGAACTAATTACATCAATTATTGTCTAAATGATGATATCTTTTAAAGGAACGCAAATGCCGCATAGTATTATAGAAACGAAACGAAAAAATAACAAAATATAACATATACAACTCTTTTTTGCAATAAGAAAAAGGAAACAGAGAAATCTACCTAAGATGTATGACTTTGTCCTTCGCTTTAGCCTGCCTACCTATTGCATATTTGTTTGCAATTTGACCACACAAGATTATTAATATATATAAACATTTAGTTTACAAAAACCATTTAATTTTTATTAAATTTAAATATTTTATTTTGTCTTTTATTTAATTAATAGACAATTACTTCCACAAGCCGGCGACGACGCAAAATTTAAGTTGTTTAAATCCACAATTTTGTTTTATGTATGAAAAACAGATACAAAAATCTTCCATGGTTGATTTTTTTATTGTATGTCTTACTAGAGCTGTACTTTTTAGTATAATTTTCCTCGTCACTAGTACATCGTGACATGCCGCGACATCTAATTCATTCTGCGTATATCTTTCAGTCCGGTTGTCGTTCACACTATTGATGTGCTAATCAACACAATTTTTTTAGCAAAATAAATTAGTAAAACATTTGTAAAATATTAGTAAAATATTAGTAAAACATTAGTTCAAAACAGTTAAGTGCAGAATAAGTATAACTAAAATTTTAGTTTTTTTTTTTTTTTTTTTTTTTTTATTTTAGTTAATGTACTTATAATTAATATAATTACATTACTCCCATTGGAGCTTCTAGCAACCAATGGGAGTAATGTTTAGTTTAAAACATAATTTTAGCAAAAAATTTGATGAAAAATAGTATACCTGATTTACAAGATGTTTTTCTAACTTTTCTACTAACTTATTTTTTTGAGTGTATGCCAGTTGTAGTAAATTTCATTGAAACTGGAGATGATCCATCAGAAAATTATGTTTTTTGATTGAGTTGGCATCTTTTCACTAACAAGTAAATTGAACTTAGGTACTTTTAAACTATAAGTATAACTCGGATTTTATACATTTCTTGACTATTAGTAAGCCCACAATTGATTTCACTTTTCGACTTGAAATGTACTTTATTTAAATGTATTTTAAAATTTATTTCCCTTTAAATGCTACGTGATAAACTGTGTATAACCAAAATATTATCAATTGTATACAATTTAAACAAATTATTGAAAATAAATAGAATCAACATTAGTTAACAAAAAATATTTAATCTTAATTTAAACTTGAAATAAAAATAAAAAACAAAATCATAAATTTCTGTTCTTTGTTTACCCACCATTCTATAAATGTGTATATACAGTGGAGAGCACTCGTGAGTATATGTAATTACTTTTTACACCTAAAGATTTAGGCCGAAATATATCTGACACTAGAACTAAATAATACATCACTTAACTTAAGTGTAGTTTTTTTTTTTATCAAAATGCTCCGATTTTTCACCTTCCTGGAAAAATATTTTTTATAATACTTTTACCAGCCCCTGAATAAATTACTCTTACGCTTTTCTTTAGTTTTTGAATTTTTAAGATATCTTATTTTTTCTTGAAATTATCATCGGATGAACTTGGTAATAAATTGGAGTTTTTAAACATTTTACACTGCGTTACTGTAGAATTAAATCTACAACCTCAATTTCAATTTAGAATATTTTCGTAAGGAAATAAGTTATCTCAAAAATTCAATAACTAAAAAAAGGATAAGAGTAGTGTGTTCAGGTGCCGTTACAAGTATTATGAATAAAATAGTTCCAGGAAGGTGAAAAATCGGAGCATTTTGATCGAAAAGGACACTTTCCATTATTACAGCTCAAACGCATGATGTCGGAGAGTGGTTCTGGTGCCAGATTTCGGATTCAGCGTACCTTATACCTTTAGAAAAGTATACTTTAGTTCTAGTGTCAAATATTTTTCGGCCTAAATCTTTAGGTGTAAAAAGTGATTACATGTACTCACGAGTGCTTCCCACTGTATGTTCATATACAAATGTATGTATAGTAGATTATACATATATTAATGGTATTCACGTCAAACATTTCAATCGTGTAAAAATGCACAGTTGAAAAATTGCAACACCAATGAATGGCGTTACTCTTTAAAATGAATGAAGCGACATTTATTCACTTTTCTATTTAATAACACTGAAAGTAAAATTTCAACATTTGAAATGCAACACCAAAATCCCGGGACACGTAAACTTAATCCAGTGGTATACTCCCTTTTAAAAGGTTAGGTCAAAATAAAAATATATTTTAATTTGAAGGCAGACTCAATCGATTTTTCTAGTGTATTTTAAGTGAAAGACATCAAAATATAAAAAGACATAACAAAACATTATTTATTGTTTATTTGTCTAACAATGGTGGCCGTCCATTTTTAGCAGGATATAATTCATTTATGTATAGACACTCAGAAACGTCAAGGTAATAACGTAATCAAGGTAATAATATATGGCAAACAAAAAAACAGCTCAAAGAACTCGAAAAATAGTAAAACAAGCCGTTTACATATAAAAATAAGCCGTTTAATTAAAAAACTAAACATTTAAATTTCAAACTTTTTTATTAAAATCGTAACTAAAAATAAGATTTTTGTAAAAAATTTTCCGTGGAACTTCGTCAGTCAAACAAAATTGCAAAAGAGAAATGGTTTTCCTAAGCTCCAAAGTTCAAAGTGGCTTATAAAAACATACTTTTTGATAAACCAACAACATGCAAAATTTCAAAATTTCATTAAAATACCGGTTGCAAAAAAAAATTGCAAGTTTATATTTTAAGAGAAAAAAGGTTACATAAGCTTAATTTTTAAAGAAAAAATTCAAAAATTTGCTAAAATAAGCAAAGATAAAAATAAGATAAAAAAGCTCTAACAAATATAGCTTAAAATTTTCACAATTTCATGATCAGTACTTGTATTTAGTCTAAATAGTTCTATCCTTTCAAATCAAAGCCAATCTTTAGCTTATTTTTGGTTGCTTTAGTTATAACCAGGGACCGGTAGTTTATGTAAATGCATGTGTTTTCAATAAGTCGGAGAACAGGGTAAAGAAATTATCTTTGCGAATCAAAGAATTTGCGTTAAAATGGCATCGATTTGTTAGTGCATATTTTTGCATATTTTGCTAAAAAGCACTTTTTGTTGTAAATGCATATTTGTACTTATTTTGCGTTCAATGCATATTTTTAATACATTTTTCTTAGTTTATCGTAAAAAATCCATCAATAACTTTTATTTTATATTTGACCGACAATCTTATATACTAGGGTGATAGATTATTCGACATTTTTCGAAAACCGGTTTTCGGTTTTTCCGGATAGTTGAAATAATTAAAGTAATTAACATTTTGTGTGAATTGCGCAACACGTATGCAGAAAATATATAAAACAAATTAACTTTAAAATTTAATTCAAATTGCTTAAAAACATGAAAAATTATTAATCCTCTATTCACGGTTTTTGTTGTTTTGCTACCAAAATATTAAAATAAAAAAATTTTAAGTGCATATTTTTTTAATTTTCAGTGCATATTTTGTGATTTTTCATGCATATTATAGGCGCCTAAAACACACTTTTTCAGTGCATGAAGTTTCTGTCCCTGGTAATAACTTTGACTTATACTGACATCTGTTAGTTCAGTGTCATATGGTTCGAAACTTCAAATTTCATTAGAAAACTAGTCTCAAAATGGACGGCCATCTTTGTTAGCTTCGACATATAAACAATAACTGAAGTAATTTCAAAAAAGATTCTGATTCTTTTACTTAAAATACACTCACAAAATCGCTTGAGTTAATGCAAACTTAAAATTGAAATATCTTGCTATTTTGTGTATGTCAGTTTCGCATACTTACTGCGTAATTTAATTTACTTCCAAGAAATGGCTATAATACATGCTAAAAAATAAGTGCTGCCGAGTTAAATGTAACTTACTTTTTACTTTTAGAAGTTTTTTCACAATTTTCCATACATTAAGACCCTAATTTTACTCTTCGTCAGAGGTTTTTTATTTTATGTGTGTTGTTTGATGTGTTTCTGAAAAAAATTTCATGCATAACATTATTTTCTGAAGTGAATATCCCTTATTATATACATTGAGGCCACATCTTAAGAAGACTGTGAATATCTGTATACACAATATTAAATGAAAAAAAAAAATATACAATTTTTAAAATGTTTGACTGAGTATAAAAATATGTGTTTTAGGCTGTCCCGAATCTGAAAAATTTGCTACTTTAGTGAGGTAATAGCACTTAAATTATTGATTTCACTGATGTGAATCGCCACTCGCGTTTGAAGTTGGCCTTCGTAGTGTATTTTTTTGTTAATTTTTTTGTAAAATTTTAAACCAAAATACTGCTTACAAGTAATGATATATTATAGGAAAAATATTTTTAAAGTTTCAGTAGAGTCATTTTGGTCCGCTACACCAGCATTTAGTTTAAAACAAGAAATTGTTTGTAGTTTTTTTTTCTTGAGCTTATTCCATCTTCTTAATCCCAGAATTGGTCGAACAAATTTTACAAACTTTGCTTGTAAAATAAAATATGGAGTCAAATTAAACATTAATTTTCGCCCTAATTTATCTTTATTTTAAGCCAAACACAGAAAACATATTCGTTGTGATAAACGAATTTGTCGCCAACCGAATTTTGGTAGTTACATGTACTATCACGAAATTTGAAATTGGTGCAACCGAATCAATTTTGTATACCTGATCGAATTGACCATTCGGTAGATTCAACCGATTTTTTTTTAATTTCTACTGAAAGAAAAAAAAAACGCTGTTTCCAATATATATATTTTTTAAATTTTGTATTAAATAATATATATAATATATTTATTAATGCAAAAAGATGTGGACTCTGATAAACTTTTTTAACACAACATATTCTCAGAAATGTTTTATGCAGAAATAATTCGAGAGTAGGCCAAAAAACACGTAAAATTCTTCGCAACAATTTCAAATAATGATCTATGGCGAAAAACCCAACAAAATCAAATCATGTTAGATACCCGCTTGAAAAAGTTTAACTGGCTGGGTCATACCTTTAGAAAAAGCCATGACGACGTCACAAGAAAAGCTCTTGATTACCATCCCCAGGGCAGCCGACGTAGAGGAAGACTCGCAAATACATAGAGGCGCCAAATAAAAAATGAACTGCTTTCAGCCAGAACTTCATGGGGAGAAGCAAAAAGACTAGCCGAAGATAGAAGTTAATGGAAAGCTTTTGTACTGGCCCTACAAGATTCAGATGTCGTTTGCTACAGAAAATTTTTCTAGTTCCGAAAACTTTTTTAATAGATAAACCATCTGGTTGTTAGGACTTTTTCCTATAAACTTTTTCGTATAAAAAATTCCCTAAAACCTGGTGGTTTATCCATTAAAAAGGTTCTCGGAATTTGAAAGCTTTTCTGTAGAAAACGTTTTCTATAGAAAAAAATCAGAAAATTTGCTGGGTTTCCTGTAGGTAAAAGTCCTAAGAATTTGAAGTTTTTTATTGGAAAAAGTCCTCAGAGTTCATTTAAATTAAAACGACTATAGAATCGGAGGGTTTTCTTATAGGAAGTCAGAAGATTCTAATTTTTTTTTTCGATAGTATAGTCCCATATAAAGGTTATTCTGAGTTTAGAATTCGAATGTTGTGTTTTAAAGTAAACTCCTAATAATCTGGGGTCTTGCTGTAGAAAAACGTTCCTATTGTTGTATGCAGGCACGTAGCTAGGGGGGGGGGATTGGGGGCTAGAGCCCCCCCCCGAAATGATTTGACAAATTTAAAAACTTAATACAATTCGTTATAAAGTAACAAATGTTATTGATAAATTTAATATGAAAATATTTATTTTTGACTTGGATCAAATAGGAAATAGTTTTATATGGTTCGAACCTTAACATTTCGTAAGAAAACATCGCCTGCAAATGGGCGGCTATCATTGTTAGAGTTGATTTTCGACACAAAGCTATAAATAAAATCATTTCATAAGAGATTTCGAAGTCTTTGACTTAAAATATAATCAAAAAATTGTTTGAGACAATGCAAACTAAAAATTAAATATGTCTACACAGAAGAAACTAAAATTGAGTTTTAATTAAAATATTTGTTGATTCAGCAAAAGTTTAACTGAATTCCGTTGTGTTGATGCAATTGTAGTAACAATTAAAATTTAATTAATATTATTTCCAATTACATATAGTTTTATACCCATCTATTAAAAATTTAATTGAATATTGTTTACTATAGGGAAAAATTACAAAATTTTAAAAAAATCACCAAAATTGTAAAAAAATCGATAAATTTAAAAAAATCGAGACCATTTGAAAAAATCGCAAAATTGGAAAAAAAAATTGCCAAAAATTAAAAAACAATCCTCAAAATTGCAGAAATTTAAAAAACTACCAAGATAAACGCCAAAATTCGAAAAAAATCACCAACATTAAAGAAACGCGAATTTTTAACTTTAAACGATTTTTTTAATTTTGGCGACTTTTTAAAATTTTTGAATTTGTTTCAATGTTGTTATTATACGTTATAAAAACTGAAAATTTTTTTAAACCAAATTCATTTTCAATTAAACAGTTAATTGAAAGTAAGTTTGAAATCGAACAAAAGTTTAATTGAAATTTTTTGACAATGATTTTTTCTGTGTATTTTGACGTAATCTTTTAAAATGGAGATACCACTAAGACTCAAATTAAGTTTACTTGTGCCGGAAAAGTCGTTACTTTACTTACAGTGCAATCTTTTTATTTAAATTTGATTTGCTACGCACGCATCTGGTAACATAGTTATCAGTATTTTTTTGTGATATATATTACGATATCTCAAATATTTTTTTTAATTTTTTGAAACAAATTTAAGCCTCAAACTTTGATCGATATGCATAATGGTTAACGTGGTCCAATGTGACTCAAATTTTCTCAATTTTTTTTTTAGACTAAATGTAAACAAATTTCTATCGGCGCTCCTTGAAATGCGACATTTTAAAATCAAGCAGCTAAACCAGTCTTTGTGTTATAACGATGTTGTTTTTTTTTAGACGTTTTAATGGGTTTTTATTTAAAAAATTGATTAAAGACAATTTGAAAAGCGTTTGAAATTGTCCAAAATATAAATCAAAGTGAATTGGAAATACATAATTTAGTTTAAATAAGACCTGTGCGATATCAGGTATATTTTTAAATTTTCCAATTGTATATTTTTTCTTTATTATTATTTATTTTAGACTACAATCAAGCTTGCTTTTAAAATTTACGATTTTTTTAATACAAGACATGAAGTATAGCCCCCAATCTTAAAAAAAGTCGGATATATGAAAAAGGGTAAAAAAATAGTGAATAATTTGTTAAAATCACTCAAATAAGTGGCAGCCGGGGTCCACGACATAGTGTCAAAATGGTTTTCAAAATGTGTGTTTTCTTGAGCATTTTAACGCTGTTTTTAAATAAGTCTAAATTTCCTAAACTTTAAACATATTTTCATACAAAGATGTGTAAATTTCACCACCAATTTTAAAAATAGATACGTTTTTCATATATTTTTGCTGCTTTATCACCTATCCGAATTTAATTAATTTCAAAGGGAACCCATCGGAAAAGCTTTCTTGTAAGTTTCAGGCAAATTATATAGGATATTTGCTTTAAATTTGTTTTTTGGACGGTTATAAATCTTTAATTTCCCGAGTTAAAACGTTTGTATAAAATAATACATTATTTTATATACACTTATAAGGTTTTGTCTGCCAGTGCATTCAACCGGACATAATTATATAAATTCATATATAAAATTAATAGTTGCGTATAATTCATATATAGTTGCGTATAATTGTATATTGCATTTAGAATACGCTAAAACTAATGCAATTAATAACTACGTTATATTTATATACCTAGACATTGCAAAATAATATATATTTTGATATTATGTATATCATATTTAAAAAAACACAATTTTATTTTAGATAAAATTGTATATTACCCCATGCAGAGTCACACTAGAAAATTTGTCAATTATATTTTGGATGTAAATATGTATTACATCAATACAATAGAACAATTAATTGCATCATTTTGTGTATTATTTTATATACAAAATTTACCCCAATTTATATAGACATCAAAATTCGTAAAATAATGAACACAATATGAAATATGAAAAATGCATTTTAAGGAAATGCACTTTATGCGGGTGGTTTATGTTTCAAAATGACCTGAGAAAGCGATTTCTATTATTAATACATGATTGCCCATTACGTGTAGGTAAAAATTTAGCAAACAAAAAAAAAAAAAAAAAAAAAAGCTGTTACTCTAGTGTGCAAAAAAAAAAAAAATATATAATCAAAATAAAAAATCGAAAAGCCCCCCCCCCCCCCCCCGAAACAAATTCCTAGCTACGTGCCTGGTTGTATGTTATGTTCTCATGATCAAAATACGCAGTTCGAAATACGCAATGCCAGAATTCGTCAATTGTTTTGAAACGAATAAATATCTCATCCATTTTTCAATAGGACAAACTGGAAAAAAAATATGATACAACATGTTTCTGGTTGCCCTGCTTATTACGTTTTGAACAGCTGTTCGATGTCGACACCTCCTGGTTGGAAATGATAAGAAGTACAAGTGAATAAACAAAAAAGTAATAACAATTTTATCTTTGGTAGAAAATTGGAAATAATTAGTGATTTTTAAATAAATTTAATTAAATAAACTTGAAAAATTAAAATTTTTCGAACATCCTTGTTGAAACTTCAAATATATTTTTTATGGGAAGTTCTGTCTAACTTCGGTGGGCTCATTAAATATAAAACCAAAAAATCCAATTTTTGACCTCGATCGCCTTCAATTTTAGCCAAACTTGGTTTGGATGGTAAGTGCCATACAAATATGATATAGTCCAAATTTTAAAATTGAAAATTTAACAAAAGTAGTCGCATAAAATCGTTTATAACATTTTAATGGTTAAAGCTAAGTGAAAGTAATCACTTAGCTTTAACCTTTTTACCACATTTTAAAGCCACTGTTATCGTGCTTTAAATAAAATTATAAAAATAAATATTTTTTTGAGGGTAAAATACATAAAACACAATACGCGTATCAAACCGCAGTACTTCAAAAACCAGTTTTTTAAATTCTTAAAAAAAAAATGTTGTTAATTAGAAATCATTCCTTTATGAAACTCTTGTGGAAACCAAAGTTATGAATACAAATCTGAAAAACGATACCAAATGTAGTAGAAAAAAAGATTAATATAAAAAATATTTTATTAAAAAAATAAAAATCAAAGTTTTACAAAAGAAGTAATTGCCCAAAACTTATTAACGGCTTAAGCTACGGGTGTCATTGATATCTTATTGTAATGCTACTTAAATCGTGGGTTTACTGGTACATAAAAGTTCAAATCGCGGTATTTGAAAAACCTGGATTACCAAAATTTTATAAAAAATATATGTTAATTATAAATTATTCTTATATACCGTTGCAAAATCCCTGTACTCCTGCGGGTTCCAAAGTTATCGCTTTTTTAATTATATTTTTTACATTTTATGCATAACTTTGAATTCCGTAAGAGTTTCAAAAAGGGATTTGGCTGCGGCATGATGGAATAATTTATAATTAACATATTTTTGTTAAGATTTTTAAAAAGGCAGTTGTGTAAAATACGTCGTTTTAAACCGCGGATTTTGAAAAAAATTAGTTTTATCTTCAAACAATTATTTATTTTAATCAAATCGCGTAGCTTCCACCGTTAAAAATATATAAATGATTTTATACGACTATTTTTTGTTAATTTTCAAATTTTTCAAATATATGGACGTTTGTGTACGACTATTTCTGTGAATTTTTCATATTTATTTTGAAACGCGATTTTTCTGGCGCTAGCTTTCCTTAACTAGCTATCCTATACCGAGATTGGTTGAAATCGGAAAGGGTGGAGGAAATCTTTTGGTTGGTTTTATATGTTTTCAGTCTATGGGAACATCGAAAAAAATAAAATATTGTGTACAAAAACAATTTTGGCATTAAAAAACAAACTTAATTACATATTTTTTTTTTAAAGATTGGTTAGAAAGCCTGTGTTTTATTGAAAAATCTTTCCAATTCAGGTACAGTGTCAAAATATCCGTCCCTTACCTTAACTATTATCTAAAATGATTGACATTACAGAATGTTAACTAAAATTATGCTCTACTTGTAACTGCAATAATTTTATAAACTTTACGGTTTTTTTAGCTTTTACATTATTTTTCAAAAACATTTTTACTGCAGAACTTTAAAAGAATAATTTTAAATAATTGATTTAAAGTGAGTGTTAGGGCAAGTAATTTTATGTTAATGCATGTTATTTCTAGACAGTCTAATACTAATATTTATCCGAAACATCAAATTTAGATAAAAATGGCATCGATTTATAACTGCATATTTTAGAATATTTTTACAAAACTGCATGTTTTAACATATCTTGACTTTTAATGTATATTTTGCGTTTTTTAATACATAATTAGCTGTTTTTAATGTATATTTTTTGTTAAAAAAAATAAAAAATAAATCATTTTTACATTTGAAAAATCTTGCTGACCCGATAAGGAGCATTATATTCTGTTTCTATTGGAAAAATAAAAACATAATTCACATTTTTTTATTCTATATATTTAAAAGTGTGGAATTTTTGAAAAAAAATTTTGTTTAAGTGCATATTTTTCATATTTAATGTGCATATTTTTCGTTTTTAGTCGGATTTTATATTATATATTTTATATATTTTTGTTTTTAAAGTGCATGAAATTCTTTGCCCTAGTGATTATAAATTATTTACTGATTCATAAAATAAATAAATTTTTAAGCTTATTGATTTAAAAAAATAATCAATTTTTTCATGCTCCGGTTTATTGTATTTTTGTCGTATTTTTTATGTTAAACGTTTAATTTACACCACACGCAGAAAAAACAGGGGAAATATTATTGAAGTGCTTAGTAATTATACAACTACATAAGTATCTCGTTAGTTTTATTAGGCTTGTATATATTTTACAAAAACTTTGTAAATATTTTACTAGAACTTTGTAAAACTAACTTGAAACTTATGTAGTTGTATACTTACTAAGCACTTCGATCATATTAACCCAGTTTTTTTCTGCGTGCAACATTGATTGATTAATTGTGAAAAATTTATAGAAGAATATGAGTGGGTAGAACACACGTGGTGGTGCCTTTATTTGTGATCAATATTAAATGTAATGTGTAGCTATAAAGTGGGGTCAAATTCAAATTATGTTGTAGGAGATTAATTTATATTTAGACGACCGAAAAAATCATTTATCTTCAGAAAAATAACACTATGCAACAATTTTTTTTTTTACATTTTTAGCAGAGCTTACAGAGACTAATGACTTTTCACTAGCAATATTTAAAAATGATCATTTTGATTAGAATATAGAACGTTTCCATTTTATTTTAACGATTAACTTTTGATTGTCTCCGATTTTGTTAAAATTTGGTAAGTATGTTTGCCAGTTAAAACGTATTTCTAAAACGATTTTTATGACATCATGCAAGAGGCCATAACTTTTGTTGTGTGAAAGATATTGACTAAATTCTTTTTTGCATAAGAAGAGTGAAAATGTTTTCAGAAACTTTGGAAAAAAAATTGGTCACCAAACAAAGTATAGGGTTTTACTACCATTGGGTAGTAGAAACGAACCTATACTGCCATGTCCGTGTATTTTTTTCACTGTTGCACTGTGTAATAGATACATTTTTTCATAATTTTTTTTTATAATTATTTCATAATTTCATAAAAAAAAATCGTTAAATCAATGAAAATTTGTCGAATATGCTTCAATCAAAATTTTAACTTGTAATATGAAAACAAAATTGGTTTAGTATAATTTTGTAATTTTTTCCTATACTATAATATAACTAAACATCTTTATACTTCCCTATTACGGCCAATCTTGGAATATGGTTCCGTAATTTGGGATCCTCAACATAATGTTCGTATTCAAATGATTGAATCAGTTCAAAAACAGTTTTTCCTTTTCAACGAGAAACTTCAATTTGTTATATTTATGTTCCATTTTTTCGTCAAAATTATGCTGATCCTCTTATTAGAATGTGTAATGATTTTAATGAATTTTATAGTTTTATTGATTTTTATATTAATGTTAGAATTATTAAACGCAATATTATTTTATTTCTAAACACATAAATTTATATCCATGTTATTTGTATTAATGCAATTTGATGTTATTGTCTGTAAGGATTTCTTTCATAGACTAAAATAAATAAATAAATAAATAATAAAAAAAAAATATAGTTAGTACATTACACTGATAGAATTTTCCTTCATAATATTAATGAAACGATTTCATTAAAATCGATTCATTGGTTTAATGAAAAATTTCATTAACAGAATGAAAATTCATTAATATTGGTTTTTTTTCATTAACATTTTTTATGATTTTTTCATAACTTCATAAAAAAAATTCATTAAATCAATGAAAAATTTTCAAATTTTTTTTCAATAAAAATTTTAAATTGTAATAAGAAAAAAAAAATTTTTTTTTTGTACTATCATTTTGAAATAAAAAAAAAACTGAAAATTTTCTTTAAAACTTAAACAAAATAAACAAAAAATTAAACAAAACTTTGATATAAATAAAATTTTTATTAAATTTGCCTAGAGCTAATAGATTTTGACGAATTTGAATAGTTGGTCACTAAATTCTAGGGAACAGATTCTCTAAGAAAAACGACATAGTTTTGTTCAAAACGAGACCTAAATTGTTATCGTTTTGACGATGTTTCACAAAAACGTTATGCTAAACAATAATAAATTTTTGTTTTTAACAACATTGTTAATAATATTTAACATTTTTATCTAATATGGTCGTAAATTAACTACAAAAAGAGGACTATAATCGTCGATCGTTCTACAGAATTCCAAGCCAGATCGATAAAATATTACATATTTTGTACCGACGTATAAGAAAATATGTAATCTTTTTACACAAAGATTGAACAATTTTGTAAAAAAACAATAAAAACAGAAATAAATTAAAATTGGACCAGACCAGACCTTATAAATAATATCAACGAATGATAATTTCTCAATAACCACCAAAATAATTCTATGCTAAAATAATCATAAAAAGTGCAAATTATTAAATATCAACGAAAATATTTCATACAAACTGTGAATTTTATTCATTAAACACATGAAATTTTCATAACGGTTAGGCTAGGATTAATCAGAAAATTTTCATATACTTTATGAAATTTTCATTGGGTCAATGAAACCATTCATTAAAACTGAATTAATGAAACACCTTTCATTGACTCAATGAAACGTTTCTTTGGGGACTTTTTTATGAAAAAATTCATTGGATTAATGAAGGAATTCATTAATACTACGCACAAATTTCTATCAGTGTATGGATAAAAAAAAAAATATGTGAAGTTAAACTTCTCTTATTACAAATGACATAATTTTTTTTGTTAAACAAAATTAACCAAAACTTCGAAATAAATTGATTTGTGGAGGTCTCAAATCTTTTAGTGTATTAAGTGATGATGAGCAATGACTACAAAGATTTTTCTTTTTATATTTTTTTTTTAATTTAAAAGAAAACTTGCTTTTGGCTAACATCTCTACCTCCCTAAAAAGTGTGTTATAGAGAAATGCATTTAAGTTGTGTAATAAAAAGTAATGAAAATATTTTATTCAAACTATGAATTTTATTCGTTAAATACATTAAACTTTCATAAAGTGTATGCTAGAATTAATGAAAACAAATTTCATATACTTTAAGAAATTTTCATTAGCTCAATAAAACCATCCATTAAAATTGATTTAACGAAAAATGTTCATTGATTCAATGAAACATTTCTTTGGGGACTTTTTAATGAAAAACTTCATTGTATTAATGAATTAATTCATTAATACTACGCACAAATTTCTACCAGTGTAATAATAATTAAATTTTTTAATTCATTTCAATTAGATTTTTTTGAAATTCTCATTTGATTTATTAGTTTATTAAGTTAAATAATTTAATTTCAGTAATTTAAATCTAAATATTTATATATTCTAGAACATTATCATTAAATTTGTACACTGATAAAAATTTGTGCGTAGTATTAATGAATTCCTTCATTAATCCAATGAATTTTTTCATAAAAAAGTCCCCAAAGAAACGTTTCATTGAGTCAATGAAATGTGTTTCATTAAATCAATTTTAATGAATGGTTTCATTGACCCAATGAAATTTTCATAAAGTATATGAAATTTTTTTCATTAATTAATAAGTTTCATTTGTTTAATGAATAAAATTCATAGTTTGTATGAAATATTTTCGTTGATATTTAATAATTGGCACTTTTTATGATTATTTTAGCATAGAATTATTTTGGTGGTTATTGAGAAATTATCATTCGTTGATATTATTATGATAAGGTCTGGCCTGGCCCAGTTTTAGTTTATTTCTGCTTTTATTGCTTTATTTTTACAAAATTGTTCAATCTTTCTTTACATTTTTTATAATTTGTGTTAAAGGATGACATATTTTCTTATATGTCGGTACAAAATATGTAATTTTTTATCGATCTGGCTTGGAATTTTTCATTGATTTAATGAATTTTTTTTATGAAGTTATGAAAAAATCATAAAAAATGTTAATGAAAAAAATACCTAAATTAATGAATTTTCATTCAGTTAATGAAATTTTTCATAAAACCAATGAATCGATTTTAATGAAAACGTTTCATTAATACTATGAAGGAAAATTCTATCATTGTAATGTCATTTTAAAATTAGATTCTGTTTAATAAAATTTAACAATTTTTTTAAACATAAAAATGCTAAAAAAAATAATTAGAAATAATTTTAAAAAAATCTCTGATTTCAACATAAAATCAAAAAAAAAAATATGCACCTATAATTTTTTGATTTTTAAAAACAGATTTTTTATTCGTGGTTGTTGGTTTAAAAATTAAGTCCAAAATAAATGTCTAACAAATGACAACAAGATGATATGTTCAGGGTTACAAATGGTTTATTTTGTTTATTTTGCATTAAAACTTAATTTCAATTTCTAGAAAATATGAAAAAATGTGCAATTAAATTGAAAACATGCAAAATATGCAACAAAAAATAACAAAATAAGCCATAAAATATGTATTTATGGCGAAATATGCAAAAAAAAAAGCATTTGTAACAAAATATGGCAATCGATGCCATTTTGTTGTGAATTCTTTGAAAAATATTTAGACAAAACCGATTTTGGGCGACTAACCACAAACATGCATTTGATAAAATTCCTTGCCCTAGTTATAACTTTTATTAAAAAAAATATATAGGTATCTATTTTTTTCTTTTAAACAATTGCGCAGTGAACAAAAAAAAAAATACTTCAAAAATTAACATACAAAATCCATGTTTGTTGTGATACTAATCATTAAAATTTAATTATTTAACAAAAAAAAAAAAAAATATGCATAATACACAACTTTTTTTGTTTTAAAATTAAAAAATTTCCAGACACGAAACATGTGTAAAAATTATATATTTTTTAATTCATTTTTTCAGAAAATACTGATACAAACAGGAGGTTTAATATATAGCAATTCCATATGAAAACGATCAAAATTGGCAAATTTTTGGACGACCAATCTCCGATTTTAAAATAAATAGTCTCAATCGATTGCCCAGCAAAAAATAATGTACCTACATATTTTTTTTTTTTTTATAGTGACTGGTTTAGTGGTGGTGTGCACCACTGTCATGTGACAAAATTGAAACTACTAAAGCGATCGCAACGAGTGATAGCTCGTTGGAAAGGTATTGAATCAGGCTTTAATTGAAAAATAAAATTTTCCTAATTTTTCTCAGAAATTTACCTTTTTTCCCATGAAAATTAAATTTTCCCATGAAAATTAAATTTTCCAATTTTCCACAGAAGCTCCTAAATTTTCCGGCTAATTTTATTTTTTTTGGATTCCTCATAATTTTTGCTTTAAGAATCAGCAATAAAAAAATGGGCCCGACTCCTTGTTTGGACAGGAGAAGAGCATTTAAGAGACCACCTTGTTCTCATTGTTTTTATATTTTTTATAATTGAATTATTTTTAATTATTTAACAAGAAAAATTAGGAAAATTTTATTTTTCAATTAAAGCCTGATTCAATACCTTTCCAACGAGCTATCACTCGAGCTACAACTTTCAATGAGGTCCCTTATGAAGAATTCTTCAATTTTGTCACATGACAGTGGTGCACACCACCACTAAACCAGTCACTATAAAAAAAAAAAAATATATGTAGGTACATTATTTTTTGCTGGGCAATCGATTGAGACTATTTATTTTAAAATCGGAGAGGGGTCGTCCAAAAGGTGATCGCTTTCATATGGAATTGCTCTATATTAAGAAAAATGTTTGCCCTGTTACAAAAACATTTAATTTGTGCGTGTCCATGTGTCAGCTTGATTTGTATGACTAATTTTGAATAACATTAATGGAATTACACTAAAAAAAATGTTAGTTGAAAATTTAGTTAAACGTCTATTAAACATATTTAACTAACTTTCAGCAATTTTTTTTTTGCTGACATCACGTTTTCAACTAACATTTTAGTTAAACCAAAAAATTAATTTTGAACTAATGTTTAACTAATTTACGCTGCTACCAAAATTTTGCTGATAAACACATTAATAGCATGTAGAACAAGTAATAAGACAAGATGTAGATGTCGCAGCTAGTATTTTCAAATAAGTTAGCCCTGGACTGTCAAACAACAAAAAAAACTGAAAATCGAAACAAAAGAAATTAAAAAAAATTTTATTACTGTTTGGGAATTTTCTTTAAAAAAATTATAAAACACTAAAAAAATTTTTATAAATTTAATAAAAAAATATTAAAAATGAAAATTAAGTGTTATACTTTTGTCCTGAAAATATAGTCAAAAAATATGGAATTTGAAAAAATATTTCCAAATTTGTTCTTTTCATATTAAAAATTCGGACTTTATAGAACATCGTCAACCAACAAAACGTGCACCATTGATGCCAAGTGAAGTTCCATTACAATGACCAATAAAAGGACTGGACGATTTTATATTATATTCCTACAAAATGTCTGGTAAAAATTACAAAATAAAGTAAAAACTGAGAAAAAAATCGGACTGGTCTTTTATCTTTTATGTATTTACAATAAAAAACTAAGATAAAATAAATAATTTCTAAAATTTTATATGTAAAAAAATGCGTTAAAATATGCAAATCTTTAATGCAAATTTGCGAAAAATCTGGCCCATCAGTAAAAAAAACTAAGTACACCATTAAAATCAGCGCAGCCTTAATCTACATCCTAAATAGAACGCGAACTACACCGAATTTCAAAAAACTTAATACAGCACATATATCATTGAATCGAAATTTTTTGGAATGACTCAAGAGTCTTTTTAAAAAAGTAAAAAAAAAAATGTATGAAAGAAAATTGATTCCTAGTACGCTTTAAGTGTCTCAAAATTTCAGAAGAGTTGTGTTTTTTAAAAAATTTAATCAGATAGGTGACACTTATGGAACTTTTAGTGTATATTTAACTGTCTGGGATTTATAATCTGTGAAAGTTAAAAAAAAATTACAAAAATTTAATAATGACAAATGAGTTAAATATTATGAGCACTTCACTCAGGGAAAAAAGTTTCATCATATTGATGAAACTGTTTCATAAATCGTTTGTCATCTATTACACAAGGCAACAATTTTGAAAAAATTTTTGGGGCTTTGAAAACCACTATACAATTTTGATGTATTGTGGTCCCAGTAGTACAAATATGGTTCAATTTTGAAATTCTATGGAGAGGTTTTTTTTTAAAAAATTTTTAATTAAAATTATAAATTTTTTTAGACGTGTCTCCACATAATTAATGATAACTAAAAAAAAATTAGTCCGATATTATTCAAATAAATTTAGAAAAACTGAAATTTACATAGCCTTTAATCCGTTAATATATTGCGTTTCAATCGGCTCAGTAGTTTTGGAGTTATAATAAAAAATTGAGGGAAAAAATATTTTTTTTACGTGAAAATAGCAAATTTTTTTAGTTAAAAAAAATCATAAAAAATCGAAAACGGCAAAAATCGTTCAGATTTATTGCTTTATCGCAAAGCCACATGTAATAGGAACAAAATGAGATATCGATCATAAAAATCGATTGATTTTTTTCGAATTTATTCACAATTAAGTGAATTCGCTCATTTTCACCAAATTTTAGTTTTTTGTCTGATATACATAAAATTGAGTAGTTAATGTTCTTCTTTCGATTGATTGAATTTTGAAAACATTTTCCCCATGCTATGTACAAATTTTCACATCAAAAATGCATTACATAGTAACATTCGTGTATTTTTTGGCAAAACCCTACCTAGAATATACTGATTCTATTCTTCGGAAAGACATTTGTGTTGGATGAGCTTAAATGTAAATAAATAAATAAATTAAATAGTAGAAAATTTATATTTTATTATTCACATTTATTATAATAAATAAAACAAGAAAATAAATAAATAAATATGTATTATAAACTACAAACTCTGAAATTTTCTTTTAGTCGATTTTCTACTATTGTTGAATAACGAAGTGTTACTCTGAATACTCCAGCAAAAATCAGCCATCATGTGTGCATCCCAGCGACCCTGGTATCGTTCCTCCATTGTCCGGATATCTTGGTGGAATCGTTCGCCCTGTTCTTCACTCAAGTCTCCTAGATTTTCAGGAAAACGATCTAAGTGACTGTGCAGGTAGTGTAATTTGATGCTCATGTTGCATCCAAGATTCTGGAAGTGAGTTAACATCTCTTCAACGTGCGCAACGTAATCATCACCCTTGTTATTTCCTAAGAAATTTTGAATAACCCATACAAACGAATCCCATGCATTCTTCTCAATTTCTGACATTGAACTGCCAAATTCAGTATCGTTCACCAATTTGCGAATTTGTGGGCCATCAAATATGCTTTTTGTACTTAAACAAAAATAACACTCGGATGCGTGGTTCGCTGTTTCTCTCCATAGCATAGGCTTCAAAATTTCCAAGTGTCGTCTGTAAAATGAAAAAAAAAATTGAAATCAGGAATATGAAGAATTCAAATTTTAATTAAGAAATATTGTAATTATAAAATATTCCAAATCTATTAATTTATACTTACTTTACGTTAGAAGACTTCATAGATAAATTCAATCGACATGGAATGCATATAGTACTCGGTGTCCAATGCTGGTTCAAATTGTGCGGATAGATATTATAGCAATCTTGATATGACTTTTGCAATGAAGTTAAGAACCACTTCCGTTTTTTCCCGGTGATATATTGGCCGCACACATAACAAAATAAATCTGGATCGTTTTTACATAAAAATGTTCTGGCTCATTTTTATTAATATTTGAAAATTGTTTTTAACTTCTAAGCTGTATGACTCTAATTTTTGTGTAGGTATTAAATGATGTTTGCGTTATCGCAAACACTTCTTGAATGAAATAAAAAGGGCCAAGGAGATCTTATAAATACTGATACTATAATTTGGGATAACCCTTTGTGTGGATACAGTTTGTGTGTGCTGCAAATTTTTTATTATTCCCAAGAATCCTAAAAAACATTAAGGACTTTTATGAAAAAAAAAAATTATCCGTTACAGGTAGCTAACGGAAAATAAGAGCACTTCAGCGTACACGCACATTTATGAGCGTTTTATTACTATCCTACCGCAATCGTAAAAATTAAACAATCTTTTGTTTATTACTTATTTTTTTTTAATTATTAGAATCATAAAAATGTCATAGAGGTTTTTCCCAAAGGGGTTTTGCCAAAATGCGTGTCGTAAAATGCACCTGAGTTTTTATGTTCTGCATTTTCATTATGTAGGTACAATTTTCTACAGTGCTTGTAAATATGCGATACCTTCAATTAATTGTAAATAAAAATGTAAAGCATGCATCGATTTTTATGATCCATATCTAGTTTAATTCGCATGATATGTAGCTTTACTACAAAAAAATAAAAAGTAATATTTTTTGCAGTTTTCGATTTTTTCCAGATTTTTGTTTTTCAAATTTTTTTTTTTTTTAGCATTTTTTTTTTTTTTTGCTAACAATTTGTTTCATAACTTTGAAACTATTGATCGCATTAAAAAAATTTGTACAGTTCTTTAAAGATATTGTAAACCTTAATTTTTGTAAATTTAATTTGACAAAATCGGACTAGTTGTTTTTGAGTTATGACAACATAAGTGGAGAAATGGCTCAAAATATTGTCAATTTTAAAAAAAAAATTTTTTAAAAAAAAATTATCCATAGAATTGAAAAATTTTACCATTTTTGTACTTAGGCAGCCATGATGCATCAAATCTATATAGTGGTTAGTCAAGCCTTTTTTTGCTGTTGACCTGTGTTATTAATCATATTTATGAAGTTTTCATAGATATTATGAAGAGTTTTATAAAAATGTATGTCAAATGTTTCATAAATCTTCAATATTTCATAAAAAAAAATTTCATAAACCGTGTGAACATATTTTTTTTTTTGGTTTTCCTATCGATTGAAATTAAGAATTTCCATTTGAAATTTAGAAATTTAGATATCATTAATAGAATTTAAAATTTTCATTTGTAATTAAAAAAATGGAATTTGTAATTCAGATTTTTTATTTAAAATTCAGAATCTATCATAACATCAATTGAAAGTCAGAAATTCTAATCAGTTAATGTGTTCTAAATTTAGCATTAAATTTTGTGAACATAAACATAATTTTTTTAAACTTTAGTGGAAATTCTTAATCTAATTAATGTTTTTAAATTCAAAATGAAAATTCTTAATTTAATATTATTTCTTCTAAATTTTAATAAAAATGAATATCAATTGATATTTTCTAAATTTCAATTTGAAATTCTGTGTTTTAATTTATATATTCTGAATTATAGTTGCAAGAATATTGGATTTTGAAAATAATGTATTAAAAATAAATTTTCTCCATTCGCAGTAGCCTTTATCATATTTGCACGCTAGCAAAGAAAATTTTTCATTTCATAAAAATTTATGAATTTGCCTCATCATATCGTCATATAACATTTATGAAACATTTCATGAAAACTTCTTCATATTTATGAAACATTTCATAAATATGAAGAAGCCTGTCATCAATTCGCCTTTTATGTTACTACGTCATCATATTTATGAAGTGATACATTGGACGAAAATCAAGTTTATTTATGAAGTTTTTCATAAATATGAAGAAGCTTTTCCCTGGGTAGGTAGACATAGTTTAAGAAGATAAATTCATGTTGCGTATATAAAATCTCTTAAAAAGCTAATTGTGCACATTTGTGTGGTATGAGTAATATATGAATTGTATATCAAACATACGCAACGATGAACATACATATTTACTTTAGAAATTATTTTTAAAATAGCATTAAGAATTTTGTAATTATTTTCTTTATTTGAACAATATCTTGTATCAAGGGGGTTTTCTTGTTTGGACGGCTGAATTTTAGCGGTTTTGTAAAAAACTTGTGGAAAGAAAACGGTAAAATATTTTTTAACTTTGTTTTTCGTATTTGGTTGCACAATGCATCAAGAAAAATACAAAATTAAAAATTTGTCAATAAATGGGCTGTTTGAAAAGTTCTCGGCCTCCAAAGAAGGGTCTTTCAAAAAAAGGCGTGTTGTTGGTACGCAGCTTTCTGGGACCCACTCTCGGCTATCTTAAAACAAACCGGAAAACGGGGAATTGGTAAGAATGAATGCCTTCATCGCACCATGCTCAATCATAACAAAAAACTATTTTTATCAAAATGGCGGTCGTTTGAAAATAAAAAATTGATATTTGACCATTTTTTTTGTAGTCTAGTAAAAAAAAAAAAACAAATAGTTCACAAATTTCTTCCAGACGATTGAGCTAGCCACGTTAATTCTGCGTCGATTAAACCCTATATGATCAAAATCTGTTTAGAAAAACATGAGAAACCCTGAGTACCAGTTTGAAAAAAGTGGTTTCGAGAAAAACGCGTTTAAGTTAAATTTTCTGGCACACACTGAATACCTGCCTCATTTAGGTAAAAACATTGCTTCACAAAAATGCCTGTATCTCCCAAACCATTTCAAATTTCGAAATATTATCCTATTAGGATAATATTTTTGAAAATATAAGGGGGAAAAAAATATAAAAAAATTTTTTCCAAACCAGAGGACCCCCTTCATATTTTCAAATCAAACTGAATAAGTTGTTTGTAAATCAGTTTTACCTTTTACTTTGTTTAGAAATTTTTGCAATTTAATTTTTTTATTAGATTTCAATTTACAATTAATCCTAATTATTTTTGTAAATTATATAAATATGTATTTTATCTATTGTTTAATTTTATTTTCTTGTTAAAAACTTAATTCAGATAACCACAAGCATTTCATTCAATTCCATTTAATTTTGGCTGTTGTTTTTTATTTTTGTTTTTTTTTTTTTTTTGTAAACTCTGGATAAGATTTACTCGTAAACAAGTTTCCCCATAGTCTATTAGTTCTAATATACTAAATATTCTAGATAAGTATAAAAAATAATCATACGTTTTTTTTTATATTTCTAAATTCTTTGTTTGTTTTTATTTTACCTGTTCTAAAAATATAAAAAAAAAAAATAAAATAAAAAAGTTCCACACGTTTCTTCAAACTTTTTTCTCAACATTTTATTATTATGGAAAGTACAAAAAAGAAATGAAAACAAAATTTAAAAAGCACACTCATACATACGTACATTTATAAATTTAATAATTATATTTTATACGCATACACTTACATACATATATAATACATATCCATATGTACGAGTATGTACATACTTTTAGAAACCCGAAATTGCGCATCAAAAAATATTCTTAATGTGCAAATTACACAGTGCAACAAATTTCGGGTCATCACCGTTAACCTCAATGGTTCCACCGGAAAACGTAAGTAGGGTAGAAATGAGTGCTTTCGTCAGTGGGACACCAACACTACCCCTTATTACCTCTAAATTTAAGAGAGATAATAAAAAAGCTGCCATTCCAGTTTGTTCAGTTTTCGAAAAAAAAAAAATGTTTTATATAGATCCAAGTTTAAGGACTTTACTATAAAGATAGTCTCGGACAGACACATTTTTGTGTTTTTAGAGGGGTACAAAAAATATATGAACGTATGTAAGTATATTATATGATAACTTTTTTAATTGGTGTATTAAAAAAGATATATTTTATTCCGATGTGATTTTTGCAAAAATTCTTGGAAAAGTATAAAAAAGTTATGCTTATGTTAAAGTGATTGAACCTGGCGTACGTACATTCACAATCATGCGGACATAGCAGTTTCTTTGGAAATATTTCCAATTGGCTTGATTAACAAATAGTAAACGTTTACCAAAGATAATAAAAACAGTGAAATCTACCAATAACGGACACTCCTACATATCTCCTTAATGAACAATTTTGGTGCAAGGGAATCATTAAATCAAACATGGATTAAAATTACATCCCATTTCCGCTGTCTTTTCTAAACTAATGTAGATTCATAATTATAACGTAATTATGTCCAAAACCCCTCATAATAATGGACGCTTTTAAAGTAAATTCAATTGTGAATTGTGTCCTACGAAGTGGGACAGTTTAGCCGTTTTAGGTTGCTCGGAAAAAACATTAAAAATTTTATATGCGACGTAGAAATAATGGGAATTTTATGAATTAAAATGAAACCCTCTAATATAGTGGTTAACCGAAAACCGGTTAACGGGTTTTTTCGGGTAGGTTGACCGTTAATTTTTTTAACAAGTCATTACTTTAAAAATAAACAAAATGGGAATTTTATGAATTAAAATGAAAGCCAGAATGTGTAAATCTTAACCCTCTAATATAGTGGTTAACCGAAAACCGGTTAACGGGTTTTTTTCGGGTAGGTTGACCGTTAATTTTTTTAACAAGTCATTACTTTAAAAATAAACAAAACCTATGAAAATCCGATATTTTTAAATGAAATTAAAAAAAAAAATTAAAATTTATTTTCAGAATTTAATTTCTTTATGTGTCTCTTTCTGACCGTGATAAAGTGCAGACGTACAAAAGTGATAAATTTCTTAAAAAGAAACAAAATTCTTTAAAATTTAAAAACAATAACAATTGTTATATTGTTAAAATTCTAACATACTTGTGTTAAAATCAACAACAAAGTTTCTACTTTTTGCTAAAGTAAAAACAAAGGGATTAGTATTCTGCCTTACTAATCCTCTGCTGTTACAGCAGAATGTCTAGTGGCAGCGAAAGTATTGAAGACGAAGCTGTCTGGCAAACAGTTTCTGATAATAAACCAACAAAAAGGAGATTAATAGAATCACCAGAATATTTTAAACATCGAAGCAAAGCTTTAAAAAATGTTAATTCTACCAACAACATTAATTTACCAAGTACTAGCAACAACCAATTTGCTGCACTTGATGTAGATAATGATGATGATATGGGCGAAACGTATGTTAATGAAGATATTGATAATAATGATAATGGTGATAACGTTAATAATGAAACTTCTGATGAAAAACCACCACCAATAATAATTCCAAATGTGTCTGATATAAAAGTGATGATAACAAAATTTAATGAATTAATTAAATCTGAAGATTTTTCCTACAAATCTATGAGAGATGGTCAGGTAAGACTGATGACTAAAAATGTAAAATCATATAGAGTGTTAGTCAAATATCTTGATGATAAAAAAATATTATTTCACACCTATCAACTCAAAAGAGAGAGAGCCTACAGAGTAGTTGTTAAAAATCTACATTTTTCTACACCAGTTTCAACGATTAAAGAAGAAATTCAAAGTCTAGGGCATGAAGTCCGAAACGTAATGAATATTAAAAGTAGGGTAACTAAGCAACCAATGTCTATGTTTTACGTTGACTTAGAGCCAAATCAAAACAATAAAAATATATATGAAGTTAGATATCTTTTTAATGCAGTCGTAAAAGTTGAACCCCCTAATAAAACAAATGAAATTGTTCAATGTTATAGATGCCAGGAATTTGGTCATTCAAAAACATATTGCAGGAAAATGTTTAATTGTGTGAAGTGTGGTTTAAACCATCGAACTGATAATTGCCCCAAACCAGATAATACTCCTCCACAGTGTGTCAATTGTCTGCAACGTCATACAGCAAACTATAAGGGATGTGGAGTTTATAGAGATATATTAAAAAGAAAGAACGCATATCGTAGACAGAACAGAAATACACCTGAAACAAACAATCCATTTAGATCAGATAATTTTCCAAATTTAAATAATAATACAAATAGTAATAATAATAGAAACAACTCTAACAATTTTTATGAAGAAAATCAGTACAGCTATGCTCAAACTGTTAGAAATAATACTAATAATAATCAGCAAGAACAAAACATTTTGAAAAGCTTAGAAAAATTTTTCGAAAAACAAAATCAATTAACAGACAAACTGTTAAATATGATGCAACTCATTTTAACAAAGTTATGCGTTTAAACATTCGTTTAGCACTATGGAATGCTAATGGCATATCCAATCATACAAGAGAAATAGAAATTTTTCTCAAAACAAACTACATTGATTTACTTTTAGTCTCCGAGACACACTTCACTAGTAGGAGTTTCTTTAAAATAAATGGTTATGACTTTATAAATACTAACCATCCTGATGATAGAGCTCATGCAGGTTCAGGAATTTTGATAAAGTCAACAATAAAATATGATATTTTAAATGGAGTTCAGCAAAATTATCTTCAGGCTACAAGCATTAAACTCAAATGTGAGGATGGTGATCTTGTTGTATCGTCAATATATTTTCCACCTCGACATAACATTAAATGTGAAAAATACGAGGAATTTTTTGAATCACTTGGTAGACGATTTATCGTTGGTGGTGACTATAATGCCAAACATCCCTGGTGGGGATCCAGATTGACAAACCCTAAAGGGAAAGAACTTTTTAAATGCTTAAGAAGAAAAAATTATTCTTCCTTATCTACTGGAACGCCAACTTATTGGCCAAGTGACCCACGTAAAATTCCAGATCTTTTGGATTTTATAGTTTACACTGGTATAGCTAGCTACAAATTAGAAATAAAAAGTGTTATTGACTTAAATTCAGATCACACACCTGTGCTAGTAAACTTTAACGCCACCGTCACTATGAAACCACCTAAGTATCAAGTGTTAAAATCAAACACCAACATTTCGCGATTTCAACAATACTTAGATGACAATGTTAATCTTAAAATAAGCCTTAAAACTGAAGTCGAGCTAGATGATGCGGTTGAATACTTTACAAACGAGATACACGAAGCAGCACAAATTTCAACGCCAATGCAAGAAACTTCACAACAACAACATGTAAACTTTGAAATACCCTTCGAAATACGTCAACTCTTAGCAGAAAAAAGAAGGCTGCGCAAAAGATGGCAAATAAGTAGAAATGTAAATGATAAAAGGTTATTTAATAAAGCATGCAAAGATCTTAAGCATATGCTGTTTGAACACAAGAACAAAAAAACAGCAGAATATCTTGAAGAAATAAACAATTCAAAATATGATGAGCACCTGTTATGGAAAGCTACTAAATACCTTAAAAGGCCAACAAAAAGGAATATTCTTCTTAAAAAATCTGATGGATTGTGGTGTAAAACTGATAAAGATGTTTCAGAGACATTTGCTCTTCATTTAAAAAATATATTTGAGCCATTTTCTTTTAATACAACAACACAACAAGAAGAAATTTTGGACTACTTAACAAGTCCGTTACAAATGGACTTTCCAATTAAATTTTTCACGCCAAATGAAGTGAAAAATGAAATAAAAATGCTTAATAAAAAGAAATGTCCTGGGTACGATCATGTTGACGCAAATGTTGCCAATCACTTAACTCGAAAATGTATTGTTTTTCTAACTACGCTTTTTAATTCAATCTTACGACTTAACCACTTTCCAACTCAATGGAAATGTGCGGAAATCATAATGATACAAAAACCTAACAAACCAGACAACTTAGCATCTTCATTTAGACCAATAAGTTTGCTTACAACTTTTTCCAAAATATTTGAAAAAATGTTTTTAAAAAGATTATCACCGATTTTAGAAGAAAGAAATATCATTCCTGAACATCAGTTTGGGTTTAGACACAAACACGGTACTCCTGAACAGATACATCGAATTGTGAATGTTATTAGAGATGCTCTTGAGAAAAAAAGATACTGCTCTGCGGTTTTTCTTGATATACAGCAAGCATTTGACAGGGTTTGGCATCAGGGGTTACTTTACAAAATAAAACAGTTTCTACCCGCACCCTATTATCAATTTTTTAAAAGTTATTTATCCAATCGACACTTTTATGTAAAAGTTAATGATGAAAGATCAGAACTTTACGAAATAAATGCTGGTATTCCACAAGGAAGTGTATTGGGTCCAATTTTATACACAATATACACATCAGATATGCCAACACTTGATAACGTATTAGTCGCAACATACGCAGACGATACTGCAATAATTGCCACAAGCGATTCTCCTGATGAAGCATCTTCACTTGTACAAAATGAGCTTGATGAACTTGACCAATGGCTAATGAAATGGAATGTAAAAGTAAATTCTGATAAATCCAACCACACAACATTTACGCTCAGACGCGGTGATTGTCCTGATGTATCCATAAACGGTAATTTAATTCCAAAAAGGGAAAATGTTAAATACTTAGGTATGATTCTTGATAGACGTCTTACCTGGAAAGCTCATATTAAAAGTAAACAGCAGCAACTTAAAATTAAAACAAAAAAGCTTTACTGGCTTATAGGTTCAAAATCCCAGCTAAGTCTAAATAATAAATTACGAGTATATAAAGTTATTATTATACCAGTCTGGACGTATGGGATCCAATTATGGGGTACCGCTAGTAATTCTAATATTGATATACTAGAAAGATATCAATCCAAAACACTGAGGCAAATTCTTGATGCACCATGGTATGTCAGAAATAATGTTATCAAACGAGATCTTTCTGTATCATCTGTTCGAGAGGAAATTAGATCTGTAAGTGAAAGATACTTGCAAAGACTGAGCAATCACGATAACCCAGTGGCGATCGCATTATTAGATAGCACCAACGAAACTAGAAGACTAAAACGAAGCCATATCTTAGATCTCCCATTCCGAAAATAAAACATGATGTTAATAAGTAAATATGTATTTACTTTTATGAACTGTTATTTACTCCTTTAAATTTATCTAATTTATTTTGTTTTTGTTATGTACCTCGCTGGAGTTACATAATCTCTGTGATATTTTTATTTTAACACATTTGCTTATTATTCTCGGATAGATTGTAAATAAAGAATGAATTATAAAAAAAAAAAAAAAAAAAAAAAAAAAATTTCTTTATGTAAGAAGTCAAAAGTTTCAGGTTAGGATTCGACAGCCTTAATCATACCGAATTTCGATACGACATTTTAAAAATTTTGAATTAGTTATTGGTGTGATTTACAAGATGGTTGCAGAGGTTCGAAAATATATTTTAAAAATAATTTACATAAAATTAATATATATTTTTAAATTTTTAATTTATAATACTTTATAAATATTATATTATAATAATTTATAAAAACTGGAAAATTACTTGTGCAGAATTTCTGAACACGAAAAATAGTTTGTGTATAGAGTACAATAGGTTTTTAACGCAAAAAAAGGTACAAAGGTACAAATTAAATCAGTTTTAAACGGTTTTTTAATAAAAAATGTAACCGAAACCAGTTTTTTTAAAAATCTGATTTTCCGAATTCGTTGGTTTCCATAATTGCGCCAAATGAGTGTTTTTTAATAAGAAATTAGGCACTGGCTTTTACAAGACGTTCGCCGCAACACGATTGAGTGACTGCATGTATTTTGTTTTTGTATTGCAAATATTTTGTAATTGTTTCGCGTTCGTGTGAAGAAAAACGTCATCTAAAAACAGGGTAGTAGCTATTTCAATAGTAAACTAAATTTGCAAAATATTTTGTGAAGAAATTTTTTGTGTGCATGTGCAGTTAAATTTTCGTAAAATGTTTAAAAAAATAAATATTGTGAAATGAGGAAAATATTGGTAAAACCATAAAGTATATGGTCTAACAATTTGTTTTCCAAAATGAATTAAAAAAAATTCATTTACAATTTTGCTGGTTCCTCCGGGACTCGAACCCGGGCCGCCAGATTGGCAGCCAACAGCTCTACCCACTGAGCTAACAAGATTTATAATAATTAATAGCTTAAAAAGTTAGTAAATGATAAATGGATAAAGGAGTTGGCTACTCAAATATGTCTGCACTGGCATAAGGTTTGATAAAAACAATTAGCCAACGTTGAGAAAACAAAAAAAATTTTTTTTCTTTAAAAAGAGCTTAACCAGGATCCAAAAAAATCAATTTTATATGAAAAAATATATTAAAAAGTATAAAAAAATACAATTTTTAATCACCATTTAAAATAAAAATTACTAAAATTGTGGAAATAATATTGAAAACGTTGTAAAAAAAAAAAAACAATAATCAATGCATATTTTTAAATTTTTAGTATATATTTTACGATTCTAAACACATATTTTATGTACATAAAACACGAATATAAAGGGTCCGCCAGCTAACGTTTTTTTTCAACTAGTGCTTATTTCGTTAATGGTAACACTTAGCTCATGTCTGATTTGACAGATAATTAGTTTTATCCTTCCGCTGAACGAATATGGTCCGTATGTTCGTTATCTTGTGAAAAAAGTGAAAGAAACTGGCATCCTCATCGATAAACCAAAGCGTGAAAAGCCAAAAACAGTGCGTACACCCGAGAATATTGCTGCTGTGGCAGAAAGTGTGCGTGAAGCGCCATCAACATCAATTCACCGTCGTTCTCAACAATTGAACATTTCGGAGACATCATTGAGACGAATTTTGCATAAAGACCTTGGTATGACGCCATACAAAGTCCAATTGGTTCAGGAGTTCAACAAAAAAAAAGTTATTTGGCGGACCCTTTATATGCATAAACTTCCGAGTCCTAGTCATTGCATTACATGTAGGAACAGTGCTGCCAACCCAATTTGATCAAAAATCGTCAAATTTTGTTGAAAAAATCTTAAAAATCGTCATTTTGAGAATGAGAAATCGTCAAAAAAATCGTCATTCCGAAAACTCCTTATATTTCAATAAAAAAAAATAGAAATTTTACTCACAACTTCGTTTTCATCACTTTATTTGTAATTATTTCACAGTTTTAATGTTCTTTTTTTATTAGTTCCTTTACAAACGACTCTGAGTCTTAAAAACACAACTCCCAATACTCATTTCGGGGAATGGAATTTTAAAATCACTGACCTATTTTAAAATCTGCAAAATTCCTTTAGTTTTAAAATTTTTTCCCGATATTTGGTTTCATAAAATTCGGGCATACAATAAAGAGGGAAATAAAGAAAAATATTTATGTACCAAGAATCAGATATGTAGAAAATCACTCTTTTTTTATCAGTGATTTTGAAGCTAAATAATTTAAATTATTTAAAAATAAAGATTTTGGATTTGCCTTTGTAAAATATATAAAAAAATACATTAGAATTTCGTTATTTTTTAAATAAAATTAAAATAAAAAAAATCACATTTTCCTTAGATGTTTTATATAAAAAGAAACTTGATTACATTTTGTCAGTAAATTTTATAGAAATAAATTTAAAAATTCTATAAAAATTGCAAATTTTTATAAATCGTCATTTTCCATATAATAAATTTTGTGAAATCTTCAATCGTCATTTTAACATATTTCACTTCAAAAATCGTCAAAATGGAGACAAATCGTCAAAGTTTGCAGCGCTGTGTAGGAAGCAAAAATCACATTTGATGTCTCTCTCTCTGATTTATCTCCATAAAAATCTTTTTAAAATACTTTTGTTTGTACGAACATTTTTTATTACAATAACACTTTTAAAACATATATTTATTCCCTACAGGGTATAATAATCCCGCGAAATCTCAGTAATGGGCTCTCATTACCAGTATCTAAATAAAAAGCAGTAGTATTAGGGCCAATTGCATATAATTCGACTTCAAAGCTTATTATTTTTGTTCGACGAGTTCGTTTTTATAAGTAGTTTTACATATGTGCTTTATGGCAAATCGCACAAAATTTGTACACTCGCTTATCCGCTGCATTACAAAAAAAAAAAATTAAAAATAGGTGGCTACCAAAATAATTAGTCATTCTAATGTGATTACAAGGTTTTAAATAATAAGGCTTGCCCATATACTTATCAGTAACTAAAAAATAAGTAGTTGACAAAAAGACATTATATTTGTAATAAAATAATGACTGCTTATAAAAATGACTTCATCAAACAAAAATAACTGGCACTTACACCAAATTATAATATGTTCGGATATTTATTTTTATTATATAACCACTTAAGTGGCAATGTAAGATTTTGGTGGGAAGTTAATGTTTGAAACATTAAAAAATGTTGGACCTAGACCCCCTTTTTCATTAGATATATCCGTTCGTCAGTATGTCCATGTATTACTGTTATCATGCTACAGATATCATATATTAAGATATTTTGATTTTGATCTAGTGGCCATATAGATGTAACGGCCACAAAAACGGTTTTTTTTAATCTACACTTTAGATTCTACGCTTAACATCAGGTAAAACTGAAATTTTGTATTCAAATTTTAACGAATTTGTATTTCGGCTCCAGATACTACCTGACTTTTAACAAAGAATTAAAAGGCTTAATTCTATAATTCTATTTTCTAAAATGAATGAAATTTTACTCAAATTTCATTCCAAAATAGCATTCAGCAGGAATGAATTCTTAGCTAAATTCACAAAAGCTTTAAATAATATAAATGAATTTTATTTTGAATGAATTCTTTCTTGAATGATTCAAAATTGTCTTAATTCATTCAGTAAAAGGGTGAATGAAGACGGAATTGATTTCATTCATTTAGTCAACTGATTAATTTAACTGTCATAATTTAACTGAAATATTTACATAAAACAAAAGCAAATTACTTATAAGTAGTTTACAACAAAAAAAAAAAAAACTCATTTTATGCTTTTTTATTGGTTGTGTGTTACGTTTTAATTTGTGTGTTTATGTCAAACTTCTTTGTATTAAATGAATGATACAGTACTTTTCGTTTACAGTCACATCGCTTATAGTCCATTTTTACACTTTTACTGTCATCTAAAATCAAATTGCATACAAAATATTTAGGATATAGTCCATTCACGATATAATCACATTTGGCTTATATGCCACTAAACTCTGGCTACTAAAAGTAAATTTATATGCAAATAATTTAAGTTATAGTCACAATACAGAAAATTTATAATATAATTGTAAAATCTTGAATTTTTTTCGGTTTAAAATTTTTCAAAAATTTAAGAGGCTAAAATAAAAATTGGAACAAGCAAACTGAGCTGAATCGTTTTAAACATCGTTTTTATATTCCAAATTTTCCACCTGTTATAATAATAAATAAATTGCATATAGTCACATTTTATGATGACTATATCACAATTTATTTATAGGCAACAAAATGGCATATAAAAAAACTAGCGATATAGTCACATTAGCGATATAGTCCACAAGAGTTGGCAACCCTGTTGTGTAAAAGTCGAATTATTTTGTGCTCTCACAGTAATATTTTTAAAATTCTTTAAATAAATTTAAAAAACACTTTTTGAACTATCCAGTGAATACCGTGTAATAAAACAAAATATAAGTTATATGAATTACATCAAGTATGCCATCAACTAGACCATTGAGCCTTAGAAAAAACAAGAAAATAATTTGTGATCAATGTAATTTACAAGTACAAGAAGAAGATGAAAGCATTCAATGTGACAAGTGCTCAAAAACTTTCCACGACATATGTACTTCGTTGGATAAACGTCAATATGTTCAACTATTGCAAAATGAGCAAGATGAGTACATTTGTCATATTTGTGACGAAAGTGGTGGAAACCTGAAAAATGAATTAAGTGTAATCAAAACACAGCTTAGCAAATTAAATCAGCTGGATGGTTTACAACAAACAATGCAGTTTATGTCAAAACAATTTGACGAAATACTTAAGGGTATAGCCGATAACAAAAAAAAGTTAGAGGCTGTACAAAAAGAAAATAAAAATTTAAGAAATGAAATTTCAGATTTAAAAACTTCTTTGAAAATTTTGAATGATCAAAGGGTAAAAAACGATTGTATCATTAATGGTATAGAATGCGAGGAGGGATCAGATGCTGTTGAAACTCTAGTTAAACTAATGGAAGATGTTGGTGTAAATATAGAGGCGAAAGAAATAGATGAAGCATATTTTTTGAAGAAAGGAAATAAAAATAATAATAAAAACAAACCAGATAAAGAAAAGAAAACTATGGTAGTGAAGTTTAACTCTAAAAGGTCAAAGCAAATGGTAATGTCGTCAAAGCCAAAACTGAAAGAAAATGATAAGTCTGTTTTTATACATGACTTTTTGAGTAAAGAAACTCTTACTTTACTGAATTATGCTAGAAGCCTTAAAAATGTTGGTTATCGTAGAGTTTACGGTATGGCTGGCAAAGTTTTCGTTAAAAAAAGCGAATTATCAAAACCAAAATTAATTAAAAATATAGAAGATATAGATAGTTTGTTATTAGATGCAACCGTAAGTAAAAATAGAAGATCTATTCGCCATAACGCTGATAATTTAAAAATTCCTGATGATAGTGACGATGAAACCCGTTCATCGTTTTTGTCGCCTGCTTAAAAAATATAAAACATTTAGGTTCGCATAAAATTTTGTATATTTTGTATATAATATAAATCATTATGAATTCAAATCAATATTTTCATTCTTTTTTATCATATGAAAAGTACATAGAAACACAATGTAAATCTTATTTATCTATTGTCTGTGTAAATGTCAGAAGCATTTCATCTGTTATTAAATTTAATAAATTTAAAGCTTTAATTACTAAATTTCCTAAACTACCTGATATAATTTGTATTCAGGAAACTTGGTTCGAAAATAAACTGATTCAACTTTATGATATACCAGGTTATAGCTCTGTTCACTGCTGTAGATTAGATGGTTATGGAGGAACGTCTATATATGTTCGGGAGAATATATTATATTCTATTGAAACTTGTAAGAGTGAAGATTTTATTGAATCAATAATACTTTCTATACATAGCCAAAAAGTATCAGGAAACCCAATTAAACTAGTTTCCATGTATAGATCGCAGAAATGTACATTTAATAAGTTTTTAGAATATCTCGATAATAATCTTAATAGCTTAAATCAAAGTCCATGTATTTTTGTTGGTGATACAAATGTTGACTTTTTAGGGAATCCTTTGGCTCATGATTTAACTGATGTTCTTCATAGTTATGATTTTAGGAATTGTCATACTCTTGTAACCCGACCTAGCAGTGGAACGTCAATTGACAACGTATTTAGTAACGTACATACTAGCTTTCATATTGATTCGATTGAGTGCAATCTGACTGACCATAACCTGATTAATATCAGGTTAGATTCGCCATTAAAAGCACAGGATTTTACCGAAATCGTTCGTTTAAATTGCAATTACGAGTTGGTTAAAGGAAACCTTGATCGTAATTTGTCAGCGTCAAGTTTAACTGGGAATCCTAATATTGACACTGATTTTTTAATAAACTGTTTAACAAATGCTATTTCAAGTTCAACAGTGGTTACTAAAAAGAAAATACCCTTAAAGTACGAAATAACGCCTTGGATTAACGGAAATTTACAAGCTCTTATCGAGTACAAAAATAATCTTCTGAAAATAAGAAGAAAAAATCGAAATAAAAGTAATATTGAATTTTGCATAAAGAGAATTAGTAAAACGATAAAAATATCCATTAAAAAATGCATGATTAACTATTATCATGATAATTTGTGTAAAATACAAGAAGAACCCAGAAAGTGTTGGCAGTTTTTGAATCGAACTTTGGGAAGAAGCTCAAAATCAAAAATAAACTTAAGCAACGATGTAGGTGAAGTTATTGAAAAAGATGATGATAAAGCAGATGCTTTTAACCAATATTTTTTTGACTCTGTTAAAAACTTAAAGGCGCAAATTGAATGTGGTTTAAACGATGATTGTGACAATCTTCGAAGTTTAAGGTGTACTCGCAAACATTTTTACTTTACTAATACTACTGAAAATGAGATTTATAATTTAATTTCACAATTGGAGCTTAATAAAAGTCCTGGAAGTGATGGTTTGACATCAAAATGTATTTTTGAATGTAAAGACATAGTAGCGCCATTATTAGCTAAAATTTTCAACTCTACAATTTCATGTTCATTTTATCCTGATATATTAAAGGTCCATAAAGTTATACCGATTCCTAAAGAAATACATTCGAATACAGTTGATAAATTCAGACCTGTAGCGGTTTTATCTGTTATAGACAAAATTTTTGAAAAAATTTTACATTTGCAACTATCAACGTTTCTGGAGGAGGAGAATTTAATATATCCAAATCAATATGGTTTTAGGAAAGGATGTGGTACTGATGAGGCTGTAATAAATGTGGTGAATTATGTCTGTGATGGTTTAGATAAAGGTTTCTCTACTATTGGAGGTATATTTTACGATTTTACAAAAGCGTTTGACTTGGTAGATCACTCAATAATGGTAAAAAAACTTAAATTTTATGGTGTAAGAGGTAAAGAATTAGCACTTTTTAAAAGCTATTTAGACAGCCGAAAGCAATATGTTCAGATAAACGACAGTAAAAGTGCAATTCGTAATGTGGAGTGTGGAGTCCCTCAGGGGAGTGTCTTAGGTCCCCTTTTATTTAATATATATCTTAATGATATCAATAACCTCGGACTTACTGGGAAAATTTTTATATATGCCGATGATTTGTGTATTCTTTATCCGTATAAGGAAGAGTTAATGTTCAAAATATTTGCTGAACGTGATGCGGCTTTAATTTCAGAGTTTGCCAGATTAAATAAATTGGTAATAAATCCCAACAAGACCAAACTCTTAAGATTTAGACCTCAACCAAATCGAAATCGAAACAGGAGTACAATTTTTGTGGATGGAAATGAAATTGTAGAAGTTGACTCCATAAAGTATTTGGGAGTTATTCTTCAAAATAATTTGTCATGGCACCAACATATTCAACATGTGCGTTCTAAAACATCATCTGCGCTTGGAATCTTATGTAAACTTAGATACAAACTGGATGAGAAAACTAAATATATAATTTTCCAAGCTTTAGTTCAGAGTCATCTCAACTATCTAACGCTTATTTATGGCTATAGAGGAAATTCTGATCTAAAATCATTACAAATCATTCAAAATAAATCATTAAAAGCTGTTTTTAATCTACCACATTTGTTTCCCACAGTATCACTATATAAGGATGTTGCTCAAAAAGTTTTACCAATATATGGACTGTTTAAATTACAGTTGTTGCTTTACATTTATAAAGTCGTGCATAACGTTGGTCATCATACAATCAGCTTTATAACGAATCAAAATGCTTTTAATACAAGGAACAATTCTAACCTAAGAACTGCTAGATGTAGGCTAGAAGTGACCAAGCAAAGAATAGAATATATCGGTAGTATGGAATACAATAATTTACCTCAACGTTTAAAAGATTGTGTATCAATTTCTTCATTTAAAAATAGACTAAAAGAATATTTACTACAAAATATTGAAATGCTTTTGATATAAATAATAACATTATATAAAACTTTGTTAAATTTATAAACATATCTATACTTTTTTTTTTTTTTTTTTATAAATTTTACTATAAAATTAGTTAAATGGATCTCATTGCCAACTTTGTCTCAACAATGCCCTAGAGGCGCTGAGACTCTATTATTTTAAGAATTAAATTTTGTAAAAATGAATTTAAATAAATAAAAAAAAAAAAAAAAAAAAAAAAACTTGTGTGCAACTAAGAGATGTGACTATAAGCGAAAAGTACTGTACTAACATTTCTTCATTCAATTAGTTTAATATTGAATGCACATATAATTGAATTCAATCAAGTTAGGAATTCATACAATACCAATTTAAGCTTTTGAATGAAGCTTGTGAATGAGTTCTTTGGGAATGGATTAACGGAATGTTTTTTTTTTAATTCTGAATTTAATTTTTTGTGAATTAAGCTCAAATCGAATTGAGTCTTTCGAAGCTCTGACTTTTTACCGACTATATATTTTCACTCGTTAAAAAAATTTCAAAAATATTTCCTTAAAAATCGAATCGGATGTTTTACAAAATAATCAGAATAAATTCTGAAAATAAAATCAGCTTCTCAATAGACCATACAATAGACTTTCAGATACATTTTATTCAGAATTGTTAAAAAATTGTTCCGAAAAATACAGTAAGGGCATGTAAAACCAAAAATATATGATTTCTTTATAATATAACCACACCTATTTCGCCTACCATTTTGTGAGCTAAATACAAAAATATAGTTTTCCACGCCGCGTTTAGTGGAACGGTTACATGAGTGAGTGACACAGTGTAAAAAATACCAAAAAATATCACAGCATCAAGACATAAAAATAAATTAGAACTAAAAGTGCAAAACCCTTTAGCGGTTTTGTTTATCCAATGGTTTACTTTCAATTCCCATTGGAATCATTGAGGCAAAAAGTTTTCTTGTTGCACAGTGTTATTTATTAAAAACAAAACACGAAAATAAAAAAATACAAAAATTATACAAGTATTTAATGCTGATATAAAGTTTGAAGTTGTGGTAAACAACATCAGGGGAAATACGCACGTTTTTACGCATATTTTCTATAAGGGAATGTTCCCTAATGTGGCCTGTTCTGTAAAGTGGACCTTTCCTTTTTTACCCTGTTGTTTTATAAATATTGTCAACTGTCATTAAGTTTAATTTCCAGTATCTATCTATTTTAAAAAAGTTTCGACCTGAACATTAATTATAATTTTTCATTAATATAAAAAGTGATTAACACGCCAATTTTAAAGTATTTTCCAAGTCGGATTTTTGTAAAGAGCTTTATTCACAATTTTAATAAAACTAAAATAAATTTTAATTTAAACACAAATTTTCGTCATTTTTACTACATTTCTCTGATATACATAGAGTCGAACTAGTTAAATCTGCCTGTTTAATAAACCGAGAAGACAAATTCGCCTTTTTGCCATTTAAAATCAAATTTACTTATTTTTTTTTATTATTAATTTTTTATATTATGCGATTTTTACTTTATATTTTTCCAAGGCAAAGACTGCTATGCCATATTATTTTTGATATTTGCAAAAAATGCTTGAAGTTATTTCCCTAAGGTTTTCTTAAAGTATAACTAAATACAAACGAAAGAAATTAATGTGAAACACCTCAACTGTATATTATTTTAGAAGATCTTTTTAATTTTAAATTAATTACCCAACTTATTTTTTAAATTTTGATAAAATACATTTCGGAACTTTTTCTAATAAAATATTTACAAATTTCTGTAAAAAATGTCTAAAAAAATCATGTACATATGTAACAAGAAATTTGTAAAACTAATTTGAAACTTATGTGGTTGTATAATTACTAAGCACTTCGATAATATTCCCCCAGTTTTTTTCTGTGTGTAGAAGAAAGTCGTCTTTTCGACTTTTTCATCAAAAGAAATTCGACTTTCAAAAAGTCGATTAGTCGATAATTCGAAAGTCGATTTATAGAACACTATTTCGGACATAGTAATTTTATGTGGAATTTATACACATAAAAAAATATAAAAGATGTGGATGTACTTCTCCAAAAAACGGACTCATTAAACATTTTCCCTTGTGTGAAAATATTTTTGACTTTAAATTCTTTCAAAGAACTTTAACCGATTTTTAGTGCGGATTTTTATTGATTAGTTTAATATAGTGCTGCCCTCCGTGGGATTGTTACATCCAAATTTTGGCCATTCAAGACATTTACGTGCCCACTCCTGTTATAGTTATAACAACCCAACAGCAAATACTAAAGCTGTCACTCGAATAAAAATTATTCGATAAATCGAACAAAAATAAAACTCGAACGATCAATTAAAGAAACAAGATTTTCGATTAACATATAATTCGAATAAATTTTACGACTAAACAAATAAAAAATTTCTATTAAAAATGATAATGGACAAAATAAAATCAAAACTCTATTGAAGAAATAACTGAAATTTTAAGACTTTTATTAATCGTTTTCCAATACACGGACTTTTTAATAACACAGTAAGTATGTGAAAATGCCACACCAAAACCCCGGGACACGTAAACTTAATTTTGGGTCGTAGAATCCGATTTAATAGGTTAGCTCTAAATGCAAAATTATTTCAATTTAAAGTTAGCATTGACTCAAGCTATTTTTTGAGTGAATTTCAAGTAAAAGACATAAAAATCTTTTTTGAAATGACTTTATTTATTGTTTATTTGTCTAAACTTCAGTCTAACAATGGTGACCGTAAATTTTTAGGAGGATACAATTCATTTGTATCTTAACAATCTTGACATTGTTGTTCTGTTACCCGATTGATAAATGTGGCCAACCGTTGGTTTGAGCGATCTCGCCACCGTTGGCATAACGTTGGTAATCCAAAAAATTTGGTGCTATTAAAATAGCTTAAATTAAATTAATTTTGAAAAATATGTATAATATAAAAACACATTTAAAAAGCTGCAATACAGTTCGGTCTTTGTCTTCTACATCATATTTCAATGTGTAAAATATAATAAAATAATAAAAAAAATAATGCTTCTAAACAATTGGTTGTAATATTGGTAAAAACAATATTGTCAACGAATTCTGCTGGTGGTACTGGCAAAACACATTCTTTGAAAACAAAAATAGCATTGGTTTGCCAGTACTATTTTTTTTTTTTTTTGGTACAGTTGGCAATTTCTACCTGGGTGCTTACGTTATTACTAGATATGTCACTAATAGTCAGTTACTATTCGGCATTCGGCTTTTTTTCCATGTTTTGACCATTCGACCGAATAGCGAATAATAGCACTATTCGGTAGAATTATTCGGTTAATCTTACAATTCATTTATATACAATCCGAAACGTCAGTGCAATTACCTTTGACTTATACTAAAATCTGTTAGTTCAGTGTCATATGGTTCGAATCTTTAAATTTCATTAGAAAACACCGTCTCAAAAGAGACGGACATCTTTGTTAGCTTTGAGTTTCGACATATTAACAGCAAATAAAGTAATTTCAAAAGAGATTTCGATATATTTTACTTAAAATACACTCAAAAAATCGCTTGAGTCAATGCAAATTTTAAATTGAAATAATGCTTTATTTTGAGCTAACCTATTCAAACGGAGTATACCACTGGATTCTACGAACCAAAATTAAGTTTACGTGTCCCGGGGTTTCGGTGTGTCTTTTTAAAAGTTGAAATTAAAAGTAAAAGGTAAATTTCAAGCTTGCAATATGATAAAGATAAAGTGATGTCGTGGAAATATAAAATGATTGTTGAAGTTTTAAACTAACAAAACTATAAAAAATGTTACTATTGTAAGGTTTTTTCCAAAATTGTTGTTCTTTATTTTGTGAAAAAATTTATAATAATCAAATTAATAATTTTGAAAGGTAGAACAGTTTAACAAACACAAACTATATTTTTATAAAAATCAAAGTTGACGGCAGGTTGTTAGTATTGCAAGTAGTTATTCTAACAACTCTGCCATCCTGGCTTTTGATCGACCCGATCAATATCAAAATCATGGTAATGTCGCTTTTATTATTCAGTATATCCACTTCACGCTGTAGTAACATTAATTCACATTGCTTTTGCAGTTTCCTAATAGCAATGTCTAGCGAATCTTCGCAGTAGACAGGAGCAGCAGGTTGAACAGAACCGGTGGATTGCACAAAATTGGAAGATTGACCAGGAGCATCAGGTTGATTTAAAGCAAGAGTATGGATGGAAGCAGAAGGTTGATTTAACGTAGTAGACTTACCAAAAAAAATGAATTGACTGGAGGCAGTAGTTTCAACGGAAGCTGAGTGTTGATAAAAAGTATTAGACTGACCAAATATAGCAGGTTGATTGGAGACAGCAGTTTGAACGGAAGCACATGGTTGAATAAGTACAGAAGATTGACCAAATTGATCCAAAGTTGAAAAAGAAGCAGCAGATTTATTGTAAGTAGCAGATTGAACTGATGCCGTTGGTTGAATTAGATTAGAAGATTGACAATACCGTGGTAAAGTGGAAATAGAAGCAGCAGATTGAGCAGAAGACGTAAGCTGAACTGAACAAGAAGTTTGTACATCCGACTGGACTGTAGATGCAGCATGAACTGAAGCATAATATTGTGAACCAGATACAGAGAATTCTTCTACAGTATTAGGTATTTCAGTAGGATTTATGCCTGATCCATTTTCTCCCATGATATCACCAGAGTTCATCATTTCATACAATTGCCGTAGCTGAACTATAGTTGCACTTTCAGGAAATTTAATTCCTCCATTATTTAAAGCTATCACGAGATCTTGGTGTGTTAAATTGCTTTTCGGCATTTTAAGTTTCAAAATTCAGTATATTCTTTGAATTAATCCCACTTCTGATAAGTTGTAAGGTTTTTTCCAAAATTGTTGTTCTATATTTTGTGAAAAATTTTATAATAATCAAATTGAAATACTATTGAAAGGTAGAACAATTTAACAAACACAAACTATATTTTTATAAAAATCAAAGTTGACGGCAGGTTGTTAGTATTGCAAGTAGTTATTCTAACACTATATTACAACTATGGCACGTTAAAACTTAAAATGTGAATTACATTAATGTTATTTCTACGAAGACTAAAATAAGATCTTAACAGCTCGATATACTAAAACTATCGCCGATGTTTAAATTTATTTTCATCGGGATAAACATTAATTGTATTTATAGTAATTAAATGTGCTAAAGTCCCAAAACTTATTTAACAAATTGTGAAAAACAATCTGCTGTAGGCGTGTCCCTATCCGGATTTCATTCCTGCCCAAGGAAATCTTCAGGGGACTTTGTTATTAGAATTTCTAGAGATATTTGTTATGTTGAATCACAAACTCAATGAGAATTTCTTGTCCTCGTCTAGGAGCGAGATTCAAAATTTAAAATATCAAATATCAACTTTTCAACGATTTTCAAAACTGTAATTATTTCATCACAAGATAATGCCAAATATTGTATGATTGTGAAATATTTTGGAGTTACTGTAGTCTAAAATTATTGTATTTGAGAATTGGTATTGTTGTAGTATTCAAATTGATACCAAAGGTCTTAAAATTTTGGGTTGATAGGGTAAAATACTTTAAATTTAAGTATTTTTAAAATTGTTTTTATTCGTTATTCGTTCGATTAAATGAATAATTTTTAAAAATGAATCGTTTGATGGTTCGATCAAAAATTGGTCGTTTTTTTTAAGAAGCAACACTAAGGAAATTTTTCCTATTTATTACTGTGTTGCTTGGAAGCGTGCGGAAAGATGCAGAGCTTCAAGCATGGCAACACTGTTATTACGCGAAATGATAAGTCTAAAAACAGTTGTTGCTCGCCAATTGATGGATAGTTGGCAAACTTATTGAAGCTTTTCGTTCATAGCCCTAATTCATTATTTTACTTCGGTGGGGTTAATTGCTATGGAAACACCGAAGGCGGGCGCAGCGATACATATGAGGGATAGAAAACTCATATATATATTTTTTTTTAATCGATGTTGTCTCCGCCGGGAATCGAAAACGGTGCCATCTGTGTTACAGTTCAACGCGCTAACCATTACACCACAACGCCCACAGAAAGTATGGGCATGAGACTTGTGTCTGAAGATTTCAAAATACACATTTGAATTAAATTGTCTTCAAAACGTTTTTGAAAAGTTGAAACAAAAATACTTGTTAAAAAATTGTTAAATTAAAGTATTTTTTTTTTAATTAAAAAGAATTAGGGCACATACAATTCGATCTGGCCAAATAAAAGACATGTTTTTTTGTTTCCAATAAATTAAAAAAAGGGGATAAACTTTTGTCAGTATATAGTAAAAAAAACGCAAACAAAAACTAAATAAATTAAATTTTAAAGTAAAATTTTTGTAGATTAGCCAATTGTTTATACTTAAATAAACAAATATTTCACAATAATAAATTTGTGCTGTTATTTGAAAGTCAAATTTGCTTAAAATAACAGTAAGTAATGACAGTATAAAATATTCGGCATTAAACTACAAAAAAAAAAATATCAATGAATTTTAAAAGTTAATTTGTAGTTAAAATAACAGTTTTAATACGGCTGAATAACTGCCAGTAAATTCTCATCATTGTCTAACCATTTGTATATATTTTCCCACCTAAATACTCATGATCATAAGAGTTATTTTTTAAATAAAAAATTTAAATTGTTTAGATTAGTCATTTAATATATAAATAATTAAACAGTTCACCTTAAAAGAAAAACAATCTTTGTTTGCTAATTAAAGTTTGCTATAAAAAAATACAATAAAATATGCTATAAAATCGTCATGATGATGACGCACACGCACATAGGCTATTTCAAAAACTTGTGTAGTTTTTGAATTTTATTATAAGTTTTTTCAAAGCATTTTAGCTCTTAATAATATATTTTTTTTTAGATCGTATATACCATGGATGGTAACCGATTCGATGCGGATATCGGTAAGGGTAACGGGTTTTTCTTTTATTTCGGTAACGGTATTTTAGGGGTAACGCTATTTCATTTATTTCGTTAACGGATTTTTAGCGTTAACAGTATTTTACTTATTTCGGTAACGGCATTTTAGTTATTTCGGTAACAGTATTTTAAGGGTAACGTTATTTTAGGTATTCAGGTAATGTCAATGCACACAAACACAGAAAAACTTAGCTATTTACTGAATTTCGGTAACTACCGCTCAAATTTGGTAATAACGAATTTCAATCGCTTGGTACAATTGAAAATCAGTTTTCACAACTAAGTTCGGTTAATTCAATTGAATTTTAGTTGCAACACCAAAAATATTCAGAAATCGAATGTATATATCGTTGTACTAACTGAAGTTACCATTGAAATACACATTTAAATATTTTCAGACCCATTATGCACAAATTCCAATAACTGACTAGTTTATGATCAAACTTTGTGAAAATATAAGGTGGCGCAAAAGTAATCCTCCTATCAGAAAATGCTATACATAATAAATACATAATAAAAAAAACACATCGGAAGGTTATTTTTGAGCCACCTTATATATACAGTAAAAATTCGATAATCCGAATAATTGATTGCAGACCCCAATCCGGATTAGCGAATGTATGTATTTTTTAAAAATTATAATAATTCATAGCATAAAAACATAAATATTAATTTGTGCAGTTCAGTTAAAATAAAAAAGTACCAATTTACACACATACTTAACAATAAATAATATTAATTTCGTTTGACAAAGTAATAGTGGAATCACTATTGACAAAATAGTGGAATCACCAACCCCATATTTGTCAGTCAACACCCTTCCACTCATACCTCTACTAAGTTCTTCAACAATTTTTACTTTATCTAAAATAAAGTCTTGTGTGCTCTCTTCACTGAAGGCATCTTGCATCAATACTAAATTAAAAACGCATGTGCAAACATACTCATCACACAATTCTAACTGTATTTTTCAAAGCATGCTGTGATTTAAATAAAAATATAAATAAAAACGGCTGTTATTCAATCCGGACTATAGAGTTTCAATCAATCCGGATTATAGAATACGCAATGATTGTATTTTTCAAAGCATGCTGCGATTTGAATAAGAAAATAAATAAAAACGGGTTTTATTCAATCCGGACTATAGAGCTGCAATTAATCCGGATTATAGAATACGCAATGAGCTGCAAAATGCTGTCCGGATTACCGAATATTCCGGATTAGTGGAGTCCGGATTATCGAATTTACACTGTATATTTAAAGGTATTTTGCTCTTCAGTTTTTGTCAGATTATTTCGGTGACGGTATTTCAAGGATAACGCTTTTTCAAATATTTCGTTAACGGTATTTTAGCGATAACATTATTTTAGTTATTTCGGTGTATATTAAGGATATTGATATTTTGAATCTATAACGGTATTTTAGCGGTATTGACTGCCATCCGTGGTATATAGGAAATTAACAAATTTAAATAAAATAAACAAATATACAGATTTTTTTAAATATTGCTACACAATTTTTTATAAATAATATGGTTTACACGGTGCTACAAAAAAAATAGTTTGCAATCACTTTTCAAGTGAATTAAAAGGAAAGTATCCCAACTGATACACTCCTAAAGTAGTTAAAACCGGTGTCCGAATTATTCGATAAATCGGTTTTTTTCTATTTTTCCGGTTTTTTAAACCTGGTTTTTCAAAAATAGCGATTTTTGAGTTATTCGAGAAACTGGGTTTTTCGTCGCGAATTATTCGGCATTTTCGAAATATTTTGCAATCTGAAAATTTCAGCGGAATATGAACTTTTTTTGGAATAATTTGCAAGGATTCTCTTAATTTTAAATGCTAGCGAGTATAAAATCCTGAGAAGACAAATTTGCGTTGTTCCGTTTTGTTGCTTTTTACCCATCTGTGCTTTTGTTTCTGAGCTCAAAAACATTTTGTTACTCTCATAAAACATTTTCCAAGTTCTTTAATATTTTTTTTTACAATATTTCTAAGCTATAAACACATTGAATTTGGCTTATTTGTCTTCTCTGATATTGACTGTAAAGTCTATAAAAGATTTCGCTTCAAAAGGCTTCCTACCAGGTCAGCTACCAAATTCAATAAAAGGGATTGAGAATCTTTATTTTTTTTTTATTTTTTTTTTTTTTATTTGGACAATTTAGTTATTAATTACACAATTCCACATTTAGTCCAAATTGGTTGGTGTCCCATCCTTCATGTGGACCAAATATAATTGTACTACTTTAATTTTATCTAATTTCTTTTATTTAGCGCCGACATTTAAAATTTTAATGAAAATTTGGATTTAATTATTGAAGCTTTTGTTCACAAGAATTTCTTAAAATTAATGAAAAGCTTCATACTTTTTATGAAATTTGTTTTTTAATGATACTCTTTTAAATGAAAGTTTTAATGAAACTTCTTTTTTAAACTATTAATAAATTAAATGAAGTTTTCATAAAATTTTATGAAAACTTGCATTAAATTAATAAAAAGATTCAATGGACGAGTTCCAGTGCAACGTCATTAATGCAAAAATTCATTAATATTATGTAGATAATTCTCTCTGTGTACAAACATTTTCAGATATCAGCAATACAAATCGATTTATAAAAACCGGAAAACCCGATTATTCCATCCGGTTTTGAATTTATAAAACCGAAAACCGGTTTTTAAAAAATACCGCTTTTTATGTATTTGAAAACCGGGGTTTTTCTTAGGTCAAATACTTGACAACTCTATAAACTCTGATTTCAATGTAATTCGGGTATTTTGTAAAGAAAAAAAATCTAAGATCGACCGGTTTTTCCTCAATTTCCATATCGATGGTTTAGGGGTTAAAATTGGGGTCAATATATGTATACCCACATATTTCAAAAGTTTTCCTCAAAGGCTCTAACTTACATATTTATTTTTTACAGCAGAAGCAAAAAACCTTCACAGAACTTTAAACAATATCGTTATAATACCGAAGCTGATAGTTTAAATCATAGAACCAAAAATGTGGAGAAATGTAGCTGGATGTAGTGCATCATAATCACTGTGAACTCTTTAATTATTTACAGGGCAACCAAAAATCACGAAAAAGAAAAACCCATTCGAATTTTATTCATAAAATTTATAGTCGTAGAGTTAAATTATTAAAATAGAGCCTCGTAAAAAGACTGTAAAAATAATATTTGTCAACAATGACTTGTATTCAACACAAAATACCTTAAAAAACTGCCCAGGCAGAAAAATACACTCGGCACAGTGTCGGCAAAGCGTCGGCGACGGTCGGTTATGCATTGGCAGAACAATCTTGACATTGTTGTTCTGTGACCAACCGTTGGTTTGAGCGATCTCGCCACCGTTGGCATAACGTTGGTAATCCAAAAAATTTGGTGCTATTAAAATAGCTTAAATTAAATTAATTTTGAAAAATATTTATAATAAAACACATTTAAAAAGCTGCAATACAGTTCGGTCTTTGTCTTTTACATCATATTTAATTGTGTGAAATATATTAAAATAATAAAAAAAATAATGTTTCTAAATAATTGGTTGTAATATTGGTAAAAACAATATTGTCAACGAATTCTGCTGGTGGTACTGGCAAAACAAATGCTTTGAAAACAAAAATAGCAGTTTTTTTTTTTGGTACAGTTGGCAATTTCTACCTGGGTGCTTACGTTATTACTAGAGATGTCACTAATAGTCAGTAACTATTCTTCATTCGGTTTTTTTTACCATGTTTTGACCATTCGACCGAATAGCGAATAATAGCACTATTCGGTAGAATTATTCGGTTAATCTTTTTTTTTCATATAAAAAATTAGGAAAAATCTAGTTTTTTATAAAACTTTTCTCTTTAAAATGTCAATGCTGCTTATATTGATTTAAGAAGATTTTTTATCATAAAAAGTATTACGGTTCTGTTTAATGTCGTCTATATCTAAGGTACAATGTACTTGTATATCATAATTTATATGAAAATGAATATAAGAACTACTGTGCAAGAATTCGGTATTCGAATACACTATTTGTTATATCTCTAGTTATCACACAAACAAGGTATAATTAAAAATAGTCGTTTCAAATTACATAAAATCGTTTCTAAAATTTTATGAAGTTATATATAATTTGATACAATTGTTGAGAAAAACTAGAAACTGTTTTATCGACTCTTATCCAATAATATTAAATTATGTATAATTCGATACAATTAGCTACAAATTTGTACAACTTGATTAGATACAATTTCATCCGAATTTTGTCCGCTTAAAAATTTTTATTGGAAAAAAATTCGGATGAAATTGTATCTAATATACATCAAATTGTACAACTGTGAATATAATTGCAACGAATTTGATACAATTTGATGTATTTTGGATACAATTATATGCTCTCATTTTTTGGATCAAATTTGATATCATTGCATATCTAATTCATATATAACTTGAAGTCGTCACATATGAATTTTTTTTACTTGGGTTAAAGAAAAAAAAAATTCCCTGTATGTATAGAAAAAGTACCATAACTTAGTCAATTTTCAACCGATTCAAAAAAATGAAGGCTCATTTTACTCAAGAAAACACTAACTTTATAAATATTGTTGAAAAAACTAAAAACAAAAATCTGAAAATTTTAATTATTATTAAAAAATTTCTACATATTTATATTATTAATAAGCAATTTTTGTTTAAATGCCGTTACAAAATTCAAAATCGATTCAAAAATTACCGAGTTACAGTTACTTTAAATACACTAGTCAAAAATAATACTCTTATCCCGTTATCTCGAAAATTTTAGGATATTTTGCAACATCTCAAACCGGATTTGTAATACACTTAGCTAGACCTACAACCTACGCTAGGTCATTTGACGAGTGATTTTTCTGTGTAGCATAGTGTTATTACCAACAATTTCATAAGCATTTATTAAATCAACTATTAATTTTAATTTTTAATTTGTTTCTTTTTAGAGTCTTGAGTGAGTCTTGTTTTTTTAAATTTATTTTTACCTTTAAAAGGTCAAATTTAATGAGTTTATGCTTAAAACCACAAAACTTAATACAGAACATTAATACCAAAGTTTTGATCGATTTCCAGCATATATAAATGTTGTTACTATGTACTTTACCTCGTACTTGTTAAGCGATTTTGTTTAAAATTTAAGTCATGTTAAATAACGCAACTTCTCCCTTATTAACCTTTATTTTCAGTTTTAAATGTTGTTTCTGTTTATTTTTCTGTTCGGCCTTTAATATTTGAATACGTTGTTTTTTGAGTTGTACTTTTGAAGTTGAATACTTTAAAGTCTATTTGAAATGCAAACAAATATTCATGTACAATAGAGTGGGTCGAGTTATAAAAATGTAAATATGATTCTAAAATTTAGTCACTCCTGAAAAGTTGTGAAAAAATATTCGAAATCGGGAAATATAATATAACAAATAAATCAGTTAAAATCTTCTGTTTCGCATTGCATTCCGAGTTCCGAAAAATTCACCAATTTTTTACTAATTTAATTTATATTGTTTGATACATCTATTCTACAACTGAACATAAATATTTCAACATTTTTAAAAATGTTTGGAAAGTTTTGAAAATATGGAACTTGTGTTTGTAATGAAAATCATTAGTTTAGATATTTTAATTCAAACCGATTTTCAAAATTTGATTTTAATCCGATTTGGTAAATCTTTCCACAACTTTTCTGCACTCAAAAAAGTTTTACAGTAGAATATACCGAAAATGACAGTTAAAACAACTGTCATTTCCGTTAAATAGACGACAAAGTTAATTACCGTTAAAATAACTAAAAATGTGGATGTTTTTAGCTGTTGAAAAACAACTAACATATATATAGTAAAAAAACAACTAACAATGTCGTAAAAACAACTGACAATTGTTTACTAAAAAAATTTTGAAACAACTGTTACAATTGGTAAAAGCTGCTGTTTTTAGAAGTTATTTTTTCAGTATTTTAAAAATATTTTTTCTTTCAATTACAATAAAAATTTTTATTTCCTACATCCTGCATTTTAAACGGTACTCCAGTTATGACGTTTTTATGCATTGGAGATACAACGAAATTTTCTAAATATTATTTGCAAACTCTGAATATAACAATAATATCAATTATAAATTAAACGGGAATTTCTAAAAACTCGACATAATCTTATATTTTTAATTAACTGTTTACTGCAAAATTACTGTTTTTGGTAGTTAGTTATTAAAATACTAAAATAACTTCTTCAAACAAAAAAGTAACGGTCATTTTCTTTAGTTGTGTTTTTTATATAAGTGTCATAATAGTTGTTTTGTGTTATTTTATATAAAAACAACTGTAATTGCTTACAACTGTAATTGATTACTATACAAACAATTGTCATGTAGTAACTGTAAAACTTTTTTGAGTGTACATCTGTAGAACTGGGGAGTTGACATTTTTTTACTTTCGGCCCACTCTAATGTTCAATGAATTGGTGCTATTGTTACCGCTCGTATTGCATGTGGTAAATTAAGGCAGGAAGGTCAAGTAACACCTTAATATTAAAAATTATTCAAATACACTGTGGAGCAAAACTGAGCCAATGTGTTAAAAATATAAACTCAACATGTATTTATTCTCCATTTTTTTTTTGGAAAAACTAATCTTATTAGGTATAAAGGTATTTTGTCCATTTCATAATCATAGAAGTCCAACCTGTTGGCCCCCTATATCTTCCACAATCTCAAATTGTATCAGAGAAGGTAAGTAAGTAAGCCAATACTTTTGCACCAAGAACTCGATGATTTAGAAACTGTACTTTTGTTATAGAACTAAGAACTTTTTTGCTATATAATAGTTATGTATTTAAGAAAATTAGATTAATACACATTAGATTCGTTTTTCCAAAAAGATTTGGAGAATAAATACATCCTAAATACATCATTGAAAAATTTTCTCACTTTTGCTCCACAGTGTATGTACAATGTTAAACAAGTTCGTAAATTTCAATTGAAATCCCCAAAAACCCTAAATATATCTAAATATTTTCTCCAAACTTTTTTGAAAGAAGTATTTAAACTAACGTTTCCGAATTGGTTAATACAAAATGAAATTACTTAAAATTACAGTTGAAATGACTACAAATGTAGCCAAAAAGGCGATGACTGTATTTGTGATAAAAATTACTAACCATGTAGTCATTTTTAACTATTGATAAAAACAACTACAATAGTAGTAAAAGGGACTAATGAAGTGGCCAAAAACAACTAACCTTAAATGAATGCATAAACCACAAAAACGAGCAACAAAACAATAAAAGCAATGAACATAAAACGAATACATGAGTCCTACTACTGTTTTTAACAGTTATTTTTTCGGTGCTTTAAAAATATTTATTAATAAAAAAATACATTTTTTATTTTTATTACAATACAAGTTTGTATTTCCTACAGCATATTTAAAATGCTAAGTCAAACGGTATTTTTATGCATTGGAGATATTATTTGCGAACTAATTATTATTTGCGAACTATGAACATATCAATATTAATAAACGATCATTTTTAAAAACTCTACATAGTTTGCTACTTTTAAATAACTAATAAAAAGTAACTGTTTACTGAAAAATTACTGCAAATGTAGTTAAAAACAAATGAAATTTCGCTTAAAGAAAAGACGACTTACATTTCAGTAAATTCAACTAACATTGTCATTTGTGTTTTAATGTTCAAAAAATGACTAACAGTAATAGTAAAAATGAACCACATGTTAGTACAAAATAAACAAACATTTAATTTTTTTTAATAACAAAAAACAACTGTAAAAAATTAATGTAAAATCATAAAACAGTCATTTGATGTGGTTTGTTTTTTAAATGAACTACAAGGTTAGTAAAAATTAAATTTGTTCTACAAATAACTGACATTTACATTAAAAATAAAGAAACTGTATTACAACCCAAACATATTTTTAAAGCAGAAGTTCCCTGAGTGCAGTTGTTTATTAAAATACTAAAATAACTACTGTTGTACAGTATTTTGGTTAAATTATTTGTTTTTTATTTTATCATATAAAAATTACTACAATAGCAGTTTAAGCAACTACTCTGTTTACTACCGAATGACATACATGTAGTTACAGTAAGAATATTCTGAGTGCATCATTTTGTTATAAATATTTTTCTGCAAAAAAAAAATAATGTTTTTAAGAGTTGTTTTTAGTAAAATAATTGTAAAATAAAGTAAAACGATTATTACCCACTACCATTTTTAGTCCCTTGTAAAATATTATTAACGTGTTTTGTGCCAAAAGTAGTGAGTGAACTTTGAAGAGCAATATCATTTAAAATAGATGAACTATTTTAAATTTAAAAAACGTTATAAAAATAAACTTTCTACGAAAATGCATTCATAATTCATGCATTTTGCACTTCGATTCTTGAAACGTTGTCATTTTTGAAAAATTCATAATTTTTTAAATAAATAACAACTTTGATTTGTTTGCGACCAGATTGCTAACAGTTGTTAATGACTTTTTCCAAAATAGCTTACTATATGTGTTTGTTGCATGAATGGTAACCGATTCGATGCGGGTATCGTTAACGGTAACGCTTTTTTCGTTTATTTCGTTATCAGTATTTCAGTGGTAAAGATATTTAAGTTATTTCGGTAACGGGTGTTTAACGTTAACGGTATGTTATTTATTTTAGTATCGGTATTTTAGCGGTAACGGTATTTTAATTATTTCGGTAAAGTTATTTTAGGGATAACGGTTTTTCAGTTAATTCGATAACGGTATAAGTTATGAGGTAAGGACAACGTTATTGTAGTTATTCAGGTAATGTCAATGCACATCGATAATTTTAACCCCATTATGCCCGAATTCTAATGATTAACTAGTTTATGATCAAGCTGTGGAAAAATATATATATATTTCCAGCGTTTTTTTTTATTGCGTCAGATTATTTTGGTAACGGTATTTGAAAGATAATTGAATTTTTCCGGTAACAGTATTTTAGCGATAACGATATTTCAGTTATTTCGTTAACGGTATTTTAAGGCTGTTGGTATTTAAGTTACATCGGTAAAGGTATTTTACGGATAATGGTATTTCAATTATTTCGGCAACGGTATTTTAGAGATAACCATAGCCAGTTGAAAGAGTTTTGAATCGATAACGGTATTTTAGTGGTATTGCCTGCCATCCCTGGTTTGTTTCCAATATGACACTTTGAAATTTGTTGTCACTTGTCCATTTCTACCACATTTTGTATGTATACTTAAAGTATACACACATTTGAAATAGACTAAGTAAATTTGCTTCATTATTATGCATTTCAAGTATAAATTGTATTTAATTTAAATAATTAAATACAATTTTTTAATAAATATGTATCAAACAAGTCATTTACTGAAAATACTAAAATAAAATTAAAATAAATTTTTAATATTTCGAGAACAACAATTTTAATTATTACTACAAGTCGACTAAATAATCGTGTATTTGATCACGCACGCACAAATACATACATATTAATGTTTAGTTAAATAAAATTTACAAGATTTTTAAATATTTTCAATATACATACATACACACTAGGCCGGGTCGATTTGTATGGAGGCAAAAAAATCGCTCAACGTTCAAGGAAAATCATATTCTAGGGATCAAAATAAGAAACTTTGCTTAAGGAACCATACCTCTAAAACGAATTCTGATGTCCCGACTTTTGACCCGTAGGGTCAAATTTTGAAAAAGCCCACTTTGATATTTCAGAAAGTAGGAGGAATCTCTCCAAGATTATGGGAGATACTTCTTCTCCGGGAGACGCGCTAGCACATTAATGCATAAATCATCATTCTAGGGGTTAAAATTTAAGTTAAAAGAGGGCCTTTTTAGCCGTGTTTTTTTTAGCAAAATGTACAAATCTCGGGATAGAGGTATTTCAGAAAGTAGGAGGAGTCTTTCCAAGATTAGGGTCTCTATTTCTTCTCCGGAATAAATAGAGTATAAATATATTCGATTGGGGCACTCTAAATGGGTCAAAGTCGGATTTTTAAAAATTTCAGCCTACGGGTCAAAAGTCGGGACATCAGAATTCGTTTTAGAGGTATGGTTCCTTCGGCAACGTTTCTTATTTTGATCACTAGAATACGATTTTCCTTGAACGTTGAGCGATTTTTAAATCGACCCGCCCTAATACACACATACGTACATTTAAGTTTTTGTCCCCTGCCAATATTTTAAATGTAAGTTTCTAAATGCAGTCAATGCATTAATTAATTACAAAATGCTTGCAAAAACCAAACATGTATTTATGAAATTATAAAATTTCATTTAAAAAAAAAAAACATGTCCAAACTTTATTTGGGTTTTATGGGTTACAATTGACATACAGTAAAACCTTTTAATAACAAATGCTTTAAATATCGTTTATCTTTCATTTCTTTAAAAAAAAAATTAATTCCAATTTATATATCGTCACCTAAAATCCAAAAAGCCGTAACTAACAAAAAATTCAAAATTGATTTTTTGATTGACTAATGTAGTTAACCAAATTCACCTTCCCACAAAATTTTAGGTCCAAAAATACCGATTTTATTAAAGAAAATCAAAAGGCAGTAATTGCAATTTCAACACCCAGAAAACAAACTCAGTAGTAGCAACCTTATTTGTAGCCAATCAAATACTTCGGTTGTTGCATAAATTTTTGTATTGTATTGCATACATTTTTTACAGGCTTTTGGTTTCAGAAAAATCCGGTACAAAAGGCCTAACTACACTTAGGAAATTATGTTGGTAAAGACGACAGCAATTGTAGTCAAAAACAAATGAAATTTCATTTAAAAAAAGGACGACTTACATTTCATTAAATTCAACTAACATTGTCATTTGTTTTTTAATGTTCAAAAAATGACTAACAATTGTAGTAAAAATGAACCACATGGTAGTAAAATATAAACCAAAAATTTTTTTTTTATTTTTTAAATAACAAAAAACAACTGTAAAAAATGAATGTAAATCATAAAACAGTCATTTGATGTTAGTTGTTTTTCTAAATGAACTACAAGGTTAGTTAAAAATTGTATTTGTTCTACAAATGACTTACATTTACATTAAAAATAATGAAACTGTATTACAACCCAAACAACTACATATTTTTAAAGCAGAAGTTCCCTGAGTGTACATTACTTCAAAATCACTGTTTTTCAATGTATTTTTTTCTAAGAATCCGTCTTTGTTTCTTTATTTATTTATTTATTTATTTATTTATTTCATTTCATCTACAGAATTTAATTCTTACAGATTACTAAACTAGAAGAAAACTTAAAAACTAAGTATAATGTTTAAATAAAAACAACTTAAACTTATCTTTATTTACATTGAAGTTTAAAATTGGAGCAAAACTATTACATAAGTGTAAACATCTTGCAATCGGCTCATTTTCGGCGTAGTTTGTTCTATGAACAAATTCTTCGAAAATCCGGTTTACTCTTAAATCTCTTGGAGGGCGATATAATATAAAATGATCTCTAATTTCGGAACAATTTATTTCACCAGCTATAACATTATATACAAACATTATTGCGGAATATAACCTACGATCTTCCAAAGATTGTAAGCCTAGCATTTTCCTCCTAACATCATAGGATGGTAAATCATAAGGCCAAATTAATTTCAAGACCGATTTAACAAAAATATTTTGAACACGTTCAATTCGATTTGATGTACCTATTTGATTCGGACACCAAATAATAGAGCAATATTCCAATTTACTACGGACCAAAGAAATAAACAACGTTTTAAGCGTATAAGGATCTTTAAAATCCTTGGAATTTCTGCTTACAAAGCCAAGCATACTATAAGCCTAAGAAGTTATACAGTCTATGTGGCTAGAAAAAGACATTTTGCTGTCGAAAATAACTCCTAAGTCCTTCACCTCAACTGAACGTGTAAGTGAAGACCACCTATATCATAATCGAAAACTATAGGATTAAAACAACGAGTGTAGGACACTGTACAACATTTAGATACATTTATCCCTATCTCATTTTCGATGCACCAATCGGATAAACTGGTTATATCAGATTGCTGTTTACTTTTTGTCTCTCGTGTTAAAAAGTAAAAAAGTGTAGTTACGGCCTTTTGGATTTAAGGTGACGATATGAAGCTTAAAAATGGAACAACTTTATAAATTTCAGCGTTTTTATTAACCAATTTTATATTGCCGTTGCGTTAACGCAACACATACCGATAATTTTGAATAGGAGGGAGATATAATACAGCCGTAAAAAGCATTTGATAACACACCTCGACAAGCTTCCCTGGGTTGAATGCTAATATGTGATTTATATACTCTTAGATGCCCTGATTCCAAATCCGGTATCCAAATTTTTTCATCACGTCACAATTTTTAGAAAACCGCGATTAAAGTTGCCAAAAATGATTATTTTGACTCTTTTTGATTTGTTTTATCATATGATTGACGCTTTCTAATGATTTAGAATAAAGCTAAGTAATTAGAATACACTTTACTCTTGAGATATCTACAATGAAAATTTCTAAAACTGATTGTTAAAATAGCGTAAAGATACATTTATCAAATGCCTTAAACAAAGTTGATGTACTAATTTTAACATTTTTCGCCGACACACAGTGGTTCCAAACACAATAAAATTAAAACAACACCGTGAAGATGTTTTAATAGAGTTTTTGGCGATGTTTCATTGCAATAAAGCCGAGTTTTTGCGTCGGTTCGGAACCATGGATGAGACGTGGGTAAGCCACGTCACAACTGAGATATATGAACAGTCAAAGCAGTGGACTGGATTGGGAGAATCGTCTCCAATGAAGGTGAAGAACGTTCAATTTGCAGGCAATGTCATGGTGTCTTTTTTTTTTTTTTGGATGAGCGTGGGCTAATTTTTATTGATTATCTTCAAAAAGTAAAAACAGTCAACGTCGAGTATTATGATAAATTATTGCAGCGTTTAAGTGATATAATTAAGGAAAAAAGTCCGCATTTTGGGAAAATAAAGTGTTGTTACATCAAGAGAATGCACCAGTTCAAACATACACTATTACGATTGCCAAAATCAATGAATTAAAGTTCGAATTGCTTCATCACCTTATTGGCTATTTTAAGGAGTTAGACAGTTCTTACTATAAACAGGGAATCGAAGCTATTGAATATCGCTGGGAAAAGTACATCGAGCTAATAGGAAATTACGTTGAGAAATAAAGAAAATTTTTCCCAAATTAGTTGTTTTCTTTGTTATGTCGGCTAATTTTTGGGAAAGCCGTTGTATGTATACAGAATTGGTGGTCATAACCTTCATTTTTGATTTTGTCCTCCTTTGTTATTTATGAAAAATGTGAAGCACAGAAAATTGCTTTTCCGGTGAAAATTTTAACTCGAACATTAAAGACATTATATCTTAAATTATGTGAACAATTTTTTTATTACGTATAAGAAAGATATAGAAAAACGTCACTTTTTTCCACTTTCTTCTTACAAAGTATCACAAAACTTTTATTTAGAAAATCTAATAAAAATATTACACTTTTTCTGAATTTTCCTTTAATTTCTAATTTAATTTTAATTTTTTAATTTAGAAAATCTAATAAAAATATTACACTCTTTTTGGATTTTCCTTTTTGAAAATATAAAAAATTTTGTCTTAATCGGGGTTTACTGTATGTTTTACCTAAGCTTTTGTGTAATCTGCTTGTAAATAAATGCAAGTATTTTATATTAATATTGACACCCTCCGCGATTGGAAGGTTTCACTGTATTATTTGTTAAGTTTGTAAACTCAAAATGTTACACAGGTTGTGATCAGGTTTGCACCTTATTCTGATTTATATCAGCCAAAAGTTCGACTTGCAAAAATGAGCTAGGAATATATTCCAAGCTAAACTCTTCTATTTGGGTGAAATTTGGATAAGATGATTTATCCAAAAATCACTTATTTGAGGAAATTTGGCGATATATGCATATGTTGAACTCAAAAAAAAACTTTGGCAAACTTCCATTCGACAAACTTTTCTTGCCCTATACCATTTGAGTCTCTTCGTGTGATGGTGTAGGTTATAGTATGTTCGTTCTTTACCGTTTGTAAGTTTTCATTCGTTTTTATTTCAGTTTATTTTTATACACAATTTTTATGGTCGATTTTCAACTTTTTATAAATAGCACACATACAATTATTGTAAGTAAACTGGAACTACAACTTTTTTTTTTGTCTATATTTCAACATCATACTCGTATATTCTGGTTTCTTGACTGGTAGATGACTTTTATTTTATAGTTGGTACCTACAGATTTAAAAAGTCGACTTCAAGTAAAAAATCAATCTTTATCGTTGGAATACAATAAGAACAATAAACAGGGGTCAGGGTTATCATTATTTTTTTGTATAAATTAATAAAAAATCATAGGCCACAAATTTAGTTATTCAGAAATACATAAATAGGCATGCAATTTTATTTTCAAAAATAAACTTATCATCTGGGCAACCATTTACATGCCGTATCATGTTTTATCCTGTACTTTGTATTGAAAAATAGATAAGATATTTATACTTTTCAGAACAATTGACGAATTCTGGCATCGATTTGTTTGAGCATATTTTCGATAAAATTCTTATTTTTGAGCATATTTTTGTACGTTTTAGCACAAATACACGCAGAGAAAAAATATTTGTTGCAATATGATTGCGGCCATAAAACTATGTTTCCTACAGCTCGAGATACTAAGATTTGTATGTAATTTTTTTGATTTTTTTTTTTCAATTCAAGTTTTATAAATATGAAAATGAAAATTATTCAAGTTCGAGGCCATACTCTATATTTATTTATTAGGATATAATATATATAATTTTTCAATGAAAATGAAAATTATTCAAGTTCGAGGCCATATACTCTATATTTCTTCATTAGGATATTGTCCTAACAAATAATCTATAGAGTTTTTGTTTTCAAATTTATTATTTGACCCTTTCAGGAATGTGTTGATAGATCTATTTCGGGAATTTTCTAGGTTCCCATCATCAGAACACGTTTTGAAAAAAAAAAAAAAACATAATTTTTATTTTTAATAAAAATTATAACAAACTCATATATAATTTTTATTAAAAATAAAAATTATGTTTTTTCGACCTTTAATTGTTTTAACATAATTCGTTATTTTTTTCTAAAATTCCACGTTTTTTTCTTTCGATAAATCGTACATATAAAGGGTGATTTTTTAGCAACTTTCATTTCGGCAACACTATTTTTGGCAGCCCAGCGGTTTTCATGTAACATGTTACTGTTAAACATGTTCAGTTTGGTCTATAATTTAACCATAAATCGACTTACAAACAAACAACACTTGCAGATTATTGAGTTTTGTTATTAAAATTCATGCTCGATTAAGAAAGTGCAAATTGTGTTCAGCGACAAAGCTCATTTCTGGTTGAATGGATACGTGAACAAGCAAAAATGCACTGTTTGGTATGGATTATGGGCCGGTGGCATCATTAGGCCGTACCTTTTCAAAGACGACAAATGCAGGAACGTTATTGTGAATGGCGAGCGCTACCGTGCTATGATTACAAAAATGCGATGATTACAAAAATGGAAGAGCTGGACTTGGGTGACATGTGGTTTCAACAAGACGGTGCCACATGACACACAGCACGCGAAACAATGACCCAATTGAGCGGAGAGTTCGGTGAACAGTTTATTTCACGTGTGGGGCCGGTCAATTGGCCGCCTAGATAGTGCGATTTACCACCTTTCGAATATTTTTTGTGGGGCTCATGTCTATAGGGATAAGCCCACAACGGTTGACGCACTGGAAGCCAATATTGAAGAATTTATTCGTGAGATACCGGCCGATATGTTGGAGACAGTATGCCAAAATAAAATCCAGCGTATGAACCATTTGAGGCGTAGCCGCGGTCAACATTTACATGAAATCATCTTTAAACATCGAATTATATAGATCGTACTATCGACTCAAATAAAGATTTAATACATTTCTCTAAATTTTATGTGTTTTTTTTTTTTAATCAAATCCGAAAGCTCTTAAAAACTGACCTTTAATTTTTCTACATTTTAATAAATTTATTATAAGCAATCAAAAAAAATAATTTTTTCTAATTTTTTAAAATGTTAGAAACATTCAAAAAAAAAAAACAAATTGCATAATAAACTTTCCAGGGTTGGCAAAATATTTATAACACTAATGTTATAAAAATACGATGTTTACAAAAATTGTATTCAAATTATTTTTTCTTGTCAAATGAACTGTTTCATTCTTTAAACTTCGAAAAGCGTATTTTAAAGTTCGTTACTTAACATGCATCACATAACCCTAACGAAAAATTATATTTAACAAAAATTTAGTATCTTATTATATTATCTAGGGAGAAAAAAAACGCTGTTTGATCAACATCTGTTTTTTTTTGAATTCTTTTAAATTTTATATAAAATGAAATTTATTTAATTTTCACTACCTTATCAAATTGTCATTATAAATATTTTTCTGAATTTTTTTTTTTCAAACAACATACCATAGTTGGTTATTAGGCTGTCCCGAGTACGGCACTTTTTCGAATTGGTTGAAGGAATACCACTCAATCGATGCTTATTAAAAAGCTGAATGAATATGTTAAAAATAAATAAAAAATTTTGAAGTGGATCTTCAGTTTTCTACCAGCGATTGCAATTGCCGGTTTTAGTGCATTTTGACCAAAAAAAGTTTCGAATTTATTTAAAATTGGGCTCAAAAGTTTCATAGTTTTTGGTATATTACTGAAAAAATATTTTTAAAATTTCTGTAGAGTAATTTTGGTCCACCAGAGGATTTTTTAATTTTGACCAAGTACAATTTCTATACTTTATTGTTTTTGAAATTTGTACATAAAATAAAATTGTACTTGCTCAAATCTAAAAAATCCTTTGATGGAACTAAAAAAAGTACTCTACAGAACATTTAAAAATATTTTTCTAGTAATAAGCCAAAATTGACGCAAGTTTTTAGCCCTATTTTGAAAAAAAAATCTAAACTTTTTTTTGGTCAAAATGCACTAGAACTGGCAACTTTAATCGCTGGTATGGAACTGAAGACACATTTTAAAATTTTTTTACTTATTTTTTCCCATATTTAATACTCGATTGAGTGGTATTCTTAAATATATTTTTATTCGGGACACCCTATTGGTTATGGTTGAGAAGAAAATAAAAATAAAATGAAAATAAAATCAATATTTTCGACATACCACATTGCCAAGGGTTGGTTTTTCATTTGAAAAATATAAAAGTTCTCACATTCATAGAGTATTGCAGAACCTTAAAGTCTTTAAATAACTTTAATTTTAATTCACTTTCCGAATGTGAATTTGAAAACAAAATTTTGTATGCACTAATAAAATACTTAGAGAATGGTCGCTAATGTGGGCTGTTAATTATTTTTTTTGGTTATTTATGTAAAATTTACTGTTCAAATAATGAGTTTTACGTGAAAATATGACTTTTTAGTCGTTGGCATTACCGCGTGAAGGTGATAGTACAAAATTTATTGACTTAATTGTTTTCTTCTCCAGTCCGTCCAAAGCCTGGCGCACTGTGGACCATATTTTCAGAAGGCGGCCAAAAATTATTTTTTTTATGGTTACCGATTTTAAAGTTATGTTATTCATTTGAAAGAAAATACCAACGAATCTCGGGAGCCAAAAAACTGCGACTCTATTTCAACTATATCACAGCGAACAGGGTCTTCGAAAATGGACTTTATAAGTATTTTGCTAAAATTAAAAATTTCTTTGCAAATTTAAATATTTAAATGACTGAAACTTTTTTGTTTTAAAAGATTTTAAAGTAAAATAAATTTTGTATAATTTTTTAACTTCTAAGCTATTATTGTTAGAAATATAAAGCCAATGAGTCGTTTAAAAGTTTAAAATTTGTTTTTTTAAAAAAGGTCCAAATTTCCCGAAAATCTTCTACTTAATAGAACATAACCCCTGCCCATCAAAAGCTATCAACAAAAATCTTGCACTCTTCTGTAGTCGAAACCCTCCCCTACACTCCTATACCCCATTATATACCCGCCAGTTTAGGTCCGTGTGCACCGGAACAATTTTTCTGACCCAAGGTCAGATATTTTGTGCAAAATTTATGAATGCAAAAGCAAATAGAGGTTTTCTCCTTTGCTATAGGCAGTTTAGTGGCTTCGCTGAGTAAAGTTTTTCAAACAGAAAATTCATTCATCACAGAAAATTCACTCGTCAAATTACCTTGTGAAGGTTGTAAGTCTAGCTGACAAGGGAGGTATCCCGACCCGAATTTGCAAATTTTAATGAACTTTGGAGAGAGAAAAAAAGAGATAGCTGCCCAATCTCAAGTTTAGGGGTTTTAAAGTAGGGTTAAAAATTGATTTGCTTTTGTATGAAATTTTGTGTTAAATTTACAAAAACTTGATTTTTTTTTGTACGCAGGGTTAAAGCACTCAAGAAAACAAAAATGTTGATACCCACATTGCCAATGTAGTGCACTATTTATGAATTATTTGAAATATATGGAAAAAAGGCTCTTCGGAAGAAGTCGCATAAAAACTGAACGATTTGGAATATCGATGGCATTGCCATGCATTATTTTCAGCCTAATACAATTAAAATTCCTTAATAAAACGCCTAATGTTACTCAAACCACATTTTTTTTTTTAATAACAAAAATACTTGAAAATCGTTGGGCATAATTGTATCTTCTGAAATTATTGTATCTTCAAAAAACCTTTCATTTGATACCAAATTTGTCTATAGTTACTTTTAATAGAACGAAATAAATCGACTTAATAACGCCTAAACTGAACTTAGTTAATTCCTAATTTAAAAACAAAAAATAAAATTCGAGACCTAAATAGTTTTTTTTAATTGTAAACTCAAAGTTTTAAAAAATTAAATTTCGAATTAAAAATTGATTTAAATTTAAGAAAGGCAAATCGCAACCCAAGCAATTATGCTGCAATTTGTGGACAACGCCATTTTCAATTGCATTTCCGAAGTTATCAATTGTATTTCAGAAATTATTAAATGAATTTCAGTTTTATCAATTGTATTTCAGATATTATCAATTGTTTTTTTAAAATTACCAATTGTATTTCAGAAATTGTTAATTGTTTTTCAAAACTTGTTAATTGTGTTTTAGAAATTATCAATTGTATTTCAGAAATTATCAAGTATATTTCAGAAATTATTAATTGTATATCAGAAATTTCAGTAATAATTTCTGAAATACAATTGATAAATCTGAAACACAATTGAAACACAATAACTTCCGAAATACAATTGAAAATGATGTAGTCTTTTCCATTTTGGAACAAATTCTTTAAAGTTCTGGAACGTAAGTAGGTAGTATACATATAGCACTTCAGATTATATGTTTCTACATTGCAGTTGTTTGCCCTCTCCAACATTTCACTTAAATAAATTCGTTATATTTTTATATAATTTAATGTATAAGGGCTTTTTTTTTTAATTCATAGAAATATGTAATTATTTTTATTGATGTTGGCAGAAGAACATTATTCAACTGGAAATAATATGAAATTGTTATGTATTTTTTTTTCACACATGGACTAAACAATATACACATATGTACGTGTAACTAGAACCCATATATCGTTAAACGGCGTTTTTAGTTTTTCGTCACCACGTCAAAATTCCTTTTTAAAGGACTTTAAAGTTTAAATTTTTCAAAAAAAATATTAAAATACTTGTGCCCATGATATGTCTTAAATATTGGTATCAAATAAAAGGTGAGAAGAACCTCTGCTTTAAAATAAAAATATTTATAATAATTTTGCATAATCAAAATTTTAAAAAATTCGCTTTAAAAATTTTAATCCTTCGAAATACTTTGTAGTTTTTCATAAATTCGTCCGAAATAAAATCTTTGTAAAGGCTTGAATATTCTGAAATAATTTTCTAATTTTCATTAAACTAACTTTTTTGATTACTTTTTACAAAATAAATAAATTTAAGTTTTCGTATAGAAACATAAATCGATTATTTTAGAAATGCAGTTTTGGCCTAACACTACAAAAGGTAAATTCTTAATGTAATTAGTAGGCAACAAAATATTTATCAAATAAAGAAAATGTTGTGTTGGAAAAGTATTTCTGTGGTGAAAAAAAGTATGTGGTAAAAAAATTTGAGGTGAAAATAAAATATTATTCACCTCTGGAGTCTACTAAAAAAAAATATTTTTTAGTCATAACTTTTTAACCGCTGAACCGATTTTGCTTATTGCAAGTTAAGATTATGTCCTTTGCAAGTACCCTGTTGGAATCCTGCATGTCCTTATACCAAAATTAGAGATTTTTTTAAGTTTAAGCTTCAATCTTACTTTGTGTTTAGTATGAACGGTTTTCCATCAACATAAATATGTTTTAAAGATTTTTAAAAATGAACACATTTCAAAATATTTATTTTTTGAAACTTTTAGAAATTTTAACTTTAACGCTTTTACGCTTTCAACCCGTACCATGCATACAAAAAATTATTTTACAAAATATTTTTTAAATAAGGTTTTCTATCAAAGTAGCTTAAATCTTATTATAAATCACTCATATGGCGCACTTGTGGCCAATTTAAAATACCCCGCCTGGAGGCGGGCTTACCGGTTATAAGGTTTAAACTCATAAGCGATCAAAGTTGTAAGCACTATATGACAAAAGTCACTCGCTCAAAACTTGGTTTTTTCTACAGATGAAAAATTTTAATATGAGTACTATGACATACATTTAAAAGAAAAGGCTACAATTTATCGATCCTGGTCAAAAAAAATCAAATTGAAGCAAACTTAGATATAAAAATATGAAAATATAATATTGGGTCAAAATGACCCAAACATAACAGGAGTATGTAAAAATAAATTGTCGTCTGGAAAAAAATTTTATATTTCTTTAAAAGTTTTTTTTTCCATAATTAGAATATATTTGACGTAATTAATAATACAAAACTGACATTTACTCCCTACGCATCGTTTAAAGTATCTGATTTTAACTTTGTTTTTTGAAATTGGGTCATTTTGACCCTAACAGGACCAAAGAGTTAAATAGCAAAGATTCTCATCTTTCATTTGACACACATATTGGCATAACTCAATGAGTACACAAATTTAAATGCTTTTTGGGCAAATTAAAACTTTTAAAATATTTTTAAAAGGAATTTTGAAGTGATGGCGAAAAACTGAAAACGAAGTTTAACTATACGTGGTCTCTAGATTCTCGTACATATTAATTTTTCCATGTGTTTTTGTTGCAGGGTGTTTTATGCAAGTATTTTAACAATATAGTGAATAAAAAGCTGGAAGTTTATACACACAGAGAAAAGTTTAACTATTTGCCAACTGAAATTCGGTTATTATGACTCAGATTCGGTTATTAATAATGTAAGACGGTTGGCACAACTAAACATTTATTGTCACAACAAAGTTCAGTTAATTCAACTAAATTCTAGTCGCAATACCCAAAATATTCAGAAATCGAATGTAAATATTGTTGTGCTAACTGAATTCATAGGTTGTTATCATTAATATACACTTTTGAATTCGGTTGGCACTTTATTTCTCTGTGTGTATAAATGGGTTTTGAAATCTTTTCAAATAAATTAGCTACAATACGGTAAACAATTAAAACGCAGTAATAAGACAAAAACAAAAACTTATTTACGTTGACATTTTTAAACAATGAACCCCTTTGAATCCTCGTCAACAATTTTAGGTAAAAAAGGTATGGCGATAATATCCTGTTGATAGGAAGAATAGTATTACATAATTTTTTTTGATTGCGAATGGCTGACAAAGAGGTCTTAGATTACACTACTCAACGCCAACAAAATCTGGATTTGAAACACCTATTTTTTTTTTTTTTGGATCCAAATCTGGGAAAATTTTTTTTCCATTTGCAGTTTTTGAAATATTGCGGTTTTTATATTTACTTCACCTTCTTTTTGTATATTTTGCTAACATCAATTTTCACAAAACAATTTTTCTTTTGGGTATAACAATATCGGCGTTCGTTTCACGATATCTTATAGGTTAGGGTGGCAATGAAATGTATGTTAGAATTTTTGATTTTCCAATGAAACCCAAGCGAATTCTTGTCACATTTGGTCTAAAACTTATATGGAGAAAATTTGAACCAAATCGGATAACGTTAAGCTGTGCACTTCTGAGGTCAAAGTTCAAATTTTGAAAAATTCAGTATATTCCGCTACAATTAACCTAAAACTATATTTTTTACGTGCGCTGATTAAAGTTGACAAAATTGATGTTTCAAGTATGCTAAATGATTTTTGAAATGTGTTCATTACAATTAACCCTTTAATACTAGGTCAAAATTATATATTGCATCAAATGGTCGAATTCCACTGACAATTCATAGATCTATTGCAAATATTCATTGTTATCATCCAGAGAATTCCCTTAGTGTAGGGAATCATCAGCTAATCACGAAGAAAAATTACTTGTGATAAGAAAACGATAGTTTTTTTGTCCTTAAATGTACCTTTCCCAACGACATCGTTTTTTTTCAAATTATTATACCGTTTTCCGATCGCAAATCCCTGGAATAACGATGTAATATCATAATTTATGACAATACACAGAGAGAATTTTGTTCGAAGAAAAATAATTCAATTTTTCAGTAAATCAATGAAACGTTTTTTTCACAAAATAAGCGAATATTTTCTTTAAATTAATTAAAAGTTTCAAACTTTTCAGGAAACCAGTTTTTTAATGAAACTTCTTCATTGGGTGTATGAAACTTTTAATTAATAAAATTATATTTTCCATACAATTTTATGTAAACTTGCATTAACTTAATGAAAAGTATCAATTGACGAATTTCGGTGCAATTTGATTGATTTTATGCAAAAAATCATTAACGTCATCCAGATAATTCTCTCAGTGTAGTAATATCGGATTTAAATTTAAAAAAAAAAATACCTAAAATTATCGAACCACTAAATATTTCACTACACCTCGAATTAATTTAAAATTTTATATAAGAAACACAAATTTTTAAGAATTTTACAATAAAAAACACATTGGGATTATTACAAGTGTACTCGTAAATAGTATAGAATCGTAAAAATAAAAAAAAAAATTAGAAAATTCAAGAAATAACGTAAATTCTCTTTAATTTTAGTAAAACAAATCTCGAAAAGTCCCAAAAAACTGCGAAAAAAGACGGGATTTAAAAAAGAAAATCCCAGGATTCTGGATTTACGAAATCCCGAAAATACTGGGATTTCGGGAGTTCCCGTTTGGCATCCCTAATGTGAACCGATTTAATTTTGGCGGATTTGGAGGAAAACTAGTATTTTTGATAAAAAAAAATATTGAAAATATATTTTTGTTGAATGGAACTAATTTTACATTTTAAATATTTTATTAGATCAAAATTAATTTGTTCCAAAATACTAAAAATTTGGAGCATCGTTAACCCATGTTAACCGGATGTCAAAATTGTTCCACTAAAAAAAAATTGATGGTTATAACTGAATTTTGATTAGTTTAATCAACTGAAATTGAGTTTAGTTCTTAATTAAGCCTTTCAGTAAACTTGCACACTACAGTGTACACATTTTTATAAAAATATAAAAAATATGATAATACAATAATATTTTATATTTTTGTTTAAATATGTTCATTAGGATATTGGTCATTGAGAAAAAATCATTATATGCACACACACTGCTGATCATGGCAATATAGTCGCGATTTTTGTTAACAAACTCCCATTTTTTAATCAGCCCTTGTCTCCGAAAAAAAGGGGCGGTTGTGTAGCTCCTAAACTAGCAAAAGTTAGTATCTCGAAATTTAGCACGTACACTCAGGGAACTTCTGCTTTAAAAATATGTAGTTGTTTGGGTTGTAATACAGTTTCATTATTTTTAATGTAAATGTAAGTCATTTGTAGAACAAATAAAATTTTTAACTAACCTTGTAGTTCATTTAAAAAAACAAATCACATTAAATGACTGTTTTATGATTTTACATTCATTTTTTACAGTTGTTTTTTGTTATTTAAAAAAATAAAAAAAAAAAAAATTTTGGTTTATTTTTTACTACCATGTGGTTCATTTTTACTACAATTGTTAGTCATTTTTTGAACATTAAAAAACAAATGACAATGTTAGTTGAATTTAATGAAATGTAAGTCGTCCTTTTTTTAAATGAAATTTCATTTGTTTTTGACTACAATTGCTGTCGTCTTTACCAACATAATTTCCTAAGTGTAGATTCATTTAATGACCAGAACAAAATAAAACAAAGCATTTTTGGTTATTCGAATGTTTAAGTAGTTAAAATGGGCTAAGAAGTTTCAACAATTTGATTTTCGAATCCATTTTTGGTGGGTAGAAAGGGGGACGGGCAATTTATGTAAACATTTTGCTTTCTAATTTAAGGACCCCTAATAAGAATATGAAGTCAATATATAAATATATTCACAAACAAAAAGTCGGTATTGAAAGGGTTAAGTAAAATTGTTAAAGTAACAAATCATTAGTATTAAAAAACATTAACCCTTGTTGACCGTAGCCCGAAAAGGTACCGACAAAAAAATCAAAAACTGATTTTGCATATGAGGTGATTTTGATGATGGTCAATTTTTGGCAAGTATTAGGATTTAAACAGAGAAAAAAGTGGATAGTGTTATAAAAATGTCCGTTTTTTGTCTCATGTTTACTAAGTTTTGTTCTTTTTAAAATTTTTTTTATTTGAAAATATTTAGTTACAACCATCAATTTTATTTTATGTAACAATTTTGACCTACGGAAAACATTGGTTAAGGATGTGCCAAATATTTAATGTTTTGGAACTGAGTATTTGTGATCAAATAAAATAATTTACAATGCAAAATTAGTTACTTTCACCAAAAATGTATTTTTAATTTATTTTTATAAAAAATACTGACATTCATCCAAATCCGACAAAATTAAATCTGTCCCCACTACAAGTGGATTGAGGAATCCCTTCAGAATCATTTTATTTTTAATTCTCGTGATGTATTTAAAGAAAATCACCCAAAATTATTTTAATATTTGCAATCTTTATTTTTTTTTTTATAATTGCAGCTTTTAAAATAATGCAATATTTTAGGCCCAGTGTGGTCATAGGTTAACAAACTTATAAAATCTGAATACTTTTTTCCTGAGTTGTTGGGGTTAAATGTAATTTTAAAAAATGTATATTATTTTTTTTTTTTTGAAAATTTTAAAATAAACTATTTTTATGAAAATCGGTAAAATTTTCAAAGTCTGGTAGGAACCCCTAGTTAGAGTAACATAGGTCTATTAAAAAAAGATATGTTTCAAAGACAGTTTTTTTTGTGCATCGAGTAGTGTTATTCATACTTTTTTAAGTCATTTCTAAGAGATTTCTACTGCAAAATCATGGTAGATGCTTTAAACACATTTTTAAATAAAATACTAATCAAGTGTTTTATTTTATTATTATTTTTATTTTTATTGTTATTTAAGTTTTTGCCTAGTGCTGTGAAATTGAATGCTTTTCATTCATTTCAAATGTACAGTAGTAGCAATTTGCAGTATATTTCTACTTACGATTAATTTTATGTATTTTTTGTGATTATAGCAATTTATGCATGTTCATAAAATCATGTTTACTAAAATTTGTTGCTGTCTGCAGTTTGAGTTTCATAAACAATATATTTTTTTTTTTTTTAATAATTTCTTTACTTTTTTCCCTCATTTCACGCACATAACACCGGTCGACAAAAACAAATTGTTTTTCTTTCGCAGCAATTCTGAATCTAGTCATTAAAATTAGCTTTTACTGTTTTACGTCTATATGTAAGTTTTGGAGATTTTACGATCAGCAGTAGGTAGAGCACTTAGATCAAAAGCAAACTTTGATAAAAAAAAAATAATACTTCCCTTTATTAGTATCATAAAAGAAACCAAAATTTGACCCAAAAATCTTGTCGACCGGTGTAATTGATGATACAATAAAATACAATCATCCCAGTGTTAAAAAGCATTACCATTTAAAAGGTTATGTAAGTACATATTTGGTAATGGCAAGTACTTACACTCAGGGTACTTCTGCTGTAAATATTTGTTTGAGTTGTAATACGAGTACAGTAATCTTTATTTTTAAATCAAAAAACAGTAATTTGTAGAAGAAATTTAAGTTTTGACTACAATTGTAGTTCATTGAAAACACAAACCACATCAAATTACTGTATTATGATTTTACATTCATTTGATGCAGTATTTTTTTTGTATTTAAAAAATTAAACACATAAATGTTTGTTTATTTTTTACTGCATATGTGGTTTATTTTTACCACAATTATAGTTCATTTTTTGAACAGTAAAAAAACCAATGACAATGTTAGTTGAATTTACTGAAATGTAAGTCATCCTTTCTTCAAGTGAAATTTCATTTGTTTTTAACTACATATGCAGTGGTCTTTACCTACATAGTATTCTAAGTGTACAATTGTTATTACAAATGTCATTTTATATAGGAATGTGGCGCAAAAGAATGAGATATAATTACTAGACACCTTACAAAAAATATAAAAACATATTTTTAAACATATACTTACCAGTATGGACAAAAATAATGAGTCTAAAAATAAAATTAAAAAAAAAATCTAAATTTAATAAAAAAAATACTTTTTCATTGAACATTTTTTTTTAACAAAATGTGCCCGCTCGGTATTCAAACCCGGGCCTAAAGGTTGTCAGTCAACCGCTCTACCATCTGAGCTATCTCGACATGTTCTACTTGTTAGATAAAAACATAAATGCCTTGCTTATACAAAATGTAATTACTTTTTAGCTTACAAATAATCAAAAACAAGTAGTTACATATGTACTTACTAGAAGTGAAAAAATAACGAGTCTAAGAATAGATTTTCAAAATTTTAGATTATTATTAGTTTTTATTTAAAATAATGATAAAAATAAGTACTTATGGGTAAACCATTATTTTTTTTATTAAAATAATGGGAAAATTACTTACTTATTAGTAAGTCATTATTATTTGTATTAATGGAAGGCATATAGTAAGCTGGTGTCATTACTGACATGTCATTACCGTTTCTACACTGGGATGTTAACAATTCAACACGTTGCCTATTGCAGTTAAAAACTTTTTGCCAATCCGGTTTGCAGAGTCGTTTTTCAAAACTGTTGGAGTTTGCTTAAAGTAGTGGGAATTGTTGAATGTTGGCATAAGAGTCTTAACGATTAAGTTACTCATTCATATATTTACGAAATATGAAACAATTAAACAAAAAAAAAATAAAAAATCAAAATCGAAACACAATTCGAGATGTTTTATAAACGAACAATGAAATCAGAAAAATGAAAAATTAACCTTTTACTGACTATTGAAATTATGATCTATAACATTTATGAATTATTAAGATGGAATTAAGATCTAATAAGTTCCCGACGAAAAAAGTTGCGATATAATCATATATGATTATATATAGTACCACATATAACTAAACAGCACATCACATCTCATCTGATCCGAAAAATGGAATTCATAAGCTGGGATAACATGGGATCTAATTTCATATAGTTTGATCCAAAAAATGAGTCTACCAAATATAATCAAATTATATATAATTTGATGACTTTTTATCTCATAAGTTTTTTAATTAAAAAATTAAAAACAAAAATGTAAATGCTTTAGCGATCAGTACTTTTTATTTCAATCCAATTAAGTACTACTTGTAATTCATTTATAAAACATATAAATATTAATTTAAAAAGTTTGATATAATTTATATTAAAAATAAAAATTATGTTTTTTTCGACCTTTAATTGTGCAATGAAAATTATTCAAGTTCGAGGCCATACTCTATATTTCTGCACACAACAAACAAGTTTTCAATTTATTTTTTTGATCAATGGTGATAATCTTTAACTTCGAGCTCATATATTAGTTCTCATTTAGTGAGAAAATTAGTTTATATGAATGCTTGATGTTTTGCATGGGATTGTTACTTCTTTCAAAACGTGTTCTAATGATGGGAACCTAGAAAATTCCCGAAATAGATATATCAACACAATTCTGAATGTGATCAATTAATAAATTTGAAAACAAAAACTCTATAGATTATTTGTTAGGACAATATCCTAATAAAGAAATATAGAGTATGGCTTCGAACTTGCATAATTTTTATTTTCATTAATTTAAAAAAATATTTTAAATCTAAAATTGTTTATGAACCTGAAGTTGGAATATATAATAAATAAAACAAAAAAAAAAAAAAAACGAAAAAAAATTTTTTACAAATAAAACGGAATGTCAAAAAATTTTAAGTTTTTGATAGAAACCCCCTGGTAAATCTATTACAAATAAGCAGGTTCCATACAGACTTTACCGAGGAAGAATATCCAATTTAAATAAACAGCAAACTTTACACGTTCTTGTTACACAATATAATTAAAATAATAACTATACTATGAATCAGTACGATATTTTGTTTATGAACTATAAATCTTCTTTAAATTTATTTTCATCGGGATAAACATTAATTGCATTTATAGTAATTAAATGTGCTAAAATCCCAAAACTTATTTAACAAATTGTGAAAAGCAATCTGATGTAGGCGTGTCCCTATCCGGATTTCATTCCTGCCTAAGGAAATCTTCAGGGGACTTTGTTATTAGAATTTCTAGAGATATTTGTTATGTTGAATCACAAACTCAATGAGAATTTCTTGTCCTCGTCTAGGAGCGAGATTCAAAATTTAAAATATCAAAGAAAAACCAAAACAGCAACAAAAAATTGTCACAATTGGCTTTGTCATCTTCCAAATACTACTCTGTTTTTTTGACAGACCTAGCAATGTAGTGACGTTTATTCAAGTAAATCAACAATAGAAAATCATATGTTTTCTATTAGTGTCAGTTACATTTAAATTTGCACAAGCACCTGCATATTTGTTATTTAAATTTATTTCTTATTTAGTTCTTCAGCAATTTCAGATTGTTCAAAATAACTATTTTGTTAACCACAACAAATAGTGGAACTAAGCAACTATTTAATTTTTAAAATTGAAAATTTAGAATCCATTACGCATGTTATAAGGGTTGGTTGGGTGTTCCATTTGTTTAAACAAGCCGTTTCCAACGCTCTCTTCTAAAAACCTGAACTGGTTTTAAGAGAGTTTTGAAAAAATTGGTATCAGTGGTACTTTTAATTAATTAATTTTCATGCTTTTAAGCAATTTTAATTATATTTAAAATATATTGTCTGCATAAGTTTTGTATAATTAACACAAAATTTTGTTTGTATGTACTAAAAAATATGAATTAACCCTTTCACTACCCTTGTACACTGCAGTAAATAAATATAAACATTTTGATGATGCCTTAAAACTTTATATTTTTTTTTTAAATATGTTCATTAGGATATACATAATTCAATGAAGAAAAAAAACATTATATTTATAAAATGTTCTTCAGTTAAATATAGTCGCGATATTTATTCATAAAGTCCGATTTTTTTAATGAACCATTATCTCCGAAAAAAGGGGCATTTGGTGTATTTCGTAAACTCGAAATTTGGCTTGTAGCTTCATCTAATGACCAGAACAAAATCAAATTAAGCGTTTTTGGTTATTAGAATGTGAATGTGAAAAATGGTCTGTGAAGTTTCAAAAATTCGATTTTTGGGTCCAGTTTTTTTGCGGACAAGAGGGGGAGGGGGACTACTTGTTAACCTTTTTCTTTCTAATTTTGTGACCCGTAACAAGAATCTGAAGTCAAAATATAAATATATCCACAAACAAAAATTCGGTAGTGAAAGGATTAAAACCAGTTGGCATATAAAATTAAACAGATGTTGAATACCTTGGTTCTTCTTTAGTCTATATGTTCGTTGGTTTAAAACCAAATAATTATAACGTTGTTTTTAAGTACTTTAATAAAAATATTAATAACACAGTTCAACAAAATCAAAAAAAAAAATTCATGTATCGGGATTGCTACCTATCATTTCTATCGGGATTGCTACCTATCATTTTGGACGCAGATGACGAATATGACTTTAGATTTTTAAAGTTAGCTATAGTTAAAGAAATATTTTTTTAGGATATTTAAATTTTTAATTAACTTTTCATAAAATAACAAAAAAATTAAAATTTTATATGAAAGCGATGCGATGGTTCCTTCGCTGAAATTAATTAAGTGGAATATAAATTAACATAATGTGCTAAAATTTGGCAAATTCGATTAAGGACTTTTATAATATTCACAAAAATGAAAAATAAGAGAAGTTTTCATTTTAATTGCAATGAAATCCTACATCCTTCAGCCATTCGCATTGGTCAGACCATCAACCCTATCTACTCTTTTGCAGATGACAGCAACATTTGTCATTCATTTTCATTCGATCATAGGCCAAGCTCTTTGGAGATAGAGGGCATGCGGCAGAACATGAATGACATACTCAATCAAGACCTTTCTACAATCTCCGAGTGGGGTCGCGCGAATAAGGTCGATTTTAATGCACGCAAGACCCAATGTTGTATGTTAACCCACAGACGGGCTGTGGAATTGACATTGTCATCTGTAACTATGGATGGTATAGGTATTGAGGAATCGGATACTCTTGATGTTCTGGGCATGAGAATACAGTGTGATGTCCGTTGGAATAAGCTCGTATTTCAAGTGTCGAAAGAGGCATTCAAGTGTCTCGGTTTTCTAAAACGGTGCAAGACTTACTTCACTCCATCCGATCTCCTTACTATTTATACCAGCTATATCCGGCCAAAAATGGAATACAACTCTCATATATGGGCAGGGGCTCCACTGTCTATTCTGAAGCTTCTGGACCGTGTTCAGGGGAGGGCGGTGAAGCTTATCAATGACAGTAGTGTATCCAACTCTATTGATTCATTGGAGCATCGTCGGAATGTGGGTTGTGTGACACTTTTCTATCGATATTACCATGGGAGATGCTCATCTGAGATAAGTGAACTTATTCCACGAGCCCGAGTTTTTATTCGTAATACTCGCTTATCTAGTAGAGCACATCCGTTTGTAGTTGATTGTCCTGTGTTTCGCACAACGCATTACAGAGAAAATTCGTTTTTTAGTCGAACGATTCGTATGTGGAACAAACTTCCCGCAGAAGTCTTCCCTGTTACTTACAATTTAGAAAAATTTAAATCAAATATCCAAAAACACTACTCCCTCTTTCCTCCTTCCCATACCTTATTTTTCTGATCAATACAATGCACTGCATGAGCAGGGGGCATCCCCTGAGAATTGGTTAAATTATAAAAAAAAAAAAAAAAAAATTTAGTAAAATTTTAGTGAACTCTTAATGGAAATCGATTTGCTAAATTCAATCAAATTTTGTACAAAATCGATTTGCTAAAATCAACAAAATTTGTACTAAATATTAGTGATATATAAGGGGAATTTCGGGATGAAACTTGCACCATGTTGAGTTCTTTTGGGTAGTAGTCAGATCGGTGGAGAACTCTCCGAGTTGGTGGGTGTGGAGTAATGACATTTTCGTTAAACGCCCCTTTTTCCAGATAAATATACCTAATTTACCTATTGTAGTTAGAAAATTTTGTGCAAAATGTTTTTGATGGCTTTTTCTTAAAAAAAATAATATGTTTGACTTTTTTTAAAATAGGGTATTTTTTTAGAAAGCTTAGGTCTTTTACTTTAATATCTTTTTGTTGTAGGTTAGTTCTGAAAGTTCCTAAGATATTCGCATTTGAAAATGTGAAATTCCAAATTTGGTCCGAATCAGGTCCAGTTTTTTGCGAATAACGGGACCAAATCCAAGGCAATTTTTTTTTAATTTTTTGGTTATTTAACCAAATAAATTTTCGATTAAATAAAAAAAATGAATGCAATATCTTGTTAAACTTAAACACTACATTATTTTAAAGTATAAATTAAAAAAAAATCTAATTTTTGCGATTTTTTCAGCCAAATCAACAACAGTTTCTACATACAGATAAGTACTTTCTTTCTAAAGTATGCATAACATTTCTAAATGTCTTTTGATGTAAAAGAGATTTGTGTTAAAAAAATATATGATATGTATATATCGCTCATTTACTGCAAGACTGACATAACTCAAAAAACACGATTTTGCAGAAAACGAGTTTAAAGTTTTCAATCCATATCTGCCTCGCTTGACCTTTTCTCTATTTATTTGGTCACGTTTTTTTATGAATATGGGGTTTTAATGTATTTTTCTCTTAGTGAGAGTTGTGTGCGAATTCGCTAATTATCGAGAGACCCGTGATAGCACAGTTTCTCTATGAAGTCTATACTCTTTGCACCCACTTTAAAGAAAAAATAAAATATATTATCCTCTATCTCGAAAAATATACATATTATTCATATGAAATTTTTACACAATATAAAGCATGATCTGCATCATTAACTCGCATTTTTTGTTTAAAAGCAAATGAGCTATATGTACTTTTCCACCCAGCCGCTTCTAAAATAGCCAATTTTTTTTTTATTATTATTAAATCTTCATTTACATAACCAAGTCCTTAGGGCCTTATGTGGTTAATTAAAGCTACTTACTAAATAACAAACTTCTATACAAAATTATATCTTATATATAATATAAAGTATAAGTAAAACAATTCCATAAATAATAAATAAATTAATATTTGTTAAGATCATTTAACACAATTAAGTATTTCAAAATAAACAAGATAATAAAAAATGAATTCATAATGAATGCAGGATAAATTCAAAGAATCTTCAATGGCACAGTAAAAAAATATTTTTTTTCTTCATAGTTTTCTACACAATTCATGCAAAAAGTTCCCTATTTTGGGTGGTCATATTGTCTCCCCGGGGAGTTAGGATGTTTCAAATTAAAGCTCGATATTATGTCACTCATGCCTGTTCCAAACTTCATTGCTATCGGACCTCTAAGTAAGAAATGGCCGAAAATGTCAAAATTCAACATCCTCCAACTCGGGGAGTCCTTGACCGATCCCGCTGTGTCATAATAGGGTTCAATTTGGTGCAAATTTCATCCCGGATGAAATCCCCCATACACAAATTTGGTATCAAATGAAAGCTATGTTGAATAAAGTAGAAAACATATAAAACAAATTGTTCAAACAAAAATTTGCGAACATTAAAACTAAATTTTACTAAGGCCAATATGTCTGCTACCGAAAGTTTTATCCAAATTTTATCAAAATCTGGAGGAACCAATTGGGATAGTTTCCTTGCTCGTGTTGTATTTATAAAATCGATTATATCTTTTTCTTTTTAATATTCACCAGTTTTAGTCCACCTAAAAGAAGTCATGCATACAAAGTCTTCCTGTTGGTCTTCTTTATAAGAAATTGTGTATGTGTTTTCTGTTTCTTTGTATGGTGGTTCTTCTTTTTCAATAAGGGCATTCATGTCAGAAATTTTGGCCTTGGAAAAATGCTGAAATTTAAGATTTTTCAAAAACACAACAACAAACACAAACATTTTCCACAAATTATTTTCTTTGTGTTTGTTGTTGTGTTTTTGAAAAAGTTTACACTTTTGCGATTTTCCAAGACCAAAATTTCTGCTATGAATGCCCTTAATGTGCTTATTTTTCAACTTGTTTAATTTTGAAAGAGCAACTTTAAAAAAAAAACAGGCGAATAAACTAAAATTCATAAGAACTTATAGTAGAAATACTTCTGGTACGTAGTAGAGTAGAAAAAAAGAAAGAAAACGAAAACACAAAAAGACACCCTGGAGATTATGTACGATATAATTTAAATAATTTGTTGGTTGGGGAAGATTTCTTATGTTTCCTATATAGTTTTAGGTGACTGACAGGCAGTAGCTGACTGACTGACTTACTAACAGAACCCACTGCTGTTTAACTTTTTTTTTTTAATTTCAGCTCATAAAAACATCTGCCAACATTCACAACAAACCGACAAAGGATCTTGTAAATAGTTTTTAGAGGATGTTGAACAAAGGCTAAGAAGCACTTTAAGCATAAGATCGTTATTACTCTGCGTGTTTTTATTTTCTTTGTCACTTGTTAAATTTCCTTTTTAATATCCCTGCATATGGAATCTTTAACTCCTGCAGATCATAATTCCAGCAAGAAACGGTCGTAAATCAAGTGAAACACAAAGAAAAACTTATATTATTTACATGGTATCTGATTTAAAAAAAAAAAGAGTGTTCGCTAGTGTGGCCCTACATACGGTTTTTGGGCTATATATAAAAAACTTAATGGAATATATCAAATCCATCAGCTTATGGTAAAGGTGGCGATCCCGAAATCCCGATTCATAAATCTCGAGATTTTTTCCTCATTATTTTATTATTCCCCATATATTTATTATGTGTATATGACACACCCTGTTAAACAACGAAAACAAACAAAAAAAATAAACATAATTTAAAAAATTATAATTTTGCTTTTATAATATTTCACAAAGGTTAAATCTAATTTCAATATATTTAACATGTAATGAATTCCCATTTAAAGAAAAATTGGAACCATTTATAAACCTACCGAAATTACTTAATTCATAATTTTTTTTTACATTCATTTTGAATTCTCAGTTTTGAGATCATAATTAAAACGTTACTATAGATAAACGTTACAAATAGAAAATACAAATTCTGAATAAATGTAAGAGATGATGAAAACAATGTTGTGGGGATCAGCGCTAGATGAAGTGCCGCACTTTCGACCTAAGCGACCTCCAGTATCAAGAAACTCAAGATTTGATGAGGTATATATGTATATATCAACCAACTACAGCAAATCGGTTATGTTAACATGAACAACATGAGTTATTTTCGTCTCCTCTTAGTTATTTTCTCAGTTTGGCCTTCAAAATCCTTTATTTTGCATATGTCAAGAATAGTTGGCCTTTATTCGGTATTCTGCATAATCGGCACGCTTCTTCTATTTGTCAAGCTTCTACACAGAGAGAATTTTAGTGGACGAAAATTATTGAAAATTCTCTGTAAACTAATGAGCTTTTCTTCACAAAGTGAACGAACATTTTCTTTAAATCAATAAAAATCTCCATAATTTTTATGAAACTAGATTTTTAAAGTAACTTCTTTATTAAGTTAATGAAACTTGATACGTTTAATAAATAATCTGATATTTTTCATAAAATTTTATAAAAGATGTGCATTGGTTTAATGAAATGTTTCAGTGGACGAGTTCCAGAGCAACTTCAGTGGTTCTATGCAAAAATGTATTAAAACCATGCAGCGAATTCTCTCAGTGTACTATTAAATATGTCGAATACCCAATAAAAGCATTATATGTCCAAATTAATTGTTTAATGGATACTGGTGTAAAAAACAGTGATAAATTTTTCCTGACCAACACTTACATGTTAACCTCCATTCTATACATTTTCTGAAATTTTAACTATTTACTAAAGATTTTTTGGATATATTAGGTCATTAAAGTAGCAAACACTTTTAAATTTTGGAACCTCTTTTCCTTTTTCATTTTCTTTTTGCTTTCCTTTCCTTTAATTTCCTTTCCCTGTTTGTCTTTCCCTTTTCTCTTTTTTTTTGGTTGGGGTGGAAAGAGGACATTCGCCCCGGGATACGCGCCTGCTTAATTAAAATACTTTGGTATAATTAAAATGATGACTTCTAACAATTATTATCTGTTTTTTTAAGATTATTATTTAATTTATGGAAACTTTGACAGAATTGAAATCCTGGATGGCTAAATGTACTAAGACATTAAGACATTAAATATTTATATTTTGTATAAATTTGTGAACAAATCTTTATTTAAAAATATATGAAATGTTAATTTTTTTAATTAAACGATTTTTAACTTGGAAAAATATCGAGTATTTTGGCCATTTTTTAAAATTGTCATATGGCATCCCTGATAAGAATAATTCCATAAGAATTTTTGTATTTTAACAAAAACCAGAAGTTTTTTATGTTTAAAAACGGAATAAATTTTGAAATATTTTAGACTTTGTGAATTTGAAAAATTCCTGATTCGATCGGTCAGATTTCCAAAAATTATACAAAATTTTGGCAGGGAAATACATTTTCATAATGTCTCATCAACATAATAATCCAAAGTATATAAGATTTGGCTTTTCTATATTTATACATTATTTTTGAAAAAATTCTCATCAAAAAATGTAAAAAATTGAATTTTGGACAACAATTTTGCACAAGTTTTTTATCCACGGTTTTTAGTCCGCTTAATTATCTTTAGCAATTAAAAAATATAATCGTTTAAAAATATTCGACTGAAAACGGAACACTTGGTCTTTAAAGAGTTAATAGTTTCTGTTTTTTTATATTTGAAATTAGTCTCATAATCCCAAAAAATACCGGATCAAAAAAAAAATCGCAGTTTGGCACCCCTAGCTGATGATGTCTTTGAGCATTTTCTTGTGGAAACTAAAAAAAAAGTTCTATAACAATTTTCAAAACAACTTAAAAGGTTCACATTAGGAAGCATGTGGTCTAAAGTGAACCTTAATTAAAAGCATATACAATTTTTAGAACATGATATAAAATTGAAAAAAATTGTATTTAACAGTTACAGTAATGAGAAACTATTTAAGAAAGCATAAAGCTTGGAAAAAATAAGAACATATATCAACGGTTCACGTTAGCGAGCATTATTAGAATTTTATTTATCATTTTTTTATTTAAGTTTGATATAATTTTTATTAAAAATAAAAATTATGTTTTTTCGACCTTTATTTTTCATTTATTTATTATTTTTTTATTTATTTATTTATTTATTATTTTTTTAGGAAATCAATTAGTTTCATCAAAATTGTGAATTGTTATATTTGGAAAAATCCGATTTGGGAAATTATTGAAATTGTTTGTTATTCACTTTTTATGTTAACAAAAAATTACATCTTATGTTTCGGTTTTTTGCAAAGACGCAATAAAACTAGAAAAACGTGTACATTCACTTTTTTAAATGGAGATAGCGGAATTTAACTAAATGACAGTTGACAGTTTTGACATATTCATGCAACAACACGAAAAAAACAAAAAGTCCACTCTAGCGAACATTCCCTTATGTATTAAATTTCACATAAAAAAATTTAACTAAAATATGTTAAGGTTAATAAATCTGCTGCCCTTTTTTCTTATCATCCAAAAAAAAAAAGAAACATGTTATGCTTCAGCTGCTTTGTGTCCATATGTTAAGTTACACCAAAATTTTGTTGGCATTTAGAACAAAAAAAGAAGAAAGTTATCTGCGTTTTTGTATGAAAACACCATTTTAGTGTTGCGCAGTGTTTCCAACCTATTTTTACAATCGGTGGAAAACTAAATGTATTCTACAACTGGTTACACTACGACCGATTAAATGAAACAAGTTGCGGAACCCGTTCTTAGGAGAAAGAAAACAAAAAGGTTATAAAGGAAAAGAAGTTGTTTAACCAATTCTTTGGATAAAAATATAAAGCTGGGTACTAACAAGAATCTTCCTCTTCCTCGTCCATAGAACTTCATTGTAAGACAAAATATGATGTGCATGGCAGTATTAAATTAAGAGTAGTAAAGTAATTAGTAAAGTTACAAAAATTTAGTAAAATTTTAGCAAACTCTTAATGGAAATCGATTTGCTAAAATTAACCAGATTTACTAAATGTTAGTGATATATATAAATAAAAAAAAAAATTAATAAATTTGAGTTACCCTGAATAAAATTATTTTCACAAATTGAAGTGATCATAAATATTTATAAGTATTTAGATAATATTATATTCATAAGTATATAATATTCATAAGTATTTATGACAAACAATTTATGAAACATTTTGGGCAATATGATGAAACTTTTTTCCCTGAGTATAATAGAAATAGCAACAAATGTAACTAAAAACTAACTTCATACTAAAAAATTGTATAGTAATAGTAAAGTGAGATTGAAAAACTGTTTTACTAATTGTTATACTTTTTTTTTTGAGTGTAACGCATATAAGGAGTACAAACTTATTCCAGTTTGTTTTTATAGGTAGTTTGGTAAACCTAATTATAAAATCAAAACTATTTGCAAAGTAACAATTTTTCTATTGAGGATAACTGAAGATTTGGGTGATGCCAATGAAACAATTGCATTGTCTATCATGAAAATGATCAAACTTTTCTAAAAGCAACAAATAAAATCTAATATGACAATATCATATTAGATTTTGGACTTGAAGTAGAACATTCTAACAAATTATATGAAAATATAGAAAGTTCGAAAAAAGAATTTTCGTATTCTTAATACAAAAATTAACTCATTTCTGAATTTACAGAAAAATTAACCATTTTTAGGCCAGCAGACCGTTTAGCGAATATTAGCAAAACGTATCTGTAATAACTAGTAAAGTTAAAGTAGTAGAATATGTAAGTAAACATTACTAAAATTTCAGTGCTACTAAAAATTAGTAAATTTTTTTATGTAAATTTATTTTTATAATCCTTTGGCTTTTTTTTAATTTGTATTTAAAATTATAAAAATATGTTAATTGAAAAACACTTTGCTCTCAACTATGAAAAAAGAAAATTAATAAAAATGTTTGCAATTTTAGCAAATGAAATAAAACAACTCGGCTATATTGCCGTGAAACATAGCCAAGCATCTTCACGACGCTGTTTTTGTTCTATTGTAAGCACACGCGGCACCATTCATGCGCACAGCTTTCTCATATCCAAATTTCCTTTTTGAAATGCTTTTCGTTTCGGCAGCTCATACAGCTTTGTTTAAACTCTGCCACCCCATATTTTATAGTTGTAAACGAAGGAGCAGACTCCCCAGGAGTAGAATCTAGTTCGGCTTTAATATTGGTTGTACTGAGACATTTTAAATTCAAGTACTGAATTACATAACAGTGACCAATTTTTTCCCTGTTTACAAATTCACTGAGGTCGTTTATTTTTGATGGCTCCTAGAAAAATACTAAACAACGTGGAGCCTTAAAACTTAAAACAAATGTTTTATAAGGTTGCCACTTTTTACCAAAGTAATTTTTTTGCAGGTCGGATAATTTTGGGACCGCCCTCGTACGTAGAAATCTAATACAAATTAATTTTATAAGCTAAACTTCCAATTCTTGGAATACACTCAAAACTAATATGGCTGTCGTTTTTTTAATTTCTGGAATAATTTGATAGTTTTTCACTCTTTCTAATAATTATGCATGCGTGGGTTTTAGATTTTATTGATCATATAACTGAAATTTGTCACATTTATAAGCCATCATACATACCATTCACATTATAAGTATGTATTTATGTTTGAATGTTTTTCACTATGTTCAATATCTAATTTCATAAATTTTCATTGAAATTGTCTCCACATAAAATTTACAATAAAATCTTATATGAACATTAGGGTGGCAATGAACAATCAGCTTTAGATTTTTGATAAAACCAGAGTGAATTATTGTGCCACTTGGTCTAAAACTTGCATGGTGAAAATTTAAGCAAAATCGGATAACTCTAAGCCAAAATCTTGACTAACTTTATACTGCAAGTATTCTTAATGTTTTCTCAATTTATTTAATTAACCCTTTTCCGTTACGGGCGTCAAAATGACCCATCCATTATAAAAAACCCACCAAAAATTGTTTCTCTTCTATTTTGACATTTTCATCGGTGAATTAACACTGGCTTGTAACTGGAGGGAATCATTCCAAATATGATTCTTTGGAAGTTTTTCTGCTTAAACAATTTCTCGGAAGTTATTTAGGCATAAAATATTCACAGGTAGTTGTTTTGCTGCATTAAAAGAATGATTCTTTCCTATGACAAGCCAATGTTAAATTCATCGATGGAAATGCTCGAACATTCCTTGGCAGAACAGTTTTTGCTCTGATGTTGTTCATCTAAAATTTTCAATAAAAGTTAACAAATTTGACTTTCACAGTATATAAAATTAATTTCTGAAATATTTTCATCAAAATTAACCCTTTTATGCTATGGTGGCCAAAATGAGCCATTAATTTAAAAAAAATTATTCAGAAATTAATGAAAAAAACGTAAATATTAATCGTTAAACTCAAAAAGTATTTTCTTAAGTAACATTAACTCTTTTCTAAGCCTATTACCTATTATATATTTTAACTAAATATTTTTAAAGCCAATATTGGCTTTACAATTAAGTAAATAAGGCTTTTTTAATAGAAACTCCAGTTAGTTTTGTTTTATTTATATTCTAATTATAAGTTTTGTTTAATAAAATTAATGGAAGTTAAGCATATTTTAAGGTTCTTTCAAAAAAAAAAAAAAAAACACAAAATAATAGTTACCTATTACTTTTGGGACATCGCGAACAAAAGTAATGTTGCGAGTAAAAAGTCTGGTAATGAGTTGAAGTCCTCTTTATGCTAGGTGATAACGAAATCAAATTTAAATAACATTTTTCTACATAACGGTGTCAAAAAATGATTTTTCATTATAATATTTTGGTATAACGGTAATAATACAGTTATGGTAATGATTTTGGACCATCTCTGTTTTTAATTGAAACAAAATGTTATTTGGCCATTTTGACCCTCGTAGCAGGGTTAATGATTACAAAACAAAATTTTTTTTATGTAGTTCACGGTAAATATTTAGTGTTTTGTTTTTGGAAAATTTTGAGTGTAAAATGCATTTGATGCAAGTGATCATTTTGACCCTCACAGCACAAATGGGTTAACTGTAATAAAAATATTTTAGAAATCATTTAGAACACTTGAAATATCAATTTTTTCAACTTTAATCAACGTACGCAAAAAAAAAACGATCGATTTAAGTTAATTTCAGCGCAATATACTGAATTTCTATAATTTTAACTTAGACGTTATCTAATTTGCACCATGTAAGTTTTGGACCAAATGGCACAAGAATTCGGTTCCGTTAGAATTTCCAAAAAAAAAAATTACCTATTCATTTTATTGACACCCTAATGAACATACTTACATAGATATTGGTGCCCCTATGGATAATAAAACGATAATAAAACAGTCGAATATTTATAACTGCGTTGTATGATTATGAAAGCAAAATAAGTGCAGGCTGGATGGATGGATGGATGGATTGCTGGCTGGCTGGCAGCAACCAACAGTTAGGCAGACAACAATAATATTGAAACATCTGCCGTTGTTAAAATGTACATAACAGGGTAAAATGTATGTATTTATGTATTAAGGCTATACATTTTGCATTGATATACGATACTCTACATAACATACATACATACGTACATATCTACTATGTGTACATAACAAAACGTATCTACGTAGTATGTACTACCCACTTTGTTGTATTTAACTTTGTTGCCTGTTTACCTTTCATTCTTTATTTTCTTTCTTTCAACATACAGATATAGGCAGACCGATATACAGTGCGATCTCGTTTAACGCATTTAATAACGCATATGAAAAATATTAGGGGCATACATTTTTTAGCTTCCCAATCGCACGTTTGGGTGTTAAAAGAAGTCAAAAATTACTGCATTTTTTGCATGGAAACATGTCTGAAAATAACGAAGGTCAGATTTAATTTTTACCTACATTGAAGCAAGTACTCAAGAAAACAAAATAATGTATACTCATATTGCCTATGTATTAAACTTAGGGTTGCCATTTCATTGAAATATTAAAATTATAATTGGTAAAAACGAGAGAATAATTCCACTCATGAACAATCACTCACGAGAATTTTTTTAGTTAATTAAATTACATTAAATTAGTGAGTAAATTCAGACTTTACTCAGACGTGATCATTCGTGATTCACGCAAATTCACGAATTCTACCGGAAAAAAATAAAATGTAAAAATTACGGTAAATTGTGAATGTTGAATTCAAAATTACTCTAAATATGTAGTTTTGTTATTTATTTTGTATTTTAAAAATCTAAAAACATTGAATCTCCGAAAAAAATAAAGAAAATATTTAATTGAAGAGAAAAATGTTATTGTTTCTAAAATTCTATTTACGCACACTCATTCAGAAAGAGTTTTTTTCTACTCACACTCACTCACGCTTACGTGAGTAAACTTAATTTTCACTCACGTGCCAAACAAAATAGAATTTTCAGTAAACTATTTATAATTTGCTTCACAAAGAAACGGAAAATTTCTTAAAACTAATGAAAAACTGGACTTTTGCAGGTTGTGCGAGGACGTTGAGGAACTGGAGACAGTTGAGCATATAATGTGACACTGTCCTAGGTTGCAGGGTCTCAGACAGAAACGGCTAGGAGATAGATTTCACGACGAACTTGGGTATGTCGCTGGATGCAATCCAGTAGATTTTCTGAGATTTGTCAGGGAAATAGGACGGCTGTTTCTAGTAAGGCGACGATAGGAGCTTGCTCTGGAGAGTATATATCCTTTCTATCTTTCTTTATATCTATCTTTCAATCTATCTATCTGTCTATTTCTATTCTTTCTTACTTTTTCACTGAAGGAATTCACAATGGACCGTATTGGTATCCGAGTGGAGATGTACCCTTGGGCACATAACCCTTCCTAACCTAACCTAATGAAAAACTTCATAATTTTGATAACTAATTTCTTAATGAAACTTCTACAATAAGTGAATGAAATTTTTAATAAATAATATTATATTTTTTTATAAAATTTTATAAAAGTTTAATGAACAGTTTCATGTGACGAATTAGAATACAACTTCATTGTTTTTATGCAAAATTTATTAATATCATACAGAAAAGTCTCTTAGTGCACTTTTTAACATCCTGTATCATATGTCCAAACTTAACATGTCCAAACTTCGTTTGCAGGCTCTAATTGTGAGTTAAAATTGTTCTTTAGGAAAATGTGTTGACTTCATAAAGATTTTGTATTTACAAACCGGGATTGCGTTAAGTGAAGTGGGACTGTATACATACATATGTATATAAATATGTATCATATACATTAGGGTGTCCCAGTAAAAATTAAGTACTACTTACGATAGGTATTAATCAGCTGAAGAAGAATATGTAAAATATAAAAACTACACACATATAAAAATGTAATTATTTGACAACTGAAATTCGGTTGCTACGACTGAAATCGGTGGGTACAACTAAATATTTGTTATGACAATCAAAATCGGTTATTACAACACTATTTTTGTTGAACAAACCAAAATATTGTGAAATCACAATTGATACACCAAAATACAATTTTCTATTCGGTTGGTACTTAATTTTTCTGAGAGTAGGATTCTTTAACATTGCTTGTTATACTTTGCGTGTTAAAAAAAAAAAAAATTTAAATGTTTTTAATATTTGGATACAAATTGTGGATACTTTTTGAGGGTCCCTATTCTATGAGCCAAAAATTAATCAAATAGAAAACATATTTTTGAAAATTCATAATTTTATTGTCAAAAATTACTAATTTTTTGGACGGTGATATAAGATTTCCAAAAAGAATCATAAAAGACACACACATTATTTAATTCAAAAAATTGTTCAGAACTGACTCAGAAATGTAATTGAATTTGAATATTTTTTGAAAAATTCAAAAAAGGCTCCAAAAAAAGATTTATTTTTGAGCCAATAGAATTTTTTTATTTGTAGTTTCTTTCTCATTTTGGAGCTGTTTGCTGGCAGGGATTTTTTAGTATTTTGAAATATTTTAAAGAGTTAATTAAAAAAGTTTGTGGTATTTTTGATTTGAGTGAAATTACTTCAGCCGATTCGAAAATAAACAAATTAATCGAGACACCCTAATGTACATTAGATACTTTAACACAAGTATGTACTGTTTTTATATACCAACCAGTTTTTGTGTCTGAATATGGGTATATATATTTTGTAGGTATATATGGATTTTATATGCATATAACCACATACTAAATATGTACATAAGTTTGTTTAGTTGTTTATAGAAATCTTGTTTTGATCCTAAATGAAAGACAATATCTTGTAACGTATTTTCAGTTTTTTTTTTGGAATAATTTGAGGTTTAATTTTTTTGTTAACGACGAAAAACAGGAATATTAAACCGTAGCATATAGTAACTTGAAGAATAAGGATAGAAATTTTCTTAAGGGATGTTTAAAATGTCTTATTGAAATCTCTGCAATATATGTTCATGTTTTCTTGAGGATACTGCGAGTAATTCTCTGCCTTAGGAAGAGCGTAGATATTCCACGGAAATGGGAACCATATTCATTTTATTTATCAAAAGTTAATAAAAAAGTTTCGTTAAAAATCTAGTTTCATAAAAAGTGTGAAGCTTTTCATTAATTTGGAGAAATTTTTCGTTCACTTTGTGAAAAGTTTAAATAGTTTTCAAACAAAGGAAATAAATTGTAATTTGATATCGGCGTAAATGTGTACAAAGTAATTTTATGCACACAATAAGAGAATTATCTTCACTTCATTAATGAATTTCTTCATAACTTTAATGAAAATTGTTAGTGGAACTAGTCCATTAAAACTTTTTATAGAATCTATGAAAGAGGTTTCATTAAACTTGATGTTTATGAAATGCTTCGTACAATTTTTTATTTAGACCAACACAGTGGATGCCCCACAGAACTATGAATCAACAAACAAACACTGAGTCTTGCTTGCATTTAAATCGACCCTATTTGCAAGACCCCACTCGGAGATTGTTAAAAGGTCCCGGTTGGGTGTGGCATTCATAATCAGCAGTCTGCCCCCAAGCAGAGTGTGTCATAAGGCTTGGCCTACTATCGAAGGAAAATGAATGATTGGATAGGGTAGAAAGTTTGACCAAGGAGGTCATTAAGAAAGATAAAAAATAGCGAAGGAGAAAGAACAGAACCTTGCGGTACCCCTGAATTTAGCTGAAACTTGTTGGATGAGAAGTACTTAGAAGCTTTTCGCGTATAAGTACTTATATGCTTTTCGCGTCTAAGTACTTTGACACGCTCATTTCTCGCCTGTTTGCGCAGCATAACAGAGTTGGAGTTTTTGTCCGAGCGCCAATTTCTGAATGCTTAATCTTTGGATTTGACTGCATTTTTGCACGTCTGGTTTTGGGTTTAGCCGAAATGTATTTTGGTTTTGGGTTGCCGAGAGCCACAAGCGTCGAGAGTGCTATGAAACTGCCCGTTAACACACGGAATGTGAGTTGGTTCATTCATTGTGCGCAGCGAACAACTCCAATGTAAACAATGAAACGCTTCATATAATTTTAGAAAAAAATATCATAGAAGTCCAAAATCAAAAAAGGCTTCATTGAATTAATAAAGCACTTTATAAGTTGAAGATTTGAGAATTAAAATTAGTTTGAAATGTATAAAAATTAATGAAACTCTGAAATTTTATAAAAACAAATATAAAAGTTAAGTTAATTTCATAGCTCTAAAAAATTCATTGTGAATGAAATCGAATAATTTTCGTTCATGAAACTATAAAATTTTATGAAAAATTTCAAAATATTAATAGAATTTTTTGTATATAATAAATTTCTTCATTGAATCTACTAAAAAAATTCCATGAAATTCTTTCATTAATATCATGAAGAATAATTCTTTCAGTGCAGGCAAGTAAATGTGTACATAAAATACTTATTTTTAAACAAAATATCCAAAGGATTAAACCACCTTTAGACGATGTTGTTGATTGAATTTTAGAACAGTTCGTCATTATATTTCTTGTTTTGTAGTATGAAGAATGTATTTTTAAACTATTTATACCTGGAAATAAATACATACAATGACGATAATTGTTTAGCGTTCTTAAAAGGTCCTAGTTTTACCTGTTAGTTATGTGGGTTTTATTTGTCCAAAAACTAGTGCTTTACACATGTGTAGTTAAGATTTTCCTTTGAAACTGAAATCTTATATTTTTTTATCTTTTATCACTTGACAATAGGAAATCGAACGATATTGAATACTTATGAAGACAATGGTTCGAACGAAGGTACATCTAAATAGATTTTCTCTTAAAAATAACAAAGATTTATAAACATAGCATATTCTCTAAAAGGAAAAATACTTACAAATACCATATTGTATATTAGGGCGGGTCGACTTAAAAATCGCTCAACGTTCAAGGAAAATCGTATTCTAGGGATCAAAATAAGAAACTTTGCCGAAGGAACCATACCTCTAAAACGAATTCTGATGTCCCGACTTTTGACCCGTAGGGTCAAATTTTGAAAAAGCCCACTTTGATATTTCAGAAAGTAAGACGAATCTCTCCAAGATTATGGGAGCTACTAGATTCCGGGAACCCGCTAGCAGATTAATGCATAAATCATCATTCTAGGTGACCGTTAAGGGGTTAAAATTTAAGTTGAAAGAGAGCCTTTTTAACCGTGTTTTTATAGCAAAATGTACAAATCTAGGGATAGAGATATTTCAGAAAGTAGGAGGAGTCTTTCCAAGATTAGGGTCTCTATTTCTTCTCCGGAAGACGCTCTAGCAGATGCATGTATAAATTATATTCGATTGGGGTTGGATTCGATTGGGGCACTCTAAATGGGTCAAAGTGGAATTTTTCAAAATTTGACCCTACGGGTCAAAAGTCGGGACATCAGAATTCGTTTTAGAGGTATGGTTCCTTCGGCAAAGTATCTTATTTTGATCCCTAGAATACGATTTTCTTTGAACGTTGAGCGATATTTTAGCCTCCATACAAATAGACTCGGCCTATTGTATATGGTACACAAATATGCTGACGAAATGTAGAAATTATGGATGGTAATAGAAATTATGGCGGCTGCACTGAAATGGGCAAAAGAATCTTTAAAAAAGTGAAAGGATGTATTTAAGGTACTATAGCTCTATTCCCAGCATAATTTGGTTGTTTAAAAGTTTTGTGTTAGGGTTTTTAACCGATTTATTATCGATTTTTCACTTCACGATTCCTTGCAATTTTTGTCGGGCTTTCCGGGAATTAAAAAAAAGACTAAAACAACCATGTTTGCTAAACTAAAAATCTATAAAAAAGCAAAAAAAAAACCTTGAAAATCCTGACAATTTTAATATTATTTTAACAATTTATATTAAATTTTTCTCAACTTCAATAATCAATCAAGACTTTTCTTTTTTAATATATTTTTTTTTATTATATATAAAGGGTCCGCCAAATTACTTTTTTTTTTTTGAAAATGCTATAAAAAAAACTACTGAATATTTTCTCAAATTTCTTTTTTATTTGAAAGTACAATCCTTTAGGTTAATAATGGAAAATAATTTCATTCAAATGGCTGCCTCGGCTGGCCATGCAGTAGCCTACACGATCGGTCCAATTTTGAAGCACATTATCGATTGTGTGCAGCTGCATTTCACCAATGGCTTCACGAATATTGTCAATTGTCTCTGGCTTGTTAGCGTAACACTTATCTTTGACGGCACCCCACAAATAATAGTCCAACGGTGTCAAATCGCAGCTCCGAGGTGGCCAAACGACATCAGCTCTGCGGCTGATAATGCGATCTTCAAAAACACGTCGCAAAACATCGAGTGTAGCTTCGGCTGTGTGGCACGTAGCGCCGTCCTGTTGAAACCAAATGTTGCCAATATCCTCCTCTTCAATTTTTGTGAAAAAAAATTCGTTCAACATGGCCCGATAACGATCGCCATTGACTGTAACGGCCACTCCTTGCTCACACATTCTGCAACATTACCATGATTTTCAAAGTAATGTCGCAATATTTCCCAGCGTTGTTTAAGCGTATACACAACCATATTCGTTCAGCGGAAGGATAAAACTAATTATCTGTCAAATCAGACATGAGCTAAGTGTTACCATTCACGAAATAAGCACTAGTTGAAAAAAAAAACGTTAGATGGCGGACCCTTTATATAAACCACATAGAGACAAAATATTTTATTCCACTATATAAAATTTCCTGAATTAACAGTGATCATTTAATTTAAATATATTTTGGTTTTTCCTAAATAAGCTTTCTCTATCAAAACCTTAATAAATATTTACTTTGGCAGTCCCGGGAATGTTCGAAAAAAATTCGCGGGAATTTTGAAAAACCTAATTATTTTGAAAGAAATTATTTCGTCTTTCTATTCAGATGATCATTCTAACAGCAAAATCCTTAAAGATAAACAATATCTTCAATTCAGTTGCTACAACGATTTTCTGTAAGAGTTTTCAGTGCCATCACAAATTCTTAAGTTTTTAGAATGATACAAATAATATGTATGTGCAAAGAAGGGGAGCAGGTATTCCACAGTTGTGCCAGGAAATTTAATGACAGAAACGAAGGATATCAGTAAAATATGAAAAAATCCAAAGAAAATCGATTTTTAAACAAACGGACTTTTTGGGGGTGATCCAAAAATGGCGATGCTGATTTGCACACGATGAAAGTTTGCACAGTTTGCATCGTTAATACTGCTCAAGGCTGCGAGAATGCAAATAACTAACTGTGCATATTTGCATCGTATGCAAATGACTATCGTGAAATAGCATTCATTAATATTTTCTTGCTATAACAAATATATCACAGATTCCATATCTTGTATTACATTTATTGTGGGACTAAAAATAGATTTTCTGTAGACTGAAAAGTAAACGTCCATATGTGGACAAGGGCGTTCAGAGGTTAATATGTTGTACGAACATAATTATTATATTCATTAATAAATTTTTAAAAATATATATGACCATTCCACCGAAGACCGGCCAAAAAAAGGCATTTGTTTACCTTGGGTCTTCCGATTTCTATTAAATTTTATATTCATGGAGCCACTTAAATATTGACGTTTATAGTTTTTCAAATTTCGAAAAGTCCACGGTATTATGCGGAAATTAGGTTTTTTTTTGCAAAATGAGAGATATGCAAAAAGTGTGTGCACTTTTTATGCAATTTTTTTTTTTTAAGAGAAGCAACACTCAGGAAATTCTTCCTATTAATTAATGTGTTGCTTTCTTTTGGAAAGGGGATAGTGGAGAGATGAAAGGTGGTGAAAGATGAAGGGCTTCAAACATGGCAACACTGTAATTGCGCGAGATGATAAGTCTTAGAACAGTTGTTGCTCGCCACCTGATGTAGAGTTAGCGAATTTATTGAAGCTTTTTTAGTTTCATAGCCCTGATTCATTATTTTACTTCGGTGGGGTTAAGTGCTACGGGAACACCGAAGGTGGGTGTAGCGATACATATAAGTGATAGAAAACTCATACATATTATTTTTCTAAATTGATGTTGTCGTCACAGGGAATCGAACCCGGGACCATCTGTGTAACAGTCCAACGCGCTAACCATTACACCACAACGCCCACTAAATTTTTAAATGCACTTTTCACGAATTTGGAAAATATGGGTAAAAATCACATATTTGCAAAATATGGGATTTTTACTAACCAACAATACTTTAGTTGTTTTTGGTCCCGGGGTTAGTCTATTATTAATGAATTTTTGAAAAAAAACTTTCAATCTTTTTTTCCATAGAACAAAGAACAATTTGTTATATTTTTTTCTATTAATCAAAATTAAATAGATTTAATTAAATATTTAGTGTTAATTCGCCGTTTAAATGGCCCTCTTTTAAAAACTAAATATTTAATTCTTAAGTTTTTTTTTCTGAACACGCAAAAAATAAAAAGGCTAAAATCAACTAAAAATAGTTTATAAGTTTATTGTATAGAATACAACCTGAAAAATGTTTCGTTAAAGTTATACAATACATATTAACTTAACACTACAATTTAAAAATAAAATTAACAAAATATTTTTTTACTCTTTGTAAAAATGCTATGAGCTTGTTTTCAAATAATCATTAAAAATGTAAGTGAAAGTGTAATTCCCGGTTCACACACGGCAATTTTACTTGCGCAATTTTTCTTCAATTCTCCTTTGAAATTGCTTTTGTGTTCACACAGGAAAAGTTTGTTTAAGCAATTTTCGTATATCAACCTGCAGTGTTGAAAATTGCGGATGACAAAACAAAACTGAATTGGAGTACGGGCAAGTCTGTACCCCCTTCCATTCTCTTTTCCACCTCTTCTATAAACTCAAGAATTGCGCAAGTAAAATTGCCGTGTGTGAACCAGGACTTACTTTATGGTTCAAATTACATATTTGGCAAATATGCATTCTGTTTTTAAATCGAAATTGGCCAAATTTTAGAAAGATGCATTTTAAAAAGGTCAGATTTTGGCCGATCTTGCGTGGAATGGCCGATATATAATTTGCGTCATCGTACTTTCAATCTTGCAAATACAATTTTTTATCTGTTAAACATGACCCCAACCTCATGAAAACTGATAATTCAGACTAAATATAAGGGTATTCGGGTTTGGTTTTGTTCGAGTAAACGAGTAACTGGATTTTGAGCTTTTTATCTTACTCGATTAATCGATTAAGTTTTTAAAATTACTCGAGTAACTAGAATAATTTCTGTAGTTTTTTTTAATTAAGTTTTACTTAAAAATAAATAATAACACACAAAGCAAAGATTTTTTTTCGATTTAATTTTTTCTTTGCGAATTAAGTAATTTTGAACTTATGTGATTAAGTTGAATATAGATTCGAATGCAAGCAAAGAGGGAACACTTAAAAATGATTATGAATTTAATTAAATTATTTATTTTTTGTTAAGCATTTAAATATTTAAAAATTTATTTCTGGAAATTGGACATTTTGGTCTTAAATTTGCTTATTGTTTCGATGTCTACATAATATAACCTTCCATTTGAGTATAATAAAGTCTCTAATTGTTCATGGATATTTTAAAATTATCTTTAGAAAATTGCTAAAAATGTGATATTTTAGACATTGGTCGACAGAAAAATATTATTTATCAGTACAGTGATGCTCGCGCATGGTGCCACTTAAAAAAGTTATACCCCTACTAAGTAAATATAATATGTAAATTAAAACGGTAACTGAAATATTGCTTTATATTTTGTTAAAAAAAAATTTTTAAAGAATACGAAATAATTTAAGTTTTTTTATGAAATATAAACCGAAATATAAACGGAAATTCAACGATTAATCGAGTAACGGTTAACCGATTGAATACCCTAGTAAATATACTCAATGTTCTTTTAAGGGGGAACCTGATTTTTGAGGAGAAATATACATGATCTCTAAATTGTAAAATTAAAGTAATAATTTAAAAATAATTTTGTAATTTAAAAGAGAAGAGCGTAGACGAAGAGCAAATATTTTATTTTATTTAAATAGAGATGAAATTTCTTACTTTAAAAAGATTTTCAAAAAATTTAGGCCATGTAGACAAAACATTTGTTTTTTTTTTTTTTTTTGCTAAAAAAAATCTATTTTAACATATCCCCTCCCCTTCAAATTCAGGAAAAATTTGTATTAAGTAAAATACCAAATTTAGTCTTTCAAAATCTATAGATGTTGCAACATGCTTTTAAAACAACGTAACTTTTTTATAATTTTGTCATTATTTTATTTAACATGTGGATTTTTTAAGGTAACAACCAACTAATTTATTACACTCAAATAATATACCCAGCCAGCAAATTTCGGAGCCCTCAAAATAAATGACACTAGAATGACTAAAAAAACTGATGAATTCTGGAGCCCTCTTATTTTGGAATCAAAAATTATTCAAATATTTATCTTTTTTTCTTGAGGTTTCAAAAATTGTGTGCCTTCTTAAAAAAATCAAAAATGACTCAAAAATATGAGGGAATTTTATCAAAAAAATTACTCAATTATGAGTCAGAAAAGAAAGGGGAAAAAAATTTTTTTTGAGCCATCCAAAAAGTCTTAAAAAGAACAAAAAAAAAATTTGAATTATTTTTATTTGTCAATTTTCTTCGGGTTTGTCATTGTCAACTTGTTTTCTAAATCTAATTATCTTCAGTAATTTCGAAGATATAGCCGCACAAAGGCACCATGTAAAAATGAAATGTCCGCAAATGTGTTAAAAAGCTATTTTCATAGAAAGTATAAAGCTCTTCATTAGTTTTATGAAACTTTTCGTTTACATTGTGAAGAAAAGTTTCATTACTTTTGTGAACATTTTCCTTTATTTTTAAATTAAAAATTCTCTCTGCAAAATATATAGACATCACTAATAAATTACATTTTTTCATAAATTACTTTTAGGTTACTAATGGAAATTCAGTATTTCGATTTAATTTCGATTTCGGTTTAAAACTGAATGAGAATTCATTTGAGACCTCTTTTAAAATAGGAGATGGAAGAGAAACAACCACTACCACAACTGAATCTTTAAATGAAAATGTTTACCCTCCCACTGAATCGTCTGACATGTCACCACCATCACCTATTTTAACGGATATTTGGTCAAGACAAGCTAAACTGAATGCTACTGCCAATGATAAACTACAAGCAACTCGTGCGGCTGTAAACCAATTGAATCAAGAAATCTCAACTGTGGTGGGTCGTAGTGATTTTATAGCGGCGAAAGTCAAACTAATGACGCGCTATTTAAACAAAGCAAACTCTGTAACTGCCTCTGGCGATAATGCTGCAGCTGCTACAAATCGTTTTCTAGTTTTGCAAGACTATGCACAGTTGGTTGATGATTTACGTTTGCCGCCCACCATCGAACAAGGCGGAGAACGTTCATTGGAATATATGGTTATGAAATTGGGTTTGGAAAAGCATAAATTAATTGAACTGCAAACACAAATTTTAGTTGAAGTACTACAGGCAATGGAAGCATGGCAGACATATGAGAAAACCCAATTAGTGGATGTTGTTACAGTTTAGTTTTGTTTTAATAAATGCCAATCTCTTATCTTTGAATAAAATTTTAAAATAAATTTACAGAAACTAGTTATTTGAGTACCAAACTAAATGCACAAAAAATAAATGCGACAGTCTAATTTTTTTATTGTATTAACTTTCAGTTCAATTACGATTCGTATGGAAACTTTTGCAGATTTTATGAAACTTACGAATAAACAGGATGTTCACAAATTTACAAGCAGGATGTTAAAAAATATTATATGCACTAGACCGCCTCATATGCTATATCATGCGTTGCGGTGTCCACTTCAAAATGTAGTTTGGTTTATTTCAGATTGATTTCTACTTCTACACTGAGAGGATTATCTTCCGTTTTAATGAAACGTACGAGCTTATTGAAACTTATCATAGATTCTTTGAAATGCGTTTAATTGAAATCAACTCTTACACGCAGAAAAAAGACACTATTGAATGTGATTGCAGGTTATTATATATGACCTACTTTAAAAATGTTCGACAAATGTTGAAACCGACATTAGATGCCTCTTATTTTTCAAGGTTTTATAAATTGAGAGGAACGATGGACAGGGCTAGGTTAACTATAACTAAAAGCTATGACGTGCAAAGTTTCACTTTGAAACGTTTTCACCAAAAGAATTGATGTCCATTTAAAAGCCGAAAAATTAAAAAAAATTACTTGAAACTTACAAGAGTTATTTTTATTTATTGTATTTTTTTGCCCATGGTTTTTAACTTTTAGCCAACCAAAAGTTTTAGAAAAGCGTAAACAATGTATGATTTTGTAGAAGTGGGTGCACCTGGCGCACATTCACAATCTTGCAACCAAAACATGTTCTCCGGGAATATATTTCACAGTTTGGATTTACAATTGGTAGACGTTCGCCAAGGACTATAACTATTGTGAAACCTACCAAGAACAGTCACTCCTTAATGAGCAATTTTGGTGCTACGGAATCACCTAATCCAAATTTTGTAGTAAAATGGTCTTTCATTCCCGATGTCTTTCCTAAACTAATGTATGATAATTATGACCTATGTATGACCGAAATGCTTTTAAAAACGGGCACTTTTTAAGATTTTTTTTTTTAACGACAAAAATAGTACAGATAAATTTTAATAAAGAAATTTGTTACTAATTTTTAGCAAATTGGCTGATTCAACAACTCAATTTTCCCATTTACTTAAATTTTACTAAATTTCAGCAAAGTTTACAATTTTTCTTATTACTTTCACTTTACTAATAATTAATAATTTAGAAATGTTGAGGTCAAGAAGAAGAATAAACGTAGTCTGTAAAAGTTAGAGAAAAATCTGTAATTTTGCATAAAAACTAACTATTTTTAGGCCAACCGATTATAGTGGTGAATGAATGCCCCTTAGTCTATCTAACCAATAAACCGTGTTTGTACTACTCTTTGGTACAAAGTAGCTTTATAATAAACATTTTTAATATCTACAAATAGCAAAAAGTTTTCATAGCTCATTTTATCAATAAATGTGACCTTCTCCGAGAAAAGGGACCTAGTTTCTGAAAATGAAGTTTTGAGAAAAACTCATTTAAAGTTTCATAACGCATTATCACTGTGAACACACCTTCAGTTGGGAGATGCGATTTGGTATGGTTAGTTATGCTTGGGAGCCGACTTTGGTGACGTCATGCCTATGTGGTGACGTATTTTTTTCGCTTTTAGTGTGCCAATACCTTTGCTATTGTTGCTGCTCTGTTTGTTCAAAATAATGCTGCTCTGTTTGTTAAAAATACATAATAGAGCAATTCCATATGAAAGCGATCACCTTTTGGACGACCCCTCTCCGATTTTAAAATAAATAGTCTCAATCGATTGCCCAGCAAAAAATAATGTACCTACATATTTTTTTTTTTTTTTATAGTGACTGGTTTAGTGGTGGTGTGCACCACTGTCATGTGACAAAATTGAAGAATTCTTCATAAGGGACCTCATTGAAAGTTGTTTAAAAAAAAAAACTACTAAAGCGATCGCAACGAGTGATAGCTCGTTGGAAAGGTATTGAATCAGGCTTTAATTGAAAAATAAAATTTTCCTAATTTTTCTTGTTAAATAATTAAAAATAATTCAATTATAAAAAATATAAAAACAATGAGAACAAGGTGGTCTCTTAAATGCTCTTCTCCTGTCCAAACAAGGAGTCGGGGCCCATTTTTTTATTGCTGATTCTTAAAGCAAAAATTATGAGGAATCCAAAAAAAAATAAAATTAGCCGGAAAATTTAGGAGCTTCTGTGGAAAATCGGAAAATTTAATTTTCATGGGAAAATTTAATTTTCATGGGAAAAAAGGTAAATTTCTGAGAAAAATTAGGAAAATTTTATTTTTCAATTAAAGCCTGATTCAATACCTTTCCAACGAGCTATCACTCGTTGCGATCGCTTTAGTAGTTTTTTTTTTTAAACAACTTTCAATGAGGTCCCTTATGAAGAATTCTTCAATTTTGTCACATGACAGTGGTGCACACCACCACTAAACCAGTCACTATAAAAAAAAAAAAAAATATGTAGGTACATTATTTTTTGCTGGGCAATCGATTGAGACTATTTATTTTAAAATCGGAGAGGGGTCGTCCAAAAATTTGCCAATTTTGATCGTTTTTATATGGAATTGCTCAATATGCTTTCTGTTCGCTCTCAGCAAATGGTTGATGTGTGTATACTAATACGAAAAACATTGTAAAAAGAACTAAACACTATAAACACATAGACCACAGCAGGCTACAGAGCTACACGACTACAAATGCCGTTCACTGCAATCGTTGCCTTGTGGATAGCTACTTATTATTTTGGAAACGACAGCAACATAGTAAACAGCTGTTTTTTATACAAATGAATTTTTATTTCAGTATTGGCACAATTACATCTTTTTTTTGCTTTATTAAAATAGAACAACATGCATGGTTGTAGACACGAATATAAAGTTGACTTAAAAATACAATTACTTATTTATAATGCATTATTATAACGTAAAAATAAATTTATCTAATCCCTCTTGAATATTAATGCAATTATAGCATTTAATGTTGCGACGTTTTTTGAGTTTAACAATATAAAATATTTTTAAGCACTAATTTGTTACATATTTTGTTTTATTGTCAACACTATTTTTGTTTTGTAGCCAACAAATAAGTTGACTACAGCGGCAAAAGTAGTCGGGTAGCCGTGTAGCTGTGTTGGTGCCAAAATAATCGTTTTCATATAAACGTGTGTATTTTATTTTTGACAGGCTGTAGTCGTGTAGCTGCAGTCGTCTATGTGTTTATAGCATAAGAAAGGAAAAGAATAAAGTGACTCTTCAGTCTTGTGCCAACTGTATAACGAGTGTTATCATTATCTCAAAAGTTGTTTCGCAATTTTGGTTCTTTTGTAATTTTGTTACTAATCTGATGTTAATTTGAAGTAATTTTTATAAAAATGGATATTTCTGACAGTTTTGATGATGATTTAAAAAGACTAGACTCGGTTTATGGCGATGATGAGATCGATATGACGTTATCTGAAAGTGTCGGTGCTAATACTTTGGGACTAACTGAAAATCAAAGTTTTTTGCATGATGTTTACGAATCCAATATTATATCCGAATTGGAGGAATCCGTTGAAGATATAGAAGAGTCGATGAAGATCGATTTGATGTACGGAGAAAAATCCGAAGCATGTTGTTCGAAAGAATGTAATAAGATAATTCCAGAAAATCTTGCCATACAAAGCCGGCAATTTTTCCAAGAATTAAATAAAACAGAACAAGATTTAGTCCATTTGAGCCATTTGGAATTTCATCGACAACATTTATCGCTCGAAGACGTTTATAATACTGAAAGTCGAAAGAAGTATGGCCAAAGGGTAAAAAATGAATCCAGAGTTGATACAATGTACTTATTTCGTGGCATTCATATTTGTAGAAAGATGGTTTGTTTTATTTACAATGTTGGTTTAAAACGTTATAAAAAATTGATTCGACATAGTGATAATGTTGGCTTTTCTGAACGAAAACATGAACTAAGTGGCAAGTCTTCAAAACGGCAATCGCGTGTGTTATCACCGGAATCACTTACTCGTATCGTTCAATTTATTAAAAATTTTGCTGAAAAATTCGCAATACCTCTTTCTGGTAGAATGCCAAACTACAAAGACTGTAAAGTAATGCTGCTACCATCCAGTGAAACAAAAAGTGCTGTTTATCGTCGTTTTCAGAAAGTTTGTCTTACTGAAGATAAAATCGCAATTAAAACTTTTTACAAAATTTGGATGAAGTACTGCCCTTACATCTCGCCTATGAAACCGAAAACTGATCTTTGTGACGTCTGTCAACAGAATACCTTGATGCTACAACGAGTTTTGGAAGAATCTGATTCAGATACAAGAGAAGCAAAATTACGAATGGCTGTTACTCATCTTGACCACGCGAAACGCCAGCGTGAATTCTACCAACAATGCTGCAAGATGAGTGATGCTTATTCTACTCTTGCAGTCAGTTTCGACTATGCACAAAATATATCTTATCCATCCAGTCCACAACAAGTCGGAACGGCATATTTCAAAGCAGCTCGTAAATGTTCAATTTTTGGTATTCATAATGAATTCACTAACGTTCAGTCAAACTATTTATTAGACGAAGAGTTCGAAATAGGAAAAGGACCTAATGCTGTCATTAGCCAAATTCACGATTACTTCACGAAGAATGCCGTTAAAAATTTAGTTTTATTTTGTGATAACTGCGTAGCACAGAATAAAAATAATGCAATGTTGCATTATTTGGCCTGGCGAGTGGATTCTGGCTTAAACAAATCGATATCATTAAATTTCCTCCTAACTGCCCACACCAAGTTCAGTCCCGATCGCTCTTTCGGATTAATGAAACTAGAATATAGTCGCTCAAATGTAGATTGCTACCAAGATTTTGAAGATGTGGTCAATAGATCTAGCAGTAATAAATTTAACAACGCTGTGAATGGAAGTGAAGTAGAGTGGCGAACATGGGATACTCATTTCGAAGGATTTTACAAAAGATTACCAGGTAAACTGTCGCGATTTTGTTATTTTAATTTTTCAAATTCATTTAAACGTTTGCATTTTAGGTATTACCAAGTACCACCACTTTGACTTCAAAAAAAACGAAATTGTATGTAAAGAACTTGTGGACTCGGAAGAAGAAAAATTTAATCTGCGATTAACGGCTGAGCTACCAAACGAATTACCTCCGCTCATTGCACCAAGCGGTTTATCGTTAGATCGCAAATGGTATTTGTATAAGAATGTCAGGGTTTTATGTACTAATTCACAAAACGGGATTTTGTAGCTCCTAAACCGAGTGAACCCAAAGCGAAAAAAAAATCGAAAAATAAATTTGAACCTGCCTTTGATATCAAAGCGCCGAAAAAAGAAAAAACTGAAATTGTCAAACGGAACAAAATCGAAGTACCAGATCACGAAACACCGAAAAAAAAGTCCAAACTCCAAAAAAAATTCGAAGACTGACGAAATAAAACAATTTAAAACCAAAAAATCAAAAAAAGTAAAATTTTAATGTTTTTCTCATTTTTATCGATTTTCCCAAGTTTGTTTTGTACGTTTTTATAGGGTAAATAAATTTTTATCAGAAATCTAACTCATTTCATCTTATTCTACACCCTTTTAGGTACCAGAATCCACTCTTAAGTCCAAACCCGTTTTTGACACACTAGGTCCCTTTTCTCGGAGAAGGTCATATATCTTACTATATTTTTAAACTCGAGTTGCGTAAAATTAGCAAACAATTTTACTAATTTTCTTTTAATGGTTGAAATCAACGTTTTTTTTTTTTAATTTAAATATTTTTTTAATAAAAAAGAAAATACAAATTGATTTATATTTTAGTTAAAAACAGAAACTTTTAAAAATTTTAATTACCAAATAAAAAATATCTGATTTAATCAAATCGGCTTTCATTAAGTTTACTATAATTTTACTAATTAAAATTTAAATTTTTTTTCATTAAAATTTAAATTTTTTTTCATTAAAATTTATCAGTACTATTTTTTTTTGGCATTTTTTTACGATTTTGATCATAAAAATTTTCAAAATTAAAAATAAAACTGCACTTAAATTTGAAAAAAGAAAATTAGTTAAAATTTTTTTAAATTTTAACAACTCGGTTTAAAAAATTTTACTAAATTCAGCAATAAAAATTTAAAACAGCAACAATTTTTACTAAAAAATGATTTTGTATTAAAATTTAGTACAAAACCGTGAAATGGAAAATAACACCTTTTACTAATTTGTATACTATCATTTCTTATACTAAAAGTGAGCGCTAAATTTTTCAATATTGAACTACGACCCCTTTTTGGAACTGTTGGCTTGGAAAGCCACACATGATAATTTTTTCCCAAATTCTTTGTTAAAGAAATATAATTTGAGTTTGAATTTTAACGTCTTTTTCAGACAATTGCAATTAATACTATAATTAATATGCAATTTTATTTAATTTAATTGTGAAAGGCGTGGTAGAGCAGAATGGGTGTATTTTCTAAAAATCATAACTACATTGCAAGTTTTCAATTTTTTCTGAACCAAAATGCGCAGTTTCTGGTATTGAACCTTCGTCAGTGACCCTGTTTTTTTTTTTGAATTTTTGAATAATGTAATATTTGTTATGTTTTTATTTGTTTGATTGCGTCATAATAATAAAAAAAAAACATCGGAAGGTTATTTTTGCGCCACCTTATACTTGTGTAAAATTATAAAAGATTTTTGTAAATTTTAGTGAGACATTCGTTTGCCCGCAGTGACGAAGAAATCGGTTTCGCGTGCTTCACAGACGATTTAAGTACTGTTTCGGACCTTATAATTTACAGCAGAATGTTTTTAAGTTAATACGAGCATTTTTAAGATTGTAAGTCAAGCCGTTTTCCTTATTTTGAAGAAAGTTGCATCAGTAAACGTGTAAAATCGAATAATGATGCATTTCTCATAATCAGTGAATAAAAATAAAAAAATGCAATTTATTAAAATTAATAAATTGCATTTTTCTTAAGCCTTATTTAATATTCAATAGGAATTTGTTCGAAATAAATTACAAAATTGGATCTAAAGCCAAACATTCGACGGTAAATCGGATGTATCTCTATAAAGGTTTTGACGATTTCGCCCTCAAACAATAATTAATTGGTAATATAAAAAGTAAATCAGGAACAAAATGTATATTGCAGTAAGTGTACATGATGTTTCTTGCATTTTAGGCCATAATATAACAACAAGATTGAAAAAATGTTGGCGTAAAGTAAGTTTAACCAACCTTTATAAGGGCTAACTTTTAGGCCAGGATAAACCTCGCATAGTTGTCCGTGCAAATGAAAGAGTGTTAAAATTGTTTGGTTTTTAGACCACATTTTGTATTGAATTTACTTAAATAAGGAGGTTTCCGACCCTCTCCATAGCTTTTAATATAATCGAGACTTCCACGGATGTTTAAGATAGGGTCTTGAAATTAGTGTGGAAATGCTCATGCTATAGGGAGCGTAGCTACGCCAATTTTATGTTTGTTTTGAATTAAAATTTGTGCTTAGAATTATGAAAATATTTTTTGTTTACAGAAGAATCCAGAAATTATTAGATTAAGCCTAATCTTTTTATTGAGACCGTACTGAAATTTATTTTCAAAACAAAAAAGGGCGTTGTTGCAGATAAATGTTACAACTTTTACACATTGTCCGTATTAAATACTGATTAAATCCATCTAAAATATTCACTAGGAAACATTATTTGGTTATCTTATTAACATGAAGTATAATTTTTGTCCTTAATTAAGCTTAAATGTGTTTTTCCATTAAATTGACCAGATTTTATTGTTAAGAGCTTCGCAAAAAGTTAAAATCAATATTAGTTGCATATTTTTGTTGTATTAAAATCCCGATGATCACAAATATATCAAAAAGATATTCATTATAGCATTAAATTTTACCGTTTTTCATCATTAAAGTCAAGTGCGTGCAAACGAATGTCCCATAACATTTTAAGATTTTTCCATATAAACATTAATTTTAATAAAATTCTTCTACTTTTTAATCAACTATTAAGTAAACAAATAATTGAGTAAAAAGAGAATTAATTTCAAAATTTTTTTTCTTTAAAAAACAATAAAAAACATAGTGCGGTGCGTGCAAACAGTTGTCTCAGACTGTATACTAAGTAAATTTATTAAAATGCAATACAAAAGGGACAGCCAATAAATATCAACCATATGTTGGATGCACTTTTTTGGTAAAACGAAACTTGTTTAAATATTTTTTTTTTAAATATATATTTAGATATACATTACAACAATCTTACTTAAAGTTCAATAAACGCCAAAATTAAGGTTCAAACTGGATTTTGGTGATTGGATACTTCTTGCTTAAATAGAGTTTAATAAATCTTAGTAAATCGTTTGTGGCATGCTATATATTTTAGTTTGTTACACAGCAGATATAATCATACAACTTAAATTTACCTATTTCATAAGCAGGGACAGGAACTTCATGCACTAAAAAAAAAAGTGTTTTACACTCAGGGAAAACGCTTCATCGAATTTATGAAAAACTTCATTAATAGGATAAACAACTTCTTTGATTTTCGTCTAATGTAACATTTCATAAAAATTCATCATACATTGTGTTACATTGGACGAACTTTTTCATAAAAGGGGAAATTTATGACAGGCTTCTTCATATTTATGAAATGTTTCATAATTAAGTTTTATAACTTTTTATAAAATGCTTCACAAATGTTATTAAATGTTTCATAAACAGGATGAAGCTGTTTTACAAATTTTTATGAAAGGTTTCATAAATATATTATATATAAAAATAAACACATTGCTTTTAAAAAATTCGATTTAAAATTAAGAACACATCAAATAATATTTAATTGATGTTTCAGTTTATTACGAGTATTTCAAATAATTTCTACACTCAAAAAATAAGTTAGTACAAAAGTTAGTAAAACGTCTTGTAAATTAGGTATACTATTTTTTAGCAAATTTTTTTGCTAAAATCCTGTTTTCAGCTAACATTTTTGTTATACTTATTCAGCACTTAACTGTTTTATACTAATGCTTTACTAATATACTAATGTTTTACTAATTAATTTTGCTAAAAAAAATTGTGCTGATAAGCACATTAATAGTATGGACGACAACCAGATTAAAAGATATACGCAGAATGAAGCAGATGTCGCGGCATGTCAAGATGTAGTAGAGAAGAGGAAAATGATACTAAAAAGTACAGCTCTAGTAAGACATAATATAAAAAAATCAACAATGGAAGATTTTTGTATCTATTTTTCATACATAAAACAAAATTGAGGATTAAAACAACTTAAATTTTGCGTTGTCACTGGCTTGTGAAAATAATTGTCTATTAATAAAATAAAAGACAAAAGAAAATATTTAAATTTAATATGTATTTCTATAATAAATGTTAATAGATTAATAATCTAGTGTGGTCAAATTGCAAACAAACATATACAGACATGTAGACAGAGTAAAGCGAAAGACAAAGACACTCATCTTAGTATGGTTCTTTTTTCTTATTGCAAAAAAAGGGTTGTTTTTTTCATTTCGTTTGTTTTTGTTTATTTTTTCGTTTCGTTTCTATAATTATCTTCGGCAGTTGCGTCGTTTAAAAGAAAGCATCATTTAGACTACCATTGATGTAAGTAGTTGAAAGAAAATTTTTGTTATGTTATATATATTTATTTCTATATATTTTCAGATATTAAATTAATTCATGTCGTCAATGTGGGAAAATGAAAATTTTTATATTTCGTAATTATTGTAAATTATTTTTAAAAGAATCACAAAAATATGTTTTATGATTTTCAGCAAATATATTAACTAAATTACAATTTTTTTTACAATTTTTTTGCGTTTTTTTCAGTCTACTAAAATTCAGCAAAAAATTTATTAACTTTTAGCAAGGCTTTTTTATTTCTAATCAACTAAGTGTTAGCAAAACTTTTGCTGAATCTACTAATTTTGTTGGAAAAATCAGCTCGCTGATTTTCAGCAAAAGATTTTGCTGACATTAGCAACTTTTTTTGCTAGCACCCTCCTGACTAAAATTTTGCTGACTCAGCAAAATTTTTTGCTGACTTTACAAACTTTTTTTTTTGAGTGTAGTAGATTTTTGGTTTTAAAACTATTTTTTTTTACAAATTAAAACGCGAATTGTGAAAGTACTACAAAAGCTAGAATGAAAATTTAAATACTCCTGAAACCTTCGAACTTTATAAAATATAAAATTTTTTTAAATGTTTTACTTTTAAATTTAAAAAAATTAAAACCAAAAGTGTATTTTTCGATTTTTTATCATAAATTATGATGTGAGCAAGATTATTCAAGTTCAAGATCATTTGTTTTTTTTTAAACAAAAAACCGTGCAATGTTTACTTATTACTCAAAACAGTTTTTGAACGCTAACTTATAGCAGACTTTATCTACTAACAGGTCCTTATATGTTTCATTTCGAGTCACCGAAAATCATCAGAGAACCAATGTAGAAGAGGCAGAATATTATATAAAAACTTTTTTGAGTAATAAATAAACATTACACGGTTTTTTGTTTAACAAAAAACAAATGATTTTGAACTTGAATAATCTGGCTCACATCATATAAAATTTTTTTTATTTCTAAAATTCATGTCAATATTGTCCAAAGAAGAAAACATTAAAAAAATTAATATGGACCAGAGATGGCAGGCAATACCGCTAAATTACCGCCCTTTAAACTGACTATTGTTATTCCTAAAATACTGTTACCGAAATAATTGAAATACCGTTATCCGTAAAATACCGTTACCGATATAAATAAAACACCATTATCCTTAAAATACCGTTACCGAAATAATTTAAATAGAGTTATCCTCCCCGCAATAATCTGACTAGATCAGAAAAATAATCACTGTAAATATATGTATATGTATATTTTCCCAAATTGTCATCATAAACTAGTCAGTCATTGGAAATCGGGCATAATGGGGCTAAAAATATCGGTGTGCATTCCATTGCATGAATAACTAAAATACCGTTATCTGTAAAATACCGTTACCAAAACAACTGAAACCCGTTTTAATTAAAATAACGTTACCGAAATAACTAAAATACAGTTACCGCTAAAATTACGTAACTGAAATAAATAAACTACCGTTATCGCTTTACATTTATAGCAAAATATGCAAAAATGTGCACTAACAAATCGTTGCCATTTTAAAGCAAACTCTTTGATTTGCAAAGACAAAACAAGCATTTGCATGAATTTCCGGTTCCTGTTTATAAGCAATGAAGCATGAAATTTGTATATCCATACTACTACATACAAGTAGTAGATTGACGTTTCCAATTGAATTAAACATGCCAAGCCTTGAAGCTCAAAAAAGTTTATTAACACTTTCGTATAGTAACGGTTTTGAAAACAGAATGTTATTATTCGTTTTATTTTTTATTTTTTTCTGGGTAACACAATTTTTGAAAACTGCATAATTAATAAAACAAAAAAACAAGTGAAAAAATTATAGGCAATCATCATTTGGTTTTTGGTAAAACAAATGTCAAATAGCATTTTAACTAGTTCCGAAAAATAAAACAGAGGCCTTGTATTATGAGTCATTACAAAAAATTTCGATTCGATTTTAGTCGTTTTTGGAATGGATGACAAATGAAAAACAATTGTGTTTATGAATCTAAAATTTAAATTTATAAAAATAATATTTGTATAGAAAAATAATTACGCAGATTTTTTACCATCCCTTCAATATTAAAAAAATTTTCTTCAAATTGCCCTACAACACTAGGATGTTTTTCTATTATATTCTATATGGAAAAGCATGATTTTGGTTTAAAATGCGGGAAGAATCAATGCGATTAGGTTACTATTAATTACTGTCCGACCGAACAGTTCGGCCAAAAAACTATATTTTGTCGGTTTTTTGATATCTAGAGGCAATGATGCCAAATTTTGCTATTGGAAACATGTTTGTTGAGCCGATTTAATTCGATTTTGTGTATAAAATTTAGGAGAATAGCCGAAGTTTAGCTATAAAGTTAAAAGTTCGGCCGCCAAACTCTTTTCAATTTGGCCGAACTTTCTGAGGCCGAACAGTGAATTCATTGCTTAACTACAGACTTTTCTTCAAATTTGACACTCAAAATAGCATCTAATCAGCCCAATAAACATTTTTCCATCCGCCAAATTTGTCCATAATGCTTTAAAATACCGAATACAGACCAAATGCATTTTCTGGCCGAACTTTTCGGTCGGACACTACTAGTAATATTATAAATTATGAAAATAATAGTTAAAATTTATAGGGATATTTTTTAAGAAGAAGTGAGGAAGAAAATATTTTATTTCACTATAAAAACGAATTATTAAAAGTTTTGAAAAAAAAACAATTGTAGCGATTCTGGTACTTATTTTTACCATTCACCTCCATTTTCAAAACTATTTTTTTCCCCGTTAGATAATAATTTTTTCTTTATGCATTTTTAACCCTGCAGTACTATCGTCTGGGTGTAATCCACCCATAAGGCTAAATTTTTGTTTTTTTTTCAAGAGAGATGTAGATTAACAAAATATTATTTAATGCAAATAAATTGCCAAACTTAAAAAATTACATTTTTTTTCTGTTTTTTAGAGTTCATTATTGAAAAAAAAAAAAATTATTTGCATAATTGAATTAAGTAGGGGTGGATTACACCCAACGATAGCGATGTAGTAAGTTGAATAGACGATAGTACTGCAGGGTTAATAAGTGTTTATAACGATGACGTTCACACGAGAAGTATATTAATTAATTTTTTTACATGAAAATGAGGTTTGAAAATTGAGGTGAATGGTGAAAGTGCACTTAGAATAATATGTAGGTAAAGACCACTGCAACTGCAGCTAAAAACAAATGAAATTTTATTTAAAGAAAGAACGACTTACATTTCAGTAAATTCAACTAACATTGCCATTTGTTTTTTAATGTTCAAAAAATGACTAACAATTGCTATAAAAATTAACCACATGTTAGTAAAAAATAAACAAACATTTATGTTTGTAAATAACAAAAAACTACTGTAAAAAATTAATGTAAAATCATAAAACAGTCATTTGATGTGGTTTGTTTTTTTAAATAAACTACAATTGTAGTAAAAAATATAATTTGTTCTACAAATGACTGACATTTTCATTAAAAATAAAGAAACTGTATTACAACCCAAACAACTACATATTTTTAAAGCAGAAGTTCCCTGAGTGTGGGAATTAGAATCGCTACAAATATTTTAAGTTTTTTTTAGTAAAATAAATGTTAAAAAATATTTCTAAATTGACAGTGATCCTTAAATTTAATTATATATTTAGCTTTTCCTGACAAGATACTGTTGCTATTAAAACCTTCATAAATATTTGTTTTGGAAGTCCCGGGAATGTGTGAAAAAGTTCCCGATCCCCGGGAGTTGAAAAAGGTAGGAAATTTTAAAACCCTAGTTCGAAGGTTAATATATAGGAAATTTTGCCAAACGGCTTTCTCAAAAAATATTTAGTTGTGTTTATTAAATAAACATTATTTAAATTAATTTTGAATAATTTAAATTTCCAATTTTTTTTAATTTAATTTTAAAAACACATCAAATATTTAAAGCACAATATTACATATTAGATAGATATTTTTGATGGTAATATTCAAGGTCATGTCCTTGAATTGTTATTTAAACATGTATGTATGTACATTAGGGTTATAACTTTTTTTCTTAAAAATTGTTACCTATCACGACGCGATGGGAAATATTGTATTAATAATTAGCCCTCTAACCGGCAAGCCCGCCTTCAGGCTGAGTATTTTAAATTGGTCATAAATACTCAAAATGAGTGTTTTTTTATTAATAAGCTAGTTATTTCGATAGAAACCCAAATTTACAAAATATTTTGTGAAGTAATTTTTTGTGTTCATGCATGGCACGGTTTGGAAGCGAGAAAACAATAAAGAAAGAATTTCGTAAAATTTCAAATATTAACTATTTTGAAATGAACACAATTTTCAAAAAGCTTGATCACTAGAAACCGTTGATACTTAACACAAAGTAAGATAAAAGCTCTAATTTTGGTCCAAGGATATACAGGATTCCAACACCATACCTGTTAAGGACATCGCCTCAACTTGAAAACTAATGGACGGATTTTTATGAAATTTGGCAGAAAGATTATGTTTTGTAGTCTTAGCAAAGCCTTTAAGTTTATTTAATTTACAAGGGCTGTTCCAAAATATACCGACCTAAAAAAGAAAACACAACAAATTTGGGTAAATCTTTCTTAACATAATCTCCCTTTAGCTTGATACACTTTTCCCAGCGATATTCAATAGCTTCGATACCTTGTTTATAGTAAAAACTGTCTAACTCCTTAAAATAGCCATCAGACGCAGGCTCCACCTAAATCTGGCGAATAAGGTGCGTGATGAAGCAATTCGAACTTTAATTGATTGATTTTTGATTTTATCTTGATGAAACATCACTTTATTTCTCTCCAAATGCGTCCTTTTTCCTTAAGATAATCAATAAAAATTATCCTACGCACATCCCAAACAACAGACGCCATGACCTTGCCTGCATATGGAACTGTCTTCGCCTTCTTTGGACACGATCATCCCATTACAGTCCACTACTTTCACTGTTCCTTTGTCTAAGGTTGGAAAGCGGTTCACCCATGTCCCATCCATGGTTACGAATCGACGTAAAAACTCGGTTTTATTGCTGCGAAGCATCCCTAAACACTCTATTGAAACATCTTCCCGGCGCCATTTTTGTTATTCAAAAAAATGTGTTTTTAGTGATATTAAAACTGGCGTTTTGTTTTGTTTTTCGAAAAGCTTTTTAATCTATATTTTAAATAAATGGCCATTCTAATACACTACATAGGCAATATTTGTATCAAAATTTTTGTTTTCTCTAATACATCAAAACTTGGCCCATATCGCCTAAAATAGGCAACAAAAAAAAATGTTGGAGAAGAACATATTTTTTAATTTTCGTGCCATTTTGAAACAAAAACCTCCCGCATAGTGCATTTTAACACCTTTTCACCATTAAAGCTGCATTAATGAATCAAAATTACTGTACAACATGTTTTAAATTACTTTTTACGTAACGTATTAATACCCATGACGCTATATTTTTTGTTATCAAAATCCGCGAAACACGTAAAATTTTAAAACGTTTGTGTCCTTTAATCTCGATAGACATCATAATAGTCGAATTACTTAAAAATTTTAGCGAAATATTAACTTTTAGTTTAATAAACAAAAAAATGTATCAAAACTTCAAATAGGTTTATGCGGAAATTTTTTTGAAAACCGCCTAGGTAAAATTTGATAACTGGAAAAAAAAGTTATAACCCTAATGTACATGTATATAATATAAATAAATAAAAACAAACCATTCTACAAAAAGTGTAATAAAATATATATTTTTGTTAGAAATAGTATCCCAGGTAAAAAATGTAATATGGAGTCTAATGAAATTATATCTCATTTGATAAGTTCCCATATATAAACACATACAAATTGGTCATCTACATGTATCTAAATAAAATTAGATATAATTTGATACAATTTTATCCGAGATTTGTCCATATCCGGGACATGAAATTATAACCAATAAAACATAAATATATCTGATTTTATACAATTTTAGCCGATAGTAGGTATTAAAAGTATTTATGTTGAAAATTTTAATTCATAGAAATCAACAATTTTGAAGACACAAATTTTTGTAACGAAACATATCGAATTTTTTAAAATTATCCAGTATTAACTTAGTGTTTCAAAAAAGTACCAATTTTTTAATTTGAAATTATATAAAAGAAAGCACTTCACTTGTAAAATTAATATGGTTATATGTGAAGCCATATGTAATAAAGTCTTAAATTGCAGATAACTTAATTTGATATTGAACTTTACCAAAATATGTTTGGGATTATATATAATGCTATATAAAATTATAAGGGAAATATTTTCAGTATGACGTCACATATAGTTTAATAAGAATTATACCATATATAATCATATCGATCACAACACATATTTGGATTATTATTATATGGCTTATGTAGTTTTATATGGAGTAAGATTTGGAGACGTATAGTAATATCAAGAACCACATAAAATATCTATCAATAAAATTATACGATGTATTTGTTTATAATGATATAAGCCGTAATGTGACTCCATACAAAGTCAGATATGACTTAATCATACTAAATATAAATAGATATAACTGTTTTTACCCGGGTATGTATGTATATCCTGTATGTATAGCAGGAAAGGAAAGTGGGTGGAACAATTAAGGGATACTTTTTGTAAACTTTTTTTCTATGTGTCTGTCTATTCATTTTTGTGTACAATCTAACAAGGTGTGGCTGAGCAGAAGAGTAAATTTTAAACTTTTCATTAAACTTTTAAAATAATGAGCCAAACTTTAATGTTCGATTTCGTTAATTTTCCCGGTTTCAGATATGTATATATATTTGAAAACCCGGAAATTGTATAACAAACTGTGTGCACCGTGCATATAAATCTATATATGCAATATTTATACTGCACATGCGCTTTATACCAAATAAATATTTACTTTTTTGAGTAACAAGTAAAGACAGGATTATGTTCATAAAAAAATCGCTAACATAAAGGGGTGGTAAAGGAATACAAAATTCCGTCTTTTATATTTTGTTTTATTAACAACAAAACACACGAACAAGATTAAAATTCGTCTCTGTCCCGCGTTTGTGAATTATTAATTAAAAAAAAAAAAAAATATAAAATTTTTAACCGATTACACTATTTAACAATTTTTAACTTTTTGTAGAAGCTTTCTTTGATATGCATATTTTTGAATAGACTTAGGTACGCTGAATCCAAATCTATAGAAAAAATTCTTTTTTATCATTTGCATTCTTTGAATTATAGCGGTTTTTATATTTACATCATAGTCCCCATTTTTTCCTAAAGTTTGGTTAATTTTTCGAAATTTAACCGCATAATCATAAATATGTTTTAAGAATATAAATATTCACAAAATTATCTTTCATTTGAGTATAATCATGTCGGTGATTGTTTCAGGATATCTTACCGTATTGCAAGGAATGGAAAATTTTGCATGTTTATAAAGGGAAGTTATAAATTGTAATTCAGAAATTATCGATTTAAGTTCTGTTTTTGTATTTCAGAAACTATTAACTTCTTTCAGAAATTGTTAATTGTATTTTAGAAATTTTCAATTGTATTTCAGAAATTATCAATTGTATTTCAGAAATTATCAATTGCGTTTCAGAAATTATTAATTGTATTTAAGAAGTTATTAATTGAAGGGCTTATTGTCAAATCTTGTTAAACCACATTTATTGTTTTATGGACATCTATTGATTAATATTTTATGGAAGTCATGCTAAACACTTATTACAAGTACCGGAAGTATAAACGTTATGCAAAAATAATAATTTTGTGTTTTTTCAAACTTTAAAAGGCGAAAACAAACTTAAAATAAAAAGTGGTTTATCAAGTTTTTACAATAAGCCCTTGAACTGTATTTCAGAAATGATCAGTTTTCTTTCATAAATACTAATGAAAAGCTTTTGATAAGCCACATTTAATGTTTTAGGGATTTCACTGTTTTCTAGACATCTATTGATTAATATTTGATAAGTCTTTCTTATACACTTATTACAAGACGTACCTAGAGCATAAACGTCCTGCAAAAGTAAAATTTTTGCATTTTGTTAACCTTTAAAAGGCGAAAACAAACTAAAAATAAAATGTGACTTATCAAGTTTTTACAATAAGCCCTTTAATTGTTAAATTTGAAATACAATTGGCTCATTTACTTAAAGACTGTCATAAGTCAAAAAACGCGATTTTTGAGTTAATGATGAAGATTTTTTATTTATATATTGCGTAAAAATTTCATATTAATATCATGTATACTGTATTCGAGTTAGAGAGAATATATTTTATTTTTTCACGACAGTGGGCGTAAAGAGTAAATACTTTATAGAGAAATTGTGCTACTCACGGGTCTCAATAATTAGCGAATTCGCACCAAACTCTCCCTAAGAAAAACTGCATTAAAAAAGTTTAAACGCTTTTTTGCAAAATAGTGTTATTTGAATTTTGTCAGTAATTTAGTAAATGGGCGAATTATTAAGTCTGAAATACAATTGATAATTTCTGGTATACAATTGATAAAACTTAAATTCAATTGAAAATTTCTGAAATACAATTGATAAATTTGAAATACAAATGATTACTTCTGAATTACAATTTAAGGGTTTATTGTAAAAACTTGATAAGCCACATTTATGTTTTTTGTGGATTTTCACTCTTGATAGAAGTCTTACTTAAACACAAGTAGCTAGAGTATAAACTTCCAGCAAAAGTCATATTTTTTGCACTTTTAAAAGTCGAAAACAAACTAAAAATAAAATGTTGCTTATCAAGTTTTAACAATAAGCCCTTCAATTGAAAATTGTGTATTTGCACGGGCTTATTTTCAGCAGCAAGTTAGTAAGCAGAAAATTTGTCATTATAAATACGTAGGTTAGTATTGAAATTTTGTTTTATTTAAATTATAAATTAAATTATTCCTCTATACTTACCTATTCATTTCAATAAAGTTCCTTCAAATATAAAAGAAATAAAATTTTGGAAAATTAAAAAGCAAAAAAAAAAACTTTTATTAATATTTAAAGAACAATTTTAGGCATAGAATAATAAACCTTTAATTAGTTTGGAATGTTCGCAAGACTTGTAATACATCAATTTTAAAATCTAATTTTTGTGCCTCGTTCATTTTACGTACAGCCGGTTTTATCGATTCAAAAAAGGCCTGATCGGCAAAATCGGATTCATTTTCAAACGTGTTGATGGAACTAGCCATAGGTAAGGCTGTTGAATTTGAATTAATTTTTGTTTTGGAAGTTTTCGGTTTTTGTTGTTTCTGCTGTTGGCGAAAGACATCTTGCGGTTCTTCCTCTATTTCATGATCTTCCTCTATATAATCCATTTTATCTTCAACTTCATGATATTCCACCAGTTCTACTTCCTCTTCCTCTTCATCTTCCTCCTCCTCATCTTCATTAATTTGGCTAATCATTTCATCATAACCCAAAAACTCAACATTAGGTGAATTACACTTTTTGATTTGGAGACTTTTTCTTTTTTGCACTTTGGTTTTTGGCGTGGTTGAAGTCGGGTTAGGTTCCTTACGGGAAGTTTGTAAAATATATTGTTTTTGTCGCAATCGTGATGAACGGGCCGTTGGGCTCAGCTCGGTAGTTTTAGCTTTTTTACTGCTGGACACCTCATTTTCATTTATAGGATCATCTTCTTCATCGTCTTCGCCTAGTTCTTTACGTAACATTAATTCAATTTCATCTATTTGACTGTCATCATCATCCTCCTTCTTCTCTTCCTTATGTTCAGTCTCTATTGGTTTTTCTTTTTTAACAATGGCTTCAATCTCTTTTTCATCATACAAGTCCTCAAGTTTATAGCCACGCATTTTCAGATAGAATTCCATTTGTTTGGCATACATAAATGGACGATACTTTGGGTCACTTCGGTTTTTAATCGAAATATTCAACTGACTAACACAACTATGGTAGCGTTTTCTCAAAACTTCGGCTTATTAAAAAAAAAAAAAAAGTAAATGATATGCAATTATACAACAGTGTTTGAAGGAGTTTCGATTAAGTATTTACATAGATTGAACTGTTCATCGTCATCGAGTTCATCGAAAAATGGTATAAATGTGCGAGTAACGTCATTCCAAGCTTTATCTATACATTCTCTCTTTTTATAATTAGGATCTTTTTTATTCCATAAAAGCTAAAAAAACATAAAATAACGGAAAAATAATTTCCTGAAAATATGTTTAATATTCATAAAAAAATAAAACATTAAGATCTGTTAACTTATTTAAAAATAACAAAAGTTTAGGGCTTAGCCATAGTTATGAATATCAAATTTATATGGACATATTTGTGGTTAAAGTTACATTAAGAAAAATTATATGCCGACATTTTCCTTGTTCCTCTTATGACAAATCGCTATCAGGGCCACCTTGAGATTTGAAACTGACAAAGTTAATCTTTGGGTACCAAAAATTTTTTTTTTTAAATTGTGCACCGTGATTTTTTTTATCCAAAATAGACTTTCGTCGAGGAGTTAAAAGTGAAATGACAGTTTTCAAAGTCTAAAAAATTTTTAGCTGAGGGCTAAAAAAATAGAAAGAATTATACCGAGTTTTTATACGAGAACAACATATATTTTTCGACCAATTCTAGATAGTAATTGTATTTTTTTTTTGGAAATTATAACTTTGGGGTATCATAATTCTTTAAACACTTTTTTCGTCTAGAAAGTGGTGCAAAATCTGTTGATTTTTGAAATACTATTTAAAATTTGTTGATTTTTTATATACTATCCAACATTTGTTTATTTTTAACGCACAATTCAAACTATTCAATTACAGTAAAAGTCGTTTAAGACAGACACGGTTAACGCGAACCCTCGGTTATTACGAACTAACCGTTTTGGTAAAAGTGTAGTTAAAAAACATATGTTAATACGAACTCGAAGACGAATCCTGGGTTAAGACGAACCGTTGCGGACAGTCCCACAAACAAAATTGCATATAATATTCCATTTTTATTACGAACTTCCCAAAACATTGCCAATTTTCTAAAATTTCTTTAAATTTTAATTACATTTTTTGTTCTAAAATTTTTTTGAATTTTATTAAATTTTAAACCGAGCCCCAGAAAATTTTTCTCAAATGTATATAGAAATATCTATTTATGAAATCAAATTTCACAATTTTTTTTAATAATTTTACAAAAATGGTTAATATATGTTCATTTTGTGGACAACAAAAAACTTGACAAGAAATTTTAGCCCGTTTACTCCGAAACTCGCTTATATCGAACTAATTTTGTTGGTCCCTCGAATTTCGTCTTAACCGGTTTTTACTGTAGAAGAAAATTACATAAAATTATCCGATGTATTACGACCCGTTTTAAAGCTGTTAGGCTTTAAATTTAAATGTTTTAGTCTGTTTTTAGAATTCTCTGCATGATAATAATGATTTTTTGCATTAAAGCCATTTCAAATTTTCATAAAATTTATGAAAAGTATTATTTTATTTAATAAAAGCTTCATTCACGTAATGAAACCTCATTCATTTACAAACAGTTTTATAAAAAGTATGACGCTTTTCATTAATTTTAAGAAATTTTCCGTTTACTGTGTGCAGAAAAGTTCGTTATTATACATGGATGGTAGCCGATTCGATGCGGGTATCGGTAAGGGTAACGCTATTTTCTTTTATTTCGGATACGGTATTTTAAGGCTATCGATATTTAAATTATTTCGGTAACTGTTATTTAGCCTTAACGGTATTTCACTTATTTTGGTAACGTTGTTTTAGAGGTATCTTTATTTTAGTTATTTCGGTAACGTTATTTGAGGGATAACGGGATTTTAGTTATTTTGGTAACGGTATTTTAAGAGTAACGTTATTTAAGTTATGCAGGTAATGTCAATGTACACCGAGAGTTTTAGCCCCATTATGCCAGAGTTCTAATGACTGGCTAGTTTATGATCAAACTTTGGGGGAATATATATATTTACAGCGATTTTTGGTTTCAGATCTTCCCAAGAAACAACTTTACGGACTGTCCGTTACAAACGGATTCATGAATCCGGCATTGACGGTACGAAAACGGACCGGAATTGACGTATCCGTCGAAGCTTGTACGAAAACGGACCATTAACGTACAGTAAAATTGGATTACTCAAATTTTCGAAAATTACCCGTTTTAACTCCGTTTTGCTGTATCCGTTTCGGTGCCGTTTAACCGGACTACACCGATTTTCATCAGTTAAAACTCCGTTACAGCCGTTATCGTTTTTCTTCCGGTATTACCGGAGCGTGTTTTGTTTAAAAAAAATCAAACAGTTTTATTTATTAATTAAATTAAATATTAATAAAATCTATATATATATAAAGAAGTGTGCATTTTGATTGTCACTCCATAACTCGAGAACGGCTGCAGAATATAAAAAATGGCTGAATACGTTTTGCAGAACATGCAATGAGGATGGTTTAAAAAAAAAATCTTTAAAAATATTTTCGTTTGGTCCAGATGTGGTGATTTTTCTGAACATTAGTCATTTTCATCTATATATATAAGAAGAAGTGTACATTTTGATTGTCACTCCATAACTCGAGAACGGCTGCATAAAATAAAAAATGGCTGAAAACGTTTTGTAGAACATGCAATGAGGATGGTTTTTAAAAAAAAAAAAATTTTAAATATTTTCGTTTGGTCCAGATGTGATGATTTTTCTGAACATTAGTCATTTTCATCTATCTATATAAATATATATATAAAAAGAAGTGTACATTTTGATTGTCGCTCCATAACTCGAGAACGACTACATAAAATAAAAAATGGCTGAATGCGTTTAGTAGAACATGCAATGAGGATGGTTTAAAAAAAAAAAATTGTTTAAAAATATTTCCGTTTAGTCCAGATGTGGTGATTTTTCTGAACATTAGTCATTTTCATCTATATATATATATATATATATATATATATATATATATATAAAAAGAAGTGTACATTTTGATTGTCACTCCATAACTCGAGAACGGCTGCATAAAGTAAAAAATGGCTGAATACGTATTTAAGATTTTTAGTGGTAATTTTTTTGGTTTTTTTTAAATGTACCACTTTTGTAACATATACTTGTATTTCAGATGTTTTTGCAATTAAATATAGAGACGCAGATCTCATGAAAATTATAATGGTGAAGATGTTAACCAACACCAGAGATAAAATGAAAAAAAAAATCAAAATGTTAAAACCACATCCTTTTATTGATTTTTATTGAATTTTTATGTGGTTTCATATTGTTTTTTAATAATGTAATTGTTAATCCATTTTTGTTAATATATCTATAAATGTTAAAATTTTAAAATAAAGCCAAACTTTTGTTTAAAATTAAAAAAGGAGAAATCATTTAGATAAAATAAAAAAAAAAATAAAAATGGACCATTTTAAAAAAAAACGGTACGAATTCGGAACATATTCGGACCGTATACGGTATATTAAAAACGGAGTCCACTCCGTTTTTAAAATAAATGACGGACAGTTTACGGTACGTTTTGAACGTACACTCAATTCGTACACTCCGTTTTATATACAGCATGACGGTACGAAAACGGTCCGTTTTAGCGTGCTTTATACTGTTTCGAATCCGTATTCGATGTTCCTTTTATTCCGTTTTCCGGTCCGTATACTGATCCGGAAAACGGTACGGAAACGGACTTCGGATCCGTATATGCTGTACCGAAAACGGCACATAAACGGACCGGATTGTTTGCTGGGTTGTTTTCAGATCTTGTCAGAATTTTTCGGTAACGGTATTTTAAGGATAACGCTATTTCAATTATTTCGGTAACGATCTTTTAGCGATAACGGTATTTCAGTTATTTCAGTAACGGTATTTTAGGGATATCGGTATTTCGGTTATATCGGTAACGGTATATTACGGATAACGGTATTTCAATCATATCAGTAACGGTATTTTATTGATAACGATAGTCAGCTGAAAGAATTTTGAACCGATAACGGTATTTTAGCGCAATTGCCTGCCATCCATGTTATTATAAAATTATTTTGTATTTTTTGCATTGATGGTATCCGATTTGATGCGGTTATCGGTAAGGATAACGCTATTTTCTTTTATTTCGGTAACGGTATTTTAGGATTAGCGATATTTCAGTTATTTCGATAATGGTTTTTAAGTTAACGGTATCTTACTTATTTCGGTAACGGCATTTTAGCAGTAACGGTATTTTAGTTTTTTCGGTAACGCTATTTTGAGTTATTTTGGTAACGGTAATTAAAGGGTAACGTAATTTTAGTTATTTAGGTAATGTTAATGAGCACCGATATTTTTAGCCCCTTATTTCTGAATTCTAATGACTGGCTATAGCCAAAGTTTGATCATAAACTATAGTCTACGATCAAACTTTTACAAAATATTTCTATCTATTAACACCGAATTTTTTTCTGATTTTATCAGATTATTTCAGTAACGGTATTTTAACGATATTTGTATTTTAGTTATATCGGTAACGGTTGTTTTACGGATAACGGCATTTCAATTATTTCGGGGACGGTATTTTAGGGATAGTCAGTTGAAAGGTTTTGAATCGATGATTTTTTGTGATTTTTGATTCAACATTACGCTTATTAATTCATATTGTTGGCTACACTAATATCAATAGCAAAAATTTTATGTTCTCAACTTTTACTGAAACTGAAAAAAATATTAAAGGTGTTCACAAGGTTTTCTAAGTGTCGTATATGTTGTATTGTAAAATTAGATGGTAAAAAAAATCTATTTTCAATTTGACTAAGATTTTCTGTTGGGTCTTCTCTGTTAGCACACTTGAACATAGTACACTAAACATAGGGTATAAATCAGAGGTCAAAGCCTAGCTGAAAGTCGGCTTACAACCGACGGTTTTTTGGAAAATATTTACAATTTCTAATTATTTTTTTAAATTGATCATTATAACCATTATGCAATGATTGCATTTGGTTAAATATATTCGTTGTATCATCTAAGGCATAATTGCTGAATGTTAAATTTAAATGCCCATATGCATAATCAGTTTATAAAATTTATAATACGTTTATCAAATGATTTTTGTATGAAAATTTGTTTTATAAAAAGTTTGTAAATTTTAAAAGATTATTATGCAATCTCTATATGGAAAGTAAATGTTAGCAACTAACGGGACATTGTGGAAATTAGGCTAGACCAGATAAAAATATTTTTCGTTTAGCTAGAAATGCGTTAAGAAAATATTTCGCAAATATTTATGCTACAGGTGAATGAATTCCTAACTAGCCAACTTTTGCTTACGGAATTATTTATATACATATTTAATCTATATAATCTACTTAGGGTGGCGCGAGCGGGCTAAGCTCATACAAAACTAAATTCATAATTATAAGTCTCCAAGGTTTGAAAAAATAGAAGCTAAGCCTTACGCTTCTGCGACGGCTCAAGCCGCCTATAGCCGATCAGTTCTAAAAAGTAATTAATTTAATAAAATTGTTTCACGCAAAAATTTCCAGAGGGCATACGATAAAAGCATACTTAGTAAAAGTTTTTTTGTTTAAAATCCTGTGATTATTATCAAGTTTTGTAAAAATTATGTATGCCATGTGTTAATTTTGCATTTGCATTTGCACAATTTTCCTAAACTAATTACCACGCAGCTACTAATTTCATACATTATAAAATATTACTTAACATTTTCATCTATTGATGCAACTGCTTCTATTATGCTAAATCTTTACAAAATATCAAACTTATATTGCATACTTCTAGCATTTTGTGTACATATTTTAATCAAACAATACTTGGTAAAATGTAACAATATAAATATGGACGAACATAACAGATAATAGAAATTTCTTGAACATAAGTGTTATAAGATAAAAATCCTTTTTTGTGAAAAAAATACACAACACAAAAGATTCTGTGAAATAAAATATGTATTATATAATAGTTTATTTATATATGTATAAATAAAATCTTATAAATAGTTCATTTAAAAATGTAGATGAACAAAAATCTGAAAAATTGTAAGTTTATTTTAGTTATTTATTTAAAAACTGAATTCTAACTCCAATTTTATTTTTTCTAGCTCAAAGTCACTACAAGTATGGAATTGGATAGCATTTATTTTCTTGGTTCTAATTTGAAGGAAGTGAAGGAAGAAATATTAATTCGAAGAGGTATTATTTAAAATTATTGTCGTGTTTCTTTTATATTTTACAAACAAAATAATTTTTAATAAAATAATAAAAGAACAGCAAAATTTGATCTAAACATATAGGACAATTTATTAAACTATGTAGGGTTTGTTATGAAATAGAATGGATAATTTTATTACGATATACTGCTTAATTGCCATAAATAAAAGTGGAAGAATTACCATGTTTCTTTAGTTAAATGACAGTATATTTTTATACAAATCATTTTCCTAAGTTGACCTGAAAATAGTTATTAGTGCTCCTAATAGTTATTAGTAATATTATACCCTTCTTTTGATAAACGTTTACCAAGATTTTTTTTGGGAGTTTATTTTGCAACAAAAACAAACCAGTTTTATATTAAACAGAGTTTTTTAACCAAATTTTGAAGTATGTTCATTAGGGCGGGTCGATTTAAAAATCGCTCAACGTTCAAGGAAAATCGTATTCTAGGGATCAAAATTAGAAACTTCGATATTTCAGAAAGTAGGAGGAATCTCTACAAGATTATGGGAGCTACTTCTTCTCCGGGAGACGCTCTAGCAGATTAATGCATAAATCATCATTCTAGGAGACCGTTAAGGCGTTAAAATTTAAGTTGAAAAACGGCCTTTTTAGTGTTATTATAGCAAACTGTACAAGTCTCGGGATAGAGATATTTCAGAAAGTAGGAGGAATCTTTCCAAGATTAGGGTCCCTATTTCTTCTCCGGAAGACGCTCTAGCAGATGAATGTATAAATTATACTCGATTGTGTTGGTTTCGATTGGGGCACTCTAAATGGGTCAAAGTGGAATTTTTAAAAATTTGACCCTACGGGTCAAAAGTCGGGACATCAGAATTCGTTTTAGAGGTATGTTTCCTTCGGCAAAGTTTCTTATTTTGATCCCTAGAATACGATTTTCCTTGAACGTTGAGCGATTTTTTTGTCTCCAAACAAATCGACCCGGCCTAATGTTCGTTCCAAATGGTTTAATAATTTAAAATTTTGTTTTCATCTTTTAAAATTTTTGTTAAATAAAGTAGATGTGGCCAACCGGCTTAGCTGATTTATTTTGCTTAATTTCAGTAAAGACCAAAATTCTGAACTAGAAAAAGTTGTTCCAGCAAATATTTGTTAATAAAATTGAAAATGGTAGACAAAATTCGTTGTCGGTTTAGCTAAACGAAGTTTAACTGACATCCCAAAAACTAGGCCTTATGCCCGTAATTTCAAGCAATAGATACCTACCGGTGCTTAGATACCTACCGGTTCTTAGATACCTACCCGATTTTGTTCGTGTACACGGTAGGTATCTAAGCACCAGTAGGTATATATTGCTTGAAATTACGGCCATTAGTCGGCTAACATTTTGTAGCCGAAATTAGCCGTATATATCGGATGCGGCTAACGTATTCTCAAACTGTCGGCGGCGGCTGTTAGCCGGCTATTAGCCACTCGACTTCGTTCTCTGTTGTACATTTCAGAATAAAATTTTACCATATTTATATTCGATACAACTATACAACACATATACAACATTTAGTACACCCCTGTGAACTTTCTTAATGGTTTACAAGCAATTTATTAAATTCTTATTTTAGACTGTATGTATTAATAATTTCGAAGCAAACTAAACTAATATCTAAATAAAAGACACAAATGCATATACTTACTGGACGTTTTTTGGTTTCTTCCAATAATTTATACACAGTAAAATGTAGAACTCCTCTACTAGTTTCCAAATCCCTTTTAATATCAGGTTTTTCACTTTTACTCATTTTAATTGATTTTATTTCCAATTTGCGCAAACTTTAATTAATTACAAACGGAAAGATTATCTAAATTTCACAAATAAACACTCGAAATAACAAAACAGACGCGTTTTTCTGCACAAACTGATGTTCGAAAATTCAACAAAGCAAAATCGTTCGCCGTTAAAAACAGTGTGGCTATTTTGTTAATTAAAAAAAACGCTTTTTTTATTTAAAACAAATTTTAAGCGATTTATACTGCTTTCACATCTAGATCATGCGATGATCTAGACTATAAATTAATGTAAAAAAACGCAAAAAAAACATCTACATAAATAGAATTTAAAACGTCCATATCCCGAACACATTTTTAATTTCTGCCATTTTTATTATTTTAATTTCGGCGATTTTTTCAACTTGGAAAAAACTTTGCTCTTAGCTATGAAAAAAGAAATCGAGTAAATTTTTTTTGACGGGTTTAAAAAAATAGTAATACATTTTGTTAAAATCAGCAACGAAAATTATTAAAAAAAAATAGAGAATAGAAAACATTTTTTACTAAAAAATGGTTTTGTACTAACAAATTAGTACAAAACCTGAAATGCACTACAACCGGTAACTTCAATCGCTGGTAGGGAACTGTAGATACATTTGAAAAAAAAAAATTGTTTTCACATATTTGGCTCTTTAATGCGCATTGATTGAGAGGTATTTCTATTATTTTTTTCCATTCGGGACATACACCAAACTTTCGACAACATGGTTTATATCCAAATTTTTATGAAATACCCGGGAGTTTATACCTACATTTTTTTCGCATATTTACCAATTGGGTATTTTCACATTTCCTATCTCTACTATTTATTATACCTTTATCAAAGTGTGTAGAGGAGGGTATAAAAACTAGCCCTTAATCTTTTATACTGATAGAGTAATATTTAAAAAAAAAAAATGTATTTAATTTCAAAATTAACGCATACATATTACAACTAAAAACGATTAAACTTTAAAATTTTTGATATTTTTTTATAACTTTTAAAACTTCCACCATAAATTCTAATTTTTGTGAATCATTCAATTTACATAACGTGGGCTTTAATGAATCAAAGAACGCCTGATCAGCATCATCATCGGGCTGAGCTACAAATTCATGTTTGGAATTATGTCCATTACAAATATTTACAGTATCAAACGTATAGTCATCATTTACCGTAGTAGGAGTCTTTGTCGGTTTTTTGCTTTCTACATGATTTTTATCATTATCCATTTTAACTTTTTTACTTGCAACAGACAGATCAATTACTTTACGAGTTTTTCTTGGATTTGGTTGATTGCGTTTCAATATTCTTTTGTCCAATTCCTCAAGTTCTTGCTCACTGGCAACGTTTTGAATATTTAAGCCCCGCGATTTTAGATAAAAATCCAAATCTCGAGTATATCGGTATAGGGGAACTTTCGTATTACCGCTCTCTTTCTCGCTGTAATTCTTCATCAAAGATTTTATAGTTCTCCTCCAGGTTATTTTAAAGTGATCAGCTAACAAATTAATAAACTATGGTATTTTTATAATTGAAAATAGTCTATGATAGGCTACACATACTTAACACCAACTGTTCCTTTTTGTTTAGCTTATCAAAGAAAGGTACAAATATCCGACTGACATCAACCCAAGCTCTTTCAATAGCTGCTCGCTTTTTCATTTCACTTTTAAGCCATAATATCTATAGAAACAATATTCCAAGACAATAAAGTGTTTATAATTAACAAGATAGAAGTTACTTTAAAAAGTTTCTATAGAACGAGCGTGGATACAATGTTTGTACTTACAGGCCGTTTTCCTACTTCATCAATAAAATCATATGTTTCGTAGGATATTAATCCCCTAGATGTTTCCAAATTTCTTGTTGGAGATTTCATTTTTAAATTTCTTTCACAAACTTTTTTAATTATTAAAAACTATTTAAATTTATAAGCACAATAAAGTGAAATAGCATCGGGTAAACAAATGAAAACAAACTGCATAAACAGATGTAAAGATATATTCGAAAAACAATGTTGCCAATTTACAAAAAATCAATACACATTCACGTTTTTTTGTATTTTTTTTTTTTTTTATTTTACCAAATTACAAATTGTATAGAGAACGATATAAAAAATCTTAGTTTTGGTTCTTTATTCTGTTACCATATGGCGAAAATCAGTGTCATGTTATGGTAATAGAATAAAGAACAAAAAATGAGGTGATTTTTTTTATCGAGTTCACACCTAAATGCAAAACACTCACGCAGAAAAAACTGGAAATGTTATCGACTAGATTGCAAAACACGTTTAAAGCATATATGACACCTGCTTTTTTGCAGTAGATTTAAATTAAATTTAAACTTTGTTTGACATTACGTTTTGAAGTTGTATCTCCAGGCTCTTTTAGATGTAAGAATAGGTCTGAAACAAAGATTATATAGATATCAATCGCTTCTTTTTCTTTTATCAACAAATATATTTTTTCATACACATTCAAATATTTGTTGTATAGGTATACCACCTATGTCCAACACATTCTCATGAGTGATAAGCACTGACAGCTAATGTCAAAGAGCTGCACATCTATGTAATCCATTGTCTAAATTTAATCTGGTGAGATGAATTTCACTTTCAATCAAAAACTGTTAAGTCTTTATTTCGTAGCATTTTAATTTTAAACATCATTAAATGTAATGAATTTAAATATCTGATTTAACTTTATTGATTAATAGACTTTTCAGACGATTAAAGAAATCATAATCGATTGTACTTTTAATTTCGATCGAATGTAAAACTCGTAGCATAGCAGAATGTTACAATTTGCCTATGATAATCTTACTGGAATAGCAGGATTCCATTGCTAGTTCAATAAAATTGTGTTCGAATTTGTATTTAATTTAAAAATCACGTCAAATCAATGTTTTCCACGAGTTTTATCAAAATCACGTAAAAAAGGTACTTTAAATCGTGGTTAAATTATAAAGGTTAGCCGACTGGAGGATGTTTGGTCAACATAACAACTTTTTTGACAATCATATTTACGAAAATAAAATAGAGAATAAGTTGCGATGGGATTCTACCCATATACTGGGTAAAAACCGGATATGTACCTTTTTTTTGGAAATTTATTTGAGTATATAATATTTGGGTATAAAATAGAAAAATTATTATCTTTTTTTGAGGAAAAAATGGAAACATCTGTTAAAGCAATAAATTTGGCTTAAGTTGTGTTTTTCAACTAGTCTGTAAGCATAGTTATTTTTATTTGTAAAATTTATTATAAAGTCCTTTAAGTTTCACTGCAAAATGTGTTTGTTCGCCAAATTTTCTACAATATAGTTTAAACTCACATTTTTGGTAAATATCCAGGTATTTACCCAATTTGCCCTTTTTACCGGGTATTTACACCTTTCCCATCTCTAAGAATAAGAACATTTTGTTCAGCATAAATGATTCAAACTCACACTAAATTTTAAAAGTTGTAATATATTTTATAATTTGTTAATTTTTTATTTTTTATTGTTAAAACTTTAATGTAACTTCAATTTGAAGATCTATATCACTTTTTCATTATTTGTTAAAGGGCTTAAAATGTGATGAATAAATTCTATTCGTTAGGTGAACAGAACTTTTATATATTGATTTTGAAATGTTATTGCTCTGAGAAACGTCTCACACGACAGTCCTTGGTAATTAGTCAATGAGATAAAGCATTTCTTCTGCAAAGAATTTGGTTTTTTATTTTATAAAACAAATTTCAAGTTTAAAAATTAAATGATACATAATATAAATAAAATAAAGGTTTATAAGTTAATTTTTTGTATATTTTTTAATTAGTTTTAAAACTTGTATCTTAAATTCTAATTTTTGTGATTCATTAGCTTTACGTAAGAATGGCTTTAATGAATCAAAAAATGCCTGATCAGTATCATGTGGCTGGACCGCACATTTTGCAGATTTAAGCTGAATATGTTGTACTTGTTGAATAGAATTACATTGCTCATTTGATTCTTCACTATTATTATCGTCATCATAATCTTCAAGTTCAATGGAGTCATACGACCCATTCTCTAATATAGGCGTTGTAGATTTATTGATTGTTGAAGTCTTTTCTTCGCTATGATCTTTCTTGGATTCTATATTCTTAGGGGGCTCAGTATTCACATTTAATTTTTCATGTATGCTCTTTTTATGTTCGCAAGCAGCTCTTCGTTTCAAGTCCAAATCATCCAATTCTTGTAGTTCTCGCTCAGTGGCAACGTCTTCAATATTTAAACCCCGCGATTCTAGATAAAAATCCAGATCCCGAGTATGATGATATAGACAAATTTTCTTATTACCCTGTTCTTTCCGACTATAGTTTTTAATCATTAAACTTGTAATGTTCTTCCAGGTCCCTCTTAAGTAATTAGCTAATAAAAACAATTTATTTAGTAGCCTAAGGCCTAGTTTTTAGGATGCTGATTTTCTTTAAAATTATACGGCACTCAGACTACATTCCAATACACGTGTTTTGCCAAAACGAGTGGAAAGGAATAAAGAACCGTTGGAATAGAATTAAGAGCTTAAATACGTGTTTTGGCGAAACACGTGATTTTCTGTCTAGTATGAATGTGGTTGAATGAATGTAACTAAGTTTTTAATGGAATACTGCTTCTGAAATGTGGTTTATTTTGTTTTATTATCATTAAGACTAAAATTTTAAACAAGATGAAGTGGTTCCGACAAATTTTTGTTAATAAACTTGGGTTTGACTAAACCTAACCTAACTAACTGACATCCCAAAAACTGGGCCTAAGTCATTATTCCTTTTAGATTAATATGACATTCAGACTACATTGCAAAACATGTGTTTCGCCAAAACGAGTGGAAAAGAATAAAGAACCGTTTGTATCGAATAAAGAGCTTAAATACGCGTTTTGTCAAAACACGTGTTTTGCAATCTAGTGTGAATGTGGCTTAATATATTACCGACGAAAAACTGTTCATCATCATTTAGCTGATCAAAGTACGGAACAAAGATACGACAAAGGTCATTCCATGCTATATCAATCGTTATTCGATTTCTTTTTTCACTTTTATCCCACAAAATCTAAAAAATAAAAACAAAGGAAACGTAATCTTAAGGAATTAGTAGAATGAATAAATCGGAATCGGTCGTCTTTAAAGGTGAAAAAAAGTTTGTTTGGTCTCAAGTCTCCGAACAGTTCGGCCAGAAAATGCATTTGGTCTGTATTCGGTATTTTAAAGCATTATGGACAAATTTGGTGGATGGAAAAATCTTTATTGGGCTGATTAGATGCTATTTTGAGTGTCAAATTTGAAGAAAAGTCTGTAGTTAAGCAACGAATTCACTGTTCGGCCAAATTGAAAATAGTTCGGCGGCCGAACTTTTAACATTATAGCTAAACTTCGGCTTTTCTCTTAAATTTTATGCACAAAATCGAATTAAATCGGATTAACAAACATGTTTCCAATACCAAAATTTGTCATCATTGCCTCTAGATATCCAAAAACCGACAAAATATAGGTTTTTGGCCGAACTGTTCGGTCGGAAATTAATAAAAATACAGTGTTGACGAAAATAATATTCCACAATTCTTATCATTGTATTTACTAAATTTGCAAAATAATTAAAATTAATCGGCAATTAATTGGAAAAAATAATAGGAACGAAAATAAAAAAAAAAAAAAAATTTAAAAATGAATTGGTGTATAGTTTAAAATTTTTTTTTTTTTACAAAAAGTGTGTAAAATCTAAAAAAACAAAGAAAAAATATGCATTTATGTCATGGGTTATGTTGTGCTTGGCTTTCTAACGCTAAATTCTTTTCTATTTATTTGAATAAATTAGTAAGACCAAATCATGGTTTAATTGTAAAGGTTAGCCGATTGCAGGGTGTTTGGTCTTCATAACAACTTTTAGTACAATATTTACGAAAGTATAAAAGAGAATAAGAACATTTTATTCGGCATAAATGACTTGAAGTCACACTAAATTTCAAAAGTTTTAATATATTTTAAAATTTGTTAATATTTTATTTTGTTATTGCTAAAATGTTAATGTAATTTTAATTAAAAAAACAATATCACTTTGTCATTGCAGTTTTAAGACCTTAAAATGTGATTAATTACTTCAATTCGTGTAGTGAACGTTTATGCTGACGTTTCTTGATTTTGAAATGTTATCGTTCTGAGAAACGTCGAAATTTACAGTTCTTGGTACATAATTAGTCCATGGACCAAATCTTCAAAAAGTTATTTTTTTGTTTGATTTTTGACATTGCTATAAAATATATTGAAATATGTATTTGAAAGACGTATTTTTGTTTTCTGTAGAATACGAGAATTGTGCGTAAAATATAAAACCACGCATGGCAAACAAAGCAAAATATGCATTTACAGCAATAACAAAAATATGCATGCACTAATATGCATACATAAATTTGCATTAAGAAATCGATGCCATTTCGTTGATTCGCAAGGATAAGTGTTTGTTAACTTTGTTCTCCATCTAACGACATAATCATGTATTTACAAGAGATGTCACGAATATTGAGTTATTATTCGGTATATTCTGCATGTTTTCACTATTCGGCCGAATACCGAAAAGTAGCACTATTCGGTAGAATTATTCGGTTAAAATAAAATTGCTTAAAACCCTCAATTTATGTCTTAAAAATTGAGAAAAATCAAGTTTTCCACAAAATAGTTTACTTTAAAACGGATATTTGTACTGGTTTGAGATGATTTTTCAATTTAAAAAAGTTTTAATATTTTATATATATCGTCCCCTAAAATCCAAAGGGCGTAGCAACAAAAAAAAAAATTATCAAAATAGAGTTTTTGATTGAATACGATGCACTAGACTAAATTACATGTTCCTACGTTAAACAACAAATAATGATTTTATGAATGAAATTCAAAAGGACGTAACAACAAGTGCAAAATGGAACAATGTGGAATGGAACGGGTAACGAGTGGAATCGGAACACTTAACACATTAGTATTATCAGCATGTGTTGGGTAGGTCAAGTTTTGAAAAAATTTTTGTACGTTTTTCGATATCTCGCTTAGTTTTCGAGATACAAGCCATTTTATAAAATGGACGATATCTTCGAAACTAAACAAGATAGAGCAAAACGGACAACATTTTTGTTCCTGATAATAATAATAGAATATGTCCGGGAGAGATACGGAGAGATTATTTTTTTATGAAAAAACCACAGGGTGTCTTAATTATTTTTTTATCCACATACATACATGAAATTACAAATTTAAACACTCTTGAACGGGTAACTAGTGAAATCGGAAAACTTAAGACATTACTATTATTATTTTAATGGCCGGTATCTCCGAAATTAAACGAGATGGGACAAAACGGACAACATTTGTGCTACACAAGAGTATTAATACACACTACTAATACAAATAGGCTAGGTCCGGAAATGATCCCGAGGATTCCATTTTTTACAAAGATACTCCGATAAAAACAAAGTTCGTTTCCAGTTCAATACATTTTCGTTACCTGTAGTCAATGTTCCAATTCCACTCGTTTCCCATTCCATATCGTTCTTCATGTTTAGTTTTAAATTACACTTATTCTCCGTTCCATTAAATTTCGTTCCCAATATGAAGCACACCAATTCCACTAATTGATTGTTTTAGTTTTTTTTCATTTTCATTAGTATCATCAAATGTCAATGAAATTTCAATGGTAATGAAAAATACCCATGTATGGTGTAGATGATGAACTACAACCATTTCAACATGTTATTCAGAAAATAACAAATATAATTTCAAAATTACATTTGATTTTCAATAAATCACAATTGTACGAGTAATTTCAAATTTGCATTTATATGCGATATTTTCTTAAAAACGTTATTGAACATTTATCCGAGATTTCGGATATATTATTACCCGCTTAAATGCACAGAAAACGCTGCATTTTTGTTTGTGCATTTAAGCGTGTACTACTGTACTTAGTTTTCTGCCCAATGTACATCTATGTGGATTTGTGGTATACGAGTCAGGTAGGGTTGAGAACTCCTGAGCTATTAGCTTTTTTACTTACCGGTCTCCTTCGTACTTCATTTATTAAGTCGTATGTTCTGAATCTTATAATTCCTTTAGATGTTGTAAGACATCTTTTTGGAATATTTATTTTAGCCATCTTTTTGATTTAATGTTAAAACAACAAATTTTTAATAATTCCTTGCACTGAATCTGGTTCGTAAACACAACGTATTCGAAATTCGAAGATAAAAACAATGTTGTAAATACACAACAATGGCATATGCATTTAAACGGTTTTTTTTTTGTGCTCTTTTACAAGATATACAATGTTTCCACTTACGTGTTTTTAGCTAAACATGTGTTTTGGTGAAAATACATTGTATGGAAAAAGATGTTTAGTGGAAAAGTAATAGTAAAGTGAAGCGTACTTCCATGTTTTCCTATTGTTTAAAGGCAATTGTAGATTTCCTGAAACTTTTGAAAACAATATAAATATGTGTCTTGAATGTGTTTTGCAATGGACTACTTACTGAAAACTCCTTAACTATTAATTCCTCAAAATCTAAAGTTATGATGTTTGGGATTAAAAATAATTTTTTCTGAATTTAGAGGTATTTTTGGTGGATGATGAGATTCAATTTGTCAGTCAGCATAAATGTTTGCGAGTTATACTTGACAGTAAGCTCTCATTTTAATCCCACATTGATGCGCTATCAGGAAAATTAGGGGCTCCCTGCGTAGGTTTTACCGAATTAATATTTCTTTTTGCCCTTACGTATAAAGCAGAGGCTGGCACTTGTGATTTTAATGTCGGAAGTCCTTTATGACCTTAAAGTTGTGTCTGCTACTATTAATGCAAATCTAAGCATTTTTATTCTCTCCTCTTAATAGAAATCCTCATTTTGTTCCTTATATAATAACTAGTTCTGCGTTTGAAAGGTCTTTTATTGCTAGAATTCCTCGTTATTGAAATATATTGCCTTAATCGTTGCACATTTTCTCGCAGTCAAAAAATGTGTTTCGTTTATTAACTTCTTTTGCTTGCTAATTATATTACTATTTCCTTTTTAATGAGATTTGTATTTTAAATGCACTTTGTTGATATGTATTAAGTAATTTTTTAGAATTGTTTAACTTGGGGTGTTATTATTACTATACAATATAGTTTTTTTTGCCTTATTTTGTTTATATTACGAAACTGAATAAAATTAAATTTAAAAATACCAAAACTGTCGGATTTTTGTTCAAATAATTTTTTCTCTACTTAGGCAGAGTTTTTAGGATGTACATTATCTGTAAACTTAGATTAACCTTGTTTTGTAAACGGAATACTGCTTCTGAAATGTGGTTTATTTTGTTTTATTATGATAAAGACCAACATTATAAACAAGATGAAGTGGTTCCCACAAATTGTTGTTAATAAACCTGGAAATGGCAGACAAAAATTCGATACCGGTTTAACTGACATCCCAAAAACTCGGTCTTAATCATTAATAATTAAACGAACAATTGATAAAAACATTTTTTATTTCAATTTATTTGATATTTTCTTAAAATTTTAAGAACTTGTATTTTAAAGTCTAATTTTTGTGATTCATTCATTTTATGCAAGCTTGGTTTTAATGAATTAAAGAATGCCTGATCAGCGTCGTCATTTTTCTGAACAGCAATTTGAACAGATTTATCGTTAAAACTGTTTTGTTGATAATAATTATATTTGGGCTCATCCTGCACTTCTCCAACACTATCATCATTATCGTCGTCACTTTCACTATTTGTTTTAACAATTTTTATTTTATCAAAGTTACTTTCGTTTAATATATTCGGTGATGATTGTCTGATTTCTAAAGTAGTAGTTGTTTTGCTAATATCTGGTTTGGATCTTTTACTGCTAGGAGGCACACTATTTGTTTTAGAATTATTTTGCTCACTTTCATCACCAGATAAAGGTTTGCGTTTGGAAAACAAGTTATCCAATTCATGTAGTTCTTCGGCTGTTGCTATATCTTCTAGCTTTAAACCTCGAGATTCCAGAAAAAACTCAAACTGTCGGGCATGACGATATACTGGTATATCCCTATTTCCAAGCTGTCTCTGGCGATATGTTTTCATCATAACATCCAAACAACTTCTCCAGGTTGTTTTAAAATAATTGACTAAAAACATATTATTTTTTAGATTCTCTTACTCTACAGTATATTTATAAGACATATTTTTTTTACCTATGGTAGTTTGTTCATTTTTATTCAGTTGTCCAAAGTATGGAACCAAAATACGCGATATATCATACCAAGCAGAGTCAACAGCCATTCGATTTCTTCCACTTTTTTGCCATATAATCTAAAGAGCCAAAAGGAGACAGGCTCAATCAACAAAATAAATATGGAATGATGATGGTTCGTACTAGGCAAAGACACAGTTTTCCATGTAGACGAAATTTGTTTAACATTTTGCACTTACCGATCTATTTTTTATTTCAGTAAATAATTGATATAAATCGTATTTTAATATTCCTTTAGATGTTCCAAAATTTCTTGTTGGAAGTTTCATATTAATATTATTTAATTTTCTAGAGCTTTTGTTATTTATAAGTTAATTTTTCCCCGCACATTTATTTATAACAATAATATAATTATTATACAAAATTAAAGACTTCAAAATTCGAAGATAAACAAACACAAAACATCTGTAAAATGAACAATGTTGCTAACACACAACAAAGCAAACAGACTTGAAGCGTTTCTTTTAATAAATACTCTTTACAAAATACGAATTTCACAAGCAAATTTTTATGAGGCCTATTTCTCCTATTCACCTATATATCAAATAGATATTGTATGATATGCCAGTCACATGAACATTTTTCAGCTTATCGGTTTTCCACTTTTTCGCTAAATGAGATATGAAATATTTTTCAGTTCCTTTACTAGTTTAATACTAAACGCAGAAAAAGACTGGGAAATATTATCGAAGTGCTTAGTAATTATACAACTACATAAGTTTCAAGTTAATTTTACAAATTTCTTGTAAAATATATGAGGTTTTTGAACATTTTTTCCTAGGCTTGTATATATTTTACAAAAATTTGTAAATATTATACTAGAACCTTGTAAAACTAAATTGAAACTTATGTAGTTGTATAATTTAAGCACTGCGAAATTCCCCTAGTTTTTTTCTGCATGTACTTTTTCACTGAAAGTGTTTTGGACGTATTTTGAAATAAAACATATTTTGTACATGTTTTTTCTCCAAAACACATGAGAACATAGTATTACCGAGTCTTTAAAGGTACCCATACACTAGCAATATTATTGTGAAATTATTTGAGTTTGTTCCTTAATCTATTACAACACATGGTAATAGAATAAAGAATCAACACGAGAAGTGCCATTTTAAACAACGACAGAAAATAACATTTATTTTTAATTTTTGAAACAAAACAAGCGTATACAGTACTTTTCGCCTATACACGCGAAAAAAAATTTTACAGTAGAATCTACTAAAAATTAAAAATAAATTAAAATTTAATAAAAACAACTGACAATTTTTTACTACAAAAATTTTAAAACAACTTACAATAAGTAAAAATTCTACAGTTACTTTTTCAACATTTTAAACAATAATAAAGAAAAATATTTTGTAATAAAGAAAAATATTTTTTTTGTTTCAATTGCAATAAACATTTCAATGCAAATAAAAAAAAAAATTATACAGCATTCAGATTACATTGCTAAACACGTGTTTTTCCAAAACTAGCGGTAAAGTATAAAGAACAATTGGAATAGAATAGAGTTTAAGTACGTGTTTTGGTACAACACGTGTTTTGCTGTGGCTTAGTTTCGATTAAGCGGAACAAAACAAATCTCATTTTTTTAGTTATTAAAATTCAAATCATTTTTTTCTGTATTTTTAATTTCGACAGTACAATTTTTAAACATTTTGATATTTTTTTAAAATTTCTAATACACCAATTTTAAATTCTAACTTTTGTGGTTCGGTCAATTTGCGTAAAGTTGGCTTAAATGAATCAAAGAAGGCTTGATCTGGATCATTTGATATATTACCGTAATTACTACTCTTAATTGTTGGTCTTACAACCGGTTGTTGCATTCTTATATTAGTAATTTGTTGCCGATGTATATCATATTGCGATTCATTTGCTTCCGGTCCATCTGTATCATTATGCTCGTATGCTACACACTCATCTTTTTCGTGTACAGTAGATATTTTTATTGGAGATACATTTTCAGTCCTGGCTCTTTTACTACTAGAAACTGCATTTTCATCATCATCACCTAAATCTCTGCGTAATTGCTTTACAATATCAGCGACAGGCTCATAAGTGCGAGAGCGTTCATAGTGTGCTCTTTGCTCCGATTCGATTTTATCCAGTTCTTCAAGTTCTTTCTTATCGAAAATCTTTTCAAGTTCTAGATTTTTAGTTTTAAGATAAAAATCCATGTGACGGGCATAATGATATGGACGATTTTTTTTTCTATTTGGCAAACTTTGCTGACGTACAGATTCCATAAGTTTAGTAGCAACAGTTTTCCAGTTTTTTCTGTAGAGTGCAGCTAAAAGAAAATGTGTGAAACAAGAATTTTCTAAAGGCAAATGCAAGTATTAAATTTACAAATTCTATTCCGTTCATCTTCATTAAGTTCGTCAAAGTGTGGCACAAAAACGCGGCAAATATCATTCCAAGCACCGTCTACAACTCCGCTATTTCTATAGTCAATATGCATTTTTAACCAAATTACCTAAAATTAAACCCAAAAAGACTCATTGTTAGCCATAGAAGTGGGAAATATTATCTGTTCCCGTACTTTCTACGGCATTCACACTAGATTGCCAAACACTTGTTTTGCCAAAACGTGTGGAAAATTACTTTTTAACCAAATTACCTAAAATTAAACCCAAAAAGACTCATTGTTAGCCATAGAAGTGGGAAATATTATCTGTTCCCGTACTTTCTACGGCATTCACACTAGATTGCCAAACACTTGTTTTGCCAAAACGTGTGGAAAAGAATAAAGAGCTGTTGGAATAGAATTAAATTCTAAAATACGTGGTTTGGTAAAACACGTGATTTCAGGTATTTAATACGGCATTTAGACTACATTGCAAAACACGTGTTCAGCCAAAACGAGTGAAAAAGAATAAAGAAACGTTGGAATAGAATGAAGAAATTAAATACGTGTTTTGTTTGGTGTTGCTGTCTAGTGTGAATGTGGCTTAAGTTTGAATTTGTCTTTAGAGCGGTTACATTAAGCCACGTTCACACCTAAAGCTAAACACGTGTTTTACTAAAACGCGTATTTAAGCCAATTCTATTACGAATCTTTACTCTTTTCCACTCAGTTTGGAAAAAGGCGTTTTTTGCTTTTAGGTGTGAATGCAATACTAAAAAGAATAATACGGCATTCACACTATATTGCAAAATATGTATTTTGCCAAAACTAGTGTAAAAGCATAAATAACTGTTGGAATAGGATTAAGATCTTAAATACGTGTTTTGGCAAAACACCTGTTTTGCTATCTATGTAAACGCCGCAATAAAGCGATCCTATGCCTTAAATGTGGGTCATCTAAGTAGCCTTACATGTTTCCAAAGAGAAATGGTTGGTAATATGAAACTCTCGTTGGATTTTTATTTTGTGGCCGCTTGAAATTTCTGTTTGTTTTACAGGCAACTAAATAAAAATATAAGGACAGCTAGAAATTGTCCATACAAAAAGGAACATGAAGATTTTTGAGCTGTCCTCACATTTTGGTTCACAACTTTGAACCGCTAGAGGAGGCTAAAGAGGCTAAAATATTTTGCTGCATTGCTATTTTTTTTAATCTCCAATTTGACTACTATTCCATATACAGTTGTACCTCGATTATGCGCGGGACCGAACTCAACACAGATAATCGAATACGCGGTTAAGATGTTATTTATTTTCCCTGAATTTTATTTCTTTGTATGGATGCTAATAGAGGCAACAATAAAAGCACTAATAAAAATGTATAAATCAAACATCCAGACTGACTGTTAACAGATGTACCCAGTTAATGGAGGTCCGGATAACACAGGTTCAACTGTATATGAGAAAAACAACTTCAAAATTATATTTCCATGGTTTCAGTACTTACAGGTCGTTCTTCAATTTCTTTTAAAAGGTCATATATGGTGTACGATATTTCACCTTTACTTGTCCGAAATCGCCTTATCATTTTAGGAATTTTTATTGGTGCCATTTTATTAAATTTTTATTCTTAAATTATTTTATAAATGGAATTTACTACCACTGCAGAAAAGTAACAAAAACCAACGAATGAATGAATGGTTCGAAATTCGAACATAAACAGAACAAAAAAGTGTTGTCTATTGCTAAAATTTAAAAAACGCAGAAACATTTCATTTCATTTATTCAATTGTAATACATGTAGCCTAATTGGCCAATAAAATTATATTACATTACACTTATTTTACAAAAACAGAAAAAAGGGAAACGTGAGCATTTCGTTTTTATTTCAACAACTAATTTTTCGATGGCTCAGATATCCAAAACGATTTTTGATTTTGAAAACTGTGGCAACACTGAATATTTGAATTATAGCAAAATTATGTGTTGGGGCATCGTTTAAAATTCCATTACTTTTGGGGTGTGGAAGATTTGAAAAAATTTCTTATTAAAGTGAAAATAAAAATTTGGTGGTTTAGCAATTTTATTGAAAACATTTTTTTAAAAATTTTATAAAATATTTTCTGATAACAAACATTTTTATTATTTTTCGTAAAATCCCTTTTAATTTTTTTTTAAATATTTTTTATACAAATAGCTAAATACGTTTCCTAAACACACTGAAAATTTCAGAGTGTTTAGTATATCTCCGGAAAAAGTATTTTTTTTAAACAAACTCAGTTAATTTATGGTGACATACTACAATTTTTTTTTATATCTCAAAAAGTAGTAGAGATTCCACTCTGAAATGTTCACGGTGTTTATAACACGTGCTCAGCTATAATATAAAAACTGAAAACGATTTTCTTCCAAAAAATAATTTTGAGTTTTTTTTATAAAAAAAAATATTTATATTTTTTTTAATAAAATTTCTGAACCACAAAATTTTCACTATTAATATGTAAAAATATTTTTATCAAAATCTTTTACGCAACAAGAGTTATGGTCTTTTGAATGATGCCCCAATTCTGCCATATTTTAAAGCCTTAGGGTAGCCACAGTTTTCAAAATAAAAAATTTTAAAATCATTTTGGATATATGCGTTCACTGGCAAACATACAACATAGTGGGGTCAAATTGACCCCATTTTTCGCTTTTTGGTTCATTTCGTGTTGTTTCAAAGAAATATTAGACAAATGAAAGAGTTTTTGAAGATGCTTTAATTGCCCAGGAAACATTTTTACAGAAAAAAAAAAATAATTTTTAAATAAAGTAAACTAAATAAAAAAAATGTATTCCAATGAAAAATTATTGGAAACCATTAATAAGTTTATTTACGATGGCGATTTCCACATTTCTGCTCAAGGTGGAGAGAATGAAAATTGCACAATGTATCGTGTGTAAACGACCATCGTGAGTACCCTTAATGTTTTCACGATGGATGTAAACTGGCTAATGCAATTGTGCAACTAAAAATAAATCTAAACTAATTATTTTTTTTTCATGCAGATACGGAATTTTAAATAACCAGTCCACAATGTCGAGTCGAATATTAATGCAAGTTGAACTGAAGCAAACAAAACGTTTCCGTGTGGCATTAAATATTAAAAAAATGTATATTTAGTATATGCTAAATTGTTGTTTTTAATATAAAATTATTTAAAAATAAATCCAAATGAAAAAATATTTTATGTGAATTTTAATAAAAAGTTACGTCAATTTAGGCAGATATACAAAAAAAAAAAAAACGGTGCGGAAACGGACCGGATACGGTATTATAAAAATGGATTCCACTCCGTTTTGAGCACGACATAACAGTCCGTCATTGATGGACTTTCAACTGATTCGAATCAGTTTCAATGTTTCTGGTCCGTATACGGATCCAAAATACGGTACGCATACGGGGTTGGATTCCGTACAGTAAACGGAACGTTTTCTACCGACCATCTTCGATTTCAATAAAATTCAAAACTCATGTTTCGAGACGTGAGCATTTGAACTCATGACTCCAAAATAATTACCTTTGACCCTTCTATGAAAAAAATCTATATGCATATCACTTTAAAGAGTATATTTTAACCTAAAAAGTAAGGCCAACACAACATTTTGTATCTTGTGTACTTTAAAAGTTATAGTCCATTTTGTAATGATACTTAAATCAATTTTTTTTAACGTTTTTTGCAATTTTCATGACGTTGTCTATATGTTTCGTCGATTTCTTGTGGAGTATGACAGTTATGGTGAATTTCATTGAAATCCTAAAATTAAATTTTTTCTGATTGAGTTGACATGTTTTCACTCTGTATGAACAATAATTCCACATAAAATAATTTTTTGACTTTCACGAGAAAAAATTTGTATACAAACTCTGTTAAAATGACCTGTGGTTTGTTTAAAAATTCGTCAAAAATACATTTTTAATCTTATCATTGCGATTTAAGCAGCAATGCAATCTAGAAATCTATCACTTTAAAGCTGCATTTTAAGCATTTCGAAGTGTTGTGTTGTTTTTAGCGATATTTGGAACAGAAAGTATATGTATGCCATTTTTGATGAATTTTTAATTAGTTTCTTTAGTATAACTTCTTCTAAAATTCTTCTATTTTTCTTAATTGAAACTCTTCAATAAATTTATATATTTTAAATCTAGTATTACAAAGCTACAAAATGATATCAATGAATGATTGATATCAAAAACGAGTTTGAGATCTATGGCCTAAGTTGTTAGGAAATAAAGTTCCAAAAAAATAAAACAAAATAATGAAACCGTTTATTTCTTCAGTGTTTTATAAACCGTTTCTCTTTATTAAATTTGTATTTTTTTTTTAGTTTTCAAATGAATAGTAGAGAAGAAAGCGTTTTTTAATAATGAATAAATGCGTTTGATGAGAGTGCAGTCAGTATATAATGATTTAGAATTATAATTCAAATTTGTTAATTGTTTTAAGCAAAATGCTTTCTGGATGTTTTTTTAAAGATTAGGACATAAAAATATTATTTTAAATAAAAATTAATAAAAAAAAGAAATAAAATGAAAAAGTTTACATAGGTCTACCCATGCCACGACCCATGGGAGCACCAGCCATGGGAGCTTGAGCAGCAGCTGGACTCTTGATGGTTTCATCTACAGAAAGAATCATACAAGCAGCTTCAGCGGCAGCAGTCAAGGCATTAATTTTAATAATGGAAGGTTCCCAGACACACTCTACGAAATTATCGGCAATGTCTTCATTGTTAATATCAACACCGTGCCATTGACCACCTAAAATGAAAAAGAAACAAAAAAATAATTTATAACCAAAATTATAAAAAAACACAAATTTTAATTATATTTATTATTATTAGCCCCTAATTTTGTATTTCACCTGGGTATTTCAATGTAATAGGGAGTTTATTATAGGGAATTCACAAAGACAAGTTAATCTCTTAAAAATAGGATTAACTGCTTAATCTAACACTATACAAGTCGATTAAAGCATTTTTTAATCTTTTTGATTAACAGTTAATCAAACTTTTTATCTGACTACTATTTCTAAAAAACTTTGTTTTAATACTATCGTACTAAGCGCGTGTAACTCTGTGTTTTGGTATAATAAATACAAAGCCAGGTAAAAATTAACGTTAAGACGCTGCTGCAAAAAAAGTGTTGGCGCTGTCGACAAAATTTTTGCTAACACCGACATTTTCCTTGTTCCTCTTACGCAAATAGGGTAATACATAGTAATTCTACATTTTGTGATAATAATGTTGTACTTCTGACATTATGTATGCAAGAACACAAACACCGTGTATTGAATAAAACTAGTTTTAATCACAACAAAACTCGACCTGACGATAGATCTGTGGGCTAAAGCGCTCTGTCTAACGTGTAGTGCGAGTGCATGTGGCATTAGAAATAAGTTTATCCATACCAAGGTCAGTGATTGCACAGAAAATTTCATATAGACGCAATCGAACAAATAAAAACATAACAAATATTATATTATTAAAAAAAAAAACAGGGTCACTGACGAAGGTTCAATACCAGAAACTGCGCAGTCTGATTAAAAAAAAATGGAAAATTTACAATGTAGTTATGATTTTTAGAAAATACACTCATTCTTCTCTACCACGCCTTTCACAATTTTTTTTTTAATTTGTCTGATAATAAATCAATCTATAACAGCATTTACATTACCCTCAAAATCCAGTTTAAACTAGATTTCTAAATCTAGTTCGTGTATCTTTTTACACACTATCTATCATAAAGGGTGTTTTTCATACAGGTATAGAACTTTAAGTTATCAAGTGATTTATGTTTAGTTTGGTTTGGCATTTCAACATGAATAGACTGACGCCTGAACAACGCTTCCAAATTGTCCAAAAATTTATTTTTTTCTATTTGAAATAAGTATCGCGCACTATGTCCATTTTAAGGTCAACACAATCGTCGTTAAGTGTATACGTCCATAAACAAAACTGCCGTATTTGGAGTGATGATAATCCTCAAGTGTTTGTTGAGACATCGTTACATCCTTAAAAACCCACTGCTTGGTGTGCTTTATGGGCTGGTGGAATCAGAACGTTACAGTCAATGGTGCCCGCTATAGAGCCATGATTACTGACTTTTTCGATCATTAATTGAACGAAGCATGATGTGCATTAGCTGTGGTTTCAACAAGAAGGCGCAACATGTCACACAGCTCGTGCCACAATTGATTTATTGAAGGAAACGTTTGGTAACCGCATAGTTTCACGTTTCGGGCCCGTGAATTGCCCTCCAAGATCGTGCGATTTAACGCCGCTGGACTATTTTCTGTGGGGATATGTGAAATTGCTAGTCTACGCCGATAAGCCCGAAACGATTGACCACTTATTGGAGGACAACAATATACAGCCACAAATGTGGAAAAAATCATCCAAAATTGGACCTCCAGATTAGACTACGTCCGACCCAGCCGTGGCGGTCATATGCCAGAAGTCATATTTAAATTATAATGCCAGAAGATTATCTTTCGAATAAAGTAAATTTCATGTCAATTTAAAAAATTCATCTTTCATTTTATTCCATTTCAAAGTTCTATACTTCTATAAAAACACCCTTTATAATCGAAATCTAGTTTGAACTGGATTTCGATGCTAAATGTAAAATGCAGCTTATCAATATTTTTGTTTTGTGTGAAAAGTCGTTTTTTTAAACGTCCACTGTGGTGTGTTTTTCATTTACATAAAAACATAATAAACCCTTTTATATTCTTTATCTACAAGAAAGTTCCCTTTATAATGTGATTTATTTGTTTGTTTTTAAATAGTAAACCCAGCCATTTAATGAATTCAAATGCAGACATTGTCAATTAACATCCCATACATAAGATACACATGTTGTTAAGCTCATAAAATGTTAAAGACTTGTGGGTAGTAAAATTTTATTAAATTTTGGTAGTGGGGAAAGATTTGGGACAAATACACATTATACATAAAGTGGAGCATATAAAGACTGACATCGAAATACGTATAGCATGGTTTTTCACATGAACATTTTCTCTTATGTAAATATTTAAATTTTAATAATCAAGTTAACTTTGAAAAAACGTGTCAAAAATCGTGTACCAAAAATCAGTCGTATCGGAAGTTTATGTTGCCTTTAATTGGCTCCTAAACAAAAAAAAGTTGCGAGATACTTTTATTTCGCACCCAAATAAGGCGTGGAATTAATGACTTTTATGATAAAAATTGATTTCTTGGCGATTTTTGGAAAAAAAAAAACAAAAAAACGAGCTGCAAAATATGACATTTTCAAATCGTTAAGCGCCCAAAAATGGTATTAAAAATGGTATCGGGAGGTACAAGCTCATATCAAACTTCTTTTTGAAAAATTCAGTAAAAAATTTTTAGTGATACATGATATCGGATAATGTTACTCTCCTAATGAATCCTTACTGGCTTGAGGGAACAATTTTTAACATCGTAATGTTATAGGAAGTATCAAGGAAAATTTAGCTTAAAAAATTTAAGTTTCTTTAAAAATGATTCAAGAAAAGAAGAAAATCCGTTGAAGCTGATAATGCAGGCACGTAGCTAGGGGGGGGGCTTGGGGGCTAGAGCCCCCCCCGAAATGATTTGACAAATTTAAAAACTTAATACAATTCGTTAGAAAGTAACAATGTTATTGATAAATTTAATATGAAAATATTTATTTTTGACTTGGATCAAATAGTATAGTTTTCTATGATTCGAATCTTAAAATTTCGTTAGAAAACATCGCCTGCAAATGGGCGGCTATCATTGTTAGAGTTGATTTTCGACAAAAAGCAATAAATAAAGTCTTTTCATAAGAGATTTCGAAGTCTTTGACTTAAAATATAATTAAAAAATTGTTTGAGACAATGCAAACTTAAAATTAAATATGTCTACACAGAAAAAACTAAAATTGAGTTTTAATTAATTGATTCAGCAAAAGTTTAACTGAATTCGGTCGTGTTGATGCAATTGTAGTAACAACTAAAATAATTTGTATCTATTTAATTAATATTATTTTCAGTTACATATAGTTTTATTCACATCTATTAAAAATTTAATTGAATATTAGTTACTATTGGGAAAAATTACAAAATTTTAAAAAAATCACCAAAATTGTAAAAAAATCGCCAAAATTTAAAACAATCGAGACCATTTGAAAAATCGCAAAATTTGAAAAAAAATTGCAAAAATTTAAAAAAACAATCCTCAAAATTGCAGAAATTTAAAAAATTCCCAAAATAAACGCGAAAATTCGAAAAAAATTTTAAAAAAATCACTAAAATTAAAGAAACGCGAATTTTCAACATTAAACGATTTTTTTAATTTTGGCGACTTTTTAAAATTTTTGAATTTGTTTCAATGTTGTTATTTTTTTTATACCAAAATTTTTATACTGAAAATTTTTTTTATACCAAATTCATTTTCAATTAAACAGTGAATTGAAAGTAAGTTTGAAATCGAACAAAAGTTTAATTGAAATTTTTTTGACAATAATTTTTTCGTGCATTTTCACATAATCTTTTAAAATGGAGATACCACTAAGACTCAAAATTAATTTTAATTGTGCCGTAAAATTCGTTACTTTACTTATAGTGCAATGTTTTTATTTAAATTTGGTTTGCTAAGCACGCATCCGGTAACATAGTTTTCAGTATGTTTTTTACGATATATACTACGATATCTCAAAATCCATTAAAGCGACTTGTGTTCCACACAGAGACCATATTTTTTTAATATTTCGAAACAAATTTAAGCCTCAAACTTTGATCGATATGCATAATGTGTTAACGTGGTCCAATGTGACTCAAATTTTCTCAATTTTTTTTGTAGACTAAATGTAAACGAATTTCGATTGGCGCTCCTTGAAATGCGACATTTTAAAATCAAGCAGCTAAACCAGTATTTGTGTTATAACGATGTTGTTTTTTTTAGAAATTTTAAAGGGTTTTTATTAAAAAAAATTATTAAAGAAAATTTGAAAAGCATTTGAAATTGTTCAAAATATAAATCAAAGTGAATTGGAAATACATAATTTAGTTTAAATAAGACCTGGGCGATGTCAGGTATATTTTTAAATTTTCCAATTGTATATTTTTTCTTTATCATCATTTCTTTCAGACTACAATCACGCTTGCTCGAAAAATTTACAATTTTTTTAATACAAGACATGAAGTATAGCCCCCGATCTTAAAAAAAGTCAAATATATGAAAAAGGGGGAAAAATAGTGAATAATTTGTTAAAATAATTCAAATTAGTGGCAGCCTGGGTTTACGACATACATAGTATCAAAATGGTTTTCAAAATGTGTGTTTTCTCGAGCATTTTAACACTGTTTTTAAATAACTTATATTAAATTTCGCATGATTATATAAAGCATCATATTAATTTTAATCGGGTTATTAGAAGTTGAAACTTTTTTACTTTTTTTTACATTTATCAAGTTTTAGCTACCCTAGACGTATATTAGCACATAAAAATATAAAGTAACGCAATTTTATTTTTCGCGGTTTTCAAAAAGTTTTCCACATAATCCTTTTTTTATTTAATTAAAATAAAAATTAATATTTAGCTAAAAATTTAACGTAATTAGACAATAACGATGCATATCCAACTTAAAGTACACAAACGTTTTCAAATTTGACGTGTTTCGCGGATTGTGATCAAAGAGATTAAAGCGTTGTTTCGCGATATATACATCAAAATTCGCAAAATAATGAACACAATAAGTAAAAAATTAAAAAATGCATTTTAAGTATTTCTATTATGAATACATGATTGCCCATTTACGTACATGATTGCCCATTACGTGTAGGTACAAATTTAGCAAACAAAAAAAAAAAAAAAAAAAAAAAGCTGTTACTCTAGTGTGCAAAAAAAAAATATATATAATCAAAATAAAAAATCGAAAAGCCCCCCCCCGAAACAAATTCCTAGCTACGTGCCTGTGATAATGTGTACAATTAATATCAAAATTTAAGCCAAAGAGAGTTAGAGGAGGAAACTGCTAAAACTCCATAACACATCACGAGGTGTTCATAATTAATTATATGGTCTTGAATAGTGCCATTGGGAATGCAACTTGGAAATACATACCGGGAACTCGGTCCGGGAATCCCGGGAATTTTAAGTATACAATTTAAAATAAAAAAGTTAAATATGCCACATTTTTAATACAGCAATTAACAATTTAAACAAATTGTTAAGTAAAAAATTATGTTAACTTCATCGCAATAGTTAACTTCAATGTTTAACTTTGAATTTGACCTTAAGGCCGGGTTTTTAGGATGTAGTTTATCTTTAAACTTAGATCAACGAAGTTTGTTTGAAATGTGATTTATTTTATTACGATAAAGACCAAAATTCTGAACAATATGAAGTGGTTGCGACAAATTTTTGTTAATAAACTTGGAAATGGCAAAAAAAAAATTCGTTACCGGTTTAACTAAATCAAGTTTAACTGACATAGCAAAAACTCAGCCCAAATTACACAAACAGGTCACTCTAGATCGCTATTAAAAAATTACAATTATAAAAATTTGTTTAAAACATTTTCAATTTCCAAATATTGTACAAGTGCCGTTTTTGGAACGAACTCTTCAAACGGATTCGATTGATTTTATTATTTTTCTAGTTTTATAAAATTTTTTTACAACTTTTTTTTTTTTTAAGCTTAAAACTTTTTTTACTATCAATTTTTTTAAACAAACTCTAAGATGTAAGAAAAACTTAGAACTCTCAGAAAAATTTCAGATATATATTATGGACTCATTTTTATGAAAAATCTTAGGTCGTTAAGACATTATATCAAACGTATAAAAAACTTTTATAATATATTTCCTGCTTTACCGGGAAATGCAAAAATGCGGGATTTTGCCTTCCCTAATTGTAACAAACCGCTGGATTTCTATGCACAACGCAAAAATATTCGTTTTCAGTCAAAATAATCGAATCTGAATAATTTCATAGTACTTTGACCAGTAAAGAGATATCTATCTACCTCTTTGTTAAACATTTATGACAACCACTACACTCAAGGATGATGAAGAACTTGAATGCACTGTGCCCGACGAGCACCTGATCGATCCATCGCGCCACCACCCCATCGTGCATCGAACTTCGCTCGTAGTTATATGAATTGCAACACTGCTCCCATCAAGTACCACCTGTTAATAGACTACTGCCAAATTTTGAGCAAGTTCCGTCATTTACTTTGCGTTTAAAAGCTGTTCAAAACATACAAACTCGTGGATTTTTTTTAAATGAAAAAAGTGAATTTCGAGTGCTTATTAAACATTATTTTTTGCAAAAAAAAAACCATCAATCAAACCAAGGAAAAGCTTGATAAATACTTTGGGGACTCTACACCATCGATTTCAATGGTAAAAAAAGTGGTTTACTGACCATTCTGTAGTATTAGCTGGGGTTAAAACAAACATATTATAGAAGTGGCCAGATCGTCGGCTGAGCTGGCATGCCCGCGTTTAAGCTCGGCTAGAGCTCGCCGGTATTGGGGGTGATTCTTGCCAACCTGTGGCTATTTTTGAGACTTACAAAAAAACCATGCCAGGCACAGTCGCGCACAGTTCTGTGCATCCTAGTTCTTCATCATCCTTGACAACACTTATTGTCAATAATGCCTGACATTTTTGACAAAAATCAATAGAAATATAGAGTAAAATTCTTGAGAGTTATTTTTAGATAATGAAAAAATTGTATCTTAAACTAAAATTTCATTAATTTTTGCAATTAAACATAAATTTGCATATCAATCAATGGCCACCATTGTTAAAATTGATGAATACGTTAGAAAGTTGTTACGACTTTTTCGTGTTGCACTTATTTCGCTCTTAGTCTTTACTATATGCATAAGCATAGCAGTTTAAACTTGTTTTAGCCGTTTTGCTACTGAAATACTAAATGGGGACAATGATTTTTAATTTTTGTTACTTTACAATGAGGGCGATTTAACTTTGGTTACATGTTGATCACCGGCGTAGGTCTGTCACTTAACAGTCACTTTTTCAATTTTTTACTAAATGCCTTTCCCCGCAAAAGACGCTCATTTATAATGATGCTTGACGTTTTTAAATTTTTCCTATAAAAGTGTATCTTTTACTGTGAAAAAGAATTTTTTTGATTGTTTTCAGAAGGCTTATACTGTTATTTAAAAATCTTTAATAAGTGTTTCGATGTTGCTTTTGAAAAGATTTTTTAAGCTAATGTTAGAAATTGTTAATTTATTTCGAATCTTTCAACATCTTCTGTGTGAATTTTTTAAAGTTTAGAGTTATGACCCTAAAAAATATAATTTTAGGCTTTTTGTACACGAATATTTTTAAATTTTTTGAAGTAACGAAAATTTCTAAATATAGGAACAAAATGCAAATTTTAGTGAAACTCATGCTCGTTTAAAAAATTTAACCATATTATATATCACACTTGTGGCCCTTTGTTCCTCTTAAGGAACCATAGGACATTATGTATATATATATATATATGTATCACACTTTGAGTTTTCCAAAAATAAATTGTTTTTCATGGATATAATCCAGAAATAAATCTGTAAAAATAGCAGAAAAAGCTACTTAAAATTAGTTAAAAATGACGTTGCAGAAAAAAAAATTTAGTGTAATTCGTGTTGAATTTAGTATGTTTTGCTAAAATCAACAAAAACATGATTTCAGAAGAACATAGATTTATTCGCATTTATAAAATCTTTAAAAAAAAACTTTGAAAATATTAAATTTTTTTTTTGCATATAACGCAAATGACATTATATCCTGATACAAATTAACAGAAATATTGTCGTCTATGTGCTGGCTTTCGAGTCGTTTTCAAAACGCATGGAAATCGGTGTTCTTAAAAACGCTTGTTTTTGTATATTCTAAGTTTTGTTCCAAAAAAATAAATTTACATGTCAAAAGCTTAAAAACATAATTTTAATCATCTCTTGTATTTTATAAAAAAAAAAACTTTTTTAAAAATAGATGCAATTTGAAGAGATTATTTTGATTTTTTATTTTTAATTAAAAAAGCTATTAAATGATTGCTTTTTGACTTAAAATAAATAAAAAGCATTTCAAAGAAATTTTTTAATAGATTTTTAAAAATCTTGTTTTAAATTGAAGAAGCTATTAAAAGATTGCTTTTTGACTTAAAATAAATAAAAAACATTTAAAATTTTAAATACTAAGTGTTGTTTTTATTATTTAAAAAACCTTTCTAAGAAAAAATCCACATTCTATTTACTTTCGACAAGGTACAACTGCTCGATTTAAAACGAGCAAAAAAATTGCGATATCGGAATCTGGCACACCTAATCTTGAAAACTCGTTTCACTTATGCGGTTTCGTTTTCTGGCACATACACGTGTATAAAACAAACTGTCGATTTCAGAAGTTCAAATTTTTATTAGCATTAAAAAAAAAACTGAAAACTATTACTTGAGCCAGAGTAAAAACTAAATTTTTTTTATATAAATAGTACATTTTTGATTTTCAAAGTTTAGTAACGTCATGATGCTTGTTAGGAAAAGACCTAACCACGTGCTTGATTACTAAGAAGACAAGAATGGAGCAAAATTGATTATTAATAGGTTTTTTGTTAAAGTTCTGCCTATTATGGAGGCTCTAGCTTTTCTAAAACTTCGGGTTCTGATGAGATCTTTAGCCAGATCGAAATATTAGTATCAACCTAGCTAATACTAGTATCAACCTAGCTAATTTGCTTTATTTTTGTAAATATACGGAGGTTGAAAGCTCGTTATAAATTGAAAATAACATAAAAATAATCTCGATGTATATAAAAACAAAAAACTAATATAACTGTAGAAAATTTTTACATTTGTTTGTGATTATTTTTGTCTACTAATATTTAGCAAAATTTGTTGCTGATTAATTTGAAACTTTAAATTAACTAAAATTTAGCTCGAATATAACAAATTTTTTTTAGATTTAACAGATTTATTTTTACAATTCTTATCTCAATACTATTTGGAAACAATTTAACAATTTCAGAAGTTTTTCTTGCAACTACATTTTGAATTTTTTTAATAGTTTTGGCAACAAATTTAAAATTTTTTTCTATTAGTGTATAAAAGAGTTTATCAAAATTGTCAGCTTTTGAGACTCCTTAAGAAAGAATCCGATACAGTTTAAAAAACGAATCATCCTAATTAGCATCTCAATCGTTACAAAAGCTCAAAACACTTTAATATTTCGGACATAAAACTTATTTAAATTTGTTAAAAAAAAACCTAATTTTATTTACATATGTGGGCTATAGTCCCTCCAGAAAACTGGTTTAGCCATGCCGGTGATGTTGATGCTGCAGTTGTATAGAGTATATTATTTACTTAAATATAAACTAACTATAAAAAAAATTTGTTTCGAGCAGTTTATACATACATATGTTGTAAATTATATATCTTGTGTATAAACTATTTTTTGTTTATTTAATTTGCACAATACCAATTTTAAAATTTTCAACATTTTCTAGTATTTTTATATACTTTGATGTGTACATGAACATTTTTTTCAAACAGTCTTTGAATTTTATTAAGACTTAAGATTCTGAGTAAAATATTTGTAAGATCTAATAAGATCAACATCTGAAAATAAAGTTAACTATTAAATATACATAGTTTATGATTTTCATTTTCAGAAAATTCTAAACGTTTATACAAATGAAGACCTTATTGTAAAAACTTGATAAGCCACATACATTGTTATATGGATTTTCGCTGTTTTCTAGACTTCCATGGATAAATATTAGATAGAAGTCTTGCTTAAACACTTAGTGCAAGTACCTAGAGTATAAACGTCCTGCAAAAGTCACATTTTTTTTGCATTTGTTAACCTCTAAAAGGCAAAAAACTGACTAAAACCAAAATGTGACTTATCAAGTTTTTACAATAAGCCCTTCAAATACATTTGACTTTATTTGAAAGGACGTTTCAGCTAAAAAAAATTAAATTCTCTTTTCATAATTAAAATACCTACAGTTTTTGTAGTTGTATTGTAAAGTGTTTAAGTTATTGTTATATTTTAATCTTTATCAATATTTTTTCTCTAAACAAAGGAAACATATTTATAGAATATAATACGTATAAAAAATTATTATTTATAAAAAACTAGATTGCAAATCTTTAATGAGATATGATGGGCCAAATATCAAATTATGACGCGTTATTATTTTTTAATAATAATAAAAACACTGCTTTTGAACGGTTTGCAATAATATTTGAGGTGATATGAAACAATAAAAAATATTTTCACTCATAACTTTTGAACCGATGCACAGTGGGGAAACTTGGAATTTTATACAGCCCACAGAATTTGAAAAAATTTAAATTTTAAAAATAGCTGACCAAATTCCAGATCGATGTTTCATGGCCGATTTTTAAAAGTCAATTATTCTATATCCTTAACAAATCTTCAAAATCAGCGAAATTTGCATTTTTTTTATATTTGTACTACAAAATTAAAAGTTGTGGGATACAAACGAAATGTATCTCAAATTAAAGATAATTATATTATCTACTTTATGTTAAATCCGCGGTCACAATTTTGGTTTCTTGATTATAATCAAACCAAATTTTAAATATTCACTTTTTGCTTTCACTACAGCGTCTTTACTATTTTACCAAAATCTGTGAACTTTACTTTAATTAAAAATAAATATTCTACTTCCCAAATGCCCATCATTGTAAAAATTTTAAGAACAACATATTCGAACCCATTTATACTGATGATTATGATTCATTAGTTATTATTTGTCAAAACTTTATGCCTACACATGATTTTGGACAGCGATAAAAATAGCGGTTTATTCACAGAAAAAATTACCGCCCTATATTCCGTTTGTAATATTAAACAAGTGTCAAAGAACATTTTTTTAAATACAAAAAAGTTTTTTAAATTGGCACCAACAATGATGATTTGTAAATACAAAAATTTTAGTAATTTTAAATTTTCATTTTTAAAGAATTTTTATATGAAAAACTACAATTTACAAGCATTTCAAACAAAGAATTTGTTGGAAATAAATTTGAATTTAAAAATGAGGGTGTTTACAATTTACAAATTCTATTGCTGGTGCCAACGGTTTTTTTGTGTATACAAATGTACTTTTTTTTGTGCACAAATTATTAATTGTTTAAATTTGTTTATTATTTTATTTGCTTGAATTTTTTTTCAAATTTAATTTGTTATATTTTTGTTCGATAAACTGGGACTAAATTGATGCTTTTTGTCCTGATTTAATGAATTCAGTATACAAACTTTGGTGTTCGTTAAATCGGTGTTTGTAAAATCAGTTATTCGTTAAACCGAAATTCCACTATAGATGAATTTCATATCAAAGCCTATAAAAAAGGCACATTTTGAACCTTAGCTATGAAATGATGTGGCACCAGCTTATTGATGTGTTTTACAAAATCGTCAAAAAATGTGTCTGTAGTAGAGGAAATTGCGCTCGGAATTATAGCATTGCAAATAAAAACCAAATTCAAAAGGCGAAAGACCTTTATCATTGGGCTTCACAAACTTATAAGACCTCCATAGAAGTTGCTTATGCAGACGCTGACGACTATAACAAAACAAAAGAAGAGCTATTTTAAAGGTATAAAAATGCTAAAACTATTACAGGAATTCAAAGCTTCCATTCTTTTATACCTTTAGATAAAACTTCACTAAAAAAATTATATATTAAATCGAAAAAATGAAAAAAAAAAATTCCAAGGGTAAATCCATATTTTGGGGGTGTCTGAAAAATTTGATAATACGATTCCTGTTCTAATCTATTAGAATTACAAAAAAATCTGTATAACTTTCAAAGTATAGCAACTTTATTTTTTTTTTTTTACACAATGATAGGAAGTTAACAAGAGATGCATTTACTTAAAAAAATTAAAAAAAAAGAAAAAAGAACGCCATTCTAGTTTTTAGATATGTTGTATATATTAAATAGACCCTTCTAAAAAAATTTTTTTTTGGAAAAAAAACACTTGGCCTTTGAAGTGTTTTCCCAGTTTAAAGTTTTTTTTGGCAAAAAAAATTGTTCAGTGTATGTTTTCGAAAGCTAATTAAATACCTTTCTAATGGTACCAAAATCTTTGAAATCGGTTCAGCCATTCCGTAGTAAACTCAGCTTGAAAGTACATGTTATCGTGATTTTTCAAAAACTTCGATACCTTGCCACGCCCACATATTTTCAAAAATGCAATTTCTAAATATGATGTTGTGTTTGTATAGGTAAAATGTAGCTGTATGCAAAATTTCATCACATTCTGAGGGGGTCGGGTTCAACGAATATCGGTTTTGATATGAAATTCATCTATATAGATATTAAACACCCAAATTTGAATGAAATTTCTAATTTCAACAACGTCGTAAATTTTCAAAAAACAGAACTGGCAATGCACATTTTAAGTGGTATTGTCGCATTGAGAAAAACAGTGCTGTCCCAGTACTATTTTATTTGTACCGTGGGCATATTGAGAAAAACAGTGATGTCCCAGTACTATTTTATTTGTACCTTGGCCATTTTTAACTGGGTTATTACAAAAATTTAGATTTTACACAGTCTAAAATTCTATTGAAAACGACTATGTCACTATGTCTCAATTCCTTTTACAATAAAAATTTACAATTTACTAATGCATTTTACATCTTACTGTAGAAAATTGCAATTGGCTTGTTCTTAATGTCGGTGATAGCTTCTGATTTACTAATTTTTTTTTCTCATTTACATTTACTATAAAAACTTAACTTTGATATTAGCTGAACAACGGTTTTTCCGTATGATATTAATGTGATATTTGTCGAAATTAATCTTGAAGTGGTGAAGTTTCAACGTGCTACTAAAATAAGACGTATTTCTTACAATTTAAATTGTTAATTCTAATTCAACTTACCTTGAGCATGTTTCTGTCTGAGCTTATTTAAAATATTTGTAGCATCAAAACCGGCATTGTCGCAAAGTTGACGAGGAATGACTTCCAAACCCTTTGCAATAGCAGCAATCAACAATTGTTCCTTACCAGCAATTGTACGTGAATAATCTCTTAAAATTTTGGATAATTCCATTTCGATAGCACCACCACCTGAAAAAAAAAAACAATTTAAAGAAAAAAACTTAATTTACTTTAAAAACTCAACACATTTTGATTATATTGTAATACACTTAAAAAAATATATCTATGTACTTTAGACTTAAGTTCTTTTGTAAAACGAAAATTTAAAGGCTTTTTTATATTGGTCAGAATTAACACTTTACATGAATTTTTGGAGAGTTTCCTAAAGTTTACCTACAAATACTTTATTTTCAAATCTGCACATATTCACATAAAAAGTTATATTTTTAAATATATATGAAAGTCTTTTCAAAATAACATTTAAAGATATCTTAAATTAAGTTATTTTGTCTAAATCCCACTAATAGGTTTAAAGTTCTGGTTTTAGTAAGTTTCAGAGAGAGAAATTAAGATAGATAAAATTATGTTGTGAAGTTTCTTATTGCCCTCATAACATTCTAGTATAGAAAAGCATTACCATATAAGTGGTTATATAAGTACATATTTGGTAATGGCAATTACTTACAGTAGTCAATAAAAATCTCATTACTAATATTAATAATAATGGCATAATAATGACATATCATTACTAAACACCTTACGAAAAATCAAGAAATATGTGGTTACCTATATGCTAACTAGTATGGAGAAAACAGGGATGGCAAGCAATACCGCTAAACTACCGTTATCGATTCAAAAACCTTTCAAGTGACTATCGTTATCCCTAAAATACCGTTACCGAAATAACTGAAATACATTTATCCATAAAAAAAAAACGTTGCCGATATAACTAAAATATCCATACTCTTAAAATATCGTTACCGAAATAATTGAAATAGCGTTATCCTTAAAATACCGTTACCGAAATAATCTGACAAGATCAGAAAAACTAATAGCTGCAAATAAGTATTTTTCCCAAATTTTAATCATAAACTAGTCAGCCATTGGAATTTAGGCAATACGCCTATGTCCCTACTTTAGAACGTTTTTCAATTAGAACGAATTTGTGAAATCGCACGAAATTGAAATTTGGTGTTCTCAAATCCGAAAAGCTTCCGAAAACTCGAATTTTTTCGAAATTATTATCGAAGTGCCAAAAACATATGGTTTTATGGAAAATAAAAAACATATGGAAAGTAAAATGCTTTTAAGAAATGCTTCTAACACTGTTGTCAATTTGTTTGAGCGTTTTCTAGAATATCAAAACAAAAAAATGTTTTTTTAAAACAGATTTTTAGAGTATAAACAATACAGCCAAAAATACAATAAAGTCAGAAATAAGTAAAAAAAGTTCGTTTTACTTTCGACCAGGCTTTATTACACGAATTTAAAACGAATAAAAAAATAGGGAAACACGTTCTGATTTAGTCGCAAGAACACCGAAAAATTCTAAAATTTTCACTTTCACTCTGATTTAAAAGCCGTAACAGGGGGTGATAATGAGGCTTAAAATATCGGTTTGCATTGGCATTACGTGAATAACTATTATGAATAACTAAAATAACGGTACGTTTAAAACACCGTTACAGAAATAACTGAAAAACCGTTATCCTTAAAACAGCATTACCGAAATAACTAAAATACCGTTACCGCTAAAATACCATTACCGAAATAAGTAAAATACCGTTAACGCTAAATATCGGTTACCATCCATGGTCAAAAATAATGAGTCTAAAAATAAATTTTCAAAAATAATAAATTTAAAAAAAAAATATTTTTTAATTGAAAAATTGTTTTTTTTTTAAATAAAATGTAACCACATGGGATTCGAACCAGATTACAAAAATCAAAAAAATGTAGTTTTATATGTTCTTACTAAAGTTGAAAAAAATCGTGTCTTAAAATAGATTTTTAAAAAATTTTGCGTTTATTATTTTATATTTAAAATAATGATAAAAAATAAGTGCTTAGGGAAAAAGCATTATTTTTTTTTGTATTAAAATAATGGGTAAATTAATTAGTTATTAGTAGTTCGTTGTTATATGTGTTAAAGTAATGCAGATAGTAAGCTGCTGTCATTACTGGTAGTGAGATAAGTAATGACATGTCATTAACGTTTCTACACTGGGATATTGTTACCTGGTTTTGACTTTTTATTCTACTATATAGTTGTCTTCAAACGCATATAGACTAAAATGAGTATATCAACTTTTCAAGATTTCGGAACAAGTTTAATAAATCCATATTATTTGATAAACTCTAGAAAAACTATTTTTCAAATGCAATATTTTAAAAATATTAGAGATATTACGAATATTCGGCCACTATTCGTTATTCGTTATATTCGGCATGTTTAAGCTAAACGTCCAAATACCGAATATTAGTACTATTCGGCCGAATTATTCGTTTTAAAAAAATTTGTTAACATCAGCAATTTTTTAATAAAAAATAAGCAAATTCCAAAAAATTTAACAATTTTCTGCCAAGATTTTTTTTTTAGAAAATGATCAAATTATTTAGTAAGAGTTGTCTATTAACAGAAATAGTTTATTTTTACCCAAAGCGCAAAATTTGTATTATAAAATTTTTTTTCAACGTATAAACTCTTCTATTTTCTACAGATCCTTTAATGTGAGGATAACTAGAGTCTGGAATTCATTACCTAGATTTCTTAAAAGCTTTGTTGTTGCAAGTGCTACGTTCAAACGCAAACTAAGGCAGTTTTTTAATCACTCACTATAATTTTGATAATTTACTATAATTTTTCATATTTTTTTTATATATTTTGTTTTATTTTTTAATCGTCTACTTATTTTGATAATCTTATTGCTACATTTTGGACCGTTAAACTTTAGTTATAATTTTATTTATTTTAGGCATTTCTTTAAATTATAAATTTATTTTTTTATTTTTTGTAAAAATTTATTGTAGAATACGAACCATATTTGGCCCTATGGGCTTGGTTTTTGAATTAATAAATGAAATGAAATTATCATCAATTTTTGGCTTTTGCTCGGTGTTTGTGACATTCAACAATTCGACCGAATATTCGGTTTGTACCAATTACCGAATATTCGGTATTCGCTAAATTGCAAAATACACTAGTCGTGCCATCTCCAAAAAAAAAGATATCTTTCAAACGCGTACTTTTATAAAATTAAATATTTTTTGAAGCATATAAATCAAAGTCGTTTTTATACAATGATTTCTTTATTTTTTCATAGTTTTTCTTAAAAGACTTCAAACATTTTATTTTGTTGGCAAGATACTCGTACAAATATAGAATTGTGTGTTTTTGTTTTTTTTTGTCTAAATATTTATTATGGCCATATTTGCTAGTCATCTCTTAGTCATTTGCAGCAATAAAATTTAATTTTCTTAGTTTATTTTTAGGTCACCAAAAGATAGATTGTTCATATTTATTTGTCTCTAACCACGATGTAATGTTGTCTTGTCATTTAAAGTCAAACAACAGCAACAGATTTTGTTGCTGTTGTATAATTTTGGTTATAATCATTTTCTAGTTTAAAATTAAATGAATTGCAACAAAAAAAGCTGCATTTGTATGTAATAAGCAGGGACCGGAAGTTCATGCAAATGCATGTTTTTTTTCCCTTAAGCCTGAGAACGGGGTTGACAAAATATCTTTGAGAATCAAAGAGTTTTTGTTATTTCATATTTAGCTATAAATGCATATCTTCGCATATTTAGCTTTAATTGCATATTTTTTACTTATTTTGCTTTAAATACATACATTTTTACTAATTCTGCATATTTTTACTTATTTTGCATAAATAGGACCTAAGACGCTCAAGCACTTTTTAGTGTTCTCTTATTTGCAAACTGGGCTTACAGGTTTAAGTGGCCTTTTAATTAAATGCTCATTTTTCTATACAAATTATTAAAATTTCGTGTTAGTTGTGCAAAACGAGTGCAGAGAATATATTAAACAATACAAATTAATTTAACTTTAAAATTTAATTTAAATTGCTTAAAACATGAAAATAATTAATTAAAAAAATGTTCCTGTAATAAGGGATTTCGTAATATTTATTATAATATTTTATAAATGCAATTTTGTGTATGCATTATTGTAAATTTCATTGATTATTGATTGATTTTTATATTACAATGATGGAAATCTAAACAAAAGTAGCTAATAAACTACATTGAAGGTATAATAAATATGAAACGTAATATAAAAGCCTTGCTTCTATAGAGAAAATTGCATTTTATTTCACTCCCCGCTGGATAACCATGACAACAAGTAATAATAGCTTAAGCCAAAGTTATAGTTTTTAGATATTAAGATTTTTCTAACTTTCGAATAACATTAACTGTTCTAATAGATTTTAGACGACCAATTGGTTTTGAGCCAATTTAAAATAAAAAATACTTTTTGCGCGTATGTCTACTTAATCGGTGTTAACTTGTTGCCCACAAGCTTGCCAGACTTTGGAGTTTATTCCCAACTTTAGGAATTTTATTTTTGGTCTGGTGGATAGGAAAAGTTTCTGGGGGTTTAAAAAATATTTAATGGATTTTTTTGGAGATATTACAAACAAATATTTCAATTGAATACAGATTTACCATAAAATACGTCAAGTTAAAACCTATATGACACCTGCTTTTTCCAAAGCAACTTTACCGCGGTTTTTATATAAAAAATGGAAAATTTTCTTAAAACATTTTATATAAAATCCCTGATAAAATGTCATAAAGCGAATAACTTTACGAATAAATTACTCAAAATTAAACTACTACTACTATTTTTGTATGTCTAAGAAAACATATTTTTTACTCAAAATTAAAAAAACGAAATCTGTACTTATTTCCACAAAATGTTCAAGCCTATTTAGTTTTCTGAGCCACTTCTGTGCCATTGTTTAGAAAACTCCCTTTGTTTGACAGCTAACCCTTTAGTAAGTTCTATCAGCTTAAAAAAAACACCCTTCATTTATGAATTTTACTGATTTTTAGAACTACACCATTTTCAATTATCAATTGTAATTCAGATTTAAAATTTAATTTCAGAAACTATCAATTGTATTTTTAAAACTATCAATTGCTTTTCAGAAATAATCAATTGTATTTCAGAAATTGTTAAATGTATTTCAGAAATTGTCAATTGTATTTCAGAAATGATCAATTTTATTTCAGAAGTAATATCAAAAAAACTTGTAAACATTTCTGGAATACAACTGATACTTTCTGAAATACAATTGATAATTTCTGAAATACAAATGACAATTTCTGAAATACAAATATTCAACTTTTGAAATTGATAATTTCTGAAATACAATTTATAATTTCTGAAATACGATTGAAAACCGTATAGTTTGCAATGATATTTCTATTAATTAAAAGCCAAGTTTTAAAGCCAAAGTAAATTTGGGCTATTTTAACAATGAATTTAAGATCTGACTTAGCTAAAAGATGACAGCTGAACTTGGGGACTTTTGGGGATATTTGTTGATTTGATATCGAGTGTCTGGCAAGCCTAGTAAATGTGGGTAAATTAAATTATGAATTTTAACTCTAGGCTTGTTTTCTTTCTACACATGTTAACTATTTTCATTTTTTCAACTTCGATAAGTTGTCAATTTGTATCCAAATGTATTACTGCCAATCGTTTTTTTTTGCACATCCATGTTAAGTGTGAGTAACAAAACAAGGCTACTACTTTGATCAACATTTTTTCTGATTGGGGATTTTTTGGGGATATTTTTTTATTTGTTTGGGGATAACGAAAAAAGTATCTGGCCAAGCCTGGTTGCAGCAGTTATAGTATCTAGAGTGCTGTATACAACAAAACTATAAACACACGTACACAATGCATTATATAGATTACATTCGTACTAATACTGCATTCACGTTGAATGATGGGAGGGAGTTCAATAAACTTGTCATGGATACACGACGTTAGTTGTTTCGATTTAAGCGGGTTTGTATTTAAACTTTAGCCAAAAAGTTTTACAAAATGTTGAAATATAATGTTGAAAAAAAAAATGTTTACATTTTTACAATATTAAAATTTGTCTCAAAGGTTGCTCTAATGTTGTCTGTATTTTTTAATATGATTTTTTAACTTTGTTTTTATTCGGAATGTGCGATTAACCGATTAAACAAACTATACGATTAATCAAAATCTTGATTAATGAGCGATACGCAGGGCAGCGAGTTCCATGCATTACAGATTTAAAATATGCGCTTACAATATGCAGTCAAAATTTCTAAATACGCTGTCAAAATATGCACTTAAAGCATGGACACGATAAAATTTTTACATTTTAATTTTATTATAAGTTTTTCTTTAAGAACGCTATAATTAAAGGTAATGTCTTAAATTAAACAGATTGGATTTGAAACTTCGGGTTCTAATGAGATCTTTAGCCAGATCGAAATACTAATATCAACCTAGCTAATATGTTTGATTTGCTTTATTTTTGTAAATATACGGAGGTTGGAAGTTCGTTAAAAATTAAAAATAACATAAAAATAGTCTCGATGTATATAAAAACAAAAAACTAACAAAACTGTAAAAAATATTACAAGAGCCAGAGTAAAAACTAAATTTTTTTTATATAAATAGAACATTTTTGGTCTTCAAATTTAAGTAACGTCATGATGCTTGTTAGGAAAAGACCCTAACCACGTGCTTGATTACTAAGAAGACAAGAATGGAACAAAATTAAAGATTAATAGGTTTTTTTGTTGAAGTTCTGCCTATTATGGAGGCTCTAACTTTTCTAAAACTTCGGGTTCTGATGAGATCTTTAGCCAGATCGAAATACTAGTATCAACCTAGGTAATATATCTGATTTGCTTTCTTTTTGTAAATATACGGAGGTTGGAAGTTCGTTAAAAATTAAAAATAACAAAAATAATTATAGTTTGTCGCCTTTTCGCCTAAAATGAACACATTAGGTTTTGGACACATATTTTTAAACTTTACGCAAACTTTTAAGAAGAAAATTATGGTTGTTTTCTCATATTTAGAAATTTAAAAATATTTTTCTAGAATTTTATTATTAGTCATATATTTTGTGGGGTGTAGGGTTTGGGGTTTTGATTCTTTAAGAACCCATTTCATGATATTAGTTATAAGTCATTGTTTTGGTTAATTGAGTAATGGAATTATTACTAAATTATGCAGAAATATTAAAAAGGAAGCATTCCTATTTTTTTTTTTTTTTTTTTTATAAAGAGAGGCAACACTCAGGAAATTCTTCCTATATTTAGTGTGTTGCTTTCTTTGGAAAGGGATAGTATAGAGATGAAAGGTGGGGAAAGATGAAGGGCTTCAGACATGGCAACACTGTAATTGCGCGAGATGATAAGTCTTAGAACAGTTGTTGCTCGCCACCTGATGGAGAGTTGGCGAACTTATTGAAGCTTTTTGGTTCATAGCCCTGATTCATTATTATTTAGATATATTAAATTTTTCCTTTACTTCCTGTAATACACAATGCCCTCGCCAAAACTACTTCTGTCTGGTTTTGTCCACGGTTTGCTTCGATTTAAATTGTTTATTATAAAATATGTTCTGAATTTTTATTTTAGCATATAACATTATTTACACCATAATTGGAATTTTTTCATTGACATTGAAATTTAATTACCATTCCAATGAAAATGATTTTTTTTTAATTGGCATTGATTAGACCAATGTTAATGAAATGGCACCAATGCCTTTAAAACAAAATGTAATTGGAGAAAAAATAATTGTTTTGTTTTGAAAAAGACATCCAAATTTAAAATTTTAGTTCTAACTTTAAATGTATTCGCTATTTTTTTTTTTTTTAAGTTTTATCACTTTTACACTATTCAGTCTTGTTTGGTAACTGATTAGTCATGATGGATAAGCTTTTTATAATATATATTTGAGAAAATACCGAATATTTATAAAACAAGTACGCAAATATAGGGATTTATCTAAATCTGCAAAAAAAAATTTTTGAATTTAAAAAAAAAAAAATATATTTCTATTTAATTAATACAATTTAAAATTAGTTCAGGTTTTGTTATTATAATGCACAGGTATGGAAATAAATATATGGTACAACTGCTTATTTCGAATTTTTTTTTATCCATTTACAGGGAACTGGGACCTTTTATATAAAATAGTTTCTATAGTAAGCCATAATTATTTTTATGAATTATCTTTAATATTCTATAGTTTTTGTGCTCAATGAAGAAAAATAAAAAAATACTGTATATGAAATAATTATATGGTACAACATGACATAAAGTTAACACTAACTTTAAATTTCGAAAACCTTAAATTCCGATTCATATTACAGATATTCTTACACAGAAAATATGAGATATTTATATGTTATCTATGCATGGAAACAAAATTTAGAACATTTTCAATTATAATGGGAAACAAAAAAAATCTGAATTTTTATTTTCAAGCAAAATAAAGTTTATAAAGAAAAAAACAGCATATTTGTGTATTTGTAATCCAGTTATTGAGCAAAAAAGGCGAAAAATGGGAATTTTTGCGATATTTAAGACACCGGATGAACTTTTTTCGAGTAGGATTGTTCCGCGTTTTTTTTCTCCTATTCAATATCTACAACTTTGCTTCAGACACAAAAAGAGATATTCCGTACGGTATACCGAGATATAACCGTGTTAAAGTATAGAAAAAGTGCTAAAAATTCGTATGGCCATTAATTAAAGTATTACTGTAGCCAACTTATCAAAACGAATGATGCATAAGTTCTTATTTTTGGGGATACTGTCACTTGCAATTCACAGAATTGAGTCCCAAAATCATATGTTGAAAAATGTTGTACTGTGTAATGGAGTGCAAAAAATTTTAAATTATTCCATAACATTTTTTTTAATAATTTGAAATATTAATAAAAAGTTGTGAAAAATATAGTGAATTTTTTAAAATTAGCTTTAAACATTAATATTGTCGGAACTCTTCGCGGACCCTCATTTGGGAACCGTTGTTATACATAATCATATATGATTATTTCGAAACTTTTTTCGTCTGTCACATATATTTATGTCTCAACCGAAATTTATAGATATGCCGATGCCCTTAACAAAACTCTATCTTCCAATGAACAAAATGTTCAAAAAAAGTTATGAAGCCATATTTTTTATATTGGAAATACATTTAATTTGCTCTAAACTAACCGTCTTGTGTTAAAAATGTTCATTAAAAACAATATGTCAAAAGTTGTTAAGCAATTTGTAGTGTTGTACCATATACTTATTTCATATGAAGCTTTTTAAGAATTTTACACAGCATTTTCTTATATTTTTGGGACAAAAGAGCGGATAGCCAAGAATATTGTGTGTTTTAATTGAAGGCTTGTCCAATATTACTACAGTCAAAACCCGGCTTAACATATACTCAGTAAGACGAAAAAACGATATAACGAACGAGCAAATTGTTTGCATTAACTTCGTAATATAAAGAATTTTTCTGAAAATTTATAATGGAAAAAAATTGGAATTGAAAAAGAATTTCTTGTTTTAGAGCCTTTTAATTTAGAAGTACACCTAAAATTGCCGTTTTATTTTTCATTTTCAATAAACTCAGCATTTTGAGAAATGTCAAAATGTGCAGTCGATTTAGTACAAAAAGTCGTTGCGATATAAAATATTTAGATATAACGAATGGTCCTGACCATATATCATTCGTTATACCGGACTTTGACTGTAAAACTTAAATAATTTTAAAGGAAGGCTGTTAACTAAAAAATAACGTCACTTTGTTACTTTGTACCATATACTTTTTTCCTGATCTGTATGTACCTACATAATCATTGGTAAATAAATAAAAATTTTCTATCCCTGCCATAAGCTCCTCCAGTCGTAAGACCACAACATTAATGGCGATAACAAACAAGTAAACAAAATATAAAAAAAACACAATTATAGAAAAAATATAATTAAACTGATACGAATGGAGGGTTGGGTATAGTAAAAATAAATACACTACTGAATTTATGTTATAAAATAACAAGTAAGCTGTTGTACACTCGAAAATTGTGAATAGTAGATGTGAAAATAAACTTGCTGATTTTGTGGCGAACAACTTTTGTCATACATTTTTATTAACCCTGCCGCCAACAAGTTGCAAAATGAGTCGGAAATGGGCTCAAAATATATTATTAAAATTTAAAATTTTTGTATGAAAGTGGTTCATCCAAAGGGCCTTTTGTCTTTAATTCAAAAATTACTCAAAAAATATTTTAAAACATTCTAGACTCAAAAATAAAATTTTTTTGTAACCTTTATTGAAATTACGCGGAAATTCTGCAGATTTTAGTGATGCATACACTAGAAAACACTGTACACAATGTTTGTCCGTCCGAAACTAGAATATCCATCTTTTATATGGAACCCTTATGCTGCAATTCACATAAATCGCCTGGAATTTATCAAATTTGCATTGCAAAATATAAATTATCATGACCCAGTGCCATCCTATGAAAATCGATGCAATTTAATACACCTTCAAACATTAGAACCGCGTAAAATGAACTCATCGCTATTATTTATTCATGGACTTATATCAGGTTCTATTGATTGTCCGCTATTGTTGTCGTATATACATTTACGTGTTCCAGTCTATGCACTTAGATATCATGAATATTTTTATGTCAAAACACATCGTACTGAATATGGGAAAAATGAACCCATTGACAGGACTCTTATTTTATATAATTCTTTAACATTTGATTGTCAATATTGTAAAAAATGTAAACATTGCTTATTAGATTTTAGTTTAAATATAAATGAATTTAAAAACATGTTATTAAATTTTTCGTTTTATGAGAAAAATAAATAGATTTGAGAATTAATTGTTCTAGTCTGTAAGGACTTGTATCCACCCTGCAGGAAATGTCAATAGTGAAAAAGTATTGATTCACTATTGACTGTGTCACCAGTACTACTAACCAAATATTCCCCAGGCAATGTAATTTGCTATAGACATTTAACATGTACGTGTCATTGAAAATCACTAGTGACATTAGAACTATTGACTAGGTAGTGAATAGGTAGTTCTTATGGGACCATATGTAGACATTGGAACCAAAGATTCACTAGCGACTAGGTAGTTCTTATGGCACCATATGTAGACATTGGAAACATAGATTCACTAGTGACTAGGTAGTTCTTATGGGACCATATGCAGACATTGGACCAAAGATTCACTAGTGACTCGTTAGTTCTTATGGGACCAGATGTAGACATAAGAACCATATTTTCACTAGTGACTAATTAGTTCTAATGGGACCATATGTAGACATTGGAGCCAAAAATTTACTAGTGTTGATAAAGTAAAAAATGTAGACGCTTAGTTGACAAAGTCAACAAAATAGTAGTCAAAAGTGGAGACTTGGAGACACTTGACCCCAAGCTTCCTGCAGGGCAAAGACTTAATAAACAAATAAATAAACAAATAAATTTTATTTTCTAAATTCGGCTAAAACTGAGTCAGATTTTATTGGACTGAAGATTCAAATTAAAATTGCTTCTTTACACGAAATTTTTTCCAGTGTAAACAAGATAATATAAGGCAGGTCATGCTACCAATATAAATAAAATTAAAAAAAAAAACATACTTGTTGTCTTTTAAAATAACAATTTATGTTTAAAAAAAAAACTATAGCTGTTAGGCGAGAATAACAAATTATAAAAAATAAATCTACAGTGGAGCACGGTTATAGCAACCACCGGTTATAAGGAACTTTTTTTTATAACGAACGATTTTTTTTATAACGCATTTACTAACATATTTCATACAAAATAATACGGTTATACCGAATATCGTACAATTATAACGAATATCATACAGATTTTTACGCTTATAACGAATACATAAAAAAGTTAAGATATTAAAACCAAAAATGTGCTGCAAAACTGAGAGAATTAAAAAAAAAAATTCAATAATTTTAATAATTTTTGGAAAATGTTTACCACGCTTATAACAAACTAAATTGTCAGGTCCCTACGAGTTCGTTATAACAGTGATCCACTGTATAATACTAATTGCATTGTATGTTTATTTCTAAATAGTGCCTCAATGTCATATTCATGGAAAACAGAAAAAGTCAATAAACTTTTAGAAACAATTTTCCAGTAGACGTCATTTAAGTTTTATTTAAGACTTGTTTTGAATGAAAAATGGATTTTAAATTGCATACAATATTATATATACATCGTATGATGTTAGAAATTATGCATTGTATGTATATAAATTATGCATGCAGTGAAGGTAATTGTAATTTGATGAGAAACTATTTTTTTTTTTTTAAAGAATTTATATACTGAGCAGAAAATAACAAGACACTGGTCAGTCGCTTTTATCAGTTTCAAATAATTACTATCTCATATATGATGAAAACTATACATTTCTCTTGAAGTAAGTTCTCATATTTAGCACATATTCAATTACACTGTACAACAGTTATGTACAGGACGCTGGTCCTGATAATGATGGGAACCTAGAAAATTCCCGAAATAGATCTATCAACACATTCCTGAAAGTAGTCAATTAATAAATTTGAAAACAAAAACTCTATAGATTATTTGTTAGGACAATGTCCTAATAAAGAAAAATAGAGTATGGCCTCGAACTTGAATAATTTTCATTTTCATTGCACAATTAAAGGTCGAAAAAACATAATTTATATTTTTAATAAAAAATATTCAATAAAAATACACTGGTTTTTTCTGCAAAACAAAAAATCCATATTTTTTTGCCCTACTCCCTACGTTTCAATAGTAAAAAAAAAAAACATTTTTCTGTGCGAATTTATTCACATAAGTATAAATAAATCTGCTAACTAAATGAGAATTACATGCCGATTTAAATTCGAGACATAAAAAAACATTTGGTATCGCAACAACACTATCCAATTATTTTTTGGTTTTAAAAATATTGATCACTTTTTAATCAAATGAGTTATTATTTTAAATCCATACCATTCTTTTAATGCAAAACCGACCGTCGCCGACGCATTGTCAATACTATGTTGATTGTATTTTTCTGCCTGGGATATTTTTGCATATATTGATCGTAAGAGCATATTTTTGATAATAAATCTTATTTGTGAGCATATTTTTAAACTTATTAGAACAACGGAATATTTTTAAAGCACATTTTTCCGTTTTTCTTTTAATTTTTCGTTACCGAAGAATTTTTTTTAATAAAATTTATTTATATGTATTGTCTGGAGTTTTGTAAACTCAATCCATTTAAATTTCCCAATTTCGGCATAATTAATCGTTTCTCTTCTTTTTTTTTCAAGTATGTAATTGAAATAAATTTCACAGTACTTACTAAAACTGTACTAAAACATAAGTTTAAAATACGAATTTGTAAAGAAAAATATTTTCCGCTCTTTTGAGAGCATATTTCTGGTTGCCCTGGTAATTACACTGTGCTAGTTGTAAAAACAGGTGGATAAACCTGACGCGATTCAGATTTTTTGTGCATTTATTTTTATTTGGCTTGTTTGTTGTTCTTCTAAACAGCTTTGTACAAAAATCTGTCAAAATTGGTTTAAAAGTTGTGATTGTAAACGTTAGCAAAAATATCTTAATAGGCTTACAAGGGGAGTCTCCAGATGTGTATTATCCAATCTTAATGAAATTTTGATATGTGATAAAGAAAAAATAAGGGAAACGTATTTTTTAGCGGCGCAATCTCACGTTTAAGGTTTAAAAGTTGGGGCCGTAGTTTATACATTTTTGTGTGGAAACATGTCTCAAACTAATGAAATTCCGATTTTTTTGAATACAATTTTGATGTAAGCAAAAAAATAAAAAAACGAAAAATGGGGTAATTTTTGAACCCACTTTTTAATCCCTAAACATGAGATTGGGCCGATAAAAAAATACGTTTCCCTTATTTTCCTTTTCTTTATCACATACCCAAATTTCATAAAGATCGAAGAGAACCCATCAGGAGACTCCCCTTGTTAGACCATTAAGCCAACGTTTGCAAGTGTTTTTCCAATCAGAAATTGCCAACGGCTCAAACGTCTATGCGACCATTGATTTTTCAAAAATGATGATGCTTTTTTTTAATAAGTGCTAAGATTTCGAGTTCGATGTTGGTTTCAGACATTTTTTATTTGTGGATTTTTTTATTCTTCTTAATATTTATTTTATAAAATCGTTTTGTTTGCGTAAAAGTTTTTTTTTGTTTTCTAACGTTTGCAAGTTGTTTCCAACAAATCTATTGAAATTTATTTGATGTTTTCTGAATTTCAAATGGAGTTTCCGAATTTCAATTGAAATTTTCTGAATTACAATTGCAAAAGGTGTAGTTTAAGGAAATGTCAAATTACACGATGATGTCATATTAATTTTGACAACATTAAGGTAGTAGCGTTTTATATTTTCTTTGTAAATACGTTACAATGTGGCATCACCTAAACAAATTATTATCTAACAGGTGTTTTTTGTTGACAAATTTAAAATTTAGTTTAACTGGCCAATTTAATTTAGTTTAAGTTAAAAACAAAATTCTAAGTTCAACTAAAGTTTAACTAACAAACAGCTAATTTACATCCTCGTAGCTGCCAATCTGGCTTAACAGGTTCGATCTAAATTTCTGCAAAACCTACGAATAACAAAACGACAACAATTTACCATAAGTAATTCCCTTTTGATGTAACCGTCGGAATATACGAATTCAAAACAAAGGCGGAAATCGATTTAGAATTACAGAGAACTTTGAAATTTATTTTGTTTAAAAATATTTTGTTTTGTAAAAAAAATTGTTTGAAATATTTTTTTTCCTCGTGATGTGATTTTTTTTTACCCATATTTTACAAACGTATCTACAAACTTTAAGTATTACAGAAATAATATGAACTTATATTTGTATATATATTTCTTTGTTCTTTAACGATACTAATTTTTTTTTATATAAATACATGAAGTTTTTTTTGCATTATTATAATTTATTAAAGTATTTTTTAAACACGTCACGTTTATATTTTCTTAGCAATCATGATACACAAAAAAAAAAAATGCATAATTAATACAAGGAACTAAATTACTATAGAAAATAATACAAAAAAAAAAATACACATAAAAACAGGTTTTAATTTTTATACCTGACTGAACCCTTATTGAATATGACTGAATACTTTAAAAGTACTGATTTTTTTTTTTTTGAATGTTAGCCAATTCTGTGTGTATGTTTCATGTACGTTTACTAATTATTGTTATAGTTCTCATTTGCTATATTTTATTTGTAGAATAAGTAAATTTAGTTTGTGTATGATCTTCCTTCCTTGTCATGGGGAGCATAATACTCAATGAACGTTTAGTGAGAGTATTGATGCTGACACCATTGATATTTATAACCCCTGTACGTTAAAACGTAACAGTTTTAAATGTGCGGAATTTTTGGACTAACCCTCTTACTTTACAGAGGGTTTTTAATAAATACATACAATTGCTATAAGCAGGGTTGTCAGATATGGCGATTTTTTCGTCGAACGTGACGATTTACTACAAACTCGTTTGGCGATTTTACACACACAAAATTCATACCAGAACGCTTATTAATATATATCAACAGAGTATGATTTTTCGCAACAATTATTCAAAAATAGATTATTTTACCAGAATATAAATTTAAATTGCTTACGTACGGTCTATACTAGCAATAAATATGCGGAAATATATTGCAGTATATGTCAAAATGATGTTATCTCTAGTGTGGACCACTCTATTGCTTACATATTTATTGCCGTACATATATGTTGCAATAAGTTTTTGGCAATATTCGGCAACACTTATTGCCAACATATTACGTCAAAATTAGTTGTCATTTTAGTTTGACGTTTATAGAAAAGGAGAAAAGGAAATAATTATAAAATAATTTTTGGAAAAACACTTGTAACAATGTGTACACAGTTTTCTTGTAATTTAACAAACAAGATTCTTTAAAAAAAACTTAATTTTTTTTTTATTATTTATGAATACACAAAATGGCCACGCTCTTAATGTTTTGTTTTTATAACCTTTCTCTTTGAAATTTTCTAAAATATGAGTTACCATAAATACGTGTTCACCACCCTAAACATAAGCTTAGCAATAATAATTTTTTTACTGTTATTCTGCCGACGTATTTCGAATATTGTCAACATATTTATTGCTAGTATAGACCGTACGTTAATTTTAACATTTTGTTTTCGAAAAATCTTGTTAAGTTGATATTTTATCAGTTTTTGTGTGTGTAAGCAATTTGGCGATTTTTGAGAATTTTTTTCGTGGTATAAAATTAAAACTCACTACACATTTTGTGACTCTGTTTTACAAAATTTTAGCGTGAAATTATACGTTAAATTTGTGTTATTTTGTTGCAGCTCCGTCTATTTATAAAGAGACTGTTGTGAACTAGAACTATAGATTAAGCACACAAAATTTAAATGCACATTTAGAGCTTTGGTGGAACAAAACTTGTTACAAATTTTTTGATAACTAACAAGATTAGCAAATTTAAAACAGAAAAAATTTTTTTTTTACAAACTATCTCAGATTAACTCGCCAAAAAGCATTTTTTAAGTGTTTTACTTTTGCCAAGAACTAAAAAAAGTGTTTTTGGCGACCTTTTTAATGAAAAAAGCACAGGCACTTTTTTTTTTTTTTTGCGATTTTCATTACTCTGGCGAAAAACGGCAACACAAATCTGACAACTCTGGTTATAAGCTGCATTTACCCTTCGAAAGCCAGTTTAACCCATAACACCCTGTAGTTACTATATGGTAACACAAAACATGAAAATACCGTTATAAATGAACACGGGTTCTTTAAAATAAACTTGTAAATTTCCACGAAAATAACTTTAATTTTCATTGATTCATTAATTAATTTCATTGACTATAAAAGTTACATATATAAACTTAGTCAATTTTTGAAAATTAAAAAAAATAGATCTTTTTAAGAGATAACGTGTTGGAAATTATATATTTGTTAAAAATATTGAAACAAAGTGTTATTCATTTAAAAATACAACTCCAATATTTCAAAATGACTGACTTTACTTTTTTTGAATATATTTGTTACTGCACGTTTTTAGTAACTGATTTTGGGGGTAACTATGGGCGGGCTAGGGGACTGGTTTAGGTGGTAACTATGGGACTGGTTTCAACATTTTAGCTGCAAATGACATTTTTTTTATTGTTGTAAACTGTTAGAAAAAGGAAAATTTTTCATCAATGTTCATGTCAAAATTAAAAAAAAAAATTGCAATTTTGTGTGTTATCTAGCGAATTTTTGATGAAAATTCACAAATTTCATTTTGACACTCGATTTTTTTAAATTTTTGTCTAAAATATTTTCTGTTTTGACACATTTGTGTACTCTTTGGACGTTTTCTAAAAATCTTTCACTTTTGTTGTCAAAATTTGTTCATTAGCCAAAGTTTTGGGCTAATGAATAAGCTTTCATGCAAAAAAATAATTTTCCTATATGTAAAATATCCAGTCCCCTAGCCCGCCCATAGTTACCATATGGTAACAGGGCATTCCGAATGTCCTGTAGGCAGGATAAACAAAGGGATTGCAACCTTTTTTTTAAAATTAGGTCATAACTAGGGCTCGTAAATACATATTTGTTGCAGTTAGCTGGAGAACAAAGTTACACAACTATCTTTGCGAATCAGCAAAATTTGCAGGAAAATGGCATCGATTTGTTAATGCACATTTTTGTATATTTTCATAAAACTTCATATTTTTACATATTTTGCTATAAATGTATATTATTAATGCATATTTTGGCATTTTTTATTGCATTTTTGCTATAAATGCATATTTTTCATTAAAATGCATGTTTTTAAGATTTTTTTTATTAAAATCTCTTTTTTTAGAAAATCAATATATTTTATAAATTTTGTTTCTTCAAATTTATAAAAAAATTTTTTGACAAAATTTGTTTTATTGCAAAACTAAAAACAACAGAAAAACACAATTAATAGTCATCTTACTATGATCATCGCTAATTTTTAAATTTTTAGCCTCTTTTTAAGACAACAATTAAGTAAAATAATATTGTTGAAAATGTTAAAAAAAGGTAAATAACAAATTAGTATTTTTACATTTTAAGTGCATTTTTTAAATGCAACTTCCGAGCCCTAGTAATAATTAAAGCATATGTAAAATATCTTTTCAAAATTGAACAAAAAAAAATTCTAGGGTGTTTCGGGTTAAACTAAATTTTGATCATTTATAGATCATTCATAATGTGATGTCCGCACAAGATTTCGGGCATAATGTAAGCGCAACCTAAGGGGTTTTTTTTTATATAAAAACCGTGCAAATCTGATAAAGTTACAATTTAAATGTCAAATGTCCAAGAGTTTTATATAAAAGTTCGGTTAAAAAATTATATTATATACACAATCTTACTACTATATTTATGTTTGTAACAAAAACCGAATGTTGTGTAAAAGTTGTTAGAAAAGTATTTATGTCAAAACAATGTACACTCATAGAAATAAACCTGTAAAAATAACAAAAAAAAAAAAGCTACTAAAATTTTTTTAAAAACGATCACGCAGAAAAAACTGTTATAATTAGCAGATTTTTTTTTAATAAATAATAATATATGAATAGATAAAATTAATCTGTTGAGTTTACAAATATTTAGTAATATTTGAGTTAAATTTTAGTTAATTGAAGGTAACAAAATAATCTGCTAAAAATCAGCAAAAAATCAGCAAAAAATTAACTAACGGTCTGTTTTTACAATACGTGTATAATTTCAGACGAACGTGTGGCACCCGAACGAATACGTTAGGAAATGAGTTTTTATAATTCGTTCGCCTGACTTACGTTTGAGTACGTTAAGCTTTATGTTATGTCAAACAGTAGAGATTGCCATGACATTGCTTTTCGGCTTTTGTTAGTTTATTTCATATACAAATAACTAATTTTTCGATGCTAGATGGCAACCCAACACTATAATTGAAATATAAACAAAAACAGCTGATTTTTGCTTAAACAAAAAAAATAATTTATTTTGTTTAGAAAACAATAAAAGTGGATATAAAAATATAATTTGTATAAAAAAAACAAAAACATTTACAACTTAAAATGTGAATAAATATAAATGAAAATAAAAATCATTATTCTTTTTTTTATTACAATTTTTTGTTAAAAAGTATTACAGTAAATCCCGGTTAAGATGAACTCCGAGGGACCAAATAAATTAGTTCGTCTTAAGCGAGGTTCGTATTAAGCGGGTATTTTTAACGATAAAAAATATGTATTTATTAAAACAAAAACAAGATTTTTACATAAATAAAAAATAAAATTAGCATTTCATGCATCCACAATTAAAAATTCAATTAAAATTCTTCATTTAAAAAAAAAAAAATCTGTTATTTTTTTCTGAATGACTGAATTAACAATTTCATTCGTTATAAGTTTTTCTATTAATAAAATATGATTGTCAGCTTCTTCGGCACACGATTTTGTTCGAATATATTACTTGACAAATTTTCAACATCGGCAGGATTAACAATTTCCAATATTTCTTCACCTGATAAAGTATGTGACGTCAAAACATAAGCATCTACATATATCTAGAAAGTTATCCACGGATATGAAATTCATATTAGGTCTATCCCATAAAACGGATAAAGAGTGTACTAACAGGGTAATTTGTATGAAAACGAGTTTTTGGGACTGCTTAAAACAGTTCGTAATAACCGAGGGTTCGTATTATAAGATGTATTTTATATGAAAATTTTTGCCAAAACGTCGGGACTTTTAAATTAGTTCATATTAACCGAGGGTTCGTCTTAACCGAGTTTTACTGTATTTTTTTTTTTAATATTAAATTGAGTTGCCTTTTTTCTTTGACGAATACTTTTTTGTGAACGTCTGTTTTTGACGTTTGTGACGTTTCAAATCGCATTGTGGAAACCAAAAAAAGAGACGAAAATGACAACTCTTAGGTTTTCACTCAATTCAAAGTAACATTTGCATTACAAAACCCCAAAATGAATTTCTTCACTCATTTACACGAATTTTTTGAGTGACACGTCTTACAAAAACAGACCGTAAAACAAAAAACTACTAGACAAAAAACTCATTACAAAATTTAAAATTTTTAGTTTTTTTTTTTAATGCGAATAAAAGTCTTCCCTTATAAAATCAGCAACCTACAATTTTTTTTTAAAAATATCTGTTGATTTTAGCAAAATAAACTGCATTATACAGTTGAACCTCGATTATTCGGGTTGCACGGGTCCGGACTCAGCACGGATAATCGAAAACACGGTTAATAGAAGTTATTTATTTTTCCCGAATTTTAACTCTTTGTATGTAGGTGAAAAGAAAAACAAGCAAATAAATATGTGTGCTGCACGGATAATAGAGGTGAAGCACGGAGGAACAAAATAATAGCATGGATAACAGAGGTAATCACGGTTAATAGAGGTATAAATCAAAACACCAGCATGCCGGTTAACAGATGTACCCGGTTAATAGAGGGCCGGATAATCGAGGTTCAACTGTACTTAATTTGGGGTAAATATAGCATACATTTTTTTAATATTACAGTTTTTGTTTGCTATTTTGAGTCTACAAATATTTAGTAGACGTTTTTGCTAATTTTACAGAGTAAAATGCTATTTTCAATTAACTAAAATTCACATCGACTATAACAAAATTTTTGTGGAAAGTTAACATATTTATTTTTGCTGTTCCTTTTTTATTAATATTTAGCAAACAAATCTCCCAAATTTAGCAGTTTTTTCTGCAAGGTCATTTTTAAAAAGTTTTTAGTAGATTTTTCTGCTATTTTTACAGGGTTATTTCTATGAGTGTAAAAAACGATTCCTTGGATTACCCTCTATTATACATAAATATTTTTTCTATTCAATTGCAATAACATTGTTGACAACGTGACTTTACTACACATTTTTTATACAATTTTGTGCATTTTACGTAAAATACGATTGAAATACGTCAATAGATTAGAGAACCTTCTTTTGTTAAACCAGTTTGATATATAATACGTACACTACACCGTATTAAACGATATTATTAGTTTTAGTCAGTGTTTTGACATCTTTTTAAGAAAGTAATTGCGGTAGAGTTAGAAAAAAATGGGGGAAAATTGTTTTCATCATAATAAAATTGCTGCCAAACCAGAGAAAATTTAAACAACTCAAAATAACAGGAATGATTACGGTTGTCGAGTTTGTAGGCGAATTTTTATACTCTATAAAAAATTTGTTTAAAATACCGATACAGTAAAATAACTAAGCTTAAAATAACAACGATACATCGCTATATCGTTAACATTAAAATACCCTAACGAAATATTTACAATACCGCTATCCAATACCAAGAACAGAATGAAACTGTTGTCAACCCTGTTTTTTTTCCTTTTATCAATTTCATGTGTATACATTGCAAAGTTGTTTGCGATAAAATTCTCACCTTGGTAGCTGACGGAGAAGGTCACAGGTTCAAAGCCCGATTGGAACCCAAATTTTTTTTTTTTTTTTTATTATATTTAATTTATGATTTTTTTTGGTCTATGTTATAATATTTTATTTTGTTTGCAATTCTTTAATAATTTTTTGATCTGGAATTCGTTAAAAAAACAAAATTATAATAAACAATTATTACATCAAAAAAGAATTTTATGAATTTAAATAATAAAAAAAAAAATTAATAAAAAAAAAATTAAAAAAAAAAATCCTTCACGTTGGTTAAGATTCGAACCGGAAGTCCTACATGTATGTATTAATGGCCTGCGTTAACAATATTATATAAGCACACATGTTTAAAAAATACAATATGTGATACAACTATGTTCTATTCTGATTGTAAAAATTAAGCATTTTAATGGGGCTAGTGTGAAACTTAAAAATTTTTTCACTTTAACTAAGCAACACTTATTCCCAGAAAAGAAAAACCGCATACTTTAAACAGCACAACATAAACTGGTTCATACACACAAAAATATTTTTCTACTTCAAAAAAAGTTGTTTTAGAGCAGTTAAACTACTGGCTACATGGAGCAGCATACAGTGTTTGTAACTATTTCAGTGTCGTAGGATGCTGTTTGGAGCATGTATGTTAACCGATTCGATGCGGGTATCGGTAAGGGCAACGCTATTTGGTTTTATTTCGGAAACGGCATTTTAGAGTTAGCGATATTTCAGTTATTTCGGTAACGGTTTTTAAGCGTTAGAGGTATTTTAGCGAAAACGGTATTTTAGATATTTCAGTGACGTTATTTTAAGGATAACGGTATTTCAATTATTTCGGTAACGGTATTTTAGGAATAACGATAGTCAGTTGAAAGGGGGGTTTGAATCGATAACGGTATTTTAGCGGTATTACCTGCCATCCCCGGCTTGGAGTTGTTTTTAAACTACTTTTTTAAGATGTTTTTGTCGCTGGGTTATAATGAAATTAAACCCTGCTTAAATATTTTTACAATAGGATTGTTATTTATGATAAATTCAGTTGTGAAATTGTTCAAAAGTTGTGTTTTAAATGAATTTTTAGCAAAATTCGACTTACTCTCGAATTTGTCTATGACAACTGTAATAAGGACGGATTTATTGCGAAAAATATATTTAAACTAGTTCTCCAGACTAGAAATATACTGATTAAGTATATATCGAATTAAAACTATTCAACAAATATGTTTTCAATATCAAAATTTGGCCCCATGTCTCGAAATATCGTTTTTTGGCCGAATTAGTTGAAATAAAAGTGAATAACTAAATATTCAATATGTAATGAATTCCCGTTTAAAGAAAAGTTGGAATCATTTATTAATCTTCCGAAATGATTTAATTAAAATACTTTTGAATTAATAAACTGATAAGTTCTAAGAATTATTATCTGTTTTTTTAAGATTTTTGGATTTATTTTTTATATTGTTATACACTTCATAGATCCTCTTTAAATTTTGCTACCAACCATGGCAATTACAGAAATTTTTAAATTTTTTTACCTTAAAACGTCCTCTATCGGAAATATTTCAAAACAAAATTTAAACTTTGACGAAATATAAATACTAGAAGGCGAAAGGTATTAAAAATTCATTTAATTATTACAATTTTGTATAAATTTGGGAACAAATCATAAATGAAATTTGAATTTTTTTAATTAACAGATTTTTAAATTTTTTTTTGGAAAAATATCGTGTATTTTGACCATTTTTCAAAATTGTCATATGTCAACCCTGACATAATATTTATAAGCATTTTTGTATTTGAATAAAAACCAGCCATTATTTATGTTTTAAGTGAAAACGAAAATAATTTTGTGAATTTGTAAAATTCATGGTCCGATCTGTCAGATTTTCAAAATTGTCTACAAGTTTTTCTCCACGGTTATAACAATTTTAAAAAATATAAGCCACTGTATTGAAAACTGAACACTTGGTCGATAATAAGTTAATAGTTTTTATTTGTTTTTCATATTTCAAATTAGTCCCGAAATCTCGAAAAATCCCAGGATTTTAGTTTTCAAAATTCCGAATCTCGCAATTTATGAAAATCTGCCTAGTTCATTACCCCTAGTTATTGTGAAAAGGATGTGTTATCTTAAAACTTTAATTGGAAATGCAGAAAAATGGAGATCTAACAAATCTGATTGTATTCTCGCAATCATTATTGGTAAAAAAGAAGCGCTCACGTCAGTAATGGCATAATTTCGAAATTTTCCATTTTTGCAAGAGGAAAATTTCTGACATGAATACCCTTAATCATTAGGTCTGTTGGACGTCGTTACCGCGGGTTCCAGCGTGCACCCAATTTACCCGAACCAACAACAATATACACACAAAATTTGACAATAAAAACGCTTTCTGGTAAAATTGGGTACCCGCGGTGACGTACGTCGAACAGAGCTATTACTTACTGTCACGTTGCATAGCTGAACATTTACATTTTTAAACCAGATTTTATATAAAATACACATTAAATTAACTAATGACAGATAAAATTGTTACAAATAAAAATTTAGAAGTACTTTAATTGCTAAAATTAAAAGGAACAAAACAAAAACTATGCATATTACCATAGAAAAGTATAATTAGTTTTTGCTCATTTACAAAAGTTTACTAAACTACCATGAACTCGGCAATATACAAAGCATACCACCAGCCCATACATAGTGTATGTATGTTTAATAAAGAGTTGCTTTTGGCTTGGGGCTGGCTACATTACACAATTTTACATTAAAACAAAAAAGAATTAAGAAAAATACATAATTCTATTACTTAAAGCCCTAAAAAACGAGGACAGACAGTTAATAAAGAGAAACCTCCAACAATAAGTTGAAAATACAAAAAACTATATGCATGGAAGCTGTTAAATACAAAAAAAAATAAAAAATAAATGAAATGCAAGTGGGTGTGGGGTAAAAATGTAAATTAGAGTGGCATTTTTTTGTTTTTGTATAAAGAAAAACTTTTTTTGAAAAATTAAAATTTATTGTTTAGATTATTGTAGTATTAGGTCTAAGACCTGCTAAATTATCTTAAGTTAACCAAAGTTTAAGGTTTAACCATAGTTATGAATGTCAAATGTATATGGAAATATTTGTGGTTTTTTATTAAGCTCTGTTTATGTATAGTAAAGTTACTCGCCCTAAAAGTTATTTGGTGCAAATTTGAGAACGAAGTTTTCGATTTTTTAACATTTTTCTTACTACCCATTAGTCCAAAGCTTTTTTGCGATGAAATATATACCATTCCTTCGGCATGAAAAATAAACAATGTTCTTCTATAGCCGCTATGGGCGAAATGGGTTAAAATAGGTTTAGAGCGAATCTCAAACACTAATTCATAAAAATTAACAAATTTAGGCATAAATTATTCCTCTTTCCAAAATATAGCTACAGTCCAAAAATTACACTTTTTGTGGTTTTACTTAAGAAGATATGACGATTTTCGTTTTTCGAAATACGATAATTTGAGATGAAAACGCACTTAAACTTCAAGATCGAATATTGGTGCTTTTACTTTAGAAGATATGACGATTTTTGTTTTTCGAAATTGAGCGAAAACGCACATAAACTTCAACATATATTGATTAAACTTAAAGGATTTGATAATAAATCCAAATTTCACAATCCGTCCATACGTTTTCAAGTTAAGGCGATGCCCTTTACATGTATCCTTTTGGAGTCCTGTATGTCCTTGGACGAAAGTTAAAACATTTTTTTTAAAGTTTAATCTTCAGTCTTACTTTGTGTTTAGTATCAACGGTTTCTAGTCAACATAAATATGTTTTCAAGATTTTTGAAAATTGTGTTCATTTCAAAATATTATTTTTGAAATTTTACGAAATTTGAACTTTAACGTCTTCTCGATTCCAAACCGTGCCATACACAAAAAATAACTTCACAAAATAATTTGTAAATTTAGTTTTCTATCGAAATAGCTTAATTTTATTAAATAAATTTAATTTTAAATAACTTAATAAAAATCAATAAAATTGTACTGCAATGAACGACCTAATGAAACCTTTCATTAATTTAATGTTTAGCTAAACAAAATAAAAAAAAATTGTTTAATTGTATCGTATGAAAAATAAGATCAAATCACTTCATTTTGATGCGGTTTAGTTTCAAAATTTAAGACATTTTTAGCGCTTCTTTTACATGCGCTAAAAATGCATTCTTGAAGAATGCATTCGTTTTATTTTTGCTGGGCTAGTTTCATTCAAATCTGAGGAATCACCACTGTGTAGTTTCCTTGTTAAATTTTTTTATGTTTTTTCACTCAAATACTACACAAAACATGCAAATCATAATAATGTCTGAAATCAGAGAACATGTATATTTTCTAAAATTAATTTGAATTTTTTTCCACACATCAGAGGGACCTATTGTTACAACAATCGAAACATTCTTTCAATAATCATGTGTATAAATTTAAAAAGCATAACAAATTTGCTATTTAAATTTTCTGTTTTTCCAAAATATTTGTAAGTAAATTTACAAGTTATCCTTTAACCAATATTGACATAATTATGCTAAAATGAAAAATAGTTTTGTCTACTTTGCTAGTGCAAAAGTAAAACAAATTTAGGATTATTTTTAAAAAAAAATTGTAGAATGAAGGAATAAACTCGAATTTTAAAAATCAAGTCGCAATATCTCGAAAGCCGTTAGTCCGATTTAAGAAAATTTTTCTAAAATCGAAAACTTTGTTCTCGGGGCTTCACAAGTTAATGCTATCCGATTTTTTTCAAATTCGCACCACCTAACATTTCAAGTCGCAATATCTCGAAAACCGTTTGTCCGTTTTAAGAAAATTTTTCAAAATCGAAAACTTTGTTTTTGGACCTAGTTCTACAATAATCGATAAAAATCAAAAGTTGCAAACAAATGCCGCTCTAATATACATGAATGTACTACGTTAGATTGTATCTGAAAAAGTGGCCCCGATTATATAGCAAATGCACCAAGATGTTGGCGATATTATGTTGCTGTACTATTTTGTTTAACATTTTTTTTTTTTGCAAAGGAGTGTGGGGAAAGTAGGTTGTTTAGATGTATATAATAAATTTAAGTTAAAATGTAAAAATATATTTATGTGAAAATATATTTAGTGAAAATGCATTTTATTGTTATCAAGAAAATAAAAAAGCAACATTATATACATTGCAAAATTGTGTTTAACATATTTTTGAGTTTGCAAATTACTAAAAGGTTTAAATAATATTTGAATGGTAAAATGATTTCAAAGGGGTTTATATTTTTTGAATATTTAAACTTAACTTAGATTTAAATTATCGTTACCGACATAATTAAAAATAGAGTTAACGTTACTGATAACCATATCGTTTCCGAAGTCCACCCCGATATACATAAAATTATGTGGTGTTGTTGTTTATCCAATTTGTATTTCGAAAATAGAAAATGCAAAAATTATTTAAGATTTTTATTTTGAAATTTCCAAATTTTTAAACAAAATTTTCTATTAAAAATTAGAAAATTTCTAACAATATTACTTTATTTCTAACAACATTACTTTTTTCATATATTTTGTATATGTTCATTACTATATTGGCAATTGAAAAGATATCATTATATGCATACATTGCTCAACATTGCAATATAGTTGCGATATTTGTTAACAAAGTCTGATTTTTTAAATCAGCCTTTATCTCCAAAAAAAGGGGTGTTTAGTGCATGCATCTCCTAAACTAACAAAGCTAGAATCTCTATGATTTGGCACGTAGCTTCATCTACTGGCTAGAACAAAATCAAAGCATTTTTGGTTATTCGTATGTTTTAGTCGTAAAAATGAACTAAGCAATTTCAAAACATCAAATTTCCGACAAATTTTTATGGTGGGTAGGTGGGGGCGTTTATGTATGTTAATCTTTTTCTTTCTTATTTAAAGATTCCTAACAAGAATCTGAAGTCAACATAAAAATATATTAACAAAAAAAAAACAAGTAGTGAAAGGGGTTAATTAAATTCTATTTGATTTGATGAAAGGTTTCATAGATTTTTTTTTACAAATTTAATTCAATAAAGTTTTTTAATTTGTTAAACTCAATTTAATTCTTAATTGAATAAAAAATATTTTAACTAAAATTTAGCTTTTCTGTGTTCTCATACTAGACCACCTTAATATATTTGTTTATAAAAATATTTAAAAATATGTCCATAAAAAACCATCGACTAAAATTTAAACTTTTTTCTAACGAATATTTTCAAAACTGAATTATTTTTAATTACAAAAAAAAATCAAACTTGTGGTTCTTAAAGTTTAAAGTGTTTCATATCGCACAACTAGTTCAAAAGTGACTCAACTCAAAATTTTAATTTTTCGGCTTTATATGCTTAAACTATGCACAATAAATACACTTGTTTATCTATAAAACAAATATATCAGTGTATTTTGTTGTTGTTAAGTGTTGCTAAATAACAGTTATGTCTTTCTTTATGTTTCAATTGTTATAAAGTTGCAAATATTTTTTTTTCGATTTCTGAAAAATGAAAAATTTTGAGTTGAGTCACTTTTGATTGTATTCTATAACAGGTACAGCGATTTGAAATAGTTATATTGCAAGTACTCGATATTCTACAAATTTGTTTACAATGATTAAAGTTAAAAAATATCGCAAATTTATCAACAAAACATTTTCGGAAGGTAAAGTTTATAAAATTTTTGAGCATTAAGTTTAAAAGTACTGAAAAAATTTGTCTTCGAAAATTTTCGTTAGTTAACTTTATCGATGCTTTTGTATAGAAAATCAAATATAAAAAAACATTTGTTATAAAAATAATCTTATTATTAGTCATTTTTAGACATTTTTAAAATATTAATTAAAAGAAGTATTAATATCACACAAATTTTGAATAAGCGTAAATTTGATGACCCACACGGGAATTGGTGACAAAAAGCGGAAAATTCCTGCAGAAATCGGGACGTCTGGCAACACTAAACGAGATAATAAAACCTGACAAACGTGTGCATTCACGTCGATACGTTTTTAAAATAAAAGTGGTTTTCATTCTTGGTGTTATATTTACTTCGTGTTATATTGACTATGATTTTTTCAAAACAAAGCGCGTGAGTGTTTTTTTTTATATATGGTAAATTAATAAATCAGCTGATTTTTGTTGTTCGCCACATATGTTTCAAAAATTATTTTAATTTAATTTAATTTAAGAAAAATGCCAAAATTAACAGAAAAAGAAAAAAAAAATCACAAGTTTTCTACTGCAAAATGCTTTTGTTTAAAACTGGGTTTTTTCAATATTTAGAAGTTTTTAAAATAGCTAATACAAAATAAATTTTTTTTAAGGCAAAACAGTAGAGTTGGGATTAGAGTTGTCAGTCGATTAAGAATAATTCGATTAATCGATCAAACAAAACCAAACTCTTGTTCGAATAATTTAAAAATGACGATTTTCGAATAACGAATAAATCGATTAATTAACGTCAATTAATCGATCATTTTTTTATTATTACAAAATAAATTTAATGAGAGCTTTTAATTTGATTTATTCTCATAAATTTTTAAAGAAGGATGACGAAAGCGATGATGAACTTAGTAATGAATATGACGTTGATAATGGATTTCAATTAAAAGTTAATATAAAAAATGTTATAAGTAAACTACGGAAATACGTCGAAAAGATAGCACATCCATAATAGAATTAGAGGGAGTAATCAAGTTTTTAATAAATAGTTTGGAAAAAATTAATAATTATTTTGCAACAGACTTACTAACACGTATTAAAATAAGAATAAATGAGAGACGTATAAAAGTTTTAAATACGTTAATAATATTTCTGAATTCTGAAAATTTTCCGAGCAATGAAAGTTTCCTAAAATATTCCTAAAAAAGTGAAACTAAAGAATATGCTAATGAATTGTACTCCAGATTTTTTATGTTGAAAGTAATCACAATAATTCAGAGAAAAGCATTGAAATAGAAGAAGTTATTAGTAATGAAAATAATAATCTTTTATGCGAATTAAATAATTCAATTCAGAGTATTAAAAATACAGAAAATAAAAATATTTCAGCGATATATCAGACGATATGGTATATTTGGAAAATTCTAAAAAAAGAACAGAAAAATTAGATAAACTATTTAATGCTCATCTTACTATATCACCTACCCCAACAATTAGCGAAAGAGTGTTCTCAAAATCTAATTTAATAAAAACCAAAACTAAAAATCGTTTAAAAGCAAAAAAATTGAGTCAACTTTTGTTTTTAAAAGATTATTTCTTAAGAACAACCTAGCTATTTTATTATAAAGTTTTTTTTTTTGTTAGTTATGAATTTCTTGTTAATTAAAATATTAACTTTTTTATTTTTAAGTTTTTTTGTATGAATTGTTTATTATTTTGTTAATAAAAATACTATTTAAAAATTCGTTATTCTCATCGATTAATCGAATAATTTTTGAAATTTAATCGTTTGATCGAACGAGCGAAAACAATTATTTGAATTATTCGAACAAAGCTGAAAGGCGAATAATTGACAACTCTAGTTGGGATCAATCGTTCATTTTGGTGACTCGGACATTATCGTTCAATTCGAGTCAGTGAACTAGTTCGTTCAAATCGTTCTTTTTTTGCTTTGACTTGTGACTGATCTGAGTGTTGTGAACTGTGTCGTTCGTTTGACAATTATCACTATTCATGTTTTACGAGTTTTTTCACAAATTTTACTGTTCATAGACAAAAAGTGTTATAAAATTGCAACTTTTCTAACAAAAATTTATTTAATTATTTTCGTTTATTTAACATTATTTCTTATTTTAAATTTTCTAATTATTTGAGTTATGGTTTGTTTTTTTATATAAAAGTATTTTTATTTTCAATATTTCGCTACTCCTTTGTGTAGCATCTTGTATTTTATTTTTATTTTCCTGAAGATGCTACACAAAGGAGTAGCGAAATATTGAAAATAAAAATACTTTTATATAAAAAACAAACCTTAACTCAAATAATTAGAAAATTTAAAATTTTATTTATTTTGTGTAAAAAGCATTTTATTTTTATGACTTTAATTGTTTTTCTTAATTTGAAACAAGGCCTATGGGGCACAGATTTGGGGATTTTCATATTTCGAAATTGTTGATAAGTTACAAAGATATTTTTTGAAAAGAATTTTAAAACTGCCAGACTATATTCCCAATTATGCTTTGGGTCTAGAAACAGGAGCTGAAGATAGCCATTTCTACACATTAAGTCTTCATTTGAGCTACATTGTAAAAGTTTTACATAATTTTGGAATGGAGAGGCTTCCACACAGGCTCTCAAAACGTGTACTGCAAAAAAATGTTTTCTGGACATAGAAAATAAATCAAATCGGAGAAGAATTTAATATTGCTTTTGATGTGGGACTTTCAAAGACTGAATTTATTGCTAAAAGTCACGAATTGGTGTCCCATCTGAAAAATAATTGAGATGAGAGAATGCTAGAAAATGCTTCAAAAAGTGATACACGTATCTACAGGCACCCTACACCAGCTTTGGGGTTTGCATACATAATGGAAGAAAATCTTAAGATAAATGAAATATCAGTTTTAATAAGAGCAAGGGCTGATGTATTACCCTTAAAAAAAAAGTAGTTTTGATGCCAATACAAGAAGGACTTGCAGTATGTGTAACACAGGAGAAGACGAAGATATCATACATTTTATGGGGAAATGTCCAGTACTTCAGGGTTAGATTTTTTTGGTAGTGCCAGTTTCAATGAAGAATATTTAATTAATTTACTAAATGGAGGATCGGACACATGTAATTGAAAAAGTTTTGCTAATTTTATAGTTATAACATTAAATTACAGAAACACTTTACTTACAGAATTTAAACATGTTTTTAAATTAAAATTTAATTATTTATTTATTTATTTTTATTTATTTATTTAATATCAATACAAAGGAATCCTTCATGGCCAATTATATATGTATTGTAAGATAAATAACTATGTACAGTAATAATAAAAACCTTAAATATAAAATGCAAAAATGCATATTATCCTAGCGTGTAATTGGCTCCCCAGCCACATAAACATTACGAAAATATAATAAATATAAAAGTCCCATTAAGCCAAAGATACAAATAAACGTAGACAGAAGAAAAACAATTTTTTGTTTTATTATTCCGTCCCAAAAGTATAGTAAAACTATCATGTCTGCACATTATTAAAAAAATTTAAAAGTTTTCCCTTATAATTAGGATAAGAATACGAAAATAGCCTAAGTAGAGTTGGAAGATAGTTCCAAATACGATAGACTCTTACCAAAAAACGAACGATCAAATATTGTGAGATGACCCAGAGGTACATCAATTTGAATATTACGTGTTGAATTTATAAATGTAAATTCATTTACAAGAAATTGAGGTTGTCCACATTTCATGATTTTATAAAAATGAAGTAATAGACGTAGTTTTAGATAATCATGAAAAGAACACCTCAAAAACTCAGGGACAAGTTCAGAAACACGAATATGATCCTGTATTCTCACGTCGAATATGTAACGAACAATTTTTCTAATAACTCTTTGAAGTCTATCTACATTATAAGAAAAGGTTCCAGAAAATACCTCAAGGCCGTAATTAAATTGTGACATTAGCAAAGAATTAGCCAAAAGATATCTTACATGTCTTGGTGTGTACGCTCTCAAAGAATATAGTCTTCTTAAAGTAAGACAAACCCTATTTGACAGAGAATCAATATGATCATCAAAATTTAGATTCGAATCCAAAACAACACCAAGGCATTTAAGAGAATTCACATAGTCAATTAACTGACCATTAATACTAATCCTAGGAAACAAGCAATTCTGATTTTGCAACTGAAAATATACTGCCTTAGTCTTAGCCGAATTAATCTCTAAGTAATTTAAATACATCCAATTGGAAATTAAATTTAAATGGTTGTTCAAGCAAGTCTCTAAGTGGGTAATATGTTTAGAATCAGCACTATACAATAAAAAAATATCATCAGCAAATACATATGACTTACAAAAATCGTTATTCATTAGGGAAATACAATCATTCAAATAGGTTAAAAAAAGTATAGGTCCCAGTACAGACCCCTGGGGTACACCTGATGTAACAGCACTTACACTCGAACTAAGGACACCTAGAGAGACAAACTGTGATCGATCTAATAAATAAGAATAAACTAGCTTACACGCCGATTTAGAAAAGTTGAACTTAACCTGTAGCTTATTTATGAGAACATTATGATTAATACGATCAAAAGCTTTGGTAAGATCCAAAGAAATCATAACACAATTTTGATGATGATCCAATTTTCTCCTAACTGTATCAGTAAGGGAAAGTAACAAAGAGGTTGTATTGTGATTTCGCCGAAAGGCAAATTGATTAGGATGAAGTAAAGAGAAATGTTCAAAATGGTATAAAATCTGTATTTTCATAATGTTTTCAACTATTTTCGACATCGCAGGTAAAATACTTATAGGCCTCAAATTATCTACGTTATAATGCCCACCCTTAGAAATTGGTACAACACGGCCTAACTTCCACGCAACAGGAAATTTTGAGACAGTAAAAATATTGTTTATAAGCTCAAGAAGCAATGTGGAAATCAGTGGGAATATAATTTTAATAAAACTGATGGGAATCATATCATAGCCAATAGCATTTGACTTAACAGAGTTTATCGCAAGTATAAGTTCATTTTCCGTTATAACATTAAAAGAAAAAGAGTTAGGACTCTCAATGAAATTATCAAAATTAAATTCACCCAGGTGGTTTGGTACAAGATTATTTAAAAATCCAGTAGCAATTGATTCAACATCGGAATCGCCATGATCAAAACTTTCACTGCCAACGACACCAAGCCTACGTATCCTACTCCAAATCTGCGGATTTGTCGCACCACTAAATAAGCCCATTCCATACTCCCTACGAATTCTCCTAATTATAGATTTAGTCCTATTTCTAAGTCTACAATAAGTCCTCCAGTTCACTTCAGTGCGGTCTCTAAGGTAAGCACCATAAGCAGAGTCCCGTTGCGATCTGGCTACTCACAGGAACTCATCCAAACTATGTCATTAGAACGTGTTCTTCTTCTAGAAGTGGGTACATAACTATGGAGATCATCAATTAAATTATTCAGAGTAGACAGTTTTAAGTCGACATCATTAGTGCAGAATATAGGAGATATATCAAAAAGATCAAAATGATGACAAATAGCATCATAATCAATTCGTCTATAATCTTTAAATTCAACCCAACTATCGTGAATCTTAGCAGAAAACTGAATAGAAATAAATACTAAACTGTGATGCGATGCAAAAAATGGAAACAGCATTTGACCGCTTTGAGCAACCAAAGAAGGCTGGCTCACTAGAAAATAGTCTATTAAAGAAGTAGAGTTATTTGGCAAATGTAAGTGTGTAGGCAAGCAGTTATGAACACAGCTAAGACCACACCTTGAGATTAAAGAACGGAAATTTGTAGATTTAACTGCGTCAAAAAGGTTATAGTTAAAGTCACCCATGATAACTATATTTGAAAAACGATCAAATAAATCGAAATGCAGGTCCTCAAACTTATCAATATCCCCATTAGGTAAATAAACCACCCCTACCACCGTAGAAACACCATTACCAAAAATTTCTACAAATAACGACTCACAGACTCCAAACTGTTTGCCCTGAAAAACAATTTTATAACGTAAATTGTTTGAGATATACAAACAGACACCACCTGCTCTACTCCTAACATGATCATGTCCAGTCCGATTTTCCACCCTAGGGCGATCATTTCTGACCAGTTTATATCCCGGAAGGTTCAATGACTGCGAATAAATATCTGGCTTAAACCAAGTCTCAGAAATTCCAATTACATCCAAACAGCAGTTATGAAAAGTGCTTTTGAATTCCTCAAGTTTAGTATTAGAATAAGAAGGGCATAAACTCTGAGCGTTTACGTGTCCAATATTTAAGTTTTCAGAATAAGCAGAAAGAGATGTTCTTAATAATGAGTTATCTTGGGCTATAGGACCAATTATATAGGACCAATTATACAGGCTAACGACATTATGTCAATGCCTTTTAAAACTTTATTTGTACAATTTTTTTTTTGATCAATAAAGTTTATTCTATTCTTATTCTATTTCTAATTTGAAACAATATTATTACTATTTAAAAAAAAAAAAATAATAATTGCTCTTGCAAGCAATTTGATTGAATAAAGATGCAATTGTTCTATGAATAAGAAGAACGAAATGAACGATTGAACGACAAGATTGAATATTGGTGAACGAATCATATCGTTTAATTGAGTGAGTCGTTCAATTTAACTAGTTGGTTCATGAACGACACAACTGTACAATACATTTTGTTGCATTGGTTCTAGTAAACTCTGATAAATTTATCAAACGTACACTATTAACCAGACCTACAACGCTTATTTACTACCTAGAATGAATACCGCTAGAGATATCTGAAATTAAACTTGACGACAGTTTTGACATATTCATGCAACACGAAAAGAAAACGATAGTTACATTATTTTTTAGCAGATTATAAAATGTATTCTTTTAAATAACTGCTTTTAACTTTATCATCATTATTTAATGGCAGTTTGTTTATTTTTTTCATATTGCATTCATGTCAAAATGCTTCTGACTGCTTTAAAATATTAACAAGAGGGGTTTAAAGCGACGTAGAAAATCATATTATTTTTTTTATCTCGTAATTTGTTGTAAAATATTTGTGCGATAAGTAAATAGTTTTTAAACCATCTTAAAACAGAATCCGCTTTCTAATTGGAGTAACACGCAAGTTTTATTTAAATCGACTCAACCCATAGTTTTAGAACAATATTAGATTAAAAAAAAAAAAAAAACAAAGAGTTAATACAACATTTTACAGAACGAACTATATTGAACTATTACAAAAGTACATTATAAAATTAATAGTTCTGAAAGAATTTCTACAATAGAAAAATTAATATTCACTGATCTAAATAATCATATAAACTATTGAAAATTTTCAGCTCTATGTTAAATTATGCACAATTATATTTTACGTTTTGCTAATATTTTTGTTTAAAAACAAAAGTTTGTTTAAAAACAAAACTGGTGCATTTATTAAGCGTAAACATTTTTGAATAAAATTTGTTTAAATTATAGAAACCTGTGAAATCAGTTTTAATTTTTTTTTTATGTTCATACATATAATTCAGATGCATTAAACAAATTAGCACAACATACAAAGTGTGTGTGTTTGTTTGAAAAAAAAAAAAAAACAATTAAAAATGAAAATTTGTTAATAGTAAAAGATAAAAACCAAAATTATACAAACACACAATAGTATTTTATGTTTAAATACTTTTTAGTGCTTTTTAAACATTTACCATTTCGTTATTTGCCTTTTTCACAACCACTAATCCAATCCAATTTAAAGTAAAGTAAAAACCACCCACTTAAGTTTAAATAGAGATTGTGTAAATTTAATCGTTAAGCGGAAATCTCTCTTCTATGGCATTATATATATGTACATACATACATTTTGAATGCACGTCCAATAACAACATTTATACTGGTAAATCATTAAACGAAATAGTTGTTTTCAAACTGCTTTTACCAGTTAAGAAAACTATTTGTTGTCTATCTTGAACATTAATTTAATTTGAAATGCATTAAAATGCTATTGTGAAACTTTTTTGTAGTGCCACCATGTTACATTTATGGAAAAAAAAAAATGTGAAAAAAACTAGCTCAGCTTAGGTTTATAAATGGCTTAAATTTAAATGCAAACATTAAAAAATCGATATAATAAAGTTTCTGGTATTTGAACCTATGAAATGCATTTTCACTTTTCATATTTCTAAAGAATAGAATAAATAAGTTCTTCAAAAAATCTTTAAATATTATACTTAAATTAATTGCAATCAACTGAAATTTGAATATGTAAAAGAAGGAAAAAAAAGTTTAGTAAATACCCAGGCAGAAAAATACAAACGACAAAGTACTTGCAAAGTACTTAAGTCGTTGATTCCAGCGTTACATTTTTAAAAATTTAAGTGCTTTGAGGGTAACAAAATGAATGATAACACCGGGCGTGGCTTAGCCGTTCCTTTTTGTACTTGCAAAACGAAGAAAAAAAGGACGCTTTGGGAACACCGAAATTTCGATTTTAAGGCGTTGGCAAGGTATTGGCAAAATAATCAATATAGTGCTATTTAAATAATGCAATAAGTGCTGGCCCAACCCAATAATGATAACACCGGCCAGGGCTCGGCCGACTGTAGTTTTCAGTGCTGGTAAAGCACTGGCAAATCTAAAAATAAAGCACTTTTTATATAAAACTAAGATTTTTTTAATAACCAAATTTATTTTATACCGTTTAATCTTTAAAACTTTCATCTTTGTAAATTAATTTGACGAAAATTGTATTTATTTTTATCTAAATTTTACACTTACTCACTATTATAATATTCCATTTAATTATCCCGTTAAGGATAATATGAAATATTCCTTCGGAAATGCTCAAGAAAACTCTGAATCGAGAGAAGTTTTTCTTTATGTAAACATTTCGGACTTTGAGATTACTTCCCTTTATCCTGACAATGTTTGCTTAATCGATAATGGCAACATTATGATAGTAAACGAAGATTTTGCAACAAAACGTTCCAAGTTAAAAGTTTATGATATTCATTTGAAAGGAAATGTTTTCAATGAAATTAAAGTGTATTCGACTATCCTGTATCATCAAAAGAATAAAGAATTTATATGTTTAACAATTTGAATATTAATTATATTCGCCCATGTCCCTACTTAAGATCTTTTTGCAATTAGAACGAATTTGTGAAATCACACGAAATTGAAATTTGGTGTTCTCAAATCCTAAAAGCTTTCGAAAACTCGAATTTTTTTCGAAATTATTATCGAAGTGCCAAAAACATATGGTTTTATGGAAAATAAAAAAACATATGGAAAGTAAAATGCTTTTAAGAAATGCTTCTAACATTGCTGTCAATTTGTTTGAGTGTTTTCTAGAATATCAAAACAAAAAAATGTTTTTTTAAAACAGTTTTTTAGAGTATAAACAATACAGCCAAAAATGCAATAAAATCAGAAATAAGTAAAAAAAAAGTTCTAAATTTTTAATATTAAGCTCCATTTTTGACCCTAAATTGTAATTTATTAGAAAAAAGGGCATGCGTTTTACTTTCGACCAGGTTTTTTTACACGAATTATAACGAATAAAAAATAGGGAAAAACGTTCTGATTTAATCGCAAGAACACCGGAAAATTCTAAAATTTTCACTTTCGCTCTGATTTAAAAGCCGTAACAGGGGTGATTGAAATTGTAGGGATTTCCTTCCCTCCCACTTGCCAAAAATGTGGCAACACCGTTTTTGCATTTGACAGACATCAATGATAGAAAATTCCGGTCACTGTTCTAAGTATGACGTAATTTGTCAGACACAAATTGATTGAAGATTTTTCAAATCTTTTTGATTCATGTTGGCAAAATTTATTGAGGCCAACATTTCGGAATTATTTTAATAACACTGCAGCGCGCTTTAATTTTGTGATTTATGGCAGAAGTAGCCATTTTTTAATTCCCATCATATTGCAAATTGTGCACATAGAATATTTCATAGTACATTGAAATACTTTTTTGGTGAAGCTGATTTATCTGCAGCTAATAGATCTGCAGTTCTATACCTTAAGTAATATAACTATAATCTGTTGATTACCCTAGCTCTTTGATTACACACCTCGCAATTAATCGAGAATTAAAAAAAAATATATGCCGGTTGCATAATCTAATCGTTCTAGAACATAAGAACGTGAATAATGTACACAAAATTTATTGTAATCAACTAAAAATCGAAATAAAAAGTACAAATTAGTATTTTAGTAAAATAAAAATAAGATTTTTATTTATAACACTAAAACGGCGACCACCGACATCGAAAATTAATAAAAGTAAAGAGGACAAACAAATGGCGGTGCGGCAATGGAAACATGACGCAAAGCTCTGGTTCTTACAATTTGAGGCACTATTTAAACATGCGGGAATTACAACAGACGACACTAAATATTACACAATCGTGCCGGAAATCGATTCCTCGATATTGAAATGTGTATCTGACATAACAACGCCAGAGTCTGGTAAATATAAAACTCTCAAGGCAAGACTAATTACAGAATTTCGGACTATTGTCGTTTCATCAAACGCCTTTTTGATGATTCATCAATCGAAGGAAAAAAAACCTTCCGTAGTGATACGGGAGATCAAAAATCTGGCCGGAAACAAAATGAAAGCGGAAATTTTTTTGTGGCTACGACAGCTTCCAATACAAATACAGCAAATTTTGGCTACGGTTGAAGGTGATGTGCAGACACTGGCTTGAAAAGATGACAGTATAATGAAAATTCAAACTATACCATATATGAACTTTGTTGCCAGTGACGGCGCAAACATTCATAACACCATTATGGAGCTAACATAAAGATTTAACCGGTTAGAACGAGATCATCGAGGCCAGCAACTATCGCGTTAGCATTACACACGTAGACGTCTTCGAGGCAATCAAAAAGTCCAAAAGCTCTACAGCCATTGGGCCAGATGGACTTGCCACCAAAATGCTGAAGCACATAGGGATAAACGGGGCAAAATACCTGGCACACCTTTTTAACATCTGCCTAAAAACACTGCAGATACCAGACATGTGGAAACTGGGAAAGATCATCCCAATACCAAAGCCAGGTAAACCCGACCACCTTGGAAGCTCCTACCGCCCAATCACACTACTATCCCCAGTGATCAAAATACTAGAGGCAATCCTACTCCCCAAGTTCGCGGATCATCTGAAGCTAGCCGAACACCAGCATGGCTTCCGCTCGAGAAGAAGCACCACAACCGCCCTGTGCAAACTGGTCACCCACATAACAGACGGTCTGAACCTCTAGACCTATCCAAAACCTTCGATACCGTCTGCCACACCACTCTCATGCGCGACATCGCAGACTCCTCCCTACCGAACCACCTCAAACGATGGATGGCAAATTACCTTGCTGGTAGACAGTCCTTCGTGGAATTCCGGGGTAAAAGGTCAACTATGAGGAAGAACAAACAAGGAGTACCGCAGGGTGGTGTTCTCTCCCCCCTACTGTTCAACTTCTATGTCTCCAAGGCACTACAACCCCAACCGGAGGTTAAACTAGTATCATATGCAGACGACTGCACCATCGTCTCCACCAGCCGAATAGCCTCTATCGCAGTGGAAAACAAATACCTACCTACCTATATTAACCAACTTTTTCACCAGCAGAAACCTGCAACTGTCTGCACCTAAGTCGACGGCAACTCTCTTCACCTCCTGGACAAAGGAGGTCAATGATGTATTGGACGTCCACATCCGCGGACAACAGATCCCAACAACAAAATACCCCAAAATCCTTGGCGTCACCTTTGACAATTTATACTTTTTTCCAAACGAGCCGAAACAGTTGTGAAAAAGGTAAGAGGCAGAAATAAAATCCTCAGGGGTCTCTCAGGTAGCACCTGGGGGAAGGAGAAGGAAACCATAACCATCACGTATAAGGCCATTGGACGATCGGTACTTGATTACGCGGCACCAATCTGGACACCCGCCATAAGTAACACCCAATGGAGGAACCTTCAAACGGTTCAGAACAACGCCCTTAAAGTTGCCACCGGCTGCCACTCCAAGGCTCCGGAGGAACACCTACACCGTGAAACTGAGATGCTGAATGTGCAGAGACACAGCACGCTCCTTACCAGGCAGCATCTCATCAAATGTGGGCTCCCTGAACACCCAAATCATGATGCAACGAGGGAACACCAACCGACGAGGTCCAGATCAATAAGACACGACCTCAGGAAGGAGCAGGTGAACATCGCACACCTACTTGGGGACAATACCAAAGAGGGCATTGACAATGCCATAAAGCAGGCACATACCGAGATGGTCAAAGAGGCTATAGAGAGATACCCAGGTAGCATAGTTCTGGGCGGAAGACCACCGCCTGTCAACCACGAAGAGGTCCGGCTACCGAGGGAAACAAGAGCGATTCTCAGCCAATTAGGCTCCGGTATATTCAAATAGCAGAACAGCTACATCTCACTGCTAAATCCGGAGATAGCCGACGAATGCCCAAACTGTGGCGAGTCGCCACACATTACCCGACACCTTTTCTCCTGCCCCGCAAATCCCACAAACCTCACCCCACTATCCCTATGGACCAACCCAATAGAGGTAGCACGCTTCCTCGAATTGGACCTAAATTTCTAAATCTCTAGATGTCCCTCTCTAAACTCTAAAAATTTCTTTTCCTTTCTCTGTCTCTTTTCTTTTCTATTTCATGCGTACCGCCGATCCAGCAAGGGCTACAACAACAACAACTATCGCGTGACTCTCACAACGAACATAGAGGCTCGCCTTACCCTCGAGCACCACGATCTATGGAAATCTGTTGAAATCATCGCACATTCAAAGAAAAGGCCACAAAATGTTGAGCTCCTTGCATCTTTCGTCCGCGTCTTTCGGAAAACTTGTCAGCCCTCCGTTTTCGGCGAAAAACGAAAAGGGGCAGGTGTTTAACACACGTCGCCTTTAAATAAAAGATAAAAGCTCAAGCATAAAATTCTTAATAGATACAGGTGCCGAAGTATGTGATTCCAAAACCGTTGAATACAAATTTACAACCATTTTAGTGGATATGAAAGATAATCGTTGGTGGAGGAAACAACTCAATTACGTTGTGTTTGTCTACTTAGAAAATGTTCATGAACATATGTAACAGTGCTTAAATCAAAATATACATTTGCACAATAACTTTCTAGTGCAATATATTGATCTCTCAGACGACTCCATTACCCTAGCTAAACAACCTTCCGAGGTTCTACATTCCATTGAGACAAAAGTGGCTTATCACCAGAAAAATTGGAAATTGCAAAAAAAAAAAAAAAGAATTCAATTATTTACTTGATCGTGGCTTTTATATTATAATAATTTTATAATATATATTTTATAAAAATTCTAAATTTTTATATTTGTACAAATTTATATTTATATTTGCTTTATAAGTAATTGATTATACAATTTTGTGGATTCTATTAGTGTGTGATATATTGTAATTTATTATTTGGCTTACAAATTACAAAATGAATTTCTAAATAAATTAAAAATTCACACTAATTTCTGAGATATTTATTTTTTGTTAATATTTTTCGAGTTATGATTGTTACGCCTTTTGAGCATGTTTTTTTTCTGAAACAAAAAGACGTAACAACATTGAACATAAGAAATGGGATGTAACCTTAAAATTGTGATTTTTTTTGTGATATCGCTCATTTACTAAAAGACTGACATAACTCAAAAATCATGGTTTTGCAGAAAACGCGTTTAAAGTTTTCCATCCATATTTGCCTAGCTCTGGTCTATTTATTTCATCACATTTTTTATAAATAGGTTTTTTAATGCATTTTTCTCTTAGTGAGGGTTGGGTGCGAATTCGCTTATTATCTATAGTTCCGTGAGTAGCACAGTTTCCATAAAAAGTATATACTCTTTGAACCCACTTTCGAGAAAAAAAAAAATATATTCTAATCTAACTCGAAAAGTATACATGATATTAATATGAAATGTTTACACAATACAAAGCATGATATAACTAATAAATCTTAATTCAAAAATCGTGTTTTTTGACTTATGACAGACTTTTAGTAAATGAGCAATATTATATAATAAATATAGAATTTATTCTCTCCAATTTACATAACCAAAGCCCTTAGGGCCATATATGATTATTAAAAGCTACTTTTTAACAAAAGCTAATTAATAACATTTTCTATATAAAAAATAAATAACTTAAAACTATCATAAATAATAATAAAAACATTTCCTTTCAATTAAAAAATTACATTTTATTAAAAAATAAATAAAAAGTTGAGAGAGATAAAAAAGATAACGAACACAAAAAATAACAAATCATGAACAGAAACATAATCTTTCAGCTTCAAACTAAAGACCTGGGATGAAAAACTAAAACTTCTCAGGTGTATAGGTAACTCAGTCCATATTCTCGAAAGCCTAATTTGAAATGATCACTCAAACCTAGTCGAGTGATGTATTGGATATATGCACATATCAATTGGGGGTTTGTTTCCGAATGGGATAAAATATAATTGTTTACTATATAGTCTGGAAAGCCATTTGCCATCGCCTTGTAAAAGAATATCAACAACCGAATACCACATAATTACTAAAGAAATTGGGCCACATACGGGGTGACATGGGACCGAAGTCTTAGGCCAAACACTAATCTAATAATTCGATTGAAAATCCTAGTAAACCTGCTAAATTCACCATCTATATGAGGCATTAACAAGGCTTAGCAACACGCATCCTAATTGAAAGAGGCATTTATATATCAAGAGAGTATAACCTTCCAAACAAGAATGATATTCTCGAAAAACAAAAATTGACAAAAAAAAACGACGAAAAAAAAGCAAATCCAAATTAGTTATTCTAAAAAATATTGTTACTGATTTCATACAAGTGTGTTGTTACGCCATTTAATTTTTGAAATTCATGCACTTGTTGTTAACGCCTTTTGAATTTTATTCATAAAATCGTTATTTGTTGACGTATAAGTGCCACATTTTGTAGGGACATACATGTACCTTATTAGTCTAGTGCATCATAATCAATCAAAAACTTGATTTTTATTTTGTGTTTAACAAAAAAAGAAAAAAAGATAAACCATTATTGATAATTTGGTTTATATTAACTTAAGCCGTTTTTAATGTGATTAATGCTTAAACACATAAGCAACTCAAATTGTGATAACAAATTGCCCCAAATCAGATTTTTGTTTTTAATTAAAATCTTGCCGGCAAAACATTTTTACTTCAATATTTAAATTTTTTTAAAAATGAATAAAAAGAAAATGTTAACTTACCAGCTACAACAGAATCGTGTTTAATTGTACGACGAACAATCATAATGGCATCATGCAAAGAACGTTCAGTTTCTTCCAAGAATTGTTCAGAACCACCACGCAAAATCAATGTACAAGTTCTGGCATTGGGGCAACCTAAAAGCAAAAAAAAAAAATTAATACGTATTAAAATACAAGTTAAACACAAAAAGTGGTTTTGGTAGCGTACCTTGAAAAACATTAAAACGATCACCACCAATTTGACGTTCATCGAAAAAGTGACATTTACCCAAAACATTGGCATTAATATCATTGGCAGTGGTCATAACAGCGCCACCACAAGCTTTCATAGTACGCTTGAGATCTTCATCAGGAACACGACCGGCACAGAAAAGGTCACGGTCAGCAAAATACTGTGTGGCTACATCACCAATGGGCAATTTCGACAAAACAACATTGGCACCAGATTCATGGATTTTGGCCAATTTATTGTAGAGTATCTGCCATTCGGCATCAACAACTTTTTGATATTCTTTAACATTGTCTACACGAATTTCAGCATTATCACGTTCAGCCTTTAATTCCAATTCAATATTCAGGAGAGCAATCTTGCAATCCTTATAGTTCTTGGGAGCCATTTCAAAACCAGCATAAGAAAATGTTTTCTTAAAGGCAACACCCGATACCAATTGAGATTCTTCCAAAGAACCACCGCTGATTTTCTTAATGCCAATCATGTTTAAGGGCAACAATTCATCCAGGGCGAGAACGGCATCTACCACCATATTAGAGAAAAATTCTTTTTGTTGATGAATCAATTTGGAAGACATGGCTGTGGCTGCACATTTAACCAATAAATTTCTTTGTTCTTCCTTGGATTGTTTTTCAATACGTACGGCCATCTCATTGATTTTATCCATGCACAATTGCAGGGACTTGCGTATGGCCTTAATGATAATACGAGGATGGACACCTTCTTCAACAAAAGGTTTGACTTGTTTAAGAATTTCACCGGCCAATAAAACCACAGATGTGGTACCATCACCAACCTGAGAAAAATACAACAATTATTTAAATTTTTATTGAGATGAGTACGAAAAATATTCCTTACCTCGGCATCTTGTGATTTGGCAATATCGACCAAAGTCTTGGCGGCGGGATGTACAATATCCAAAAGTTTCATTATGGTGGCACCATCATTGGAAATGGTTGCTTTACCCTGGGAGTCAACAATCAATTTGTCCATGCCACGAGGACCCAAAGTGGTACGCACAGCATCCACAACTGATTGGCAGGCATTGATGTTGGAAATCAATTGAGGTTTACCCTGGGACGTATCAGTACCCTCTTTTAATAAAACTATTTGAGGTTGCTGAAAATTAAAACAAACATTTTTTCTACATTACAAATTTTTCTCCAAAAATGAGTCACGGGTGTTTGCATAGTACACACAAAGCAACTTTAACATGCGGCCGGCCACAGTAACGATACCACCAGCTGTCTTTGTAACAAAACGAGAAACTTCTTTTTGAGGTTATGTTGTAAAAAAAAACTTTTTGCAAAAACTTTAATAAAATCTTTTATTTTTCATTTGAGACATAACAGTTATTCATATTTATCTAATATTCTTTACAATTATAATATTTATAGACCGTATTTCTTCACATTTCTTTAAATTTTTACACATTTTTCAACAGCTGATGGGTGCAGCTTGTTTCATTGCTTATTTTTTCTTTGTTGTATGACTATATACTTTAAGGATTTTTATGTTAAAATATATTTCACAAGTTTTCTTACCATTATTGCTTATTAATAACTTTATTCTTTATTAAAATTATGTTTAATTAACTTAATTAGCAACTGCGGTACTTTTCACGCGGCGTACAAAAAATTCGATTTAAAAATGCGTGACTTCACTACTTTTGCTCTCTCACGAAAACAACAAGAAGCAGCGATGCCAATTTAGCGCTTTTCGTGCTCGACTCAGCGCTTTCTTATTACACGAAACTCGCAGTATTTTCTTTCAGTGCCTTAATATGAAATAGGGGCTAGGTTGGCGCTTTTTATTTAGCTCTTTTAGCGCCTAACGTTTAGCTAAAAACGTTTAATTTTAACACAATTTTACCAGATATTAACGTTTTTAAAATAATTTATTACTGTTCTAAAACACATTTTTTTTATAAATTTGCTCTAAAATAATTATTTTTTTTAATTTTTCAAAATTTCTACGTAAAGGGAATGTACAATTAAGTTATTTTTCCTGAAATAGTACTTTGTAGCACTTTTTACCGATTTACAGCAGAAATTAGTTGAAAAAGTAGACATTTTGATCAAATTTACCATCCAGCGATTTTTAAAGTACCTGACTGCGTGTTTCGCTTCAAAAAAGTTGGCATCACTGACAAGAAGTGTGCATTACTCACTGTTTAATTGTCAAATGAGAACAGGGTGTCATCTGTCAAAGATTTTGGAACAGAGTAGTATTGTTGAGTAGTAGAAGTACAACTCTACCGGTAGTTTAGTAAGCTTGCAACGGATTTTTTATAAGTTGGCAGCGCCAAAATTTCTATTGTACTGCTACGTACGATTTACTTAATAACATTTCCAACTGACAAACACTATAATAGCGGTATTCACATTCTGTCTAGTAAAAAAATATGAAGTAAAATCGTTCTGATATTAAATTAAAAATGTATTTAACAAAAAAACCATTTTCAAATACACATACTTTGTTTTGAAAAAAAAAGAACTTTTTTTCTAAAATAATAATATTTTTTGCGAAGATCTGAATTCTAGAAAACATTTAGCTCAATCTTACGGTTGCGAGTTAAAAGATACTGTCGAAAATTCGTACATGTCAGATTTTAACGTAATGAAGAATAATTGTAAAAACACAATCAAAGTTAAAACTAGAAACAGAAAAATTTCCACATATATTTTGTATGAAATGCAATAAATTTCCCGGAATTTCGTGAATTTTAGCGTTTCATACAAAATGTATTCAATTTTTTTTTTCACTTTATTAAACGTGGTGGTGCTTGTTTTTCACAAATTCTCAAAAGCATTTAAAAAAATTAAGCTAAATATTAAAAGAACAAATTAATTTAAGTACAACTGAAATTTGTTCATGTGGTAAAATGAGGTAACTGATAACTTTAGTTAAATAACAGATTTAAACGATATCAACAGAAAAAATCATTTCAATTGAGTCGGAACCCGTTTAACAGACTTTTGAACTAACTTTTTTTATAATTGTACAGTAACTACATGTAGGACATTCGGGTAGTAAACAATAGTAGTTGTTTTAACTGCAGTAATTTTTCTATGAGAAAATGAAAAACTACTTATTCAGACAGTCACTTCAAAAAATAACTAACCAAAAATACTGTACTTCAGTAACAGTTGTTTTGAGTAGTTATTTTAGTATTTTAATAAGCAACTACCAAAACAGTAATTTTGCAGTAAACAGTTAATTTTTGTTAGTTATTTAAAAACAGAAGATTATATCGAGTTTTTAAAATTCTCCTTTAGTTAATATTTGTTATTAATGACATGTTCATAGTTTGCAAATAGAAAATTTCATTGTATCTCCAATGCATAAAAACGTCATAACTGGACTACCATTTTTAAGTTCGACTTTTCATTATAAATAGGATGTAGGAAATACAAATTTGTATTGCAATTATTTTTTTTTCGATTAAAAAACATTTTTAAAATACTGAAAAAATTATTTTTAAAAACGGTAATTTTTAACATCTTATGCAGTCGTTTTATGTTCTTTGTTTCTATGGTTTAGGCATTAATTTAAGGTAAAAATCAGAACACACCATTGAAAATAAACATGAAAATCAGAAATATTTTCAATTGAAAAAAAAAGAAACCAAATTACAAATGTTATATTTGTAACTTCAAATGGAAAAATAAAAATTTTACTCGATGTTTTCTAAAAATGAATGAAAATTCAGAATTTCAATTGATATTTAAATACCTTTTCAATGGTGTAGATTTCGTTCAGATAAACTAAAACATCGATTTTTGTTATTTTTAATTTATAACGAGCTTTCAACCTCCGTATATTAACAAAAGTAAAGCAAATCAAACATATTAGCTAGGTTGATGATAATAGTATTTTTGTAAATTAATCTAAGTCCTCTACATTTTTTAAATTCTGTATGCTAAAATAAACAATTTTTGGTTTACAAACAATAATAAATAAAGTTGATTTACCTTGAATAAAATTATTTTTATGTTTTTATGAAATGATGAAATGACATTTTTATCAACTTTAATAAAACTCTTTGTCGTATTTATGAAAACTTCATAAATATGATTAATAACACAGAAATTTGATAAAATTTTCTAACCAAGAATCAGACTATACTTTATATACAGACTATATATCCCTTTCTCGTCAGGTTTTCCAGATATTCTAAAATAAAAGTGCAAAAAAACACGTTTTTTGGGTACACTGAGAGAATTATTTTTAATTCAGTAATGAATTTCTTCATAGCTTCAATGAAAATTGTCACTGGAACTCGTCCATTAAAACTTTTCGTAAAATCTATGAAACAGGTTTCATTAAAGTTAATGTTCACTAATGAATCATTCATACAATTAAGCGTATATAGAATTTATGAAACAGTTTCATCAAGAAGTTTGCTTTAATTAATAAAACTCTTCATGATTGTCTTGAAAAATGCGTTGGAATTAAGACAATGTGACTTGCTTCATATGATTTTAAAAATAAATAAAAACCAAAAAAAAAAAACTCTGTAGATTATTTGTTAGGACAATATTCTAATAAAAAATATAGAGTATGGCTTCGAACTTTATAAAATAATAAAAATTTTATCAATCTTATGAAAGTCTACACTAAAATAATAAAGCACTTTATAAAGTGAAATGTGGTTTCAACAAGCCGGTGCCACATGCCACACAGCACGCGAAACAATGGACCAATTGAGTGGCGAGTTTGGTGAACAGTTTATTTCGTTACGTTTGGGGCCGGTCAATTGACCGCCTAGATTGTGCGATTTAACGCCTTTAGACTATTTTTTGTGGGGCTATGTTAAGGCTCATGTGTATAGGGACAAGTCTGCAACGGTTGACGCACTGGAAGCCAATATTGAAGAATTTATTCGTGAGATACCTGCCGATATGTTGGGGAGACTATGCCGAAATTGGACCCAGCGTGTGAACCATTTGCAGCGTAGCCGAGGTCAACATTTACATTAAATCATCTTTAAATATTGAATTATATAGATTGTTCTATCGATTCAAATACATTTCTCTAAATTGTATGTGTTTTTTTTTTTTAAATCAAATCCGAAAGCTCCTAAAAAATCACCCTTTAAATTTATGGCCTTTTTATCTGCATTTATAGTTGTTTTGTCATTTTCAGTAGATTATACTGTCAATTTTTAACTGGATTTCGATCGAAATGTAAATTTGCTTACCGGAATTTGGAATAAGAGAACCACAGACTACACAGTCAGGTTACATATGCCAAAAAAGTAACCTTGCAACTTATGGGCAAGATATATTGATATAGGTAGTCTTACTAGAACAACAACTACAACAAAGAACTACAAACAATACAAAAACAACAGGGTTTTGACATTTCAAAATACTCAAGATACAGTCTTTGTACTGTCAAAACCATGTAAGAAATGTCAAAACCAGGTAAGAGAAAGATAAACAGCTGGGCTACTAAAACTACCTTATAAATATATCTTGCTTATGGGTTTGTTTACATTATAGTGATTTGAGGAGTGAGATAGAAATATAAACCTCCATATTAATTGTATGGAACATTTTTTTTATATGTATATCTCTCCCTTTCTGTATATCTATACAATAATTTTGACATTTCATTTTACTCATTTTCTTACTACCGTTTTTAATTCATCAGCTGATTGCTGATTCCTGTCTGTGTAGTTTGTGAAGTTAACCTTTTTTAATTACTTTTATAAAATCGAATTAAAAAAAAAAAAAAACTAAATGATTTACGGTATATTTCTTAAATTTTTATAATTACCGTAAAACATGTCGTATGAGAAACTTTATTTATAGAGTAACGATGTCAAACTGTGCCCAGCATTCTTATTTTTCCTTATATGAATGAGGAAAAACTGTCTGTGCTGCCGTCGCATCCAACAAACTTCTTGAAGACTGCAGATGTTAGTAGTCTCTTATAATGCGTAACGTAAACACGCGCAACAGATTTAACTAAAAAAAAACCGAAACATTTTTAAAATACCGAAAATACAAATTTAAAATGTTAAAATTCTTTTAATACAAATTCAAAAAAAGTGCAATAAAAGAACATTTTATTTGCTATGAAAATAGAAAATGAAAAAAAAAATTCGTGAAAACACACATATTCTAAAACTAATTCTACGTAAATGGAATTGGAAAAATTAGATACGATAAAGATAAAAATAAAATAACAAAAAAAAATAAAAAAACCAACCAAATACTTTTAAGAGATTTTTCTACGTGCAAAAATCACTTTACAAGGCAATTGGTAACGAAAAAGACATTTCTAGAGTTGAAACATGAAAAAACATTTAAATATAAACTGAAAAAAAAAAAAATAAATAAATATTTAAATTTGAACTACTGTGATGAAAGTTATATAGTAAACAAATAAAGTTAACGGTTAAAATAGGGTTGCATTTTAATGAACGCTTTATTTGAACAATTCTACAACATTTCAAGCACGTAAGTTAAAATTAATTGTGATTGCTCTAAATTTTTCTTTTGGTATTTTCAAATAAATTATCATGAATACCAAACTATTTTTGGGCTAAACGACCGCAAAATGTCATTTAGTTAGACACTGTGAAGTTACGAAAAATTACACAAAATTATTTACACATGTTTTCTTTTTGGGGGGAATTTTTAATTCTTTCAAAATAATATGACACATTAAATAAATTTTAAATTAATTTATGGTAGAGCGTTGCCCAATTTTCTTTTTTTTTCTTTTTTTTTTTTTTTTGTATCAATAAACAATGACATTTCGATTTTCATAACAAATGAGAGAATAAATATTTATTTTTTAATAAAGCAAATAAACAAATGCCCATAAAGAACTTTTCCAACATTACTAAATTAATATGGAAAACATAACATTTTGTACATTTTGTGATTTCTCTTAGTAAAACTATGCTGCCAGATTATGCGATTTGTCTATTAAATGGGTATATTTGTAATAGATACAAAAATATAAGAAACATATATCTATGTTTGTAGATTGACCATTTTTTTGCTGACATGAAATCTGTGCAAAATTTTTAAAAAAAATATAAATCTTGTGATAAATTCTAAAAAACACCGCGAATTAACTTTCCCTTTGCAAAAGTTCAGATTAAGTTTAAATGTGCCTACAGAATTATGAATATAACTAAAAGTTATATAAAAAATTAAAGGCACACAAGGGGAGTCTGTCGATGGGTTCTCCCCGATCTAAATGAAATTTGGATATGTGATAAAAAAATAAAAAATAAGAGAGCGTCTGAATCTTACGTTTAAGGGTTAAAAAGTGGGTCCAAAGTTAATACATTTTTGTATGAAAACATGTCTGACACTAATGAAATTCAGAATTTTTTGAACGCAGTTTTGATGTGCTCGAGAAAATAACTATTTTTGATACCAATATTGTCTACACTCAAAAAAAAAAGTTAGTAAAGTCAGCAAAAACTTTTGCGGAGTCATCAAAATTTTAGTCAGGAGGGTGCTTGCAAAAAAATTGTTAATGTCAGCAAAATCTAGATTAAGGAAAAGTTTTGCTAGCACTTAGTGATTAGAAATTAAAAAAACCCTTGCTAAAAATTAATAAAATTTTTGATAAATATTAGTAGACTGAAAAAACTCAAAAAAAAAATTTGTAAAAAAATTATACTTAATTTATTTGCTGAAAATCATAAAACTTATTTTTGTGGTTTTTTTAAAAATAATCTACTATACGTTACAAAATATAAAAATGGTCATACAACCACATCTAAAATATATAGAAATAATTATATATAACAAAAACATAAGTATCTCTCAACTACTTACATCAATGGTTGTCTAAATCAGACTTGGGCGACGTCAATTACATTTCAAAATCGTTTATCTATATCATTAATAATATGAGACCTACACTCACACTTGTGAGCTTAATCGCTTCATTGGAAAATTTGTAAAATCTTTAATAACAAACATGGGGATTAGTAACAACATCTGGGTATTTAATTACAGGGCAATTACTCAATTACATCCAATAACATGTAATTGAACATAAAAAAGTAATTGGCCTGTAATTAAATACACAGATATTGGAATTATATTCCATGTCTGGTATTGACAAAATTGAAAATTTTCCAAGGAAGCCTTTAAGCCCACAAGTGTGAGCGTAGGTCTGAAATTATTAATGATATAGAAAAATTTTACAAGTGAACGATTTTGAAATGTAATTGACGTCGCCCAAGTCTGGTCTAAATGATGCTATCTTTTAAAGAAACGCAAATGCCGCAGATAATTATAGAAACGAAAAGAAAAACGAAATATGACATATACAACCCGTTTTTTGCAATAAGAAAAAGGAAACATAAAAATCTACCTAAGATGTGTGTCTTTGGCTATCGCTTTAGTCTGTCTACCTGTATGTATATTTGTTTTCAATTTTACCACACTAGATTATTAATCTCTATAAACATTTAGTTTACAAATACACATTTAATATTTATTAAATTTAAATATTTTATTTAATTTTGCCTTTTATTTAGTTAATAGACAATTACTTTCACAAGCCGGTGACAACTCAACGCAACGAGTTGGTTTAATACACAATTTTGTTTTATGTATAAAAAATAGATGCACAAATCGTCCATGGCTGATTTTATTATATGCCTTACAAGAGTTATACTTTTTAGTATAATTTTTCTCCTCTCTACTAGACCTTGACATGCCGCGACATCTACTTCATTCTGAGCATGTATTCCAATCTGGCTATCGTTATTAGCAAAATAAATTAGTAAAACATTAGTATAATATTAATAAAACATTACTTCAAAACAGTTAAGTGCTGAATAAGTATAACTAAAATTTTAGCAAACATTTTTTTGAAAAATATTATACCTGATTTACAAGACGTTTTACTAACTTTTCTACTAACTAATTTTTTTGAGTGTATGTATTGTGTTAGGGTTGGCATTTATTTAAAATATTAGAAATATAGGTTAAAAAGCTCTTCTGAAAAAGTCACATAACAGACGAACCACTACGAATGTTGGAAAAAAACTCAGACACCCCTTAATTAAATTTAATAGGCATTGATAAACATATTTTTTAAGCTTAATATAACTATAATTCTTTAAAAAAACGACAGTTTTAATATCACATTAAACACATTTTTTTGAATAACAAAAATACTTGAAAGTTTTTGGACATGTTTCATATACCAGTTAATGCGTCCCTTAATGCTCTTCCATTTGGTGCCCATTTGTCTAAAATTTCTCTGAAACAATTCGAAAATGCGAAAAATTGGGTAATTTTTGGCCCCACTTTTTAACTCCTGAAAATGAGATTGAGCCGCTAAAAAAATACGTGTCCCTTAATTTTTTTGCTTTACCACATATCTAAATTTCTTTGAGATCGGAGAGAGCTCATCGGGAGACTCAGTTAAAATTGCATTAAATTAACGAATTTTCGATGGAATTCGTCCACTAAAACTTTTCATGCAGTTTTTGATAAAATTTTATGAAACATTTAATTTTATTTATTGTATTTTCATGGAAAATAGTTTTAATTAAAAATTTTTTATTTGTGTTCAGACTGACGACTTCTTAATATTTTGTTCTAAAAACACCCAATATTTTAAAAACTTGAATCTCTCGGATTTTAAGCACTTCTTTTCTAACTAATCTTAAGCCAAATTCATACTAGATAGCAAAACACGTGTTTTGCCATACTATGTAGTCTCAATGCCGCGTTAGATATAAAACGGGTTTCAATACTTTTAGCTTTAAAGTTTTTTATAACAGTTTCCATCGGATTAAAAAACTGTTAATGGAAAAAACTTTCTGTTTTGGAAAATTATAAGTTCTGAAAACTGAAAAATTGGATTAAACATTAGTTTTTCTATGGAAAAAAAATAAAATTTTCTGAAAATGTTAAAAATCAGTACAATCAAAAATTAAAAAAATCAGAACAAATCAGTACACGATGTTTTCATCAGTACACGTGAATAAAAATCAGAACATGTACTGATCAAATCAATACGAATGGTCAGCCTAGATATATGGAAATATAACTTTTGAACGGTTTGCAAATTTTAAAACATACAAAAATCAGCAAGTATCTCTAAGCCAATCCCGGAAAGTGATGCTATTTGACATCACGGATTCTGTGAATATTTTAGTTCAGCCGCGAACATTATCGAACCGGGTGTAGGTCCATATTGTCAAGACAGCTTTAGTAGCCCTCAAACCAAATACAAAAGATTAGTTTTGTCTCAGGTCGGATCTGGAGAACCCAAAGCCCTAATTGTAACCCTTTGAATTGATAATGACATTTGTTATTTTTTGATTTACATTTGGTACGTTTTGAAATACATTTGGTATTTTTGTTGAATAGTTTTTGTTTTGTTGAATAACATTTGGTATTTTTTGAATTACATTTAGTATTTTTTGAATTTCAAATGGTAGTTTTTATTTACATTTGTAATTTTTTTGAGTTACACAGACTTGGGCGACGTCAATTACATTTCACAATCATTCACTTGTGAAATTTTTGTATATCATTAATAATTTCTGACCTACGCTCATACTTGTGAGCTTAATCGTTTCCTTGGGAAATTTGTAAAATTTTTAATGCCAAACATGGGGGTTTGTGACAAGGCAATATAGGGCAATTACATTCAATTACATGTAATTAGACATGAAAAAGTAATTTTCCTGTAATTAAATACACAATTATTGAAAAAAGGGTAAGAGTAGGTTCTTCAGGTATCGTTACTACTATTATGAAAAATTTATTTCCAGTAAGGTGAAAAATCGGAACACTTTGATCAAAAACGATACTTTTCCCGTTAATGCAGCTCGAACGCCTGATATCGGAGAGACCAGATTTGAGACCAGATTTGGATTTAGCGTACCTATTACCTTTAGAAAAGTTTACTTTAGTTCTAGTGTCAAATATTTTTCGTCCTGAATCTTTAGGTGTAAAAAGTACTTACATGAACTCACGAGTGCGCCCCAATGTAATGTATTCTATCATTTCAACACCAAATAAAAGAGAATTGGTAGCGATGGTATTTTTGGGGCGGTGTTGACATACCTTAAAATTTTTTGTCGGGTCTACTTAGTTTGTGATTGTACACGCAAAAAAAAACCTGGTGTGTTTTTATAAAGACTTTCCTGGCAAAATTTCATTAGCTTTAAATAAAGGAGAACATTTTTGGGTAATATGCTAAACTGAATTTTTGTTAAATTACATACGCTATTTTTTTTGGTAATTTATACAAGTTTATGCCGTATTCAATTTACATTGATGATCATTAATGCAAAACATGCTATGTAAAATATACATTAATGAAAATTGTAAAATAAAATGAGCTACAAGTATATTTTTCAAATAAAAAAGATAAATTACCAAAAACACTTAGAATTTAGTTTGACATACACAAATCAATATGGCAATATTTATTACATATGAGAATAACTAACATAAAAGAATAATGGAGGTGGAGTTTCTTAAGCATATTATTTCGGATGCAATGTGAAAAACAAAAAATTATAAAGAATGTAAGTAATATCTTATATATAAATACAAAAATGTAAATTCTAATTAAATTGTTTTATTTTTCAACCACAATATGATGGATTTATTACGACGCAGAATTTAAAACCTTCTTAAGACGTTGGACAACGTTAACACAACATGGTTAACTGCATCCAGACATTTGTACCAGTACTAAAGTATATTTGTTTAAAAAAGTGTTATTTGTTCCTAAATAAATTATTATTAATAATTTTGTATATGTATTGTTTGTTGATCATTGAAAATTGCATTTAATTTTGAATTGTCAGGTTTAAGAACATAATTAAATGTCACTATTACAAATAGAAAACACTAATTGTTAATAAATGTAAGATAAGATGAAAAAAAATCTTGAGGGGATAAGCTCTAGAGAGAGTGCCGCAAAAAAAATTTTTTGCTAGAGTTGCCAGACTTCAAATTCTCGTGTCGGGTGGTGTAGTCTGAAATTCTACTATGACCAGAAGCTACCAATTTGTAAGACACAACAAGCTTACTTTCGGTCTTACAAGCTTACATTAAGTCTTATTGCTTTCATTTTCGGTTCTTCATCCTAACCTTAAACTCCATCCAACTATTTTTGTTAAATAAATTGGATTTTTTTAATATTCGAGGCTATTTAAGTTATCTTAATGGGAATAAATTTTAAAAATATTTCTGGCCACACTACAAAAGAAAAACAACCCGTTTCAGACGACACAGCAAGCTTACTTTCGGTCTTACAAGCTTACTTTAAGTCTTATTGCTTTCATTTTCGGTTCTTCATCCTAACCTAAAACTCCATCCAACTATTTTTGCTAAATAAATTGGATTTTTTTAATATTCGAGGCTATTTAAGTTATCTTAATGGGAATAAATTTTAAAAATATTTCTGGCCACACTACAAAAGAAAAACAACCCGTTTCAGACGACACAGCAAGCTTACTTTCGGTCTTACAAGCTTACTTTAAGTCTTATTGCTTTCATTTTCGGTTCTTCATCCTAACCTAAAACTCCATCCAACTATTTTTGCTAAATAAATTGGATTTTTTTAATATTCGAGGCTATTTAAGTTATCTTAATGGGAATAAATTTTAAAAATATTTCTGGCCACACTACAAAAGAAAAACAATCCGTTTTCAGACGTTTTTCCGTTATGCAAAAGCTTTATCGAAATCAACCCCACCATCAACCCCACGAGTTGCAAATAATTTATTGTTAGTTATTCAAAACTAAAAAGCTCTCTTTAATTTAGCGGTTCTTTTCATTTTATATTCTTCGTTTACTCACAGCTCCAACAACAACACACACATCATGTGCGTTTTTGTAGTTGGCGTAGTTGCTAAATATGACGACGATGATGATGATGATGTTTGTTATTGTTGTATTTGTTTATACAAAATAAAATTAGTAGAGCAGTTTTTTAATTTTTGTTGTACTAAAAGCCAGCTAAAGCTTTGCTGGTCAAATTAGTCAATCGGTGTCCGACCGAAACGAAAGATCTCGCTTTTCATTGAACTAAATATTTATTTAATTAAATTTCCAAAACAAATAATAATAATAAATTTCACTTAATTAAAATTAGAATTAGAAAAATAAAAGTGAATTTTTTTTAACGACTTAAACGAATAATTTTAACAAAAATACAAAATAAGAGAATCTATCCAAATACAACGAACGTTTTTATTTCACATAACGGTAAACTCAACGAATTAAGTAATTGCTAAAATAAAAAACCACTCGTTTAACGGTAACTTCTTAACGGTAAAGAAAACATACATATATTTTAACCACATTCGCATATATTTACATAAAATCAATTATATACACATAAGTAACGACTTCAAATAAAAAACGTAAATAAAATAAAAAAGAAAATCCTTGTCAATACACTGTGAAAAAAAATTATAGTATTAATTTAAATAGTGACGTCATTTCCCGTTATAGAAAATATCGAAATATTTATTAGTAATGCACATAATTTTCATAATTAGAATACTCAGATAAACAAATTCTTTAAAAAAAGATAAAACATTTAAAAAAAAAATTCATTGAATTAAGAGAAAAAAACAGGAAATTTAAATAAAGAAATAAATAAACAGTGTGTCCAATAATAAAAACGACAAAAGTGCCATAACATTTCTAACGATTTTAGAAATTGTAGTACAGGATTATTAATCAAAGGATTCAAAAAGTTTTGGTATGTATTTTAATTATTAAAAAAAGTAGATATATTTATTCAAACCGATTAGGAAATATAATTATTGTTACCAATTAATTGCAACTATATGATGGAAAAATGTGGTTTTGAGGTTTTTATTCATCCTTTAGTCCTCGATACATGCAATAAGACCGTTAACAAAAATAAGAGTTCATCAGCTGTGTCTGCCCTGTAACATATTCAAGTTTAAGAGCAATGTGTAGTTGAACCATAGAGTAAATATTGGCGATTGCACCTAAGTTGAGCTTCCCTTGATCAATACACAGACAAAACAGTTATTTGCTCTGGCATTCGAAATAGTACCACACCCAGATATCAAAGCCGGTCGTAGCAATCGTATTTGTAGACATTTGTAGCAATCGTATTTGTAGACAATCAAATGGTTCAGTTGTAGCTATCGATTTTTTTTTGGTAGTTATTACAGAATTTCTGTTGAGACAATCGAAATTCTAAATGTGGGCGTTGTGGTGTAATGGTTAGCGCGTTGGACTGTTACACAGATGGTCCCGGGGTTGATACTCGGTGACGGCAACAACAATGTAGAAAAATAATATATATGAGTTTTCTATCCCTCATATGTATCGCAGCGTCCGCCTTCGGTATTCCTATATCACTTAACCCACCGAAGTAAAATAATGAATCAGGGCTACGAATTAAAAAGCTTGAATAAGTTTGCCAACTCTCCATTAGGTGGCGAGCAACAACTGTTCAAAGACTTATCATCTCGTGCAATTAAAGTGTTGCCATGTTTGAAGCCCTTCATCTTTCCCCACCTTTCACCTCTATACTATCCCCTTTCCAAAGAAAGCAACACATTAACTAATAGGAAGAATTTCCTGAGTGTTGCTTCTCTTTAAACAAAAAAAAAAAAAAAAATGATTTAGCTTTGAGAATAAAAAATCAGTAAGGACATCAGACTTTGGGCTGCTCTAACGAAAATTTCGGTTGTTGCAACTGACCAATTCGATTGGCCACAAATTGAGAATCTTTTTGCTTGCTGTGCGTACTAGATTAACTGACAATGGTAGTATTCTTGGGTATGTGATAGAGAGCACAAAAGTAAGAAATATTCGAGACGAAACACAGCGGCCCAATCGAATTTTTAGGTAATAAAAATGGGATCGAAGTTTGTTCGAAAAAAAAATTTTTTTTTACTCCACTGGATAGATCTTCAAAATACCTCTCATCTGATACCCAATTTGCACATGAAACAAACTCAAACAAACAAAAAATTGGGTCACTTTTGACCGCAGTTTTTAACTCCTAAACTGTAGGCGTTTATTTTTTCCTGCTGTATATTATACCAGGAAGAACAAACATTGACTACAGCGGGATATTAAGATCTGTTGCGAATGCAAACGATCCGGAAAAAAGTGTGAACACAGTGAATCCGTAGTGTGTGATCACATTTTTTCCGGATCAGAACCGATTGCGTTCCCGAACAATCGCTCGTTCCGCTTAATATACCGTTATAGTCAATGTTTGAACTTCCTGGTTTATATCTTTATTGATAAAAGTGGCCAGGCGAGAGCTACAGGTTCTTATCGATTATTGAATGAACTGAAAATGCGGCCGAGTAAGCGTGAAAGGACTCAGAAACTAAAGTTAATACTGCGGTAATTGAATTATAAGAAACCATTTAAGACAAATTAGATGATCTGGAAAATTAAAAGCAGAAAACACTTGTGACAGCCACTAAGCCTAGCCTAAGAGTTAACCTTACGGTTGTTTCCAACTCTGAGGTTCCGTAAAGGAATTGGGTCGCTCAAGTATTCGCTAAGGGAATTCTTACTTAATTACTGCTATTTCAAAGGTTTCCTGTGGATATAAAAGTATTCGTAGGTTTCCTGTATATATAATCGTATTGGGGTTCAAGTCTTTTCAAGAGCCTTCCGAAATTGGCAGAAAGTTCAAAGTAGCTGCGATAATTTTCATTCTTATGTCGCCTTATGGGATATTTAGACAAACCAATCCCATACCAAAACAAAAAAACACGAAGTTAATGTCAAAAAAACAAAATTTTGTTTTTCTTACAAAAGTTTTTGTAATTTTGAATTTTTTATTTGTATTTTTATGCATTGATTATTATCAGTGTATGGAACAGACCTATCACTTTTACTTGGCGTAGTCAGAGGAGGGAGAAATTGACCTTTTGTGATATGTCGCAGACGTTATCTTGGAAGTGTCACAGAACTTTTCATAAAAATACAATTTTGTCACATGTCGTAGAATAAGTCACTGGATTAACCCACAGAACTCTCCTAAAAGACATAGCGTGGAGACGTGGCCCAGCTTCGGTCTGCTACAAGTTAAGAGTAGTCAATTTCCCCCTTTTCTGACAACTTAATGTAAATGTGAGAGGTTCGTTCTCTATAAAGGGATCTGTATTATGTCAGTTTGTCAAAATTTCCTTTAGGGTAGGTTTTAGTAGTCCAAACATTACAGTCAGAAAACAGATTTGTGCCCACAACCGAATTCGTTGAGAGAGCCGAAATTCTATACTCACAGGGAAATTTTTGTTGACTCAACTGCTTTTCTATTACGACAACCAAAAAGTTCGTTCGACTTAACAATGGGATTGGCACTAACTTCGGTTGTCAGAAAGAATCTATTTTTACGGTGTAGGCAAAGAATTCCTAACCCTCAAACCGGCCTAAGCTTTTTTGCAATGAAATTTATATCATTTATTCGGCAAGAAAAATAAATAATATGTTCTTCTAACAAACTTTTTTCGTTGCCTGTTTTAGGCAATATTGGCTAAAATAGGTTTAGAGCAAGTCTCAAAAATTAATACATTAAAATGAATAAGTTTAGGCATAAATTATTGTTCTTACCAAGATATAACTACAGTCCAAAAATTATCTTTATTGGGGTTTTACTTAAGAAGATATGTCGATTTAAGTTTTTCAAAAATCACGAAATTAAGCGAAAACGCAGTTAAACTTCAACATATATTGATTAAACTTAAAGGCTTTGCTAATACTAAAACTAAATATAATCTTTCTGCCACATTTCATAAAAATCCATCCAATCGTTTCCAAGTTAAGAGGATGTCCTTTACAGATATGACATTCTGTATGTCCTAGAACAAAAATTAGAGCTTGTTTAAAAAGTTCAAGCCTCAATCTTACTTTGTGTTAAGTATCAATAGTTTCTAGTCAACAAAATATGTTTTCAAGATTTTTGAAAATTGTATTCATTTCAAAATGTTTAGTTTTTGCTATTATACGAAATTCTAACTTCAACGCTTTCCAACCGTGCCATGAACACAACAAATTACTTCACAAAATATTTTGTAAATTTGACTTTCTATCGATAGAGCTTAATTTCTTATTATAAAAAAGTAATTTGATACATTTAAAATACCCCACCGGGAAGCGGCATGCCGGTTAGAGGGTTAAGTACAATTGCACTCCGTCGGTAATAGAATTAGTCCTATATGGCTAAGCATTGGAGAGTTTCTAAAATAAATTGCGAAAAGTTTGTGTAACAGTATTTTGTAATAAAACGCCTCGTCTGGGATTATATAGACGTTTTGTTCTATGTTGTCCGTATATGTAATAAGTTTAAAATTAATTCTTGTTAGACGAGCACGTGAACGTTAACAAAAATAATGATTGGCATTATTCCAATTGACTTTATTTTGTAAAAAAAAAACCTAGAAGAATATGTTTAAATATATGTACATTACTTGAAAATAATTGAACATTTGGTAATGCTTATTGTTAAAAGCATAAAATAAATGACATTTTTAATGTTTATAATAATCATAAATAATGACAACTTTAAATGAAAAAGAAAGTTAAAACGATATATAAAACATTTTTATATATTTTAATGTCTAGACCTAGAGAATACGTCATACAATTTGCCAAAGATGGGCTAATAATCAATATGATTCACATGCAGTCGTCTACTTTACAATACAATAAAATTTAGTGATGGAAGAGTGACAACATATATTAAAAAAATCAAAGTAGTGAGTAGTTATCAATCGATCCATTTTTAATTTTGGTTTCCACTTTTTAGGCGCTTAAAAATTTTGAAAATTTTGGGATAACACACTCAAAAAAAGTATGAACTAAAATTAAGTTTACACCTTACTTAAATTTAGTTTCTAAAAATTTCCTTAAAGTCAATAAAATTTCTTACAAATAAATCAGATTTATTAGATTTTAGTTCATATTAATTTTTCATGAACACAAAAATAATAAGCCATTTTCTTTAATTTTAGTTTCTTGAAATAGGTTAATATTCTTAAAAAATGTTTTTAGTAAAAAATCTTGAATTTTAAGAATCTATTGAACTAAAAGTGATGAAATTTAAAATTGTGTCAAAAACTAAAACCAATTACGCGCCTTACTTCATACTAGGGATTTTTTTATTAGCATTGAAATTTCATTAGCATTAGTTAACGAATGCTAATGCCAAAAAAATGTCATTATTATTTAATTGTAATGAAATTTGTTGGCATTATCATTTGTCCTACTAATGCTAATGATATCGCACCAATGCCTAAAAAGCTAATTACAATTAAGCAAAAAAAGCATTTGTTTAAAAAAAAAAAAAAGAAAATGGAGTATAAACTGCTTTTATAAAAAATTATCACTTGTGATCTCTTTGGTCCTTTTGCCCTATCTCGCTTAGTTACAGAGATACTGGCCATTTTAAAAAATCGCTATTTTATAAAATGGTTAGTATCTCGAAAACTCAAAGTGATATTGCAAAACTAACAAAATTTTTGCAAAAGTTAACCTTAGTAAAGAGTTCCGATAATAGAAATGTGTTATGCGTTAAGTGTTACGATTCCACTCGTTCCCCGTTTCGGAGTGATTACATTTGTATTTTCAAGTACGTAAACAAATAATTAAGACACCCTGTGGCTGTTTTATAAAAAATTAATCTCACTGTATCTTTCCCGGACCTAGCCTATTTGTATTAGCCGAACCTATTAGTTTTTCAAAAATTTTATCTGTCAATTTTAATTTCAAGTTCAAGTGGCTTAAAATTTAAGAAAAATGAGCTTTATATTAATTTATACTTAATTTAAGTCAGAAACAGCGCTGCTAACTTTGACGATTAGTCTGCATTTTGACGATTTTTGAAGTGAAATACGATAAAATGACGATGGACGAATTAATAAAATTTATTGTATGGAAAATAACGATTTTTAAATATTTTGAAATGTTTGTTTTGAATTAGTTTAAATTTTATTTTTTTATATATTTTTTTTTTGAAGCGAAATTCAAAAAGGTGAACTTTTGAAGGATATAATTTTTTTTAGCTTCGAAATTACTAATAATAGGTCTGTCTGCGTACACATATTTTGCATCATTTTGAGCAAAATGTTGCAAAATCTTGCAAAATGTTGTCTGCGTACTCCAAATCTCTTGCAGCGAGAGAGCCAAAAAGAGATTTTTTTGACAGTTGGAAGTTAGAGAACTTGCAAAATGTTGCTGGAGAAATTTCTTCTTGCAAGGTTTTGCAACTAGTTTGAACAGCTGTTTTTATTTACTGTTTGAATGAAATAATTTTTGTGAAATGAAAATGAAAATATGGTATCAATCTCTTCTTTGGAAGATTCTCTAGCAGTTTAATGCATCAATCATAATTGTGGGTGGGATTTAAGGGGTTAATTTTTAATTTCAAAATGTGTGGGATGGACATATCTAAGGAAGTAGGAGGAGCTTATCCAAGATTTTGGTATCAATCTCTTCTTTGGAAGATTCTCTACCAGATTAATACCACATATGCTAAAATTCTTTTGCTTTGTTATTTCAATTGTTTACACACCGATCAGCTGTTTTCTTGCAAGATTTCACTGGATACTGTCTGCGTACTTTTTGAGATATTTTCAGCCGACAGAGTAAAATTGGTCTTACTCTCCCAAAAAAATTTACTGAGTATTTGCTACTGGAAAAGTACCCAGACAGACCTAATGTCAATGTTTTTGATTTCTGGCTAAAAAATGTTTTTCTTAAAATTTTAGTAAATTTTCATAAAATTAAAGACAATTGCTAAATTTTAATACAAATTTACCTAATAAAAGTAAATTGTTTTTACTTGTTTTTAAGTAAACTGTATACTTGATTTGAGTTAAATTATCTTTGGAGCCAAATCATTCCCTAATTTCTTAAAATTTAGTTCAAATTACTTAATATTTGGTTAATTTTTAAATGTTAAATATTTGTTGTGTCCTACTAAAATTTTTTGAAATCCAACCTTAATTTGTTAGATTCTTTGCATTCGTTAGACCACACACGATCACTTGATCATCTCTATTAATTAGTCATCTAAAATTTTTCTTGACACTATACAAAACTAAATGTACTGATGTATGATTTATTAATATTCCCTAAAAATATTAAACATCCCATCTTTCATAGCCATAGCTCAAACTAAATGATAATTTAGTGTCTTTGAGTCATGGGGATGGAATGGAATACAGCGGGATGATGTCATTTATAGTTGCAGCTGTTGTGGTTATATATTTTAAATTTGGTATGGCATTCTCCAAAAACTGCATTCATATTTCAAATATGAGATTAAGTACTCTCTAGATAAAAGTTAAGTTTTATGAACTAAAAACAAAAATCTAGATTTTAAACAACAATTTGAGTATAAAAACAAGAGAATAAAACATTTCGGTTAGAAAATAAAATAAGCTTTATCTCTCACGGAAATCGGTTCACGAAATCAAATGTCAAATTGCATAAAAAAAATCTGGTACCTTCGCATTGTGTCTATACTCTATTTCGGGAATTTTTTGGGTTCCCATCATCAGAGCACGTTTTGAAATAAATGACAACCCCATGCGAACATCAAACATTCATATCATATTTGTCCCACTAAATGAGAACTTGATATATATGAGCTTGAAGGTAAAAATTACCTACCACCAATGATCAAATATATTAAAAATTTTGTTTTTTAATTTCGATTTCAGATTCAGCTCAGATTTGAGAAATTTGTTTAAACAACTGCCATTTCTACTTAAATCTTTTCAAAAATTATTTTAGTCCGTGGTGTCTTGAAAAAATGTTTTTTTTATCGGTAATTTCAGGTTTTGAGAGTGTATTCAAAATTTTCAAAATTGAAATGTGAACTGCTCAACCAGGAGTACAACCTTAACTAGGTCATTTTTAAAATGTATTTTTACTGTCACACTGTTAATTTCCTTATAAAACTTAAAATTTGTGGATGCTGATTTCCTAATACTACAAGCCAATCAAAAATTTTGCTTACAATAAGAATTCATTTCAATAAAATTTTCTTTTTAGCGTTTAGCACAATAAAAAAAATTCATTGAAAGTTGTAAATTTTGTGGGAAAAACTGTTGAGAGCTTATTCACAGATTAACATAATTTTTTTTTACATTTTTTAATGGACTGACTTGCTACAAAATTCAGTCAGTTCATTTTAATATTATTTATGAAATAGTATTAAAATCCAAAAATAACTATGAGTACTTAATACACCCGTTTAGAAATATGCTTATTTCATCAATGAACGAGGGAAGGGGCATAAATACTTTTTGGGAACATTTTGATATTATCTTAAGGGATTTGTGTTTTCTTTTTATGATACTTGATAAATTTCTTAGTATGTTTAACAGATGTTTTTAAGATCGAAATAATTATCGGCAGATTAATCTTCCATGTTTACAATGTTTTTCAAATGTTTATAAGGTCACGCGTTTACGAATAGGGACAAATTGTCAATAGTAATTCTGGAGAATCTAGAAATATAATTTGAAAGTGTTGAAATTTTGTTTACAGTGAACTTGAATGTTGTTTAGAAATAAATAAATAGATATTTAAAGTGGAATTTTTCTAAATCTAGCACTAAATTTTAAGGGTTATTTTAGTTTTTAAAAATGTTTGTAAAACACTGACATCAGGGATAATTTACTACTTTGTTAATTTAATTTAGTAATTATTCATTATTTGAAACTCCATAAAGTTTCATTTACAAATTCAGCAGTTTTAATAAGGAAATGTCCGCTAATATGAGGCCATACCTAGTTTTTAGGCTATATATTACAAACAAAGTAGAATATTCGAAATCCAACTACACCTCCAAAGGCTCACTTTAACGAACATGTTTGCTAAAAAATAACTTTCAACCCTGAAAAGTTTATTATACAATTTGTTTTGTATTTTCATTTTTATGTTTCAAACATTTCAAAAAAATTCAAATAAATATTTATTTTGATTGTTTATCATAAAATAGTATATTTTCTATATGAATGAATAATTTTCTAAAAAAGTAATGGTCCTATTAAAGTAGACAAGAGCGATTTATATTCAACAATTGTTAAGGTACGTACTTTTGGACCATATACACACCGTAACATGAATCCCATCATTGTACTCAAATTAAAATTTGACAGTTTTGCCATTTTTATACAACTGCTTGGAAAAAATTAATAGCTCACTTAAGCCAACAGCCCACATTGGCACACTCCGCCTTATTAAAATAATCTTTATTGGGAAACTCATGGATTTTTATTCACAATTTTAGAAGTTCTCTCTTTGTTTTCGAGATATGGGCCATTTCTAAAAATTTAGAGAGGGCGAAATAATACGAGTACCTTATTATTGATTTCGGATACTCTGGTTCCGCCATCTACACGCATAGAAAAAACTTGTAAAAAGCGAAACTACTAAAAACAAGTTAAAAATTACGTTGCAGAAAAACTGCAGATTAGCAGATTTTTTTTTTTTTTTAAATATTAATAACAAAGGATCAACAAAAATAAAACTGGTTAATTTATAAAATTTTAATTGTAGTCAAGTTGAATTTTAGTTAATTAAAAATAACAATTTATTAGTCATTGTAGACTGCTGATTTCAGAAGGGCAGATTTTTATTCGCATAAAAAAATTAAAAAGAATAATTTGCGACCCTCAAAACATTTCGATTCATAATTTACACAAAACCGATAATTTTACAAATGAAGTGCATTATCCGACACATTGGATCGGACATATTGGGTACGAGATTTTGATAAAATATTTTGAATATTCAGCTACCCCCAAAACTTAACGAGAAAATATTTAATACGAAACCGATTACTTTTCAAAAAAATTATGTGGCAAAAATTTTTAAAATCTGATTTCAGATTTTTATTTAGTGGCCCCTAAAACTTTCCGAAATAATATTTTAAACGAATGCTATGACTTACAAATCATCAGCAATATTGGATCCGCAATTTTAAAAATTGAATCTTTGATTCATATCCCGCCGATCACTTTTTAAAAAAATTTTCCGCAATGAGTTTTAAAAATATAATGTCAGATTCATAGTCAGCGATACCAAAAAAAAAATTCCGAAAGTTTTTGAAATCATCAAGTAATTTTCTAGCTAATTCCGTAACTCCTTAATATGTTTAAAAGCGTCTTTAAAAGTAGTAACTCAACTCGCGTCTCCATATATTAGTCGCCGCTCTTATTATTATTTTTTTTTGATATATATTTTTTTATGAAAGATATTCACTTAAATTTTTAGCTATAATGCAACTCTGTATGTCCAGCTCAATTATGGATAGCAGGGGGTTTACCGTTTACAAAGAGTGCCCCATAGGCAATATGCATCACGGATGGTCTAGAATTAGATAAAATATACTCCATAAAGATATATTATGTAAGTATAGCGTTTGAAAGCACTATATTTTCGATTTCAGAAAAACCTATTTTATCTGTATACAAATTTAAAAGTTATGCAACACTTGCCTATACCATTTTAGAGAGGTCAAGACCCTAGGACTAAAATATATATTTCTAAATGCTTGCTGTCCACAGAATACGAATCTGACCTCAAAATTCGGTTTCATCACATCAGGTTTTATATATATCTTAACATAAAGTTTAAAAAACCCGATTTTTTGCTATTTTTCAAAAAAAAAATGTATGTCATCTAAAAATCCACCATATTGTTTTCATAACTCAGGTTTAAGCTTTCCAAAATCTTATCCGGTTTTTGAGATATCTTAATATAAAATTGTGAAAACTCCTGGTTTTGCTATATTGGGACGTTATAAAATAGCGTATTTTAAATTTTCCACAAAATTTGTTACAACATCTAATATTCCTCCCTATTGTTTTCAAAACTCACTTTTAACCTTTCTATATCATACTACGCGATGTTATAACGTTCCGAATATAGTAAAGTTTTTCCAAATTTTCTGTTAAGATATCTCAAAAAACCTGACAAGATATTTTAAAGGTCCCGAATATAGCAAAAAAACCGGATTTTCTGAACTTTATGTTATGATATCCATAAAATCTGATGTGATGGAGAGTTCAGATTCGGATTCAGCGGACCTCAAGCCTTCAGAAAAGTATCCTATTTCTATGTTTAAAATAAATTATAAGAAGAGACAATAAATTGGCAAACAGTGGCTTTTTCAGTTGGAGTCTAATGAAGAATATATTATAAATAGTTAAAAATAAAAAAGTTTGATGTTTTTCTAATGGCGCCCAACGTAGGACCAATAAAAATATATAAAAAAATGAATTAAATATAAAATGTTTTAAAATATATAGTGGCGCCACAAACGGAGCCATTAAAATAATTTGGAAAAAATTATTTAAATCGTTCCATAAAATACGCAACAAATACCATATAAAGCAAGCAAAAATTTTCAAATTTCTCAACTTAAGATTATGAAGAATTTAGGTTAATTGTTTTTAATTGAGTTAATTGTTTTTTTCGGTTATTTTATTTTAAATTTATCTATTAATTTTGTACAATATCCTTTGTACTCTATTAATTAAATTTAGCTTAATAAAATCCATAATAAAATTTTGCCATTCACTGACACAGGTTCGTTTGATTTTGCCACTACTTTTGGTTAAAACAAGTGTGATGATGATAATAATTGTTGAATCAATAAAACCGTACATATATAAACCACCAACAAATATATGTACATATATTCATATATAAAAAAGAAATATACAATATATTCTCCTACACATTTGTATCTATAACAAAATTTTAATCCGCACAGTGGTTAGAGCGTGTTAAAATATTTTGTAAAAAAATACTAATAAATCATTTTTTTTAGAAAAAACATGGAAATTTATATAAATGTTTATGTTGTGAATAAACACGTGAAATGAAATAATTTATAAGATTTATTTGGTTTATTTTTTATTTTTTGCCAAAAGTTGCTTTCAACTCATAATTTGTTATATTATTTTTGCGAAATTTTTCATAATTTTACGTAGTTGTTTAAAAAATGTTGTGACTCATATACGATTTTTTTTTTTTAATAAAAAGAAAAGTCATAAGAAAATTAGTTAGAAAAATCATAAAGAACTCATAAATTTGTCATGCAAATTTAAAGAATCATAAAATGTTTCTTTTAAAAATAAAATTTATGAATCTTAAGTTTTCTTTTGGTTTTTTAGATACACTCAAAAAAAAAAAGTACGTAAAGTTAGCAAAAAAGTTAGTTGTGTCAGCAAAATTTATGCTGGGATGATCCTTGCAGAAAAATTGCTATACTAAGTGTTTTGCTTAAAATCAGGGAGCTTTAGTAAATGCAAAAAATTAGTAAATGCAGCAAAATGTTTTGCTGACACTTATTTCAAAGCAAATTAAAATCGACTTGTTGAAATCAAGAACATTTTTTTTCTGGATCTTAGTAGATGTTTTTATGTGCACATGCGTGCCTTTGTTTGATGTGTAGTATACAAAAGAAAAAAATTAAATGAAACGCATTTGCATTTTGTGTAGGTCTCATAATGGTTGTGTTTGTTTGTTTGTATCTTATCTTTTTTCTCCACTTATTCCATACAAGCTCCGACATTTACATCTAATCTTTATACTTGGTCTCCATGTTATGAATGTGTTTATCAGAACAATTTTGGTTTAACTGAAATTTTAGCTGAAAAAGCAATGTCCTGAAAAATTGCTGAAAATTAGTTAAATATTTTAAATAGTTGAATTTTCAACAAACTTTTGTTTTTGAGTGTATGTACATATATAAAAACTATTTTCACAAATTTCTTGATTTGGGTCATTACTTAGTGTATGACAACAATGGTATGTATTTAGACTCACAGTAATGGGCAAAATTGATAAAATTTTGCATCACATTAAATGCGAATACATATTACTTTGCAAAATTTACGCAACAAAATGTGTAAAAATATGTATTAAAATGAAAATGAAATCAAGAACATTTTTTTTCTGGATCTTAGTAGATGTTTTTATGTGCACATGCGTGCCTTTGTTTGATGTGTAATATACAAAAGAAAAAAATTAAATGAAACGCATTTGCATTTTGTGTAGGTCTTATAATGGTTGTGTTTGTTTGTTTGTATCTTATCTTTTTTCTCCACTTATTCCATACAAGCTCCGACATTTGCATCTAATCTTTATACTTGGTCTCCATGTTATGAATGTGTTTATCAGAACAATTTTGGTTTAACTGAAATTTTAGCTGAAAACGCAATGTCCTGAAAAATTGCTGAAAATTAGTTAAATATTTTAAATAGTTGAATTTTCAACAAACTTTTGTTTTTGAGTGTATGTACATATATAAAAACTATTTTCACAAATTTCTTGATTTGGGTCATTACTTAGTGTATGACAACAATGGTATGTATTTAGACTCACAGTAATGGGCAAAATTGATAAAATTTTGCATCACATTAAATGCGAATACATATTACTTTGCAAAATTTACGCAACAAAATGTGTAAAAATATGTATTAAAATGAAAACTTTGGAAAATTTGAGTTTTATTAAAAATTAGTACACGCACTCATAATAATCCATGCATAAAAATACGAAATTATTGTCAAAACTACAAAAACTTTCGTAAAATGTAAAATTTTGTGTCAGATCTAAAGATATATGTAACTTATGATACAATTTAAGACCAGATATGATCAGATCTAGTAACAGATCTTTTATGTCATGTCCAGAAATGAGCAGATCTGGTCATATTGGATCATATCTGGTGCCAGATCTGTTCATATCTCAAAAGATTTTATGATCTCTTTCTCCACATCTGGTAACAGATCTAAGCCCTTTGAGACGTTTTCAAAACCAAAATAAAATGCTAATTTTGTTTTATTGATCTTATAACGAACATAATAATACGGTTAAAAAAATAACTAACATTTTTTTTTTTTGATTTCTTTTTTTGTTGCTTTTATTTAATTTTTTATTTTTATTTTTATTGATTTTGTTATTTTTAAAATTTTGAAAACTTCATAAAAACTTCAAAAGTATTCATAAATTTTTTTATGTACTACATAAAAATTGCTCTTGGATTGTAGCAATATACCGTTTTTTGCAAAATAGAAGGAAGGTAAACTAGTAATATATATTTTTAAGATAGTTTAACAATGATAGTATTTTTTTTGCAGATCCATCAACTAAAATTTTATACATATGAATGCATAATGGAAAAACTGCTATTTCTCTATATCCGCATCAAAAAATATAGAAATTCACTCAACAAATATACACACAGAGAAAAATTTAGCTATTTGCCAACTGAAATTCAGTTACTACGTCTCAAATTCGGTTATTACGAATTTCAGTCGGTTGGTACAAATGCACATTAGTTTTCACAACAAAGTTCGTTTAATTCAACTGAATTTTAGTTGGAACAGCTAAAATATTCGGAAATCTAATGTAAATATCGTTGTACTAACTGAATTTATAAGTTGTTACCATTAAAATACACTTTTCAGTTCGGTTGGCACTTTATTTCTCTGTGTGTAGAAATAGACTTAAATGTTAAGAAATAAGAGGCATCTAAAGTCCTTTTCAACAGGTGTCGAAAATTTTTAAAGTAGGTCGTATATTTTTTTAAAAAAGTTAAAAAGAACTGTTTTTTGAAACGCGATTTTTGAAATAAATGCATCTTCCGCCAACTTTTATTTCATATTTGAGATGAGGTATCAATGAATCTCGTAAAAAGATATGGACTATTATGTACGACTACTTTTGTAAAATTTTCGAATATCTTTCATATTTTTTTCATTATACAGTGCGTTGCATAACTATAATTACAAATGATTTTTACTATTTTTTCTAATATTACATACATTTTTTTAAACTTATAACTGTTTCGAAGAGTGTGATCTCTTATTGTGGAAAATTTAAGAGAAAATGTAATTGATTTAAGAGAAAAATTGTGTAATTATATTTTGTTTGTGTTTCATAACTAAAATTATTGCTGCTTTAAAATATTTTGTATAAAATTTCTGTAAATTTTGATATATTAAGTTAAGTGTTTTTGTAGTTATGAAACACTAATTGATGTTATTCCTTTGTTCCTTTGTTTGTTGATGTTATTCTGTTATTCCTTTTTAAATGGTAAAATAAAAAATAAATTAATTGTTTTTTTGGTAAATATTATTATTTTTCCATTGGTTTTACATTTATGCCGATTAAACTCTTCTACTTTTTTTACCTTACAAAATTTAGTGAAATTAATGTGTAATTATAGTTTTGCAACGCAGTGTATGATATGTAACTGCTATACCAAGTTTGATTGAATTCGAAAAGGGTGGAGGATATAGAGTGGTTGGTTTTATATGTATTCAGGATTAAACTACTTACAAAATTATTCAAAATGTTCACAATTATACACATTTTAAAAACTTAGTAAAAAGTTTTTGTTTATTTTTTATTCTACTCCCGAATTAGTAGGCATTTTTTTAACAGAAAACAACACCAATACGGAAGATATTTCGTTCAAAAAATATCTTTTTTTGAAGAAAAAAAAGTTAAAATGTTTAATTAAAAAAATAAAAAATATCTTCACTATTGCCCTGCACTGTTGTATCTTAAAAATGTGGCAAGTCTTTTTATATATATTATTTTTTTTAGAAACATATAATAAGTATACAATAATACAATAATACAATAAGATTTTGCTTCAATTTAATTCTAACATTTGATCAAACATTTTAAAAAAAAAAATATTTAAAAAATTACTACACTCATTTTGTTTATCGAATTTTTGTTTATTTTATCAAAAATCAGAAAACGGAAAAATACATTCTTTGTGTATTAACACCCTATAAAATTTAAAATTTATACATTTTACTTAACATTTCGAAAATATAATTTGTTTATTTTAGTAAAATTAACTTCCCCTTCAAGTATAGTTTTATGACTTTTTTATTTTTGGGGGAGCCAAAACGATTTTTAAACATGTAAAAATTTGGTTTCTTTTTAAAAATATTTTAAAATTTTTATTGTTTTTTCTTTATGCTTTTGATAATTAACTTTGTACTCTTGTTGGGTGTTGTCTATAAATTCTTGATTTATTGTCAATTAGAATTTGTTCATTATGAAGTAACCTTGAAAGAATTGAATATTTTTTAACCCTCTAACCGGCAAGCTCGTCACCAGGCGGGGTATTTTAAATTGGCCATAAGTGCGCCAAATAAGGTTGTACTAATAAGAATTTAAAAAATTCCGATAAAAAACTAAATTTACAAAATATTTTTTGAAAATTATTTTTGTGTACATGGCACGGTTTGAAAGCTAGAAAACGTTAAAGATAAAGTTTTGTAAAATTTCTAAAAATAAATATTTTGAAATGAACACAATTTTTAAAAATTTTGAGAACATATTTATGTTGTCTAAAAACCGTTGTTAATAAACAGAAATCAATATTGAAACTTTAACTTTTAAAAAAAGCTCTAACTTTAGTCCAAGGACATACAGTATTAAAAAAGGGTACCTGTAAAGGACATCGCCATTAACTTGAAAACATATTGACGGATTTTTATGAAATTTGACAAAAAGATTATATTAAGTAGTATTATCAAAACCTTTAAGTTTAAGCAATATATGTTGAAGTTTAGGTATGCTTTCGCTGAATTTCGCGTTTTTCGAATAACGAAAATCGCCGTATCTTCTTAAGTAAAAGCACAAATTGTGTAATTATATCTTAGTAAGAGGAATAGAATAATTTATGAATAAAGTTATTAATTTTTATGGATTAGTTTTTGAGATTCGCTCTAAACCTATTTTGGCACATATCGCCTAAAATAGGCCACGAAAATAATTTTGGTAAAAGAAGAAGATGTGATATAAATTTCATTGCAAAAACGCTTTGGCCGGTTTGAGGGTTAAGCATTTATTTTATAAATTAAAAACAAAATAAATATAGGGAGTGGTAGTTTAATATGATTATGACAATCAAAATAATATTTTAAAACACTTCTGTTTCCAAAAGCTTGTTGAAATCCCTATGAATATAATTTAAATTAATATTCTGTTATAATTGTCTATAAATAAATTTAAAAACATAACTCCGAAACTGTATTAATTTTGTTTATTATTTCAACATTTTTTATTATATCCTATATTTCGATTCGCTTTATGAATCATCCTCAGGGTAGAAACTTTTTTTTTAAGGAAATATACACCCAGAAAACAGACTCGGTAGTAGCTACCGTATTTGTTGCCAATCGAATGCTTTGGATGTTGCCACTTAATTTGTCGATTATAATAACAGTCATTATATTAAAACAACTGAAGTTCTGTCACGACTATAACTTTTTCGATTGGAGCAACAGAAATTTAGTGATAACTACCGAAAAATTCGATAGCAACAACCGAACCATTCGATCGGGTACACATTCAGTTGCTACTGCCGAGTTTGTCTTCTGGGCGGATAATTATTAACTGAGCGATCAGCATTTTCGAATCATCAAAGAAAGAATTCATTGTGTACCAAAGTAACTTTTAATATTACATTTCAGTAAATGATTCATTAATATAACTAATACGTACGACAAGTAGTAGATAACAATTGATTAATATTATCAAAATTATTAATATTATTCTCCTATCAAATTATTGTTAAATGTTTATAAAATTAGAACTGAATACTTTTATATAGAAGTAGTTTTCTTTATTCACAATTTAGTCGCAATTCGATTCAATTTCGTCTGTACATCTGATATTTATGCATGTACTGCATCATCGAGGTCATAAATGGGGCTATTAAGTGCAAATTCTGTATTAAATATAATTTAAATCAACAGATAATATGTGGTTAGCGATAAGCAGCGTCATTTGTATAATAAGTATGCTTTACTATGTTTATACGTAGGTTGATTGATAATTAACTGTAAAAAGAAATTTATGGCTTTGCAATAATCATATTCATGAGACTTCAAATAGGATTTGACCACGGCGCTTCAAATGAAATTAACTATTTTATGGGGCCTATAACATGTCTCTATTTTTAGTATTGAATTAAAAAAAAAAAAACGATTTTTTAAATTATTAATTTAAAAAAATTCAAAAATTCAAAAATCACAAATGTAAATAAATTAATTTTTAAATTTTGTTCGTTGCTTACTTTAGAGCTGAAATAGATTTAGAGTGAATCTTAAAAACTAATCTATAAAAATCGTGAATGGTAACCGATTCGATGCTGTTATCGATTTTCGTAAAGCTATTTTCATTTATTTAGGGGTAACGATATTTCATATATTTTGGTTGCGGGGTTTTAGCGTTAACGTTATATTACTTATTTCGGTATCGGCATTTTAGCAGTAACGGTATTTTAATTATTTCTGTAACGTTGTTTTAAGGATAACTGTTTTACAGTTATTTCGGTAACGTTATTTTAAGGATAACTTAAATTTGTTAAGTCAGTTAATGTTAATGCACATTGAAAATTTTAGTCTCATTGTGCCTGAATTCTAATGACTGATCAAGCTTTGGGAAAATATATAACTATTTACAGCGATTATTTTTTATGATTTTGTCAGTTTATTTCGGTAACTGTATTTTAAGGATACACTGTTTCAATTATTTCGGTAATGGCGTTTTATATTAGTTATTAGTGTCCGACCGAGCAGTTCGGCAAATTTGGCGGATGGAAAAATGTTTATTGAACTGATTAGATGCTATTTTGAGTGTCAAATTTGAAGAAAAGTCTGTAGTTAAGCAATGAATTCACTGTTCGGCCTCAGAAAGTTCGGCCAAATCGAAAATAGTTCGCCGGCCGAACTTTTAACTTTATAGCTAAACTTCGACTTTTCTCTTAAATTTTATACACAAAATCGAATTAAATCGGCTCAACAAACATGTTTCCAATACCAAAATTTGTCATCATTGCCTCTAGATATCAAAAAACCGACAAAATATAGTTTTTTGGCCGAACTGTTCGGTAGGACACTATTAGTTATATCGGTAACGGTATTTTACGGATAACGGTATTTTAATTAATTCGGTAACGTTATTTTAGGGATAACGATGCTCAGTTGAAAGGGTTTTGAATCGGTAACGGTATTGTAGCGATATTGCCTGCCATCACTGATACAAATGAATAGGTTAGGTCGAAAAGAGGATTCGGATAAGGGATATGCTTCCCTAATCCGACTCAAGTCCCTGCGGAATTACACCTAAGCCAGAGAGTTGGCTAGTTGTGCTCTCTAAAAATCGGACCCATGTCATATTCCTAACACAGGAACTCCGTCGCACTGACGAAATTCCACCTCTTCCATCCTATGCCCCTAAAATCCCCCAATGTGGATATTGGGTCACTGGATACAAATGAATAAGTATAGGTATAAGTTATTCCTTTTACCAATATATAACTACAGTTCAAATATTACACTATTAGTGGTTTTATTTAAGATATGGCGATTTTCGTTTTCCAAAACCCGATTTTGAGAATTTGTGGTTCAAACTTACACGCTTTGCTAATACTACTAAACATATTATTTCTGTCAAATTATTTAATAATATATCCATACGTTTTCAACTTAAGATGATGTCTTTAATAGATATCCTATTCAAATCCTGTATGTCCTTGGACCAAAATTAGATCTGTTTTTAGAAATCTTAGCTTCAATCTTATACTACCTACATATATACTACATTTATACTAAAACCAAAAACTAGTAGTTTATAAAAACTTTTAGTCTTTAATTTCAGATTTGTATGGAATTTGACAAGTAATTTTTTTTTTTTTTTAGTTCTAGCATAAATGCAGTATTACACAGACAAAATTATTGCCAATAAAATTTTAATTAAAATTTTGTTTGATTTTAAACTCACTTTCAATTAAAAGTTTAATAATATCTGTTAAATAATTGATTCAATATTTATTTGGTGCACACAAAATTTACAGTTTTTAAAACTGATAATTAAAAAATTGTAAAATTTAAAAAAATGTCGTCAAAATTTAAAAAAATTTCAAATTAAAAAATCACAAAACAAATATCGCATACATTTTAAAATTATGCGAAAAGAAATCGAAAAAATTGGACAAAAATCTTCAAAATTAAAAAAAGAAAAAATCTCAAAAATGTTTTAAGTTTTGAGGTGATTTTTAGCTATTAAATTTTGGTGATTTTTTTATTTATAGTAATTTTTCAATACTGACGGTTTTTGTAATTATGCTGATTTTTTTAAATTTTGGAAATATTGTAAATTTTGCCGATTTGTGCAATTTTAATGATTTTTTCACGTTTTAGCGATTTTTTAAATTTGTTTTTAATTTTTTTCGTTTTTTTTTACAATTTTGGAAGTTTTTTTGTTTGTTTCAATTTTGACGATTTTAGAATTTTTTTTAAAGGGAATATTACCTATTGTGACCTATTGTGACATAACATTTCAAAACTGTAACCTGTCATCGAATTTAATTTCCGCTATCTCTATTTCAAAAAAAGTTTCGACTTGAATGCACACGTTATTCTTGGTTTTATTGTGTCATTTCAAAAAACGCAATATAAAGTATAATTTTTGGTAAACATACGAAGTGCAAACAAACCAGTTTTAAAGAATTTCGGATTTTTGTAAACGGTAAGAATTTTGTTTACAACTTAAATGAAACTAATTGATTCCATAAACAAATATAATAAATAAAAAAAAAATGTGAAAAATTAAATTTTCATAATGTTATCTACACTCAAAAAAATTCAGCAACGTTTTGCTGGGAGAAAACCTTCCTTGTTAGTTCTTTTTATATAGTCCAAATACCGGGAATACCAAATACATTGGGAAATATTCCCTTATAGAAATAATAAAATGAATGACCAAAAGGAAGAATAGAAAATTTAGTTACTTTTCAATTATGTCTCTTAAAAAGCTTTTATAAAGTTCATCTCAAATGCAACGTAAATAAGATGATGATTATAATTCAATTTAAAAAAAAAACGAAACAACCCACAAAAGGAACCACTCAATTTGGAATTGATAACACTAAAAAGAGCATAAACATCATGTATTGGATGAACATCCAGTGGCGAATAAATTAGGAAACAGATAAATTAAAATTAATTAATCTTTGACAATAAACAAAATGTATATAAGCAGCAAATAGATAGACAGATAGATACTGACTGTATCATATTGTATTAAAAATAGGGCAACCAAAAATAAGCTACAGCCTGTTTTTGATCTTGAAAATACATTTTAAAGCTATACTTGTTAAAGGGGGTTTTTTGTAACGTATGTCTGCTACAAAACGAAGATTTCTTTGCATTTGACCACGATTTTCTCGCCTACTATTTGTTGAAATATATGAAAAAATATATTTTTCGACATTGAGTATAATAGAACAATAAGAACACACAATTACATTCCAACAAATATAATATTATTTTATTATTATGGTCAAAAATATCTACAACTTCGAACTAACTTTGCAAAGCCCTCTACTTTCATTTCTATTGGAACCATTGAGGCAGATATTTCTTGTTGTATAATTTTTTTTGAAAAAAAAAAATACGAAATTTACCGGGTTATTTTTTAAATTTAAGGGCCTATTTTTAAATTTTAAAGGGGTATTTCATCCTTTTTCATTCTTAAGTTAAAATTTTAAAACATTGCTTTTGAATATTTTTTGTTTTGGTTGCCCTAATTTTAAATTATATTTGCCATATGTAGACGATTGTAGTAATTATGTAACAAAGTATGATGTGGTTTTGTAAATAAAATAAATATAAACGATGACACCAGACCAAACAACACAATGTGGGTTAAAAAACAAAACACACCTTTTTCTAGTTAAATTAAACACATTCCTTTTTGGTTTAATATATCATCTACAATTATTTTTCCGGTGTATCTTTAAGCACGCAAATTACAAACAAAAAAAAAAAATCTTTAAAAGGATACCGTAAATATATCAAACTGAGATCATCATCAAAGTCAAAACATTTTTGCTTAACCCATTTTAGACTATAGTTGCTTTAAAGCAACGCCTACTTTTTAAGGTCCATAAAAAGCATAAAACAATTTGAGGTCTTTATTAATTATAAAAATAATTTAAAAAAAAAAATATATAAAAAATCGTTTTAAAAAATACAAATTTTTTACATTATTTTATAGGATTTTTTTTTTGAAAAATTGTTAATATATAGAAAGAGGAACGGTGCTATAAAAATTATATGTTGATTTGTTTAAGGAAGTATGGGAAAGTTTTTTGAGAGATACATTTGTTGTGCAGTATGTAATTTTTATGTAAAATAAAAAGATCAGATCAAGAAATCTCCGATCTTGTAAAAATTATAATGTTCAGAAAATTGCTTCATTTTCTTTTTTAATGCAAAAAATTATCTATTTTCTTACAACAAACAAACTAATTTTAAAAATTTAACATATTACAATTTTGAAAAATTGTACAAAAACAACAATACTTTTAAAAAATCTCAAAAATTGTGACAATCGGATAGATCAAATTGTATATTACTATTTGGTAGATATTTGCTTTAACAACAAATAAAAATTGTAATTTAAAAGAAATATTAATCCGTTCAGTACATACAAAGCAATAAAATTTAAATTAAACTTGCGCATACCACCACTAGAGGGCGAAATAAATGTACAAGAATTTCAGAAAAAGCTTATTGGATCAATGAGTGGCATAAAATGGGTTAAAAAAGGGTGTTTCTTCGTTTTAGAAACAATTTTTTAATTAGACTAAAAGCTTAAATGCAATTAATTTAATTAAGAGTGTTTACAAAGAATTCAATTACAAATGAAATTATTTAAAAAGTTGAGTACTTTTATAAATGTTGTTATTACAGTGGATTCATTTTATTAAGGAGTTGTTATTAAACTTAATTAACTTATGGAAAGTGTAAATTTTATAAATTTCATCAAAAATTTAATTAAATTTAAATAGAATAAAAATGTTATTTAACACTTAATGTGCCAAAGTAAGTAAAATTACTTATTTAAGTTTTAAACATTGTTTTAAGCACCGTTCAAATAAGCCCTTAAAATTTAAAAATAAGCCGTTGAATTTAAAAAATAATCCGTTAAATTTGAAAACTTTTTAATTAAATCGATACTACAAATATAATTTGTATATAATTTGTTTCTAGGTACATCGTCAATCAAATAAAGTTGCAATAGAAAAATTGTTTTTTTTAAGCTTCAAGCAAAGCTTTGATTCAATTTGGGAATTAATTTCTTAAAATTGAATTTAACTTTTTAATTCAAGGAATGAATTCTTTAACAAGATAAAATTAAGAATGAATTCATGTGAATGAAATTTTGATAATGAAATGCATGACTAAAACTTTAAACATTAATACTACACAGAAAAAATTAAAATCGAGATTCATTAAAATATTTGTTGATTCCATTAAAAGTTTACTTGAATTCGGTCCTATTAAAGAAATTGTAGTATCAATTAAAATAGTTTGTAACTATTTAATTGATTTTATTTTCAATTAAAGTTTTAATCATATCTATTAAAAATTTAATTGAATATTGTTTTTAATTTTTTAATGAATTCCTAAGGAATTCATTCCCATTCATTGAATTCACAAGATTTGAATAAATTCCCTACTGAATGAATCACATAATTTTCGTGAAGGGATATAAAAAATTGTAAGGAACTCCTTTCAGAGAAGTCGAATGAAAAAAAATGGAATTCATTCAATTTCTTAGAGTTGGTCAATGAATTCAGTCCTTTTAAATTTATTTCAGGAAATGGGAATAAGGTAATTAATTCTTCAAAGCTCTGGCTTCAAGTTCAAATTGGTTTATGAAAAAACTTTTTTAATTAATAAATAAACATTGCACGGTTTTTGTTTAACAAAAAACCTATGATCTTGAACTTGAATAATCTTGCTCACATCATAAATTATGATAAAAGATCGAAAAATAAACTTTTAGTTTTAATTTTTTAAAATTTAAAACTAAAACATTAGAAGATTTTATTAAAAATAACTAATTTTTAAAATTTGTATTTAATATTTTCGATATGCCCTCCTTTAGCCTTTATTATCCGGTTAATAAAGAGCAAAGAAATGTATGCACATGTAAAAATCTGATCAGATGAGAAAAATTATCCGTCCAATAATTTGGAATAAATATTGGCTACTACAACCCAAGCACCAACTCACGTTATGGTTTGGGACAGCAGTAACTGTCGATTGGCGCTTACCACTCATGTTCGTGGCGTTAAAGTGAGTACAACAGTGTATCGTGAGTCGGTCTTAGAAGGAGTATTTGAGCATTGAGCAATTTTGGCAAAACTGACTTATGGTCCTAATACTATAGTCAGAAAGTGTTGTTGTTTATTTAATAAACAATAACAACACAGTGTATTATGACTAGAGATTCTATCCTATACACGAACAATGTTTATTAGTTAAAAATGTTTTATTTTTGATTTGAATTAGTTCAATTCTTCCATTTTTTTTTACTTCTTATCGGGTAAATAAAACAATACGGGTAAAGCGTTGATCTTTTTACTTCAAAAATTATAATTTGGGTAAATCATGTACCCCTTCTACATTGGTTCTCTGAAGATTTTCGGTGACGCGAAATGAGACATGTAAGGACCTGTCAGTAGATAAATTCTGCTTTAAATTAGAGGATAGAATCAAATGATCTTGAACTTGAATAATATTGCTCACATCATAATCTTACACTATTTTTAAATTTTATATCCATTTACATTAGTAACACTTCAATTGCAGCACCCTGTATATAGCACATATAACAAAAAGACTGTATGCCTATTATTTCATTACAAAATGAAGTTCGTACATTTGTTTTCAAGTTTAGACGATGCCCTAAAAAATATCGTAATAGGACAATGCAGGTCCTTGAATCAATGAATGGCTAATAGTTTTGGCAATAGACCTTAATCATAAGCTAAAACCTTAGACTTAATATTTTTGATATTTTTTAAAAATGGTTTTATATCAAAATAATATTTTTTTTTAATTTTACGAAATTTTGATTTTGACTCATTATTGCTTGCATGATTGTGGGTGTAAAGTAGGGTTCTATAAATCGACTTTCGACTTTTTTTTGACTTTTTGGAAGCCGACTTTCTTATAATGAAAAAGTCGAAAATCGACTTTCTTCTAATTTCTTCTAAGTCGACTTTTGCTTTCGACTTTTTCATTCGTCATATATTTATGGCTTAGAAGTAAATTAAGTTTAAGTCGATCACAATATACAAATATTCGTTAAATGTGGCATAAAACCAAAAGTGAGCTAATAAAGCGCAAAGTAAGGTCAAATCAAACAAAAAGGTCCTATTTGGATATAACGTGCCCAATTGTAAAGGAGGAGTATGGCTTTTTAAAAACAAATTGTGTAGTCACCTATTTCATTACACGGTGAACATCAGTGAAGTATTCTACTTTAGTGTACTGATGCTCACAGTGCAATGAATTCGGTAAAAATTCATTCGTACCTTTAAATTTCTTTTAATATGTGCAGATTAAAGTGATTTTAGACTTTTGGTAATCTGCTTATTCTTATAGTCCAAACATTATTTGCTCGCTGACATTAAATTTTTAATTTTTGGGAATGGGTTTTTTGGTTTTTAGAAAAAACGGCAATTTTTTAATAGTGAAATGTGAAAAAATGCCAAAACGAATTTTTTTTTGTCTTAAAACTTGGGAAAGTTTTAGAAATTTTTTTAAGATTATTTTAACGTTAATAAAATTCGGGATCGTTATAATTACCAATAAAGTATAAATTCTATGTTAAGATGCCAATTAATTGAAAACAAAACAATATAAAAATAAAATTATAAATTTTTATACAAAAAGTCAATTAATTGAAAATTCAAAAAGTCGAAAAGTCCACTTTTGAAAAAAAACGACAAAGTCTAATAGTCGAAAAGTCGACTTATAAAGTTTTTACAAAAGTCGAAAAGTCTAAAAGTCGACTTTTTGTTGCATCTTTATAACCCTAGTGTAAACACACTATACATTTTTGTATTTAATTGATTTTGACTATTGAATCTATTTCGAGGTCAAGAGCTTTTCAATAAATTTGGAAAAAATTGTGAAGAAACAGAAACACACATTTATTGTCTAATAAACTAAAAATAATACATCTGTAATAATACACCCAAAAAATAGTCTCAGTTGGAGCCACCGAATTTGTCGCCAATCGAATTCTGGAGGAAACGACAACAATCTTACTATTATTTTATATTTTTATTTTGTAAATATTATTACGTTTCACAAAATTTTATTGAAATAAAAAACTTTTTTTTTATTTTTCAAGTATTGAACCGTGGTACTCAGATTAATAGTCCTCTGTCCTACTGATTGCGCCATAATCGCATTTAATTCGAATTGGCTTATTTGCTATTTAAACATTTTAGAATTTTATGTTTAATAAATAAAAAGACTTTTTGAGTTTGTCTTTTTCGGAATTTGAACTCGGAAACTCGGAGTAATTAGCTGCCGCTTTACCCATTACAACACAAACGCTTATAAATGTTCAATGCTAAATTTGAATTTAAATATTTTGTTAGGAAAACAAACATAGTCTAAAATTCGTTTACCAAATACCAATCATTAGTTGATTATAAAAACAATGCAATCCACAATTCAGTTGGTTCTCCTGAAACTCTAATTTAATGGCATATTTCATTGTGAAAACCGTATTTACAGTTACCACTTTTGATTACCGACAATTTTTTCATAACTTTGATAGATGGTACCAACTTTCTTGTATTGCTTCTGCACTAAACAATTAGTAACCCATTTTTATATGAAAAGTTGATTTAAAATCCCAACGATAGGATGGTTTTTTAGTTCCTTTTTCGTCTTCTTAATTACCAGTACAGTATTTGTGCCGTATTAATCGATTATTGGTAGTTCCAAACAAAATAACGTTATATTAAATAAATTTTAATGGTTTTGACCGAATTCCAACCTATCTTTTTTCTGGGTCTACAGAAGTTTTGTAGTAAATCTACCAAAGTTAAATAGAGTTTTACAAAATGTTTTTCGATTTGTAAAATTTTACTGATTTGTTTTTAAGCCAAATATTGAAACAAAAATAATTTTTATGTTAGCAAGTGTTTTGCAACCGTCAGATAATGACAATCGTAATTAATTTTTTATATTAATTACTGTAGAATATTTCTTTAGTTAGTCTCTTTACAGGAAGAAGAAGAAGAAAACATTTTTATTGAAAAATTTTACGGACACAAGGGATACACCAGACTGCCGTAGTTTCGTCCCCCTCCTGGGACTCGTCAGTGGTTAATTTATGTGGCAATTGAACAAAGTATTTTATATTGTTAATTTTGCTCTATATGAAAAACTTTTTATTTTTTGGTGTCGTACTGTGATTTGAACTCACAGTCTTAGCATCAAAGCTATGCATCGTAATCTCACCTCTTAACCAGTTGAGCCACGGTCGACACAGCGTTGACTGCGACTAAATTGGAGTTTGGTCACACTACGTACACACAAGTATTGTTTTGATCAGAAGAGACAGAATTAGCTAATACCAATGCACAATTCATTTCTCAACTAGAATGCTTTTTCTTCTTAATCCTATCTCTTTTTCACAAGTAATTATCACGTTTTATGATGCGCTTTATTCACATACAATAGTTGGATACCAAGTGTAGGTTAGAGATTGAGTCGCCGTTAAGCAAGTTTATTCAAATTTTATGTTAGCAAGTGTTTTGCAACCGTCAGATAATGACAATCGTAATTAATTTTTTATATTAATTACTGTAGAATATTTCTTTAGTTAGTCTCTTTACAGGAAGAAGAAGAAGAAAACATTTTTATTGAAAAATTTTACGGACACAAGGGATACACCAGACTGCCGCAGTTTCGTCCCCCTCCTGGGACTCGTCAGTGGTTAATTTATGTGGCAATTGAACAAAGTATTTTATATTGTTAATTTTGCTCTATATGAAAAACTTTTTATTTTTTGGTGTCGTACTGTGATTTGAACTCACAGTCTTAGCATCAAAGCTATGCATCGTAATCTCACCTCTTAACCAGTTGAGCCACGGTCGACACAGCGTTGACTGCGACTAAATTGGAGTTTGGTCACACTACGTACACACAAGTATTGTTTTGATCAGAAGAGACAGAATTAGCTAATACCAATGCACAATTCATTACGTCCGTAATTAAACAAATAATTTTTGTTTAATTACGGACGTATTATTTTGAGTGTACACAATATTGGCCAAGATTTTGTGAATAATTAAATAAAAATTGCTTTGTGTTCTTAAAATTCTCAAAAAAAAGGAGAAATGAAATCATTTTTTCTTGACCTTGATGTTCAATGATGATGAAGATTAAAAAGATTTCGCAAAAGTGTAATTGTTTATAGCACGAAAGGGGACGCAATTTTTGAATAACAAACAAATTTTCTTTAACGCTCTTAAATGGCCCCTTAATAACTCAATTAATTGATAAGCCTCTGGTATTTAAGATTTTAAAGATTTTTGTTTTCAGGGATGGCAGACAATGCCGCTAAAATACTGTCATCGATTCAAAACCGTTTAAACTGACTATCGTTATACCTAAAATACCGTTACCGATAGTCGAACTATCGTTATCCGTAAAATACCGTTACCGATATAACTAAAATACAGAAACCGTTACCGAAATAACTAAAATACCGTTATCGATAATTACCGCTAACAAAATAATTTAAATAGCGTTATCTTTAAAATACCGTTACCGAAATAATCTAACAAAATCAGAATAAAATCGCTGTAAATATTTTCCAAAAGGTTGATCATAAACAAGCAAGTGATTAGAATTCGAGCATAATGGGGCTGAAGTCTTCGATGTGCATTGACATTACCTGAATAACTAAAAGAACGTTATCCTTAAAATAACGTTATGGATATAATTTTTGAACATTTTTGTAAATTTTAAAGAAATTTTTCTGATTTTTTAAAGGGAACTCTAAGATGGATTTTTATCCGAAAAATAAGGATATGAAGTTCAGTAAAAGCATAAGTGTGAAATTCGAAATTTTTAATTTTAAGGTCATCAAAGTGACCGTTAAACAAAAAATTTTTATATCGAATTAAATCTGTAAAAACTTTGCAAAAACCTTTATACATATACTATAAAAAAAAAATGTAAATTTTTGTTAAGATATTCTGGCTTTAAAAAATACAGGGTGTCTGGTGGCAAATTTATATTTTTAAATACGATTATTTCAAAAAGTAATAAACGTTGCGGAGGGAGGGTGGCACCGTTGGAATTATCGATTGTGCGGATTTGTCAGTCACGATGTCGCAGTGGTCGAGTGAGCATCGCGTGTTGGCTGTGGAGACATTTTTTAAGAGTAATGATTCTTACGTAATTGCTCGTCGAAAATTTTGTTCAAAGTTCGGTATTCGGCGAATACGTGATGGACCGAGTGGATCCCATTTATTTTTTTTTATGGGGCTACCTGAAAGATAGGGGTTATAATGACAATCCCCAATCTCTTGTGGCTTTAAAGGAAAATATTCGCCGAGAAATCAGCTCAATTGAACCAAGTTTACTGCAGCGTGTGGCGTAGAACACAAGGATCAGTTTTGAACAGTGTGTTCAACTCGACGGAAGACATCTGGATTGCCATCCAGATGACTTCCGTCGTACTCCAATGTACTCTTTAAAAAATAAAATCCGCATTTCCATTCTATCGTTCAATGCTTTTAATAAAACTTTGTGTCAATTATTACGTTTTTTATTTAAGTTTGAAAATATAAATCTGCTACCAGACACCCTGTATTAACTTTGTTGTTTTTTAAATGTTTTTCCATTCTTTTACACTTTTAGTTTCCTCCTGCCTTTTTAATTAAAATTATATTTCAGAATTTAACATTATTTTTGTTAAATTTTCAGGCGTTTCTTGCTTTTTTCCACCGAAACACATGCACTTCTATAAATCTAAAATTCCTAGAAGTTTTTACGCATTTTTGCTCAACAAAATATACTCTGTTTCAGCGCAACCAGAAATATGTTGTTTCATGTTTTTTCCTGTGCGTCGTATTGAAAAATTAATGAGATATTTACGAGTATCTTTTTTAGAACAATTGACGAATTCTGGCATTGATTTGTTTTAGCATATTTTTTTCCTATTTTGCTCTTGTTTTTGCATATTTCGATAAAAAAATCTTATTTTCGATAAACTAAAAACCTTATTTTTGATAAAAAAAAAATGTGAGCATATTTTAGTACTTTTTAGAACAAAAATATATTTTTATAGCATAATTTAGCGAGTTTTTTTATTTAGCTTTTAGTTATCGAACAATTTTATATTTCAATAAAAAATATTTTATTTTGGGGTTTCAACACTGATTTCGAAAGTTTAAGCCATTTTTACAAATTTAAATTTCTTGTTTTAAGACTGTTCCGATTTATATCACCCTCACCTGAAATAATAATTAAAATACTGTTACCCTCCAAAATACCGATATCGAAATAATCAAAATACCATTAACGCTAAAAAAACACTACCGAAATAACTGAATTATCGGTACCCCTAAAATACCGTTACCGAAATAAACGAATACAGCGTTACCTTTACCGATACCCGCATCGAATCGTTTACCATCCATGTTTTTTTTTGCATTTCTTTGTTCTTAAATATGAACAAAATTCATACTTTCCATTTCATTTTAGTATAACTTTGGTATTCCCAGCAAATTGTTGTTAATTATTTTAAAAGTATTAAAAATTCTTAGATTTTTTTTAAACAAAAAATCACATTTTAAGCAGTTTTTGCAAAAAAAAAAACTATAGGCTGCTGATAAAATGTTATCATTCCTAAGGCATTTAATAATGTAACTAAATAATTGTATAACTATTAAAAAAAAATTACTAAAAACTTGTTGTATGCGTGTTAAAAGTTCATAAAAAGTGGAAAATTTAAAAATAAAAAAAGAAATACAATTTTAAGGAAAACATTATTTTCAAGATAAACCATAAATTGACGTCATAGTAAATTTGTTTAGCCTTAAAAATTGAAAGAAAAGTGCTTAACAGCAAAATGTATACAAAATCAATAATATTTGCTTTTGTTTTCGCCTAAAACACGTAAATAATGGGGAATACATGTGGTGTGGTGTTGAAAAATTCATGCCACACAAAAAAAAAAAATAATAGTTTATACTTTCGGTATGGAGACATTAATTATAATAAGTGATAAGGAATGTGGCTTTAAAAAGCCTAAAATCAAAAAGTTCAATAAACTGTGGACAAAAGGGTTATTATTTTAAGCAAATAATAGTTTTTATTAATACAATTTATTTAAGTGTATTTAAACTTTTAGACTTTATAATTCGTGGTAGCCAACAAGTTTGACCATTTACATTGTGAAATTATGCGAAAAAAAATCAGAAGAAAATACTATACATGCGCTACATGACGTATGATAAATAATAAATATAATGTAATTAATATTACTCATACGCATTAACACTCAGGGAACTTCTGCTGTAAATATTTGTATATAGTTGTTTGAGCTGTAATACAGTATCTTTATTAGTGTCAGACCGAACAGTTCGGCCAAATAACTATATTTTGTCGGTTTTTTGATATCTAGAGGCAATGATGACAAATTTTGGTAATGGAAACATGTTTGTTGAGCCGATTTAATTCGATTGTGTATAAAATTTAAGAGAAAAGCCGAAGTTTAGCTATAAAGTTAAAAGTTCGGCCGCCGAACTATTTTCAATTTGGCCGAACTTTCTGAGGCCGAACAGTGAATTCATTGCTTAACTACAGACTTTTCTTCAAATTTAACACTCAAAATAGCATCTAATCAGCCCAATAACCATTTTTCCATCGGCCAAATTTGTCCATAATGCTTTAAAATACCGAATACAGACCAAATGCATTTTCTGGCCGAACTGTTCGGCCGGACACTAATCTTTATATTTAAGTGAAAAACAGTAATATGTAGAAGAATTTTCATTTTTGACGACATATGTAGTTCATTTAAATAAAAACAAACCACATCAAATTACTGTATTATGATTTTATAGTGAATTTACATTATACCTGAAATCTCATTTATATCGGATTTTGGTGACAATCTGATTATGAAACGAAATTTCAAACCAGATTTTCCATTCAAATTCATAAAAAAATTGTCGGACATCTGGCTTAAAATTAAGTTTAAAATTAGGTTGTACAGAAATTTGAAAAATGTGGCATCACTTTGTGGACAAAAAAATTTATTTAATTAAGAAAAACTAAATAAAACGAGTGTTAAACACAATAAAATGGCATTTTTTATTGAAAAAAATTCAGTTCATCATTCATTCAGTTACTTAATATGGTGACCAGAAGAACAAAAAGAAATATCGTGCTGCCAAAAAGTCATTCCCAATAAAAAAACACACTTTTTTCAGCAAAATTAATATTGTTCTTTTATAATCAATCGCTGTAAATTTTGTCTTCTGCCAGTTAATTAATAACTAAGGCAACCAAAAATAAGCTAGAGCTCGTTTTTTTACTTTATACAAGTTCTAAATTTTTTTTTTAAATTTAAAATTTTTAACAAATCATCATTGAGATGCCATTCAAACTTTTTTAATATTTTTTAACCCCAAAAATTTAACAAATTTTAAAAAATGTTCCATATATTTAGAAAAAGAAAAATATTTCGTTCAACACGAATATTTTTAAAAAAGTTTACTGATCTAATAAAGATCTTTCCACAATTTTGTTTTTAATATCAAAAATGTGCTAAAAATAGCACATTTTTGAATACGAGTTGGCAAAGGCACATACACATTTGAGTAATTAGAGTTGCCAAATAACGCTTTTTAAAAACTGCCCAGAAAGACCTACATTTTGAAATAATCCTTAAAAATAGCCTGATAAATTTTTTAGTTTTTCACAATTTTTTTTACGATTTCTTCACAGAAATTTGTCAACAATAAATTTTTAAAAAAAATATGAATCCTTTAGGTATGTACAAACCGAAAAAGTTTGAAATTAAATACGTTATACAACGCGATTCATCTAGAAAAACTTCTGGAAACAGGCTTATTTATCTTTCCACCAAGTTATGTCAAAAAATTCGCATAGAATCTTTACTTGAGGTTTAATAGCAGATTTCTTCAATTTTGATCTTAAGAGCAAAATTTTTAAAGAAAAAAAACTTTTTTTGGGCATATGTTTGTATTTTTGAGAACAACAGCACATTTTAAGAGCATATTTTTTCATATTTCTTTAAATTTTGAGCAAAATTAATCATTAATAGGTTTTTGTTAAGGCTCTGTCTATTCAGGAGGCTCTAGCTTTTCTAAAACTTTGGGTATTGATGAGATCTTGAGCCAGATTGATATACTGGGATCAACCCAGCTAATATGTTTAATTTACTTTATTTTTGGAAATATACGGAGGTTGAAAGTTCATTATAAATTAAAAATAACATTAAAATAATTAAAATTAAAATAATCTTGATGTATGTATATAAAAACAAAAAACTAATAAAAAATTATTTTATTCAATTTTGTATATGAATAGATTCAAAAATGTTCGACCCCTGTTGAAACTGCATTCTATTCATCAAGGTTTTTTGAATTGAGAGAAACGATAGACAGGGTTAGGTAGACTATACTTAAAAACTATGACATGCACAATTTCACGTTGGAAAGTCTATGCCTAAGGAAGTGATGTCCGTTTGAAAAAGTTTTTTCATTCTATTTTTCTTTTACTCATAGTTTTGAACTTTCAGATCCAATTTTTAAGCTTTCGCAGTATTCAAAAATGGTGTAATTGTATACAATTTGATGTCAGCTCACCAAAAACGGGATATGAACATCGCAAACTTAAAAGTAATTGGTCTGACTTTCAAATTATATTTGAAATTTTTTGATGCATTTCGTGATCTGAGTTTCTTAGTAAACAGCATCTCCGAGTGTGATATGCGAATTTCACTTTCGATCGAAATCAAAAATTTTGATGTCATTATTTCGCAACATTTTTATTTTAAAGAACATTATATGTCATTAATTGAAGTATTCGATTTATACTGTTTTTCATAAAATTTTTTGCTAAAATTATGTTTTCAGCTAAAATTTTAGTTATATTTATTCAGCACTTAACTGTTCTGAACTAATGTTTTACTAATGTTTTACTAATTTATTTTGCTAAAAAAAATTGTGCTGATTAGCACATTCATAGTGTGGGCGACAACCAGAATAAAAGATATACGCAGAATGAATTAGATGTCGCGGTTGTAGTGACGAGGAAAATATAGTAAGACATATAAAAAAATCAACCATGGACGATTTTTGTATCTGTTTTTCAAACATAAAACAAAAATGGTGGATTTAAACAACTTAAATTTTGCTTTGTCACCGGCTTGTGAAAGCAATTGTCTATTAATTAAATAAAAATAAAATATTTAAATTTAATAAAGATTAAATGTGTAAACTAAATGTATTGGCTTAAAAAAAATTTGAAAAACAAAATTTTTCACATACAAATTTGTAAGTGCCCTCTAAAATTTAAAGGCCCAATTGTAACGCAATACAGCCACAATCAATTAAATATTTGTTTGAAAAACAAAACTATAGTATACATTAAGGCGGATCATTAATATTATTATAATCGCACAGTGTTTTAAAATTAAATATATATTTTTTTTAATATCTTGTCTTGTTGTTATTTTCTTTATAGTTAAACGCCATAAATGAATCCAACGAAGTGCCATACCGGAAATAGTAAATGTTGAAAGAAGCAAAAATAAAAATAAGTTAGAATTATAATAAATATACAACATTTATTTCTGTTTAAAATACACAATATTAAACTAAATGCTAAAAATTCTTTTTTACATTAAAGAAGAAATAGCAAAAACAATAAGAATCATACAAAAGCTTTAATATAATACATACTTAAAAGTACCTTGAATTCAACTTAAACAGAATTGCTGAGAAAAAAAGCTCTAAATAAATAGAAATACAAGCAACAGAGCTCTAAAGCTTTTAAAACTTTTATTATACACACACACACATATATACATGAAAGAAAGGAGAAAACTTTCGAAGAATATTTTAAAAAAGGTCGGACCTATCCTACAGAAAACCTTTGAAAATTAAACGAACTTCATGCAATAACAAAGAATTTGTATGAATTATTTACAAAAAAATGGCAGATAAAATTACCAAAACGACCTCTAGCATATCGTTAGATAAACCTATTATTACGACAAAAGCTTCTTCAGCCCATATTATGCCCAATAAGGGAGAAGCACAAATTATGACCAGGCTTGCAGAAAATATAACAGAAAATTATAAAATGATCAAGCAAAGACAACAAAAATATAATGATCTTACCAATCACATAAAGAGGCAAAATGAAAGCTCAACAGTAAAGCTTAATAAGCCTTTAGTAAAAAATCTTTCAGAAGAATGGCAAGAAGTTTGTTCCCCTAAAAATAAACTTAAACGTAAGAAGACCCTATCAGCTTCTTTAACTTCAGTCACAGATTCTGTTAATCAAGAGAAAAGAACACGCATCGAAGGCATGCAATTAAATTGTAGAGGAAGATTATCTCTCAAAGAGAATATTAATACGCCGACAACAACAAGTATGCCTCCAACTTCAACAAACACAAATAAACTTACCAGCAAACCTCCTTTGCCACCATCAACCAAACAGATTGCTACAGAATCTATAGCACCTAAAGGGATAGCAATTCCTCCTCCCAGACTTAAGCGTAAGCTTCAAGAGAATGTTCAAACTATACAAAAGTTAAATGCTCTTACCGAGCAATTACGTTTGGAAATAAACGAACTTAAATCGAGTTTAACTACCGAAAAAGGAGCTGTAAGAGTTTTAAGGTTAGATTTTTCTTAGATCTTTTTATAAAATTAAAATTTATTGATAATTTTTTTTTGATTATATTCTTTTAGAGCCCAAAATGAAGCTGAAGCTCGTAAATGGAAAACAGAAGTTAAAAAGCTACAAAATACTGTCGAGCTTTTAAAGAAAACTGGTGTCACGAAGAAAAGTGATATAACCACTGGTAATGCCGATAACTTGCCACAGGCTGCCGCTGTTGGCGGTCTAGTCAATTATGAAATACAAAGACTGACAAATGAGATAAATGCCTTAAGAGAAGTCAATAAAACTTTAGAAGAAAAGAAAGTGGTAAGTTTAGAATACTTATAAAATAACAATTTTGTATAAAGCATGTTTTATTTTAGAATGTTTGTTGAAAAAGCTTTGGAATAAAAAATCTTAAAAAATTAAACTTTAAAAGCCTGTGTGCCCTGTAATGCAATCAACCAATTATGATTGTGCTTTTTAAATAATGCCTATAAATGTCTAATATTTAGAACCTTGTTACTAAATACAGTCAAGTTTCAGTTGTATTTAGTAATTTATTTTTGGACAAATTTATTTAGAACAAGTTTTAATTTTGCGACATAAAGGACTGCAAACTTATCTCAAATAAACTAAAGCTCAGTGCTTAGATGTAGCTATGAGTATCAAATTTATATACGAAATTCTTAACTTTGATTAAAACATTTAAATAATTCCTTACCTGAGTAGAGTAAAGAAAAAGTCGCAAGTTTTCTTAAAACTTTAATTAATTCTCCAATTACTAGCCCTATAACTGTTTTAGTTTAAATTGAGCTTAAGAGCTTTTCTTAATATTTTACATTAATCCCAACAAATTAGAATCTCTTAGAATATATATACCTAAAGCTTTAAAGCCCTTAAAAATATTTAACTGACTTCATGCCGTGAAATTTAAAATAAAAGTGGATATAAATTTAAAATGCGTATTTTTTTGCCATTCAAGATTTGGTTTTGAAGCTTTAAGCTTTTTTTCTTAAAAAATCAAAAATTTAAAACAGCTTTGACAGGCCACTTAGGGTTAAAGGTATTTTTAGACAAAAAATAAAAAAGTGATACTTTGATAAAAACATTAAAATTTTGTTAAATTATTGACAAAATAAGCAATTTTCAGAAAATGTCCTGGAAAGGGTCGCTCCAAACACAACCTTGAATTATAATTTTTCAAATTTTTTTTTTTTTTCTTTAATAGCAACTATTATATTTTAAAAATAGCAATCGACATCTCCAAATGAGGCATTTTAAAAAATCTTTAAAATTAATTTAAAAAAATACGTTTTTGCATTTTAATCAAATTCGTGGGTCATTTTGGATGCCAGGCAAAAATCGGTTAATGATATCCGATGTAGTCAGAATTCCCTATCTGAATAATTTTGGGTATATTTAATGAATAAATGATAATTTTTTTCGAAACTTCGAATTTTGGGAGTTGCTAATAATAATACAAGTTTCTTTCAAAATGGCCCATTTTCGGTCAACTTAATGTTTTCCAAAAAAAAAATCGCTTTATTCCATTTGTATCGATTTGTAATAAAACTGGGCGGTGTAATGAACGAAAATCGACAAATCGTTAAATTAAGGGACATCCTAATGTCTATAGACTTTGAAGTATTCTTGTTATTCAAAAAAAATGTGTTTTAAGTAACATTTAATCTGGCGCTTTATTAACAAATTGTAGTTGGATTGGATTGGAAGCTAAAAATCATGCATACACACAGACAAATAAAGTGACAACCGAAATAAAAAGTGTATTTTGGAGGATACAACCAATAATCTATTTTCAGAATATTTTGGTTGGGGCAATTAACATTCTGTTGTATTAACCGAATTTCTTTGTCATGACAAATATTTAGTTGTACCCACCGATTACTGACGTAGCAACCGTATTTCAGTTGGCAAATGACGAAAATTTTCTCTGTGTGTAGTAATGGGTATTTAATTTAATTCACGGGATGTCGGAGCTTTTTGTCGATATTTGTGACCGTTCGTCTTTTATGCGACTTTTTCCGAAGAGCATTTTTATTCTACTTTTTAAATATCTCAAAAATGTGGGCATTTTGAGTCCACAAATGAATCATAAATTTTTCACCACACTTTTAAACCCATAAACGTAAGATTAAGAAGCTAACAAAAAATACGTGCTTCTTTTGATGCTCCTATACAAAATATTTAAAGTTCACTAAAATCTGCTCATAAAAAAATTAAAAAAAAAAAAATTAAAATTTTCAATATTTTTACATTTTATTATGATTTCTTACAATATTGAGAAATTACATTTATAATATTGTGAATACATTAAAAAAGTGTGCTCTTCTAAAGCTTTTAATGGTCCAACCTAATAGCTTTAAATTTAAGGATAAACAAAATACAACAAAGACTTTGCAAAAAGCTTAAAAGCTCTTGAACTAAATTTAAAAAATGTAAATCTTTTAGAACATCGTAAAAGCTCTAACATATTTTCTTAAAATCTTTAAAACTTAACAGTTCACAAATAAAACATATGAACGCCATAGTAAGACCAAAAAATAATATGAAAAATACTGCCTGAAAATGATTCAAACTTAATACCACTGGTTCATCTTCACTACCTCCATGTCGCATGATACTTCTTCTTGAGCTACGGAAAGCTGCACGCATCACACGGTCCCAATAATTAATAAAACCATATTCCTGAGCACTACGCATTAGAGTATTGATATAGCCCAAGTAAGGTGAACCATAGGGTACAATATAAACGGCATGAAAGGGTACTATGCACTGTCTCATAACATGAAATAAAGGTTTTCTCTTATGCGTATGTTCACGGGAATTGGCATTGAATACTGACAAATGTTTCTTTTGCAAATATGCATAGGACAAATTATTGGCATCAATCAATTGTTTAAATTGTAAATCCGGTATTACAGTCATTTTTTGTTTCAACAGACCACCATGGTAACTATTCCCATCTATATAGCGATTTAAGTGTTTAACATGCCTTGGCAAAGTGGCCAGTAGATAAGGAGATTCTGCTAAATCCTTTATCGTATTGACATCTGGTAGATATTGACGATCGACCAAGTTGCCAGTTAGATTCCCTTTAAAGGCCGCCGAAATAAGCATACCATATATCAACCAAACACATAAGAAAACACGTAACGACGAGGGCCTACTTAGCTTTGAAAAAGGCATAGATATAAGACAAGCATATAACTGTAAAAATAATTTGTATCTATGGCAAAATCTACGATACATGAGCAAACAAAATCCATATGCCAATGCCAAAGATACCAATATTAACAACCAGACACAATTATCAAACGAACGAAATAGGTTCCAAAATCTCGATGCAACTTTAGCCTTAGGAACCATAACACATAGATCATCACGACTATGTATAATCGTAGTTTCGGCTAGTTTAAAAAACGAAGCCAACGACAAAAATCGTATGTTGAGTGATACATCATCGACTTCATCGACAATTTCCTTAAAACAAATATCCTGACTTATTGAGGCATTACCATATGGCTTTGCCCGATCGACAATTCGAGTGGCATTTAAACGTTCTATCAAATAGTTGGACATTAAACCATCAGATCCCAATATTTGACCATTCTCTTGAAAGATTGCCCTTATACCATCATTATAAATACACATCCGCAACGGCTTCTGTCTCATATTGAGCATAGTCTTTGGAAATACAATATTAAGATTGATACGATGATCTTCCCGGATGATTGTGTGCGGAAGTAATTGATGAAGAAAAGCATCATAACGGTATATGTGCAACATGTTGGAACGATAATAAACTATGGCCACATTTAATATCCATAAATTCCAAAAGCTTTTAAATGTGCTGTATAACCATTGATCGGTAATGCTGTCAGATTCATCTATCATTAACATTATATAAGTTAAATGTTTTGAGGCTGATTTTTTTTGTATTATATTAAATTTTACATTTTGTGTGATATCACGTAAAACCATTATTATATACATTCGTATGCCATCGTCCTTCAGAACTTGTAATGGCGATGTTTTAAATTTGTTCCTGTAAAGAAAACAAGAAATTTTTCAAAAATTATAAATATTGTTTTCTATGATGAAGGGAGAACTCCACGAAACACATGGAATTTAAGAGTACTCCAGTATTCTAAACAGATCTTAAGATATGCTAAGTAAAGGGTGGAATCTTAATACACTTCTTTCCACTTGATAAGATCACTTAAATAATTTACGTTTTTGAAAAATCTGCGAATGTTTTGAGAAAGTTATTAATTTTGTATAATAAGTCCATTTAATACTTGTAATTTAAGACATAATTAGCTATTTTACACTTACAAAAACACCTTTTAAATGAATAAAAGTACCGAATATTAAAGAAAAATACTTTTTCAAAACTTAAGGTCACTTATTATTTATTTAAGAAAAACAAATTAAATTTTAATTTTTTTTTAAAATTTATTGGTCCACCATCACCTTTGATGGCATCAAAAATGCGATTTGGCATTGATGAAACTAAATTTTGTAATGTGGAACTTTTTACATTTTGCCAACAATTCAACACCGCAACTTTCAACTAATTCACCGAACTATATTGCCATCTTTCCTTATAAAAAGTATACCTTAGTCTGCACTTCATCAATGGATTTCTTCATAGCTTTAATGAAAATTGTCATTGGAACTCGTCCATTGAAACGTTTCATAGAATCTAGGAAATACGTTTCATTAAAGTCAATGTTTATGAAATGTTTGTAGAATTATTGAAAATCTTCATAAAACTAATGAATCATTCCGACAATGAAACGTTTAGAGAATTTATGAAACAGTTTCATGAACATTTTTTAATATTAAAAATTTAATTAAATTAATAAAAGTCTTCATAAATATCTTGAAAAATGAATTGGAACTAAGCCAATGAACCACTTCATATGATTTTTTAAACAATTTCATAGAAGTCCAAAATTAATGCAAGGCTACAATAAAATAATAAACATAAAATAAAATCTGTTGAACACTTGAGAACTAAATATAAAAATTAAAGTTTGAAATGTATGAAAATGAATGCAATTTTATGAAAAAAAATAAGTCTTTGAGATAATTTCATAGCCCTAAAGAAAATTTTCATTAAATTTGCAAAGAGATAATTTATGAAATCGAATGTATTCACAGCAAAAAATAACCTGGATTTGGTAAGCAGGTTCAAAATAGCGCTTCACCGCCTTGCAAACTATAAAGCAATTAGGGAAGGCCTTCCCAAAATGCCTTCTTCGAAGGCATTCATGCCTAAGAAGGCATGAATTTATTGCTTCTAAGAGCACATGAAAGAAGCACTTTTCACCTGCTTAAAAGAGACATACCAATTGGGACATCGCGATCAAAAATCATGCCTTCTTTATTTGCTTTGGAAGCCTTTCGTAATGAAATAATGCCTTCCGGAAGCGCTTCTGGGTTAGCACTATTTTTGCTGGATTGTTTTTATGAAACTATGAAATTTTATGAAAAATTTCTTAGAATTAATAAAATTTCTTAGATATAATGAAATTCTTCATTGAATCTACGAAGAAAATTCTATGAAATTGGTTAATTAATATCATGAAGAATAATTCTTTCAGTGTAGTATCAAATATTTTTCGGCCTGAATCTTAAGGTGAAAAAAGTACTTAGTTGTACTCCCGAGTGCTCTCTACTGTATATACAGCGATTATTTTTTCTAATATTGTCAGATTATTTCGGTAATGGTATTTTACCGATAACGATATTTAAGTTATTACGTTAAGGGTATTTTAAGGATATTGGTATTTTAGTTTTATCGGTAACTGTATTTTACGGATAACGGTATTTAAGTTATTTCAGTAACGGTATTTATGGGATAACGATATTTTAGTTATTACGTTAAGGGTATTTTAAGGATATTGATATTTTAGTTGTATCAGTAACTATATTTTACAGATAACGGCATTTAAGTTATTTCTTTAACGGCATTTTTGGGATAACGATAGTCAGTTGAAAGTGTTTTTTTTGAATCAATAACGATATTTTAGCCGCATTGCCTGCCACCCCTGGTTTTATTTGATTCCTTTTCGAATAAAACACACAAAAATTATAAATTTTCACTGCCTGGGTATCTTACATCGAAACTCCGTGAAAATATGTTTGTACAGTTCTTAGTATTTTATTTAATAAAAAAAAATTGTATTTGAAAAATACATTTCCTTTAAAACATCTCCACTAAAAAATAAAAAACACATATCAAAGACAAATATTTGCTATACAAATTTCCCTTTAAAAATTCAATCCTCATATCACATTACTTGCTTCCTTTAAAACTGGAAATTCCCATTATATTTAACTTACCTAATGGAAACATGAGATATGCCACAATCATTAAGTTCTTTTAGTATTTGTCCAGGATAACTTGATGAAGTTTCATTTTCAAAATAAACATTCACCACTTTCACTTGAGAATTACAAAATATGCGACTCGTATAGCCAACGAGTTTTAGTTCATAAGTAAAATTAACGGGCAACAAAAGGTTTCCATTGTCCAACGACGCCGTACACGAAGTGACACAACAGATGATAAGACAATACTGGCATATTATGCGCCACATTTTGCGTGTAATTAACCGTCAACAACTGTTGCACTTTTAGAAATGTCGACAATGTTTTATAGCCAACCAATATTGTGGTTGTAAAGGATGGCATACCCCAATCGTAACGACCATCTATCATTTAAAATATAAAATGTAAAAATAAACCAACTCTTATCATTGGTTGCCAATCATTAATTTTATTAATGAATTTACTTAATGTTGAGTTAAAATTGTCACACTGTTGTTAAGCAACATGTTGCTATCATCGTTATTAGTTGTTGAACCACCAACTTGGCCATAGTATTTACTCTAGTGTCATTCTTGTCTATTGTTTTTTGGCCAGGGAGTATTTTATAAGACATTTAATTTAATTAATACTAACCCGAATTGAAATAACACATTTCCTTTAGTTTCTTGTTGTTTAACTAACTTTGCATGCTGAAAACTCCCCCAATTGCATTGTTCTGTTTGAGAAATGTTTGCTTTGCGTTACGCTATGTGTCCAATAATATTGAAACAGTACGATGAGTGTCAATCAAAATTTCGTTGTAATACTTTTTACAGATTAATTGCGACGCTGATAGACGTAAAGCAGCTGATATACGCGAATTAAAAGATTCTTATGAAATCCGATTGACTCAAATACAAAAATCTGCCAAAAATGAAATATCACGATTGGTAAGTTTTACATACAATTTATTAACGTTAAGAGATTTAAGTGTTAGAATACAATTACAACGACAGGCTAAAATTGAATTTTTTCCCGTATTACCAGAAAATGAAGATGGATTGATTAGATAAAAAAATAATTTTCATAATTAATTTTGTCAATGTTAGTATTTGTTCAAAAAGTCGTTATTAGGGAATGCATCCCGCGATTGACGGGAAACTAGATCTTTTTTATTTCCGCTATTGTGATAAATTTTGTACATGATTTTCGGGATTCGAAAAAAAAAGTTTCAACAAGTGACAATATTTTACACTTTAAGTGTCAGGGGATAAAATGTTATATCATATTTGGTCACCAGACCAGAGATGAATAATATTTTACATTAACCCATATTTTTAAACCTCAAAAAATTTGTTTTTCACCTTTAACTTTTTTTTTACCAAAAATATTATTTCAGCTCAGAGTTCTCACTCTCTCAAAAATGGTGAAATTCTTCTTTAATTCAAACACAATACAATTTTATTGTAATTGCTTTCAGATTAAAAAATAAAAATTTAAATATGGAAAAATTGGAAATAGTTAAAAATAAGTATGGGAGTGTTCGTTAAAATGAGCCATTCGATTTTTCGTGTCGTATGTTAAAACTGTCAACTGTTATCAAGTTTAATTTCTTCTAGATCTATTTTAAAAAGGTTTCGACGTGAATGCACACAATTATTTTGGTGTTATTTTGTTGTTGCAAAAAAATGCTACATAAAGTTAAAATTTGTTAGAGTTAATTTAACAGGAAGAAGAAAACATTTTTATTGAAAAATTTAACAGACACAAGGGACATGCCATACTGCATCAGTTTCGTCCCATCCAAGGACCCATCAGTGGTTACCCAGCAAAATCCTCGCTTTAGTAAGCAGTATCAACAGTAAATCATTTAGAGAAGGCATTATGTTGTGCTTCTCCAAATGCCTTCTTTGAAGCAGTGAAGCACTTATGTTGTCAACACACAAAAAACGCTTTTTTATTGCCTACGAAGGCATGAATTTATTGCTTTTTCGCGCACATGAAAGAAGCGCCTTTAACCTGCTTAAAAGATACAGAACTGCTTCTGGGTAAGCACTAATTTTTGCTGGGTATTTTATGTGTCAAGTGTTCAAAGTATTTTTATGTTGTTAAATTGCTCTATTTGAAAAACTTTTTACGTTGTGTAGTAGCGAGTTTAAAAATTTTTACGATTTTTCCCCAAAAACCACCAACAGTATTTTACCTCCAGATAAATATTTTCTTTCTGAACATATAAAGTGTGCATACTATTCTGAAAGGTTTTCGTATATAAAAGCGAGTTCTGTAAAAAAAAATTATTTTTATTTGTATATACTTTTAACGCACTGTTAAAAATTGTACATGTCTACGATTAAGTAGCGGAAGTGGTTGTAGATACTCCAACATATACCTAATATATTGGGTAAATCTCTTCCAATCCAGGCTTTAAATGTAGACATGGCAGTAAAAATGTAATCCCAATTTTGGATTTTTTTTTAAATTTTTGGGAATTGTGGGATTGCTTACACCAAATCATAAATTCGGATATAAATTTCAAATTCAAAGTGTATTTAAATCCAAAAAATCATTGGATTAATAAATATTTTCTTGAATAGTGAAAATTTACATTTTAACAAAAATTTAAATTTTTACCGGAAATCGGATTAGAACAAAAAATGGCGGGCACTCAAAATTTTATATGCAAAAAGTTCCCTATTATTCCACGCCAAAAAGAAATCAAAATCTTAAACAAAAAACTTAAGCTGGATATTAAGTCGGTTATGCCTGTTCCAAATTTCATTGCAATCGGACCACTAAGTAAGAAATGGACGAATTATTTCCAAATTTTTTTTTGATATATCCTGTGAGGTGCTATATATGGACGAATATTCCAATTTATTTTTTATAAACTGGTACTGGCTCACATTATCTAACATTGTATCGTATAAGGATATAATTTAAGCAAGTGGAAGTATTAAAGTCTGCTGTACCGAATTTTATATACCCTACATCCATTAGAATAAAAAACACTTTTTGGAAACAAATTCAAGGAACTCAAATTTTACATACAAAGACGGAACGAAGATGCCCCCCAATTTGGGTCCCTCGAAATTCATATCGATTTTGGTATCACTCGACGCATTATTAAGAAACATTCATCCTGTGAAATACATTGCTTTGAGCTGAATTATACTTTCTGAGTTTTAGGCACTCAAAGTTGAACATTTTCGTTCAATGTGACCGTTAACTGTTTCTCGAAAGTGCAAAAAGAGCTCGTTCGAATATTTTAATTTTAATCGCGAAATTGCTCTGAGGCAACCCAAATAAATAATCAAGAAAATCATTTTTGGTGTTCGAACTTTTGGCTTTGATCCTCTTCCGGCGAGGCGTGTTTAGAATTTGGATGAGCAAAATAACTATTCAAAAATGAACAAGCATTACAAAAAGTCCGTAAAAATCCCGATAACACAAAAATTTCATCTTCTTGGGAAATAAAAAAGTTAAAAGGATATTGTATTCCCTGTAGACTTGACGGTTATATTTTGTTCTTAATTTCTTTGAATAGAAATTTTAAAGTTTTAATAGAGTCCATTAAATCGAAATTATTAAATTCTTTACTTCTCATTTACATTTTGTGTATTCTTTAATAGCAAAATGCGTGAGAAAATATTTTGGTTTTTATCCTTAAAATTTGTGACTCATTCATAAAGTTCTTCCATAGAAGTTGCCAATTGCATGATAAAAGTTTGTAAATAAATATTAAACTGGTTCTCAGTCAGTCATTCATTCGTTCATGTACATTAGGGCGTTTCAGCATTTCTTGAAGCGGTATATGAAAGCTTATGGCCCAAACAATTTTTAAGAATTTTTTCAAATTTTTTGACGGGGAGTACTCGGTTATGAACCAAAAAAAAATATTGTATATTTTTTCTTTTGTGCTTTGTTTTTACAAATACCGAAAAATCACTACTCAAGAGTTCTAGCCCACAAAAGAAATATTATTCGGGGTCACTCAAATGACCTTAAAACTAAAAATTTCGAATTTTCCAAATTCAAACATCAATAACTTCAGAAATAGGCGTCGTATTGGCCTGAAATAACATATTCTGGAAAGCTCTTTAAAATACCTTTCATTTTAAGGTCATAACTAGGGTATTCAATCGGTTAACCGTTACTCGATTAATCGATGAAATGATGTCGAACAATTGTTCGAGTAATTCGAAGTGGCCAATTTCGAGTAAAGAATAACTCGAACAATTTTGGTCGATTAATCGAGTAACTCGAGTAATTTAAAAATATGAACTATTTTATATTTTTTTAATATTTTGTATAAAATAATATGACTGTTATAGTGAATATAATGTTAAGTGTATTTTTATATTAAGTGAGCACTGTTAAAGAAATTATATTACGAAAAACGAAGAACTTAATGCGAAAAACTCCGATATCGAAGAATCTTGGATATTTTTTAAAGAAACAAGTTCTAAGACTGGGATGTTTAAGATTATTGGTGCGGATTTGAGGGTTAAAAGTGGGATCAAACATTATTATTTTTTTTAATTTAGTTGCCATTTGATCTAAAGAAACTACATATAAATACTATATTTTCAAAAAGGAATTTTTAAATGTCATTTACTAAAAACTTTTTGTTGGTCCCTTTTATGTCGTTGTAACAAGCCAATTTTAGAAGCCCTATATGGAAATTCATAGCGGTCCTACGCAAAATTTCCACATATTAAAATTTACATATAGAAGTAATGAAGTTTTCATTAATATGATGAAAATCTTCTTAAATATTCATGAAAGTTGTTTCAAACTTCTTTATAATTTTTTTATAAAAATTACATATCTCAAAATCCCAAAATGATAGGACAAAATGGACTATTTTTTATTTTAGTACTAACACAGTTTAATACATATTTATGAACCAGTTATATTGAAAGAAAATCAATGAAGATTTCAACATATTTATAAAGAATTTCATTGATATAATAAAGCTTTTGCTTTGAGTGTACTGAGACGAAACTGTCGCAATAATAAATGATCTTAGCAAATGTTTTTCTCTTTTAGATATACTTTTTACTAAAATTCTTAATTAATTTGTTAATTTTTATATATATGTTATATTAGTACTAATAAAATATAAAAACTTACAAAAATGTGAGTTTTTGGAAAATAAAATTAAAGTATTAAAATTGTTCGAGTTACTCGAGTTATTCGAGCAATTTTAAAATCTTACTCGCCTACTCGAGTAAATTAAAAACCTCAAAATCGAGTTACTCGATTACTCGAACAAAAGCAAACCCGAGTAAATTGAATACCCTAGTCATAACCTAATAATTTGTGCACCGAATATTTTTTTTTGTAGGCTAGAACTCTTGAGTAGTGATGTTTTTGTTTCATAACCTCTTTTCTTGCACATAATCCAATCCGAACCCGCTTCAAAAAATCTTAAAAAATTCTTAAAAATCTTTTGGGACATAAGATTTTATATTCCGCTTCAAGAGTTGCAAACACACAAAAATGATGAAATGCTGGATATGCTGAAACGCCCTAATGTACATAGAGAGTAAGCATACAGTTTAGCCAAAGAATGAATGAATGAAATTAATAAATATTTTGTAAAGCCTAATGCTATAAACACATAGACCACAGCAGACTGCAGAGCTACACGACTGCAAATGCCGTTGACTGCAATCGTCGCCGTGTGGTCAGCTACTTATTATTTTGGAAACGACAGCAGCATAGTAAACAGCTGATCACGATTCAATTTAAAAATATCAATAGCTGTTTTTTATACAAATCAGGGATGTTAAAGTTGGTACAATTGTACTTTGTTTGGTACATTTTGACCTTCTAAAGTACCGTGGTACTACCGCTACTCATTTGGAACAATTTAAAAATTTTTAATTTTTCCCCTTTTTGAATTTTTAGTATAGCAAACAAATTGTTATTGTGTCCTTTTTCATTGCATTTATTCGTTTTATGTAATGAGCTCTTAAAATATATGCGACTATATCCGCCAGATTTTACGATTTATCATCATTTTAAGGATTTTGAAGAATAAAGTTGGCAATTTTTTTTTTTTAATATCGATTAAAAATTTACGATTTTTTACAAAATTTATCTGGCAGCTCTTACATATATTGACACTTGTTGCAGCCAACTTCACTTTTATTTTGAATTTATTAAAATTCTGAAGAAGTGAAAATTGATATATAGATATGGCATCACTTATAACATATGGGAAAACAGTGGACATTAGAGTGAGGTGAGTTTCTAAAAATAGAACTGTTGTGTTGTTGGAGTTGTACTTCTGAGATTATGTATGCAAGAACAAAAACACCGTGTATTGAATAAAACTAGTTTTAATCACAACAAAACTCGACCTAACTATAGCTCAGAGGGCTAAAGCGCTCTGTCTAACGTGTAGTGCGAGTGCATGTGGCATTAGAAATCAGTTTATCTATACCACGGTCAGTGATTGCACAGAAAAATTTCATATATACGCAATCGAACAAATAAAAACATAACAAATATTACATTATTCAAAAATTCAAAAAAAAAAACAGGGTCACTGACGAACGTTCAATTCCAGAAACTGCGCAGTCTGATTCAGAAAAAATTGAATATTTGCAATGTAGTTATGATTTTTAGAAAATACACTCATTCTTCTCTACCACGCCTTTCACAATTAAATTAAATAAAATTGCATATTAATTATAGTATTAACTGCAATTGTCTGAAAAAGACGTTAAAATTCAAACTCAATCGAAAATTAAATTATTGTTAAAGAAATGAAAGAAAATTCCAAACAATCTTATATATGTTTAATTTAGAACGAGCTCTCAACCTCCGTATATTTACAAAAATAAAGCAAATCAAACATATTAGCTAGGTTAATACTAGTATTTCGATCTGGTTAAAGATCTCATCAGAACCCAATGTTTTAGAAAAGTTATAGCCTCCATAATAGGCAGAACTTTAACAAAAAACCGATTAATCATTAATTTTGCTCCATTCTTGTCTTCTTAGTAAAAATATTACTTGAGCCAGAGTAAAAACTAAATTTTTTTTAACTGAAGTCGTTAAAAAATTAAAACGTTTGTAGTTTTTGGTCGGTAGTAGCTAATTTTCAAAATGAACTGAATGTCAATATGTTTCCAGACATTTCTAGTCGTTGCTGGAATTTTGTCCATTCCACACTGGTCTGCAAATGTGGAAAGAGTTTTTTTCTTTTCAAAATATAATAAAAACTAAGGAAAGAAACAGACTACATTAGCCAACATTATCAAGTCTCATACAGACTAAGGATTGGTTAAGAGCGACAAATTTATGCTGCTATGATGTAGAAATTCCAAACAGTTTATTAACTAAACAAATAATTCCATGATTTGGTCTCATATATTCATAAGACTTTTTTATGCCTTATTTTATTCATACATATAATGTATGTTATTGGAAGGTTTTGTTTTTTTTTTCTGTACAAGAGAATTTATATGTATTTTTTTTTTGTTGTTTTAATAAATTTAAAAAAAATGGTACCGTCAACGTCCAAAAAGTACAATTTTTTTTGGATGTTGGTACAAAATTGAAAACTCCATTTAACATCCCTGATACAAATACATTTTTGTTTCAGTAGTGCCAATTACATCTTTTTTTTTCTTTATTAAAATAGAACAACATGCTTGGTTGTAGACACGTATATAAAGTTCACTTAAAAATACAATTACTTATTTATAATACATTATTATAACGTGAGAATAAATTTATATAACCCCTCTTGAATATTAATGCAATTATACCATTTGATGTTGCGACGTTTTTTGTGTTTAACAAAATAAAATATTTTTAAGCACTAATTTGTTACATATTTTGTTTTATTGTCAACACTATTTTTGTTTTGCAGCCAACAAAAATAGAAATTAACCTAAGTTGACTACAGCGGCAAAAGTAGTCGGGTAGCCGTGTAGTTGTGTTGGTGCCAAAATAATCGTTTTCATATAAACGTGTGTATTTTATTTTTGACAGGCTGTAGTCGTGTAGCTGCAGTCGTCTATGTGTTTATAGCATAAGGCCAACTTCTTATGAATGTTCAAATATATACACTTGGAAAAATAATTGGTAAACCATACGGAATTGCAGTCTCTGTGTCATCTAAGTAGGGGTGCCAGATTTAAATTTGCTAAATGCTTGACATTCAACAAAAAAATCTTGATTTTTTAAAAAAAATCTTGACAATTAAAAACATTCATACGTTAGTAGTTGTGTTTCAATTTAATTTTTTTTTTCTTTATAAAAATATATAATTTTTTTAAGTATAAAAAAATTTTATCAAAAATAACACTGCGCAACAAATTTCGGAAGTGAAAGTAGATCAAAACCCCCAACGGGTTTTGAAAACCTAACTTGGATATAATTTTTAAGGACTTCTGAAGTTGAGCTTTTTGAAGCCAAATTTGCGATTTTTTAATGTAGTTTATTGAAATAAACTACCCAGGCAAGAATGGTATCGTATATGAACAAATATGACAATATACGCATTTGTGCATTATATAATCTTTAAATATTTAAATATTTACAAATTAAGGAAAACAAATGGTAAGAAATAGTCAAACTTCAAAAGGCTATTCATATTAAATTCGAGCTGGGTTTTTAAAACTCTTTAAGCGTTTTGGTCTGCTGATAGTCTACACTGCGTTGCATAACTATAATTACAAATGATTTTTTCTATTTTTTCAAATATTTCTAAAAATTTTTTAAAATTTATAATTGTTCTTAAGAGTGTGATAACTGATCTCTTATTATGTAAATTTAAGAGATTATTAAATTAAATATAACGGTAAACAAAGAAGAATAGCAAATAAAGAAAATTTACAGAATTATTTTTGTTTTGTATGCTATTTTAATCAATTTGCAATAAAATGCCGCTCTGTTCATATCTAAGTGATTTTGAAAATGAGCAAACTTCAGCCTATTTAAAAAGCGTCTTAAAGTGGCGGATGCTAAATTGTTTGGGGAGCTTTTTGTTTAGACGGTATGGTTGATTAGGCATTTCCAACACCAGAATGAATTCTTATAAGTGCATTACAGTATTAGAAGAGAAATTGGTGCCATTTATTGAAAATAGCAACGAAGAAGAATTCATTTGTCAACAAGACAATGCCTCAGTACATGTAAGTCGTCAGACGATGAAATGGATATCATCGAAAATACAAGAGTATTGGAATGGCCCCAATGTTCTCCGAATCAAAACCCCATTGAAAATATTAGAAAGCATTTTTCATCAAAAAGAAACAGTAATTGATGCGTAGACATCTATAACGGAAGAACTTCGAATAAATCTGGTAGACAGTATGTCTGATCGAATCTACGAGTTGATTAAAAAAAAAAGGAGTCCTAAAACTTTTGATTTAAAATATTTTTCTTAAATATTGATATATTAAGTTAAGTGTATTTATAGTTACTTTTTAATTTTTTTTTTTTTAATTTATTTATTTATTGGTATCCTGATAATACAGGGTGTCCGCCGGGAAGGTATACTACTTTGTTTGTTTATAATTTTTGATTAAATGAAAGAGAATGGATCTTATATTGATAAATGTTTTATTTAATGTCGGCAATTATGTATGGCATACAATATTAGATAAATGTCCGCCTCTGTTAGCCTCACAAATGCTAGCCCTTTTGAGAATATTTTTTATTATATTCTCACACATTTCACGCAATATTTCATTAATTTCAGCACGAATATTTTGTTTGAGTTGCTCAAGCGTTTCTGGTTTGTTTGCATAAACATTGCTTTTTAGATATCCCCACAAAAAGAAGTCCGGAGCAGTCAAATCAGGCGACCATGGAGGCCAATCAACATCACCATTTCTTGAAATAACTTGTTGTGGAAAGAGGTCTCGCAGTAATTCAACTGTAATCCTGGCTGTATGCGATGTGGCGCCGTCTTGTTGATACCACTAAATCTTAAATGGAAACAAATGCAAAACCTTGTGCAAAATTTTGGCCAAAGTTGTTCTTTGAAGACCAAGCTCCAGAGCACGGCGTCGAATTGTGGTTGATAGATTGTTTTGAACACTTTCTTGAGCAGCAGTAATGTTTTCAGCCGATCTTGCAGTATGTTGTGGTCCATGCTTGGGACTATCACCTACAGACCCTCTTTCTTCAAAATCATTCACTACACGATAAATAGTGCGTTTTGTTGGCACGTTGTTCCTCCCAAAAATTTCACGTAACTTTCTCATCGCCACAGTAATCGATGATTGATTTTGATAAAATGTTTTAACGATTAAAACACGTTGGTTTATCGAATATTTTTTCATAATAAATTTGCCACGTGTCTACTTCACGACTGCCAAATATGAACTGTCAAGACTAATGTTTACCAAAATGGCGGCAAAACAAAGTAGTATACCTTCCCGGCGAACACCCGTTACAAGAATAGTTTCTCGATCATTTAAATTATCAGTCATTATCGGTTGAATTTTACAAAATATAAAATTTAAACAAAAATAAAAAGGATATAATAATAAAAGCAAAATAATAAAAAATAATAATAATAAAAAAAATTACTAATAAAATTTTAATTTAAAAATTGTTAAAAATAAAACCAAATAAAATGTTTATGAAGCATTGATTAATTTTGTTATTACTTCTTAAATAGTAAAATAAAAAATAAATAAATTGTTTTGTTGTTAAATATTAATAATTTTCCATTGGTTTTTCATATAAGCGAGTAAAACTCGTCTACTTTTTTTAACTTAGGAAATTTAGTGAAATAATCTGTAATTATAGTTTTGCAACGCAGTGTACTTTCATTTTCTGATGGTTTCTTTAGGGATACAATTTCTTGTTGCTCAGTGTAATCAGTGGGAACAGTCCGATGCCTCGTTCCACCTTTCTAAGTTAAATGTATAGTTTGCCTTTTTTTATGGTTCAACATCCTCGTTATCTTCCGTATATATTGCACGAATTAAACATCTAAAAATAAACTTTTATTAAAATAAAACTACACTGATTCTGCATGCTATCACTAAATTTTTGCATTAGATCAACGAATTGTAACTGGAATTCGTAGTTTTCATATAATTTAATGAAATTTTTTTTATTATTTATTAAAAATTTCATACTACTAATGAAAAAGTTTCATAAAGATAGTTTCATGAAGCTTTTCCAAAAAGTTTAAGAAAGTTTTCATTCACATTGTGAAGAAAACTTCATTAGTTTGGTGAGCAAATTTCATTTAAACTCGTCCAACGAATTCTTTCTGTGTACAGTAAAAGGCAGTTAAAAAATGATCAAATTACACTAAAAGAAAACGCTTAACCATAATATTTCAATGAAATGTTCATTTGCTTTCTACAAAACTTTGTTTAAGGAAAACTTTGAAAAAATTAAAAAAATAGTTCTATTAAGATGTTTTGTGGTTGGGCTTTAACAAATCTTAACAAAAACTTATATTTTCTTGATTATTGACGAACATTAAAAATTCTTGTATATCAAGCGAAATCAAGGCTGTATGGCAGCCATACATCTAAGTGAAATTATCGGGTTTGGCAAATCAGATATAAATCTTTTTCAAGCGTTCTGATTATAAGCAAGTACCATTTTTCACATATTTTTTTAATATCCGAATTTCCCACACTGACAGAATTATCTGCATGATATCAATGGGGTTTTTTTATTAGATCTATGAAGTGCCAATGGAATTTGCCCATTAAAACTTTTCATTGAATTAACGCAGTTCTTCATAAAATTTTACTACAATTTTCGTTTCATTTATTAAAAATTTTATACATCTAAAGAAAAAGTTTCCTTACCAAAAGTTTCATACAAATTATGAAGCTTTTTTATTAAGTTTAAGAAATTTTTCATTCACTTTATGAAGAAAACTTCATTAGCTTAGTGAAAATTTTCATTAAAACTCTCCCAAGAAAGTTCTCTCTGTGCAAGAAATCTATTTGTCGTACTCTCGCTTTTTAGAAATACACATACTTTGAAAGCTATAAGAGATAAGGAGAAATGTTCTATAGTTTAGAATACTCTTAGTTTTTTGGGTAATTTTTATGAAAAGAAAGATAGTGAAATAGAGGGATTGTCGAAGTTAGTTCAAAATTGGCAAAAGCAAATTGTAGCTTACAGATAAAATTAGTTGAGATTCTAAAGGAACTTAAGAATTCTACTAAATAAAACTAACTTAAATATTTTTTTAATTTTTTTCAGTGTACAAAAATTTGCAAGATTGCTGTTATTTAGTAATCACAGGGTTATGGATTTTTTTTTTTTTTTTTTTTTTTTGTGTAGAAAAATGATTAGAGTATAGGTTTTGTACATGATGCCAAAGGATTTTTTATAAAGGGAACATTATGGAAAGAAGGTGTAACAGGAAGCAGTCAAATACTAGCAATAAGCAAAGATCTTGGCCAAAAAACATAGTATTCTTAGACACAAAATATTTCTAAACTAAAGTCAATAAACTTTGAAAACTAACTGGCATATGAACTTTTAAAAATTTAAATTTGAAACGCTTTGTGCGTTAAATAAACTTGTCATTTAGTTTATTAAATTTAGCCATAAATTTTAATTTGGCATTCGTGTTTTTATTTTTTGCAGTTTGACCAATATATTTTCGTATTACGAGTAACTTCAAAAACAGGTAAATCATGAGCTATATGTTTGTTTGAAAAAAAAAATTAATAACTGCAACCTATGGAGAGTTAATATGGGGAATGTGTTTGAAACTTTAAAACAAGCGAGTTTTGTATACCAAACTAAACATTATTCACTTATTTAATGGTCTTAAATATTTTATGTCTCAAAATTGTGCGTACAAGAGAACTGATCATGTTGTTTCTTAAAATAAGCGGCAGGGCGGCTTTAGGCTATATTGCATAAAAACTTCCCACGATTTATTTTTGCAGCCATTCATAAGACGGTTTTATAGATAAAATTATATTTTATTTTTTCACTGTGCACGAAAATACGAGTGATAGGGGTCTAAAAAGTATACTATAAGAGGTTAAGAAAGACAGCTTCTTGTCACGAATTCGAAATCAGAATTAAATAATTCAAAATGGCGGATCCAAAATGGGAATTTTAATCAATTGTATTTAAAGTTCGTATCTAGAACCGAAAACTTGAAATTCAAAATGAAGGATTCGGTATGGCGATTTATTTATTTTCATATTTTGTGTTGCCTGAATTGATGGAAATTTTCACTACAGAGTATTTCACTGTTAGTTGGAAGTTAAAAGTCGGCATATTAAATGTGCCATTTTGAACTTAAAATTTTTGATTTAAGTATAATGATCACCTAAATATACCAAGTGGGGCATCACGAACAAAAATCATGCCTTCGGGACTTTCTTTGGAAGCGCTTCGTACATAAATAATGACTTCCGGAAGCGCTTCTGGGAAAGCACTGGTTTTTGCTGGGTGTTTACAGAAAATGGACAAAGGACTTTTAAATTTGTTTTCACACGTTTTAAAAACATTATAAAATACAACCCTGAAACGGTGAATCATGTGTAAACAAGAGAAATATTATATATTTTAATGGTAACAACTTATAATTTCAGTTAGTACAATGATATTTACTTTAGATTTCTGAATAATTTGGGTATTGCAACTAAATTTCAGTGGGCAAATAGCTAAAGTTTTCTTTATGTGTACGAACGCTTTTTTAACGATTGAGAAGCATTCCAAAACCATTCCATCCTCACACCGTAAAACATGGTTATCATTTGGGCCGTTTTCAAAACGCTTCAAACTTATGAATTAGAATGTTCAAAAGTTCTTTTAAAACGCTTTCATGGTTCATGGTAGAGAAATACCTACCTGAGTAGCTTTTAAATGATGTATCAATGACTCTCGTAGCTTAAGCCGTTAGAAAGTTATGGGTAATTATGTGGAACTACCCTCAGGGAACTTCTGCTTTAAAAAATATGTAGTTGTTTGGGTTGTAATGCAGTTTCTTTATTTTTAATGCAAATGTTAGTCATTTGCAGAACAAATTAAATTTTTTACTAACCTTGTAGTTCATTTAAAAAAACACACATCAAATGACTGTTTTATGATTTTACATTGATTTTTACAGTTGTTTTTTGGTATTTAAAAAAATAAAAAAAAAAAATGTTTGTTTATTTTTTACTACCATGTGGTTCATTTTTACTACAATTGTTAGTCATTTTTTGAACATTAAAAAATAAATGACAATGTTTGTTAAATTTACTGTAATGTAAGTCGTCCTGTCTTTAAATTAAATTTCATTTGTTTTCAACTACATTTGCAGTGGCCTTTACCTACATAGTATTCTAAGTGTACATTTGTAAAACTTTTAGTTTTATTCTTTTCATTGAAATATTTTTTAATGTAAATCTTTTCTTCTACTACATTTAATATCACTTTTATGATTTTCTATTCATAACTTTTAATTCCGCAAGAGTTCCATAAAGAGATTTGGCAACGGCATAGGGGAATGCTTTATAATAAACATATCAAATCAAACACATATTATATCTTTAATATAAAATCATATCTCATTTTATATAGATCGATATTTAATATTATCTAAGTTAATCTCAAAATTGTGTATATCCAGTAAATATATCTCCCAAATATATTATTGGATTAAATTAGTTCAAAATTTTTCTAAAATTGGGGGATCCAATAATATGTAATTTGAGATCCTGATAGATCCTAAAATATCCCATGGGATCTATTGAGATCTAGTTTACATAATTACATTTTATACGCATGGACAATATTAATTTTGTTGGACCATATAAAATCATATCTCAAACTGTATTGTTAATGATGTGTCATATATGGTATCTTACATAATTATATCTTAAGTTGTATTATACATATGGCACCATATATAAGCAAATTTTATATCTCGCAAAACATATATTATATATAGCTTATATGTCACCATATATGATTACATATTATGAAAATGTATTATTATACATATATGACAACTGATCTATCATATCTTATTATATATAGCATATATGTTTAATATCCTATTTTATAAAGGTCAATACATAATAATATATCGTTAGATGTTTTACCACATAAGAAACATTTAATAATATACGGCTATACATGACAGCATATACAATATATAATATATTTTAAGATGAAAAAACATAAGACAATATAAAATTTGGTTTACTTGGGAATTTGTGAAATACAGCGGTTTGAACTTTGGATTTTTAAGAAAATTATAAGTTTCTAGTTTTATTTAAACCACGATAATAGTATCTTTACCATAAGGTATTAACAAATTACGTAGCTTTCGTCGTTAAAATTATATTGAGGATTATGTACGAAAACTTTTGTTAAATGAAATTTTTTTTTCAAATTTTATGTCTCGATATTTACACAACCGTAAGAGCTACCAGCCTAAAATATGGACTATATCATATTCATATGATACTTACCTTCCATAACAAGTTTGGTTACAATTGAGAGCACTCGAGGTCAAAATTTAGATTTTTTATTTATGGTTTTATATGGAATGAGTCAATAATACTATTTTTTTTATATGATTTTTTTATTACAGCTGGAGGAAATAAAATCTAAAGAACGTAATATTGGGCAATTAAAAAAGGATTTACAAATTTTACAAAACTCTAAACCTACTAGCAGAAATGCAACGACTAATAATAATAATATTTTAACGAATAAAACGACAACTTTAAATTTAAATACAAAAAATCAATTGAATAGAAAACCAAAGAATGTTAATACTACGGGTATTACAACAAGCAAACAACAGCAACAACTACATCAAGAAAATGAAGAAGCTTCCAAAGCTAAAGAATCTTCCAAAGAATTAACAAATCAAAAGGATTTACCACACAAAGCTGAAAATTCAAATGAGGTAAGTGGAAGATTTTTATAAGTTAACTATCAGTTAATTATAATTTAAACTAACAGTATGAAAACAGCCCTTAAAATGTTAAATGTTTACTTTGATGTTTTTAAAAGAATGAAGGTGAAAGTTCTTAATAAAAGTTAAATATTATGTAAATTTTTATTCTGTTTTTAATTAAAATATTTTAAATTTCTTTATACCAGCATTAGTTTTAAAACCATTTCAAATCGTGTTTTATGTATTTTGGTTTTTGTCGATTCAATTTTAATTCTTGTATCAGTGGGTATTCATTCACAGATTTTTCAAGTCTGTAATTTCTACCGAAAAATTCCCTTAAGAAGATGCGATAAAGGAAGTTGAAAAAATAAAATGTTAATAAAATCGTCTTTACAAATAATAAACTAAAGTTTAAACAAAATCAAAAAAAAAAAAAACAAATTATTTATCAATAATTTAACTATTGAAATTGTTTTTTGTACCGATTTTTTTTTTAGGAATAACAAAAAAAATACATATTTTTTAATTTTCCTTCACCTTCTCTTTCTTAAACGAAAATCGTGATTGAAATATCTTTAACCTATAAACTTTGCGCTTGTATCCATCTTTAATTTCTCAATCATTTCCGCTGAACATTCTTTTTTCAACACACAGTTCTCGTTCTTTTTTTAATGCCAACACTTTTGTCATCTCACACATTATAAAAATAAAAAAAAAAAAAATACTACTTCTAGTTAAGACAAATTTTATCACCCTTCTGGTGGGTCTGTCATTAAATACTAGGCTAGTATTACCAGCTTCACATTAAAATCCAACCTTTTGTCACTAGCCATTGATGTTAACCGCTGTGAAACCACCTAGTGATTACTAGACGATAAGCGTCTGTAACTTTGTCTCAAAAATTGGTTGTAAAAATTTACATAAAAATCTCATCATTATTTTTTTTCTTAGAGATTTTTCATTGAAGTATTAAAAAATACACCTCAAAGCTATTAATATTTTTTTTATTTGTGTATTTGAGAAGTTAGTCAATACATTGATTCAGTGTACAATTAAAAAATGATGACAAGATTTATATTTAATTGAAAATGTCGCCAAAGAAGCTATTTGACTACACCCGAATAAAAAAAAAACTTAGGAATATCACTCAATCGATGCGTATTAAAGAGATAAATATGGGAAAAATAAGTGAAACACTTTTGAAGTGGATCGCTACCAGAGATTGAAGTGACCGGTTGTAGCGCAAAAAAAGTTTCGATTTGTATTGATTTGTAAGTGTATCAGACTAAGAAAAATCCAAAATTTAAGTTCGCGGACGCTTCTGGATCCGGAAATATGAGGAAAAAAACTATAAAAATGTACAAAGTTGTACTTTCTTAATTATCATTTTCTTGAAATGTATTATAGTTACGCAACGTCAAGGTCGCATTTGAAAGGTTATTAAATTACCTTTAATTTGATATACAACATGATTTTTTTTTGGAAAGGTTAAAGGTCACATCTTTTGACCTATAAGTCGGGAGGCTATATCTTTAAAAACGATATTTTTAAAAATCTGAAAAAAATGTATGTTTAAGATTGGTTCCTTCCCTAAAGTTACGAAAAATTTCAGAGTGGAGGTATTTTTTGATCCGGAAATATTAAACATAGAGTAAAGTTAGGTATTTTACAAGGAAATTAAAACTATATAGCACAAAGAGCACATACATAGGTTAGCGCCGATTACGATGATATTTGTATATGTTATAAGGCATTAAAAATGAATAGACTTGTGTTTTTGTTAAGCTGCCAACTTCACATTTTGGGGTTAAAAATCGGGGTCCAATATAACCCCATTTTTCTAAGGTTTGCGTTTTTTGCATATTACAAAAAGTCGAATTTAGCTTAAATTTGCTTCATACAGGAACCTTTCTAAGACTGATATCAAATAAAAGAAAATGGAAAACTAAAATCTAGACGACACATTAATTACATACATCATATCTTTAAAAAAAAAATGTGTACAAATTTTAAACAAGATTTGCCATATAAAAGTTTTATTAAGTAGTCAAAGTATGTTTGTTTTTATTAACATATAAAAAAATAATTTGGAATGTTTTATTTCTGTATTTTAACTTTACATTTTATTATTTAGTTTTATTACAAATGTTTTCAATTACAAATTCGATATCAGCGGAATAAATTTGTATGTAGCTGTGCAGCTTTTGAGTTCCCGGAATGGTACGTAATCCTATAAATCGATCAGTTAGGAATCCAGAATTGCCAGTGCCCTCAAACGTTGCACTTATTTTAGTTCTGTAATAATCTGTCTTCCTACGAAAAATCATAAAATTTGGAGAAGGTAGTGTACACCCATTGGCTGATTTGACATGGAATTACCCATATGCGAGTAACAACTTATATGGTAATGCTCTCCTACATTGGGATATTGACACCCTAACTCAGAAAGACAACACAAAGTAGAATTCCCGTAAACAACACAATGTAGAATTCATATCTCCGGCACCAGGAGAGCCAGTTATTCTAAAAGGGGAAACAATAGGGTTTTCATATATCCGGCACCAGAGGAGCCAGTAATCCAAATGTGGAGAAAAACACCCAGAAAGAAGAAATAGGAAGGATAGTCCGTGTTCAACAAATTTGAAGAGTTATATATCAAAAAATTTTTGCATTGGATCTAAGTGTCACTGGAAGTCTTCCATTGAAACTTTTCATTAATTTAATGCAGTTTTTCATAAAATTTTATAAAAATTTTAATTTCAATTATTAAAAATTGCATATGTCTAATGAAAAAGTTTCTTTAAAATAAGTTGCATAATGAAGCTTTTTTTTCATAAGTTTTGAGAAATTTTTCATTCATCTTTTGAAGAAAACTTTATAAGTTTAGTGAAAATTTCATTAAAACTCGTCCAAGAAAAGTCTCTCTATGTAGGGTCGTGGTAGGAATCGAAAAACCTTCCTGCTGCTTCTTGGGTGTCCTCTGTAATACACAAAATAAATACATGCAGAGAAAAGCGATTCATATTATGATAGTTTGAGAGCCTCATGTTATTATTTCAATGCCTAACAATTAAATATGGTAGTAGTAATCATATTATAACTTCAAATGATGACAAAATTATCCTCGGTAACCATAATATGATAATCCAGAATCATGTACATATATGTATGATAATTTCGTGTCCACAACCGTGTTCAATCATATTTTTTTTTCTGCATGTACTGGTATGATTTCGTTTTAAATTTACATTTTACAGTTTTATGAAATGCCCTTGATATTGATTCTATTCAAGTAGAAATGAGGGGTTTTGGGTGAAAGATCATATAAAAAAGTATATTATTAAAAAACAAAATGTATACCATTTCAATAAAAAAAATCTTAAACGTTAAATCTTACGTTTACGGGAGGGAGGTCAGACTTTAATATGTTAATAAAAATTTCATTGATTTGAGTTGAGTTTAATTTCGGTTTACTCTTTCTGTCATTTTAAAAGGTGTCCTTAAAAAGCACTTCCTACATTTTGTTTTCCTCTTCCTTAATTTTACATCCTTTAAGTGCTAATATTACATCAAAAATATCAAGATATCTTAGTGTCCTTGAAACCTGACACTAAAATCTTAATGTCTTACATCGTTTACATGAATGTAATTACGTCTACTACAAGAACATCCCCTAATAAGATCATGGAAATTATTATTATTTACATTTTTTTTCTTTTGGTTTCTTATTTTCTACTATAACTTTCCACCTGCAATTTCGGATTGTGGTTGTGGCCACAAACTACTAAACAACACTTTGCACTTCAAACATGTTCGATTCAAACCAGACGCAAATAATGAAAGCCGGTTTTTATGTTTGTTTGCAACTTGAAACAACAACAACGAAAAGTATCTGAAGAAATTTCAGCTGTTTGTTGATGTTTATTTGAACTGCAAACTTAGTTGAGTACGAGAAATGTTCAGGTGCGCAGGCGTAACGCGTGAAAAAAAATGTGTAAAAAAATTTAAGGAATTTACGGAAACGGAATTTAAATAAAAATAAATTTGAATAAAACAAAAAAAACTAATAGAAACAAATTCATAAAAATAATAATAGAGATTACAATTTTTAACCTTGACTTAATAAAAAATAATTAAAATAAAACATGAATTAAATTAATTTTTATAGATATTTGATAATCAACTGTGCTTAAAAATAAAAGAAATACAAAATCAAATTTCAGTTTGAATATTTATTGGCAAATATCAAAAAAAAAGGTTCTCAATTTTGTGAAATTTTATACCAGTAAGACAAGTTTCTTGTATTTTTTATTTTTTTATTTCAACGAAAATAAAACACCAAGTGGTAATAAGATCCTCAAAAAATCACAATAATACAAAAAAAAAATAAAAAAATACTTAAAAAACCCATACAACAAGTTTACAAGTGCATTTTTACCCCCAAAACCGAAAAAAGATATTTGATTGTTTGTCCTCTTGAAAAATTGTTTATTTTTATTTTTTTTTTATTCACTGAATTTGTGTTGAAAACTGAGAGTTTATGTTTTGAATTTCAATTGCATATCAAAATGTTCTACGCGATGTTTTACTTGAGTTGAATTTCATTTAACATTTCTTACCTTTTGTGGATTTTGGAAAGAAAATTTGTGATTCACACGCATACAGTATGTAATATCATACTTATATATGCGGTTTTTATCACTATCGTCATCATCATCATCGTCATAATCATCGATTTAAAAGATTGGTTTGTTTTTGAGCAGGGTCGGCAACCGTTTCATTCGGTTATAGGTTTTAGATAACGATATTTTGAGAATATTTCGTATCTAGCACAACTAAATTAAAAAGTGCAAAATGCATTACACACTTGCAACAGCAGTAAAAATTCAATTTTAAAAAGACTGGGCTATATTTGGATTACATTTCGTAAAAGTAGACAATCGCAGCTTTCTGATGCTTATCAAAGAAAGTAGAATGCTTATATACTGTAGAAAGTCGTATGATATGAGGTCAAGAAATACCCATTTTCTTTGATAAAACCACCAACATTTGCTTCACGGACCCCTTGAGACACTTCTGCTGGTTAGCAGACCCCAAATTTTTTTTTAATTTATTAAAATAAATGCAAAAGGAACGAAGCAAATAATAATTGGATTTTTATTTAAAAATTGAAAAAAAAAAAACAGTGCGAAACCAAACCCGATTAAGATGAACTCCGAATGAGCTGAAAAATTAATTCGTTATAATCGAGGTACGGATTATATTTCTTAACAATTTTTTTATAAACTTATATTGCGAAATTATTTCATTTGATTTCACAAATAAATAGTTTTTGACACATTTGAGAACATTACAAAATCAAACCCGATTATGATGAACTCCGAGTGAGCAGAAAAATTAATTCGTTATAATCGAGTTTCGTATTTACTGGATTATATTTCTTAACAATTTGTTAATCGCCAACAAAATATTAAAAACTTTTAAGTATAAACTTATATTGTAAAATTATTTCATTTGAATTCAGAAATAATTAGTTTTGACACATTTGTGAAATAATTTCTGTGTTCGGTTTAAAATTTGTTAAAATTAAACCAAATTTAAGTAATATTTGCAAAATTTTGTGAATTTCGTGTTAAAAATTGTAAATTATATGAAAATTTGTTTGTGGGACTGACAAAATCCATCTTAACCGAGATTAGATTTATCAGCAAGTTTGTATTAACAAATGTTACATTGAAATTACAGTAGACTCGCGATAACAAAAACACCGCCTTACGTGAACACCGCTAGCATGAACATAATTTTTTTTACACTGACTACTCTGTAGCGTGAACACAGTAAGAAAGCCCTATAACGTGAACAAATGTAAAATTAATGGAACATAGAAAACGTTGTTTGCTTTTGAACATTTTTAAGCAATCACTACTTTTTTAAAAAATGGGAATCCCCGTAAATGATTGCTTATGAATATATTCTGGCATTTTGTGTAACGCGCGCTGTTGATTTGCTTATTTTGTTTTTAGATTAATATAAAGTGTGTCGTGAAAAACGTCGCAAAAACTACCAAATTTTTTATCTTTAAAGGAAAAAGTGGATGTAATAGAAAAAATAAAAAGAGGATCAAACAAATTACACCTTCGTAAACATGAACAACTTCGCTAAAGTGAACACGCTCAGGTTTTAATAGTTCACGTTACCGCGAGTCTACTGTATTACCAAAATATCAGAACTTTTAAATTAGTTGGTAATAACCGAGGATCTTAACAAAATTCGTCTTAAACGAGTTTTACTGTCCGAGACTTCGAGAAAGAATTATCAAAAATACATAAGTATGAAGAAAATTAGTATATTTTTGAACAATAAAAATAAATTCAGAAAAGGTATAAATTTGAGCCATAGAGTTTTTTAGTCTAGTTTTATAAGTTTTTGAATGTAATAAGCTCCTTTTGATGAACTACTTTCATCCAAAAATTAAAATTTTTAGAAATAACCTATGTTAATTTAGTAAATGGACGCTTGTAATTAGAAAACTAAATATTTTTTTTTTGAAAAAGTATTCTTATTTACACCACGTATAGATATAAATTATTAATTCACTTTTTGTAAAGAGTCAACGGACCGCGGACATCAATTTTGAAAGAGAAAAAATAAGCCATTCATATTTGAATTTTGTCCATTTACTTAGTTGGCATATGTTATATTTTTATCTAAATTTTTTAACTCCTTTGCCAGTTTAAATATCAACTATGGTGCACCTACTTCTTTTAAGTGAATTACTCCAAACCAATGGAGTCCAAACTAATTTTTAATTATTCAATGAATTTTTTTTTAATAGTTTGAATTATTCATAAGATTGGAAAAGGTGTTTTGAAATTTGTTTCAATTTGTTTTAAACAATCATTTTGTGGGAACTTCTCGCGGGCCCCTGGTTCCCAAAAACCATTTGGGAACCGTTGTTTTAAAATAATAATGTTTTTGGGAGAAGCAAATTATGTATTACGTTAGGGATTTTTTTGAAGTTAAGTTATTTTTTTATTTTAAGTTATTTCGTTAGGTTATTTTAGGTTTATCGGTATTTTAAGTTATTTCGTTAGAGTTATTTTAAGGTTAAAAATAGTTCCTTCAAACGGTATTGAATCGTTATCTTTATTTTAGTGTCAGTGTTTGCCAACCATGCTTTTAAGACATCTTTATGTTAGAGGATTTATGTTTTCCTGTTTACATAAAAACCTCAAAAACCTGCTGCAGGTGCTATATTAAATGGAATACTACAAGATAATTTGAAGTAAAAAAAAAATAACCATTATATATTTAATTTTTTATTAAAAAATTGCAAAAAATTATGTGAATTAGTCATTTGACTTGGTATTTTAATTTTAAAAATATTTGCTAATTAATTGTTTAAGCCCTGTTTAACATGAAAAAATGTGTGAATTTGTGAATTTATTAATGAAGGCATAACATCTGATACTTAACTTTAAATGATTCACTGTAAACGTTAAAAAATTAAAAAAACAAACAATTTGAATGCTAATAGAACTCTTTAATAGTAAAACCATAATATCACGAATGTGGAATTCTTTAAAAATTTAAAGAAAATAAAACTTTTTAAGGCGAGGGAGAAAAACTTCTTTATTCTTACATGCATAAAAATACGAAATTATTGTCAATTTCGTAAAATAAACGAAAAGTTTTTTATTTTACGTTAAAATCAAACAAAAATGTTGAAAAACAACTATCAAATGCAGTAAAAAAACTAAAAATATTATTAAAATAACTGACAATTTTTTACAGATATTTTTTCCTTTCAATCGCAATAAAAATGTGTATCAACTATAGCCTACTTAAAATATAAAGCCAAAATTCCAAACGGAAATTAAAACCAACCAAAATTGTTGAAGAAATGCAGTAAAAATAACTAACAATGTCACTAAAATAACTGACAATATTTTACTACAAACATTTTTGAAACAAGTGAAAAAATTGGTGAAAACTACTTTTTTTGAACAGTTATTCAAAAGTGTTTATTTGCTACATCAAAGTGTTTATTTGCTACATCAAGTCAAAATTCCAAACGGACCTCCAGTTATTACAATTGTTTTAATTGCACACTCAAAAAACTACAGCTTAAACAACTGAAAACCCAGTTAAAAATACGACAAAGGTATTTACCGTTAAAATAACTAAAAATTTAGCTATTTTTTACTGTTCAAAAACAACTAACAAATGCAGTTAAAATAACCATCAATGTCTTAAAAATTCTTCTTTGTCCTTCTTTACTCCTCAATGGAGCATAGGGCTTCAATAAAAATAACTAAACATATTTAAGAATTTAAAAAAATATTTTTTACTTAAAAAAAAGGTTTTCTTTCAATAACAATAAATATTTGTTTTTCCTTTATCCTACTTAGCCTCATTTTCAGAATGCCACGATAGCTACTAACTGAGACTTTGACTGACACGTTTGTTGTTGTTGCCCATATAAATTTCCAATTTAACTGTTTGTTAAGTTTTAACTGGAAATTCAGTAATCGGGCATTAAAAGTCAAAATTCCAAACGGTACTCCAGTTATGACGCTTTTATGCATTTCTAATTATTATTTGATAACTAAAAAAAATTTTTAGAAACTCTTGTTTTTTTTTTAAATAACTAGCAAAAATTATCTGTTTCCGGAAAAATTACTGTTTTGGTAGTTGTTTACTAAAATACTAAAATAACTGCTTCAAACAACTGTTTAAAAATACATTAGTCTTCTTCAGTTGTTTTTCAAAATAGCTTTCAAAATAGTTGTTTTGTGTTATTTCATAGAAAAACAACTGTAATGTGCAGTTAAAAACAACAAATAGTGTTTACTACATAAACAACTGTCATGTAGTAACTGTAAAACTGAGTGTATATTTTTTAAGCCTTTAACACCAGGGGCCGTAATTATGCTTTTCATCATAAAAGTCAGATGCAAAAAGTTATTTATTGACTTTTATTTTTTTGAGAAAAATAAGAGTTAATTTTTAATTTTTATTTTTTATGAAAAAACTGAAAGTTATTTTTTTCTAGTTTTTTTTTAAGCAAAAATCAAAAGTTTTGTTTATTTTTTTGATCAACTTTATTCTCATCTTTTTTTAATTTTTTTGCTCGAAAAAAGCAGAGCATTTTATGAAAGACTTATCCACAATGATGAACATGTAAATATGTTTATTTTGTGTAAATTTTTTAAAATAATTGTTATTTTTGGTCACTGTTTTACACACAGAAAAAAATATGGTTTAATAGAATAATATTATTATAGTATGGTCCTAATTATCAGAATATGATCAGTTACGCCAATACACAGAAATTAGTAAAAAATTTTGCTAAAACTACTAAAACCTAGTTCAAAATTGACGTTGCAATAAAAACAGCTAAAAGAAGATTGTTTTTGCTAAATATTAGTAATATAAGAATAGCAAAAATAAATCTGTTGAAAAAGCTTTATATGTTTGAGCTAAATTTTAGTAACAAATTAATCTGCTAAAATCAGCCAAAAACTTGCTAAATATTAGTGGACAAAATTTTTTTTTTAGCAAATATTTCTGTTTATTCTTGCAAAACATAAATATAATATATTCATTCTGCATTACTTAAGGTAAATATAGCAACAACTTTATTGATATTACAGATATTGTTTGCTGTTTTTGTCTACAAATATTTATAACATTTTTCTCTGATTTTAGCAATTAACTAACATTCAACTAGAATATACCTATAGTTTTATAAATTTAACAGATTTATTGTTGCTGTTCTTAACTTACTAATATTTAGCAAAAAAATCTGCTAATTTTACAGGTTTATTTCTATGAGTGTAGGATCATATTTATTAACATATTGATCAAATCGAAATTCCAATCATTACATGATGCTCTTAAACCATCGTTTTTCTTTGAGTGTATTAAAAAAATTTTGTTTTTTGTATTTGTCAACAACAACCAAGAAAAAAATACTTTTAGGTTGACTACATTTTTTATATTAAAATTAATTTTGTTTAAGAAAAGTTACATTGATTTGATGAAATTTAGCTCTACTGTACACTCAAAAAAAAAAATAGTTTTAAATATAACACTAGTTTATTTTGAGTTTTGACCTCAATAAAATCAGTTAAAATTATGATGCAAAAATTTGTATAAAATATTAAAATTAGTAGATTTACAAAAAAAATATATTATTTAAAGTTTTGGTAAAATTTTTACAGAAAAAAAGTTGACTTCAACAGATTTTATTTTAGGCCCATAAATCTAAAGTCACTTCAGTTACATTAGAGTAATATTTTTTTCAGTGTCTATGATATAGTCATAATTTTTCCATGATATTAAAATATTTAAATAAAATTTCTCTAAACACGTCTGTTTTTGTTTTGTTTATATTTTGAATCTTACAAATATTTTAAGACTTCTGCAATAGTTTCGTTTGTTTTACGATTACTTTTTAATTATATGTCAATTAAAAGTAATAAATATATAAAAAATTTAAAAAATATGTATGAAAAAAGTAATTGTTTAAAACAGAGCATAGCGAAGTGGTTGTGAGTAAAAAAATGCAACCATGCATGAAGTATGACAACATTTATGTCAGCAATATCATTTGAAAATCATAACAAAAACATAAATATTAAATTTAGGCTAGTCTTATTTGTTTTGAATGCCAATAAAAGAGAATTTGAAAAACTGTTAATTTTAAATTAAGATGAATAAGTAAATTTCTAAAGGTTTTCTTAAATGAAATAGACTAATAATAATAGAATTGATTTCAAATATTTATTCCTTTAAAAATACTATTATATTATTATTGAAATAACAATGACAAATGTGTGACACAGACAAGTTAATTAATTTTTGCAGCTTTTATGGTTATTAAACTTTTATAAAAGCTTTTAAAATCATTTACTTCACCATCCGTTGTCACATGTAAGTAAATGATCGCAAGTTGAGAATACGTACTATCAACGAAATTATCGAAAAAAAATGCAAAATTTTCGAGTGTCTACACTGCCCAGCAAAACCACACATTACCAAATCATGGGTAAAGTAATGTATCGCCATAGGGCTTCATGAATTACTTTACCCGTTACTTCACTGATGAATTATACAGGCGATGAGCCTCAAAGCAACTCATTACCTTGTAGGGGGTAAAGTAACTGGTTACTTATAGGGTTACATGGTGGGAAAAAGTAATGTGTCTATAAATAGATTTTCATAAAAAAATGCATAAAACTTTTTTTTTACAGATATTTTTTTTTTTAATTAACAGATATTTTTTTATTAAATAAATAACATGGTCATGCTGGGATTCGAACCTGGGGTCTCTAGTTAGGCGAGAACTCTACCAACTGAGCTATCGATACATACAATATTTTATTGCTTAAAATGTAGACGAGTTGTTGTGCTTCGTGTTTTCGTTCGTGATATCAAAAATATACACCTTACCATTATGCTTACAAAAAATCACAAAGTAATGTGTCTATAAATAGATTTTCAAAAATATATATTAATAATTACTTTACGTTTATAATTCATGCATTATGTAATTGATGATCGGTAAGTCATTATTTTATGTTTTGAAGTAATGTAAAATGTAAAGAGGTCTCATTACAAGGTAATCCATGAGTGTTTAATTATCGGTAACTCATTACTTTTTGTTGGAAAATAATGATACTGGTAAGGTGTACACATTACCAGGTAATGCATTACTTTATCGCACCCATTACCAAAGTTTTGCTGGGTGTTACCTGCATGTTACTCAACTTATATGAATTCAGTATTGCCAAGTATTCCAAATTCTAACATATCCAGGGAAAATTTTTGTAGTAAAATTTTTTTATTTAAAAAAATTATAAAATTATTATTATAAAATATCACTCAGCTTTGTCGGTGTGTCCTTTGTTATTTTTTTTTTCATAAATATACACATAATCAATTATAATTATTATTACTTCTTATAGTAAATTGGTAGAAAACGTAACCGCTAGACGTCAAAATGAAATAACAGTGTTGCCTAGTACACTGTTATTTAATTTTGACGTCTAACTTGTCGCCAGAGCCAAAAAATCACTGCCTTCAAAATTTCGCTATAAGTTGAGTCGCAAGTGACAAAAGTGTAATTGAAATAGTAAATGCAATTGAGTTTTTCGAACTTGTACTTGCATGTGACAACGGGTGGTACAACCAAACTGAATTTTCCCGATTTTTTACATTACTTTGTTGATTTGATGCCAAATTACCTTAATGCACTGAGCGAATTTTGTTGGACAACAAATAGTGAAATATTTCTGTTTTGATGAAACTAGATTTTTAATTAAATTTCTTCATTGTGTGTATTTAACTTTTAATCATCAAAATAATATTTTCCATACAATTTTATGAAAACTTGCATTAAATTTTGCAACTATTGAAAACTTTGAAAAATTTTGCTCTATTTTTCTGCACATTTTTGCATTTAAAAATTTGCAATTTACTTAAACGTTTTAAATACAATGTTTACAATATTTTTTATATATTTTTCTGCACAACAAATTTTGTAAACTAGTGTAATTTAAATTTGTTTTTGTTATGCAAAGTCAAGAGTTTTACTTAATTTTCTTTAAAAATAAAAAAACTATAAAAAATAGATCGATATAAAAATGAGTTCATTTGTATTAAGTAACACATATAAGGCCTGCTAATTGACCGCTTCACTGATAATTTTAAATGTTAATCAAAGTTTTAGTTTTAAACAAGTTTTTTCCCCCGCTTTTCATTCCATGTTTTGATTTGAATGTATCAACAAATGAACTAAATTTTTAGTTAAAAGAGTGTGAAATAAAAACCTTAAGTCTTAAAACCATTAAGATTTAGATTTCACAAATACCTATAAAAAACCTAAATACTTACAACCTAAATTACTATAAACTCATAAAGAAAAAACTGCAACTCTATTAGTTTCTTTGGTGGTGACGGTTTTTTTGCATTTAGTTTTAGTATTTAGAAAAAGTTCATTGCAAAAAACCAAACCAAGAAAAATACTAAAGTAACTAAAACGAACAGACGAACATTCAGTTTACCAATTGGGGTCAGTGAAAAGTGTTTAAATTGTTAACGACAATATTTTGTTTTGTTTAAAAAAACAAAATAGACATCAAATACAACAAAAAATTTATAATAAATAATACTACAGACAACTTTTGTTTGTTTGTTTGTTTGCTTTTTTGACCAAAAGCTAATTTAACGATTTTTAACACTTGCTCAAGTACTTAAAACACCATTTCCAATATTAAGAATACAATATTTGATATATCATTCCAAAGATAGGGTAACTTTAAAAAACCGTTAGATTTAAAAATTTCCCATTATCATATATTTAGTTAGAATATTGTTCTACCTTAATTCCAAAATATGATATGATATTGTCATGTTAGATTTTATTTTTTGCTTTCCAAAAGTTTAATAATTTTCATGATAGACAATACAATTGTTTCATAGGCATCACCCTAATCTTCAGTTGTCCGCAAAAGAAAATAATAATTGGCTTAACTCAAACCGATACATTATATACAACAGACAAACTAAACTTTATGAGAATTTCGTTTGACTTAGTGTATAAGATGGCTGATTTGGTAAACCTAATCATAAAATCCTAAAACTATTTGAAAAGCAAAAATTTTTAAATATCAATATACTTTGTACATCATTATATGTAGTATGTGTGTTTGTTGTATTACAATTTGTTAAGAACAACATATATCCCAACAAACAATGTTTGTATGATAAGAGCCGTGGTATGCTTATTGTTCAAAAATGTTTTAATTTTTGTATTAAAAATACAAAACAGGGACGTAACTGTTTTAACTTATTAAAAAAAATTGTTTTGTTTGTTGAATATTTCATTTGCAAACATTTTTTTAATTTATTTTAGTGGCCCTATATATATGATTTATATAATTCAGACAAAATTCTTGATTTTTGTCGATTTTGTCTGTTTGAGTTAGCCAATTATCGTTTTGTTTTGTGGACAACTAGATATTATTGTGATGCCTATTAAACAATTGTTTTGTCTTTCATCAAAATGACCAAACTTTTTGAAAAGCAACAAATAAAATCTATTTATAGATTTTCATATAAGATTTTGGTTTTGAGGTAGAATAATATTCTAACTAAATATATGAAAATATAGAAAGCCCGCAAAAACAATTTTTGTATTTTTAATACAAAAATTAAAACAATTTTAAATTTCCTATTATCTACAAATTGAATTCGTATATGCTGCTTTCCAAGCCATCTGTCCCGCTACAGGAAATAGTATTTCGCAGCAGTGCCAAAGTAATAGCATTTGTTCTCCCAGAAGAGACAAAGAAAAAATGACACAACTTTTGCAGTTTTACCAAAAAAATGGGCAAAGTAGGCGTGGTTAAATATTCACAAATTTTGCAATCATTTTCAGTTTATTATTTAACTGAATTTGGTAAATGCTAGAAATTTTACTAATCACCACCCAGCCAGAAATTGCCAATGGTCTGAAAAATCAAGCACTGGCAGAACACTATTTGCCAATGATCCAACAAATAAAGTGCTGGCAAAGCAGTGATATACAACGCTCTGCCAACGTTAGAAAAAAGTGCTTTGCCAGTGCTTAATTAACAAAATTTATAACAGTAAACATAATAAAAGCACTGGCACAGCTCTGGCTTAGAACGCTCTGCCAACGTTCGTAAAAAGTGCTTTGCCAGTACTTGATTTACAAAATTTACAACCGTAAAAATAAAAAAGCACTGGCACAATACTGACTTAATAAAAACAGTGGCACATCCCTTGTTCACAACAAGAGTGGAAAAATTCAAAACTAAATTGCAATTTATGAATATTAAGGTCTCCAATTATAGTCAGCACAAAGTATAGTTTTTGTACTAAAATTTTACTTAAGAAATGTATTTTCAAATTTCTTTCTTTAGTAAAATTGTAGTAAAAAATCCTGCTAACTTATCACAAAAATAATTTGATAAAAAAATATTCAGTTATTTTGTAATTAACTTAGCTGAAGCAGGCCTATTGTTATTTCTGTTCAAATTACCAAAATCATTCAATAAGAAATAATACAACTCTTTACTGAAGTGAATTACTAAGTAGGACTTTATTGGTCGTTTTTGGTTTTGGTACTGGCAAAGCGCTTATTGCCAGTGCTTTGCCAACGTTTTAAAAAAGAGACGGACAATTATTATTAAAAATATTATTAAAAAATCACTTTATTGGTTGTTATACCAATGCTTTGCCAACGTTTTAAAATTATGGTTTTGGTACTGGCAAAGCGCTCATTGCCAGTGTTTTGCCAACGTTTTAAAAAAGGAACGGCCAAGCCCTGCCCGGTGTTATCATTTTGGGGTTGGCAAAGCACTTAAATCTTCAGATATCCAACGCTCTGCCAACGCTCATACCACCGTTGAAAGCACCGTTTTAAGTATAAAAAAATCTAATCTTTGCTTAAAAATAAAAAAAAAAAAATAATTTTCGACGAATTTTAGATAAATTGAGTTTTGTATTTTTTTTAAAAATTTTATTCGTATGTTACTCGTATTAGTTTGGAGAAAATGTTTGTTGAACATTGCGTTTCATAAATATTTCAATATTTCTGTGTATAATTTTATTATATGTATGTGTTATTTATTGCTCATACGCCTACGTACCTTATGTAGAGTTAACACTGAAATATTGAAATGGATCAATAGAAAAACTTCCAAACTTTTTCAATAAATAAATAAAAAAAAAAATAAGTTCTTTGATTTTTAGATAAATTGAGTTTTGTATTACTCTAAAAATTTAGAACTAGTTTGATTTTTTTTTTATTTTATTTTTTTCTATATAGTTAAGTTTCTAGCATTTGCCAAATTCGGTTAAATAATATTCTAAAAATAAAAGTAAAATTTGACAATATTTAACCACGCCCACTTCGCCCACTTTTTGAAAAAATTAAAAAGTTTTTCCATTGTTTGTTTGCATCTTATAGGAGTACAAATACTGTTAGTTAAGCACGGCTTGGATATACTTTTTTTTTTTGCTGTATTGATCATTCATTTTAAATTGCAAATGGTGTATTCTGAAGTCTATAGTAGTTATGTACCTTCAATTTCAAAACTTTGTTGTAAATTATAAAAAAATTTAACATTACAATACAAGTTTGAACATGAACAAACAAACAACACCCTGTTTTATGAAGCTGTAAAAGTGCACTTGTAAAAACAACCGTAAATCAAATAGATTTTTAAAGAATACAAAAAAAAAAAACTGAAAAACTTATTTTTTTTTCTTTCGTTTAAAGTCTGTATTTACATCTAATATGCAAAGTATTAGAAAGAAAATAGAAAAATTACAATAAATAATATTCAATAAATACCAGGAAATTCTAAAACATTGTTAAACGGTGAAAATAGAAACAAAAGATAAATTATCAAAAAAAGAAAAAGAAAAACAAAATTAATAATAATAAAATGAAAAATAATAACCAATTAGTTCACTTTTTATAGTAAGAATAAATTATTAATAATACAAAAAAAAGAAAAAAAAAAAAACAAAAATTACCAATAATAATTTATGGACTTTGAAAGTAATTTAATTCATAAAATTATGGATATATGAGTTAAACGATTTAAATTGAAATAATAATAATTTTCATTACAAATAAGGATGTAATTAAAAATGTATTTACAAATGGATTTAAATGAAACACATGAAAATGAAATTAAGGTATGTACAATTTTAGTAGTTAACCCTTAACACTGTCAAAACGAGATCTTTTGATATTAAACTATATATTAAAAAAAAAAAAAAAAAAAAAAGTAAAAAAGTTTTTCATATAGAGCAAATTAACAATATAAAATACTTTGTTCAATTGACACAGACATTAACCACTGACGAGTCCCAGGAGGTGGACGAAACTGCGGCAGTCTGGTGTATCCCTAGTGTCCGTAAAAATTTTCAATAAAAAATGTTTTCTTCTTCCTGAAAAGAGACTAACTAATGTATATTATAAATTTTATTAATTTTAGAGTATATCAATATACTCTACTATGGTTTTGTAAAACAGTTTTAAAATTAATTAAAAATAATTCTCTACGTATGAGTAATATTAAATAAATAATTAAATATTCATCATACGCATTAGTGCATAAGTGCAAACACTCGCATTTTGTACAACGAAATGTAAAAATATTTTACTAATTTCTTTCTTCCCCAGCCAGAAAACGGACTCAGAAATCAGTCGAAAGTGGACTCAAAAATATTATTAAAAATCAAGTTTTTTGTATGACTCAGAAATCAGTCGAAAGTGGACTCAAAAATATTATTAAAAATCAAGTTTTTTGTATGAAAGTGGTTCATCCAAAAGGCCATTCTTTTATGACTCAAATATAACTCAGAAAAATGAGTCGTTTAAGAAAAATTTTCTTCATAAATCGGAGTCTTTTCTTAATAATTTTTGAGTCGAAAAAAACGAATCTGAATTTTTCTAGTGATTGGAGCCGTTTTTGAGTAATTTCTAAGTCCGAAAAAAACCATTTTGGAGTCTTTTTTGAGGGATTTTGGTATCAAAGTTATGTCTTTCAAATGTATTACAAAAACAATATACATTTGGATGTTCATTTATTTTATTATTACCAACTACAATTGGTTTTAATGCAAGACAAAAATTCACAAAAAATATTAACAAATCTGAACAAAAAACCACAGAAAAATACTTATTTCTTCCGAGTCATCTTGTTGGTGCAATTCTTGACACACAACCGTGAATATTGTTTTCGAGTTCATTAGAATTTATAGCGATATTATAAAAAAAAATCCGCGCACAAAGAAATTTTACATGTTTTTTGTTTGGTTTACAAGAAAATTGACAAATAAAAATAATTTAAACATTTTTTTAGTCCAAAAAAACATCCTTTTTTTTAAGCTATTTTGGATAGTTTAAAAAATTTTCATTCCCCTACTTTTCTGTCTCTTATTTGATTCCATTTTTTTTTTTGATAATATTATTTCCAGCATTTTCTTGAGGCATTTTTGATTCTTTTACTAAGGCTCTTATTTTCGTCTGTAAAAAAAGTGTTTTTTGACAAAAAAATTTTAAAAAAAAGATTAATATTTGAATCTATTTTTGATTCCAAAATAGGAGTCATCAGTTTTTTGAGTCATTATTGTGTTATGTATTTTAAGGCCTCCAAAATTTTGCGGGCTGGATCTTTTAAATATACTTTCACAATTAGTATTAACTTAATTTTATTTTATTTTTATTTTATTTTATTTTATTTTTATTTATTTGAATTGCTCCATACACAAGACTAAAAGTCTTATTTTGCAGTATGGAACTGATGATTTGAAAAATTATAAGATCATTAATTAATAACTTAATAACTAATTACAATTTTTATATGGAAAACAAAAAACAATTTAAATTAAACAAGATGAACAAAACAAAAAAAACTAAATAAAAAATTTAAATAAATTTAAATAATTTAATTTATCTAATAATTATGTTTGATTTTCTTATGCCGAAAACAGTTTAAAAATATTTTCTTTAAATTTTCGTGCGTTACTTAAAAGTTGAGAGCTGTGGGGTATAGAATTAAACGAGTACTACCGATCTTTCACTATATTCAACACATTTTTATATGTATTTTTAAACATTGCTTAAATAACACCGTGTAACAGTAGTTTCCATACATGGACTAAACAATATATACGTTTAACTATAAACTATATATAGTTAAGTTTTAACCTTTTCGCTATCACGTCAAAATTCCCTTTAAAATAACTTTCAAATTTAAATTTTACTATTATTCACCTCTTGCGTATGCTAAATAAAATATTTTATTCATTAGACGCCTAGGGATGAATTTTTCCTAAAATACACCAATATCCATGCAACATTTAGATATACACACAGAGAAAAATTTTGCTATTTGCCAACTGAAATTCGGTTACTACGGCTCAAATTCGTTTATTTCGAATTTCAGACGGTTGGCACAACTTAACTTTAGTTTTCACAACAAAGTTCGGTTATTTCAACTGAAGTTTACTTGTAACAACCAAAATATTCATAAATCTAATGTAAATATCGTCGAACTGACTGAATTTATAAGTTGTTACCATTAATATACACTTTTCAATTCGGTTGGCACTATTTTTCTCTGTGTGTACCGATTTTGCTAATTTTTTTACCCAAATGGTCTTAAAGATAAAAAAAGTTTCATAAACCATGTGAACATATAGTTTTTTGTTTTCCTTTCTGTTGAAATTAAGAATTTCCATTTGAAATTTAGAAATCATTAATAGAATTTAAGAATTTCCATTTGAAATAAAAAAATGTAATTTGTAATTTATATAATTTTTCTTTAAAATTTTAAATCTATCATAACATCCATTGAAGGTCAGAAATTCTCATCAGTTAATGTGTTCTAAATTTTGCCTTAAATTTCGTGAACATCCCAGGAAAACATTGGTAATGTGTGCGATAAAGTAATGCATTGCCTTGTAATGTATACTGCGTTATCGATAATGGGTTACATAATGCATTACTTTGTAATGAATACTCCTTACCTTCATCATTATTTCGAAATATAGAGTAATTAGTTACCAATAGTTCGACACTCTATGTTTACCTTGTAATGACACATAACTACCTTTTACATTATTTTAACACATAAAATAATGACTTACCGATCATCAATTACATAATGCATGAAATATAAACATGAAGTAATATTTAAAATATTTTTTTGAAAAACTATATTTATACACATAACTTTGCTATTTTTAGTAAGCATGAGGGTAAGGTACAACAATTCTTTTGCATTTTAAGCAACCCGTTATTACCCAGCAAAAGCTTTTGTTACCACGTAAGTGATTGTAAAATGGATTTATATTCTGTCAAAGTTTCAACTTTGTTTGGAAATAATTCCAATAAAGAAAGCTTTAGCAAAACATGTTTAATTATAAACACATAATGACTATAATTACTTTATATGCGTAATATTGTACATGAACAAAATACAAATTGTACATGTACAAAATACCCTTTGGGAAATGGACCAGTCATTGGTATGGTCACGTGACTAGAACTTTATGTGTATGAACCAGTCTAAGTTTCGGTTCTGTTATATGAAAGTGACCGGTACTTTTAACATGGGCTTGTCATAGGAGGTGACAATTGCTACCTGTGGAGCACTGTGTGACGTGGCGAATAACTTGACCACGGTAACCTATCACCATACCGACTGAAATGAATATGCTACGGGACAAGTTAGAAGTAGGCAGTGTTAAAGTATGACCATTTTAGAATTTATGTGACATGCAACAGAAACAGTGGTTAAAAAAATATCACGTGACTGGTGTAGGTCAACGTAGCGAAGAACTGGAGAATAATTTTTGAAGAAAAACTAGTCACATATTAAGCGCAATGTGTTCTGTTACAGGGGTAGTTTGAATTGAATAGTTTTGTGACGTATCACTGCACAGGTCTAAGGAGTGCATGTCGTCGGGCATGAGAAAAGTAATTAGCAAGTAACCTGCCACTTTTTATTCAGAGTGTGACACATTATTTACGGGTTGATAAATAGCCCGTCCGAAACCAGTCACTGCACTTATCCAAAACAGCGTGCCATACCACCTGTTCAAGAAAGCTTCAAAAAGGCACACCAGAAATTAGTTTATTTTGTCTGAGTATATATTTTGTTATTTGAGTAACAAAATATATACTCAGTTTCAATTTTGTTCCCAAAGAAATTCTTAAATATCGCCAATTACTTACACATAAAAAATCGTTACCAATAATTTTGTAAAACAAGATACTTCGAAACCAATATGCAGAAATTTTTAAATTTTAATTTATATTCTTGTAAAGTGTTTTAAGTTTTTGAATAAGTCGTGCAAAAAATCATATTCTGGTGATAGTTTTTTCGTAGCGATATTTTATGTGTAAAATCGCCATTCACTCGAAAAATCGCCAGTCGGCATTTGGAAAATTAACTTGCCAAACGAGTTCTAAGATCGCTAAGTTTGGCGAGAAATCGCCATATCTGACAAACTTGGTTCTGTATTCAGTTATTTGAAACCAGTGGAATGTTACGTCTTCATTTCTACTGTCACATAGTCTGTACATAAAAAATTCCATCACTGTTATGTCCACTTTGCAGCAGTCAAGAAACTGCATTCTTCGGTACTAATTGCCATGTTTTTAGCCACTGCTAACGGTTTTCAACCAGTTCAATGGCCAGTAGCAACTTCAACTGCAGCGACCCTAGTTGCTTCGGTACATTTTGATTTTATGTTACTTTTTCTGCAGTTACATGATATAACCAGTGAATGTTTTGTCACCATAACTATAGTCACGTTATTGGACATTTCACCCAAATTAAGACTTTTTGGTGCACAACAATTTTGGTCTCACCAGTTTCGTGACATGCTACCCAATCATATATCACAGAATTACCACTTTGGATCAATCGACCCTTCATTTCCCGCAGGGTAGTTTTAAGCATTTATTATAGTATATTTACTCACTAAGCATAATATTAAACAAAAATTTATCTTGACCAAAGTTATATATTTTTTTTTATTAATTCTAAAGCCTTGCTGCGTCTACCAGCTTAGTAATTTGGAACTAAAGTTCAAATATTAACATGTTGCCGGTCCCGAACGGTTTAAGATTTTCTAAAAATTTATTTTACATTTTTGCCATGATTAAAATCTACATCAATTTTTTTTACTTTTTTATCACACGGATTTTGAGATTTATTTAAAAAGAAAATTGTAAATTTACAAAACTCATGTCAAATTTTTGCAACCTGTTATCGATGTATTATTTAAATCATGATTATTATCACATAAAAATTAGGCCCTGAAGTCAAATATTACTATTCATATAATTAAAAGTACTTAAAAAACCAAAAAGAAACTTTCACTTATATTTAGCATTTTTTTTACAATATAAAAAAAAAAATTTCATTAAAAATCATACTAAAATAACAATCATAAACCCAAAAAACAATATGGACAAGCAAAAAATTGTTGGTGAATAAACCTAAAAAAAATTGAAATTATTAGCATAAATTACAATAACTGAAAAATAAAAAATTCATGGTTTAAACCATCAAAATGCTAATCAAAATCGATGGAATAGGTAATTTGTCAAAAAAGTATTAACAACTTGACAGCCTCAAGGTGGTGGACACACTACAAAATATTAAAAATAATAAAAAATAAAATTATCGGTAAATTATAGTATTAGCAAATTAATTTAATTTGAAACGTATAATTTAACCTATTTTTTTTTAAAAATTGTTAGCAATTTGAGCGATTTAGGTTTAATATATGATACTTTAAGTTGGGTCTATAAAACTTGGCCTTGATTTTGAATTTATAAATTAAGAATTTTGTAAACTTTTTGAAAGTTAACGGTTGGTTTTATTTTACGGTTGCTTTATAGTTTATTATTTTTTTTTTTTTTGTTATAAAAATCTTCACTTTTGTATCATAAACTATTTTACTTTATTATAAAATTTTAGTCTTTGTTTAGTTAAACAGCAATATATCGGTAAACTTTTTAACAAATAAAAGTTAACAAAAGATTATATTGTTAAAATTGATTTTTTTTTTTTATACATTTGTTAGTAAAAAAAAAAAATTTTTTGTTGGTTTTCTATCATTCTTCTTCTTATTTATTTTTTTATTATTAATATTTTATTTGATTCTGTTTTTGTTGTTGTTTTTTTTTGTTAATAATTTTAAACTAGACATTGTGTTTTTATTTTTCATAAACCCCACAAATCATTAAAGTTCCCTCATAAATTCCAAAAATATCAACAAAAAGTCGTGCGAAAGTTTAAATTTTTTCTACTGCAAAAAAAATAATAAAAAAAAAAATGTATGCGTTTGCAAGACAATGGTACAACTTTTAAAATGAAAATAATAAAAAAAAATAATTTCAAGTACACCCACATGAAATTTTATATTATTATTAACAATATAAATAAACAAACAACAACAAAAAAATATATACCAAATACCCCGTAATACAAAAATAATTGTAAATCAAGCAAAACTTACAACAAAAACAAATTTAAAAAGTTTAAAAATTAAATTATTTTTAACAGCTTTTGCACTTGTTTTATATTTTCTTGAACTAAAACTACAACACAGTTTAACAATGATTTTGGATAACTCGAATTAGGAGAATTTTGAAAAATTATAAGAGTAAAATTGAAAGTCACAATTTTCGGTGCTCAAAAACTTTTTTTTTTAGAATAGATTTGTGAAATTATCATAAAATATTTTTTTCTCCGTACAAATTTATTGTTGCTAAAAATTCAAAATTTTAGTCAAATTTAAAAGAAAATTAAAAAAAAAATTTTTTTTATCCTCCATCCCACTGTGCCGGAGGATAAATATTACTGTATTTGAACCGGCTTTTAGAAACCGGTTGTATGTTGTCGATTTCTGGTTTTCTAAAAAATTAAATGTTCAAATATCGATTATCCCGTTTTTTGTTGCCGAATACTCGGTTTTTTTTGCTTTTTACTTGGATTAGATCAGAAGGCACTATGCACCGCGACCAATGTAGGTCTTTTGTGCTGCCTTAAGTTACCTACAGATTCAAGCTACCTATAAAGCCAATTATCCTATTAGGCAAAATGTTCGCGATGTCGGAAGGCGAAATGAAGCGATCACCTAGAAACCTAAGTCTCCCATCACAAAGCCTGGGACATTCGCAGAGAACATGCTTCGAGGTCTCAGACACCATCTCACAAACCCTACACATATCCGTGTCCGATTGACCCTTCTTGTGCAGATGGTATCTGAGATTACAGTGTCCAGTTAAGTACGACGCCAGGGTCCTCAAACCCTCCCTTTCAAGCGACAAGAGTCGCCTCGACCCCTACTGGACTTTTTTTTACTTTCATTTAAAAATTCTTTAACCCTAAGTGGTCTGGGGACAAAAAATACCCATGCAACTTAGTTTTCATTTCGACTAAAAGATTGTAAAGCTTGTACACTGAAAAAAAAAAATATTTACCTTATACAAATATTGGTTTTATATAACTTGATCCATGTAGGGTTAATTTTTAACCTTTTAGTCTAAAAAAATACCCACTAAGAAACAGAGTAACAACTTTTTTCATAATTTTCAAAAAATATCACTTAAATTTGACAAGACAATAATTACATTTATTTTTATTCAAAAAATCTTTATTCCTTAGCAACCGGTGGACAAAAAAGAGCAATTAAACTTAATTTTAAACCTTTCGGAAAAACTGAAAATCGGGTTTCGAAAAATGACGAATACTCGATCACCCTAGTATATCTCAGTTTCTCATTCCGTTTGTAATTTATCGAAAAAATCTGGGACTTATAATGAATAACAGCTATAAATGAGTAACAAAGTCGTTTAACCAAGAACCGTATATCTGTTGAAACGCTATATACTCCTAAAATAAAAAAGCGGGATTTCTAGCATTTAGTTAAATTGTTTGCTGATATTTTAAGCAGTTTGGTATTAAAAATGAGCAAAATCGGTTGTCGGGTTCAAAAATTTTGAGTGAAAATGTGAATTCATCTCCAAATTCTTCATAAAATTGGTCTTATACAGATGTTTTCAATACACAGTTATTTAAATTATGACGCTATTGTTAAAGTAATGACCATTTTTTTTCGCTATTTATTAAATATTTTTCTTGAGTAATTTTTGCGCGATTTTTTTTCGAATTTTTTTTGACCTTGCATTTGATTTGGGCACGGTCGACTTTAATGCTTCCACTTTGCTGTAGAAACATTTAGAAAGTTACAGATTGTTTGAAAAACAAATTTTTTTAAATTTGTATTGTTAATAGAAGGGAATACAAAAATACTTGTCATAAAAAATTAATCACTTTTGTCGAAAGTTTTAGATTTTCAATGAGCATTTGAATTAAGACTTTTAAAAATTTTCTAAACTCATCATCAACTTGTTTACCTCGGCACTAACTGAAGTTCCTCTAAAGTCCAAAATCGATCTACCCTAATGGGTATTCGAATTAACACCCAACTATTTATATAGATATTTATCATAAACAGGGACAGGAACTTCATGCACTTAAAAAGTCTGTTTTATGCGCCTATAATATGCATAAAAAATCTTAAAATATGCACTTAAAATTATATTAAAATCAAAAAAGTTATTCTTATTGTTTTCTTAAAATATAAAGTATATATAGATGAAATAAACTTAATAAAATCTTTATAAGTAAGTTTTTATATATTTTCAAATGTAAATTTTAACTATTTGTTTCTAAATTTTTTTTTAATATAGAAAATGACAGCTCGACGACGAAGTTTGTGATCGATGTGTTTTGATGTGTATGGTTTTTCTAAGTTGATATCACATCTGTCGTTTAAAAAGCTGAACTAGGATTTCGAGAGTTTCAAAGAAAAATAACAAAAAAAAAGTGAAAAGAGTGGCACTTTAAATAAATTATAATTTATATTTTTAAGCAATTTTAATTAAATTTCAAAGATAATTTGTATTGTTTAATATATCCTCTGAATACGCCTTGCACAGCTAAACAAAATTTTAATTATTTATATTTAAAAAAACGCACTTAAAAATCCACCTAAATAAAACTGTTTCTCTTAATCTCAATTTGCATAAACAATTTAAATATAAATATAAATTCAAATTGAAATTTTTTTTCGAGAAACTAGGAAAAATGCAATAAAAATATGCATTTAAAGCAAAATATGCATTTAAAGCAAAATATGCATTTAAAGCAAAAATATGCACTAACGAATCGATGCCATTTTTACGCAAATTCTTTGCTTCGCAAAAATAGTTTATTTAACCTGTTCTCAGACTTAGGGGGAAAAACATGCATTTGCATGAACTTCCGGTCCCTGATCATAACGTTTTGGTTCATAACTCAGAAACCAATCAAAAATTCAACTTGAAACTTGCCACAAATGCACCAAAGGGTTAACTTATTAACATATGCTTTTTCAGGATTTCAAAAAATATACTTTCCGAAAAATTGATTTTTAAACTCAAGACCCCTTAAAATGTTCTATGGGTTTTTATGGAAAATGGAATTTTGAACCTCATATAATTTAAAAGTTATAGGCGACTTTATGAGGACAGTTTAGCAAAAAAATTGTTTTACTTAATCATACTCATTTTTTTATTAAAAATACTACACTCGGAAAATTTGTGCAGTTACTACTCGAATGTTATTAGCATACACACAGAGAAATAAAGTGCCAGCCGAATTGGAAGGTGTATTTTATTAGAAACAACTTATAAATTTAGTTAGTACAACGATATCTATATTAGATTTTTAAATATTTTGGGTGTTTCAACTAAAGTTCAGTTGAATTAAACGAAATTTGTAGGGAAAAATAATGCTCAGCTGTACCAACCGACAGAAATTTGAGTCGTAGTAAACGGATTTCAGTGGGCAAATATCTAAATTTTTCTCTGTGTGTAGATTTGATGTTGTAGTTAGTTTTACTGCAATTGCAGTTGTTTTGCTAAGAAAGTATTGGCAAGAATGATTTAGAAAATAAGGTGAAAATGTGGTAACTGATATTTTGTGTAATATTGTTTCCCAATTGTGTTATTTATTACAAAACAAAATCACTTTAAGATTATTTACATAAATTTGATTTTTTTTAAAACTAATAACTAGTATAAATGTTAGTAATTTTACCTGCAAGTTTTACTATAAAAACAGCAGTTTTTTTCAGTTCTACAACAGTTTTTATGTCTGTTGTTTTAACAGTCTTTAAAGTTGTTTGTACAGTTTTACAATAAATTTCATTGAACTGTACTTGTTTTTACCGTATTTGTCAGTTGATTTTAAACTGTTAAAAATAACTTCATGTTACAGTTGTAATTTTAACTGTCATTTACAGTCAATTTTATCTACATAATTCCCTGAGTGTATAAATTTGTCAGTTAAAAAAAAAAACCAACACCACGATTCATTATTCATAAATCTAATTAAAAATCAAAACACATTTAAATTGTTTGCTATAAACAACTTTTGTTTTTTTTTGTACTTTTTCGCAATAATCCAAATAAAGCAAACATTAAGGTAGACAATTTGAAAATAATAATTAACTAAAATATTTGTTAACACCAAAATAAATTTTAATAAAACATTTTATGATTTATTATTTATTTTCAAATCTATCGCCATTGTCTTATTAAAAAAAAAAAAATATTTCCGTTTCACTTTTCCCATGGATAAATAATAACAACAACATCCAACAACAAACGGTGTTTTGGGTTTGTAAGCAATCAATTGAACACAAATTTCAATTTCAATATTAAATTCAATACAAATCAATGAATGGAATAAATGTTTGAATGGACGTTAGTGTTTTCTTGCATCATTGAAAATAAAAGTCATAATATTTGTTGTTGGTAATTAAATGAAAACGAATGTTGTTCAGTGTTGTTCGGTGTTGTTGTATTGAGATGTAACAACAGCGATGCATCTTTTTAAATTTTTTTTAAAACAATTTTCTTTATTAATTTTTCTTTCTCTCTTTCTTTTCTTTATTTAATATTATAGTTGTTGTTGGTTTTGTATTTGTTTTATTTATTTAATTATAATTTGTTACCAACTTGTGATATCGACGCATGTTTGTGGTGCATGATTTATTTTTAATTTTTTTTTTAACAAAAAGTGCGTGTTAATATTTTGTTGTTTGAATTTGTTGCGCTTATAATAGTTATTGTTGTTGTTACCTGGGGTATTATGATGTATTTGTTGTTCGTTGGTTATTGTTTAATTATAACCATGATAAATTTGTTATAAAACTTTTTAAAAAAGCGAAATGTGTGCAATGGATGATGATGTTGTTGTTTCTTTGAATCCGATAAGAAAATCTCTTTAAAAAAATGCATTTTGTTATTTATTGAAAACATTTATGTTTTTATTTGTTAAATAGAAATTGAAAGTTTTTATTTTTATTGGTAATTATCATAAATTTGTGTTTAAAATATCCTGCAAAATGAAAGTAAATTTTAATTTAAACAAATTTAATTGCAAAATTAAATTAAATGAAAGTTATACCTATATATACTAGATATCTTCTAAACTAAAGAAGAAGTTTATGTGAAGACTTGGATGAAATGCGTTAGAGAATTTTTTTGAGTGTACATTAGGGTGGGTCGATTTATCAATTTCGATAGCTTTTGGCATGAGGAAAAAAAGTTCCTCTATGTCATATAAAAAAAAACATTTTCGAGGCGCCCAAATTTCAATTTTTCCACTTTTTCTCAACTTTTATTTTTAAGATTTAATTATTACCTTTCCAAGGTGACATACAATACATACAAATATACATTGCCACATACAATACAATATAACATATGAGCGCGTGAGTATAGAAATACGACAGAGAGTACTATTTTCTTGATACGGTCCTATATGTACTGCATAATAAACCAGTTTTCAATTTATTTTTGATCAATGGTGATAATCTTTAACTTCGAGCTCATTTATTAGTTCTCATTTAGTGAGAAAACTAGTTTATATGAATGTTTGATGTTTTGCATGGAATTGTCACTTCTTTCAAAACGTGTTCTGATGATGGAAGCTTAGAATATTTCCGAAATAGATCTATCAACCTATTCCTGAAAACAAAAACTCTATAGATTATTTGTTAGGACAATATCCTAATAAGAAATATAGAGTATGGTCTCGAACTTGAACAATTTTCATTTTTATCGCACAATTAAAGGTCGAAAAAAAAACAGAATTTCTATTTTTAACTAATAAAAATTATATCAAACTTAAAAATATTTTATTTTTTACGTACTAAGAGTTAATTTGGTAATTGTAAAAAAAAGTAATAATGCATTTGATTTAAAAGAACAGTGAGTAGACCGATTTTTTAACTATATGTTTAGAAGTTTTTAAGTACATATTCCTTTGTTTTTAACGACGAAATATTGTGAGTGCATCATTACTCTGTTCATACGGTTTTGGTGGCTATTTATTTTTCTGTAGTACTTAAGCATTATTAGTTTTTCCAGGGACCGTAAATAATGATTATTGCTCGTTTTTTTGAATCAAAAAATCAATCACTTAGAAGAGACATAAAAAAAAATTATTGCACCATTATTATTATTTTTTTGACAATCTTTGCATATCCGTCATGATTTTTAAATTTTTGATTTTTAAAGTTTTCTTCAATGGTAATGATTATTTTTGAGTAATAATAAAAAAAATCAGCCATAATCATTATTTTTAAGCAAAAAAAAAAAATAAAACTCAAAAATAATCATTATTTATGATTTTTATTTTTTTCGCTCAAAATAAAACTCACTTTCAATGGTTGGGATGGACATATCTCAGGAAGTAGGAGGAACTTATGGAAGATTTTGGTATCAATCTCTTCTTTGGAAGATTCTCTAGCAGATTAATGCATCAATAATATTTGTTGGTGAGGTTTAAGGGGTTAATTATTAATTTCAAAATAGGGCTTTTTTGCCGTAAAGTCAAAATCTGGAAGCTCGATTTTCACCGTAGACGTATGGTCTAGTGGACTTTTTTGCTCAGTACAATCCCAAGAATCAGAAACCCGAAGCGCCCATTAAGATTTTTTTCCTTCCATACTAATCGCCCCACCCTAATATGTATATATATTTACACCTACATGAAAGTGAGTTTTATTTTGAGCGAAAAAAATAAAAATCATAAATAATGATTATTTTTGAGTTTTATTTTTTTTGCTCAAAAATAATGATTATTGCGGATTTTTTTTTATTATTACCCAAAAATAATCATTACCATTGAAGAAAATCCTTAAAACTCATAACATAATCATTATTGTGTAATTTTTACTATAAATCTCATAATGATTACGGTCCCTGAGTTTTTCAATACATTCCTCATTTACTATCGTATACTTGATTAAGTTTAATTAATATTTCTCTATTGTATTTAACTTTGCTTTACTTGCATACGACTTTATAATTATCATTTGCTCTTAAATATTTAGTCCTTGATACTGTGTTCCTGTTTGTTTTGTATTCCTTCAAAAGTTCCAGAGATAGGTTTCTAGCTTTGTAGCAGTTCCAATCAAACCATTTGTTTTTTGCTTCAAAACAATTATTACGCGCCTCATTTTGATTTGATGATTTGGATATAATATTCGTTATATCTTCTATATCTAGAAAATCCTTTTGCTCCTTTAGCAATCTCAAATTATTTAGTACATTTTGTGTGAACAACTGCAAATTAACTGTAGAACTTTTTTTGAGTGTAAGTTTAATTTTTTTTTTTACAACATTTTCATCCAAAAACACACACCTTTCTCAGAACCAAGTACTTGACCTGTTTCTTCAATAACAACAACAACAAGAAACATAGTAGAAACACTTAATTAATTAAAAAACATATTTCACTTACCAGAGATGGGAAACATTGTCTGAATGTTTTAGTTTTTATATACAAATTTATACAAACAGCATGTTAATTGTGTTTTACAAAAAAGCACTTTGACAAATTGTCAAAGTACTTAGGAAAAACACTTGAAGATAGAAAAAAACTTCTATTGTTTAACAAACTATTGAACATAAATCAGCTTTTTTTGTTTTTCTGTAAAAAATAAATTGAAGAGAGAAAGTATTTGGACCACTCATAAATGCATATTATTAGGGGGAAAAAAAATTGTAATAATTTTTATGAAATATTACAAAAAATTAAACAATGCTAAACTATATTTTAAGGTAATAAATTTTTATAAAAATAATTATTTATATTTTGCAAAAAAGAAACATACTTTTTATGCTTTTATGTTTTTTGTTAAAGAAAAATCATAAAAATGCTCTAGTTTTAAAGCGTGTGAAAGAAATAAATACGGGTTTATATTTTGTTTAATGTTTAAACATAAATTGAAAACTCATTGCTAACAGAACTGTCACTTGAATGACAGCAAACATTTTTACCAAGTTTTTGTTCATTCGATTTTGTTTACACAATTTTGTAAACCTAAAAACTCCCACAGCTTTTTTTTTTTTTTTTTTTTTTTTGTTAACGTTTTTAATTTTTTTTTGTTACATATCAAATGACACCATAAATATTTATACACATGTGTGGTCGTATTATTTAGTTATTTTCTCCTGACTTTTGATACTACATACACTGCGTTGCAAAACTATAATAACACATTAATTTAAATAAATTTCGTAAGTTAAAAAAAAAGTAGAAGTGTTTAACCGACACAAAACCAATGGAAAATAAATAATATTTAACAAAATAAAAAAAAAAAAACAATTTATATATTTTTTATTTTACTTTTTAAAAAGAAATAACAAAATCAATTAGTGTTTCATAACTACACTCATAGAGATAATCCTGTAAAAATAGCAAAGAAAAGGTACTAAAAATTAGTTAAAAATTACCTTGCAGAAAAGACTGCTAAAATTAGTAGATTTTTTTTTTTACTAAATATTAGTAATATATAAATATCAAAAATATATCTGTTGAATTTACAAATATTTAGTTATATTTGAGCCCAACTTTAGTTAATTGAAAGTAACAAAAAAATTTTTTAAAATCAGCAAAAACATTTACTAAATATTAGTAGACAAAAAAATGTGAAATTTTTAAAGGTGTTTTTGTTAATGCGAATAAAAGTCTGCCCCTATGAAATCAGCAATCTACAATTTTTTACCAAAAATTTCTGTTGTTTTTAGCAAAATATACAGTTATTTGCATTTTACTAAATTTTGAGGTAAATATAGCAAAAATTTTGTTAATATTACAGTTTTTGTTTGCTATTTTGAGTCTACAAATATTTAGTAAAAGTTTTTGCTAATTTTACAGAGTAAAATGTTATTTTCAATTAACTAAAATTCACATCGAATACAACCAAAACTTTTTAAAGTTAACAGATTTATTTGTGCTGTTCCTTTTTTATTAATATTTAGCAAAAAAAAAAATCTGCTAAATTTAGCAGTTTTTTCAGCAACATCATTTTTAACTAAGTTTTAGTAGCTTTTCCTGTTATTTTTACAGGTTTACTTCTATGAGTGAATAAATAAACTTAACTTAATGTATCAAAAGTTACAAAAATTTAAGAAAAATATTTTAAAGTTTAAATAATGCGTGAGGCCTCCTTTTTTTAATCAACTTGAAAATTCTATCAGACATACTGTCTACCAGATTTATTCGAAGTTCTTTCGTTATAGATCTCCACGCATAAATAACTGCTTCTTTTAGATGAAAAACGCTTTCATATTGACGGTTTTCTGCGCAAACTCGACGGGTTAATACTCCCAAAATATTTGCAATGTATTAATGTTTAACCAGTCCTAATGTTTAACCAGTCCTACCATTATTGACTTACATTTCTCCAGTTGTTTTGTAAATTTTGTTTAGCGAATTTAAGTCGAGCAGTTTTGTGGCGTGGTAATAACCTTGGCACAGACATCAGCTTTTGGCGAGTAATTCTTTGGGAATCCTTTAAGAGCCTACTAATGGTTGATTTTGACACATTTATCTTATATTTAACGATTATCTGAAGACTTCATTGAGTTACTGGCACAATTTATTATTTTACGCCAGTCCCGATCAGAAAGCTTTTTTCGGGCCGCCTGTTTTAAATTTACTGTAAGCGCTCGGATTATTTGCAATTTGGACAACCACAAGTGAACGGTTTAGTTTTCAAGCACTTTCCCGAAAACTTAAGTCACTGAAATTTGCTCTTTTTCAAAATGTTTACTTTTTTCCATTTTGGGAAAACCTGCAGGACGATTTCAGCAAAACTTGTTGTGATCGACAATTGACAGATGTGTCTCTTTAGCGATACCTATATATTGTAGCCTTATAGTCGCAGAGCCGTACAAGGTCAACCCAAACAAAAATTAGTTTTTTAAGATTTGTTTTTACGCTTTTGTTTTTATAAAATTTAGTTTCAAGTTTATACAAAAATGGTGATTATTTTTCGGTTAGGTATACCTTAAGGAATAATAAAAAATTAAAACTTGCACAAAATCTTAACCTATTAAGGAGGTACAGCCCATTATTGATTTAGCTTTAGTACTATATTTATTCGATAGGGGAAGCAGTAAAGCGCCAAAGGCAGCTCAAGATTTATTTTTAGTTATGGGCCACAGTCTCCATAAAATTTTGTCAAAAAATCTTCAGTTGTTTAAGTTCGATCGTCAAAGGGTTAAATCAAATAAGTACTTTCTTAACTTTAACACAATAAGAGATCAGTTGTCACACTCTTAAAAACAGTTATACTTTTTTTAGGATGTAGATTATCTTTAAACTTAGATTAACCAAGTTTTTAAATAGAATACTGCTTCCGAAATATGGTTGATTTTCTTTTATTATGATAAAGACCAAAATTCTAAACAATATGAAGTAGTTCCGGTAATTTTTTGTTAATAATCTTGGAAATGGCAGGCAAAATTCGTTACCGGTTTAACTAAACCAAGTTTAACTGACATCCCAAATACTCGGCCTAAGAGATCAGTTGTCACACTCTTAAAAACTGTTATAAGTTTTAAAAAAATGTTTTTAATATTAGAAAACATAGCAAAAATCATTTGTAGTTATAGTTATGCAACGAACTGTATAATGAAAAAGTCAATTTTGAACATATTACAGTATCTTTCTTTTCAATATTGTTTATTAGATTTGAAATCAAGTCTCTCCCTAGCTTTTGTTACCAAATCAATATGTAAATTTAATTTAAACACTTATTTATGCTAATTTCTGTTCAAACCATTTAAAAGTAATTAAACAGAATTACTTGTAACTCGTAATCTTGTATGTGGCAACTGTATATAACTAAAGTTAATAATAATAATATGTTGTAAAAATAATGTTTAAAGCTTCGGCGACTGACACTCTGAAAGTCATTAACCTGGTGGCAGTATCTATTAAATGGTTATGAATATGAAGGCTCAAACTGCCAACATTAAATTGAAATTTGTATTTCAATTTTACTATGTCTGGGGTATTATTCAAAACATTTGTTTTATATAAATCATTATAAAGATTTTTGTAGTTACACTATTTTAATAATGGTGCTAATATTAGTTGAGTTTTTCATTAGTAATGTTGACCATTTCCTTATGTGTTTAGGAAATCCTTAACAGTTATGCGTAACAGTTTTTTTGTAAGATAAATTCAAAAGCTGCCACAAATTAATTCATTTGCTTTTTAGATCAATTAAATTTAACACGATATAAAAAAATATTAAAAAGAACTTAAAAACTTGAAAAAAATTGCAGAAATTGTTTATTTAAGGGTTTTAAATACAGTGATCTCTTCTATTAACCCTTATTTGCATAACATTATGGCAAATATTTAATTGTTGCACTTGGGTTGAAGCATCTTACAAAACTAAGGTTCTGCAGCAATTCTGAAATCAGTTTCGAATTCAGCGCGTCAAAAAACTGCTCAAAAGTATGATCTGGTTCTTGGTGCTGACGTTTACTCAACTTTTGTTAGCTCACTAGAGTTTCTGCATTCAAAATATATTAGGAATCGAACGACTCCTCGTCATATTTAGGCCGTTTTTTTGTATGTGTTACAATATTTGTATGTGCTACTAATGGAATGAAAAACTGTACACTCATGAAAATATTGAGCTAAAACCATCTGCAAATGAGATTTAAAATAACTGCTTTTGCAGTTGAAAAGGTGTACACTACATTTGCATGTCAAATAACAAATGATATAAAAATCGTTACAAAACACTAAAAACATTGGACAGAAAAATTATTATAAAACTGTTTTTGTTAAGTTTAACCTTTCACTGGCAGTCTCCACAGCTGGAAAACAGTTGGAATTTTAACTGATAATAATTTTTTAAGACCTTTCCTATCATCTACTGTGAAAATTTGCAACAAATTTACTGCCCAGTGTTGCCAAATTTCCTTGTTAAAACAGGAATTTCTACGAAATTGGCAAATAAAATATGTTAAATGACTGCTTGCTAAATTTCTTAAGCAGCTCTCATTTAGACAGTTTTAAAGTTTGCGACAATATTAAAAAAAATTATTGTTAGCAATATATTTTCCACCAAATTTGAACCATCGGTACTATCAGAACTAACAGAAATGTATTTTTTTTTTTAAATTTAATTACACAATTTGGTATTTTTTCTAATAAAATTGTTCTGTAAAACAAAAATGTTTATACCAGGGTTGTTATATAAAATTGTTTAAAAGTTGTCCAAAATTGAGATTTTTTAAACTTAACAAAACTGCCGTTTTAAAGGTCTTTCAAATATTTGTATTCATTTGTCTGTGTCTGTTTTTTTATTAAAATGGTTTGTTAGAAAATTATTTCAACTCAAATTACAAGAAATTGAAAAAGTTTACAGAAATGTGTGTGGGTGTATACAATTTGTAGAAAAAAAACAAACAAAAACATAAAAACTGAAATAATTTCAAATAACTGAATATAACATTTATTTTCACTGATCTTTAATTAAAATTTGAACATTTTTTTTTTAACTTACTATTCCTTTGTTCTTACGGATTTGTTAGTTTAAATAACTAACAAATCCGTAAGAACAAAGGAATAGTAATATAATAGTAACAATATATAAAAATAAATACAAAAGAAACACTTGATTTAAATGAAAATTATGAAGACCGGGTTTTAACTGATTTATGATTTATGTTAAATTACATTTTCAGTTAATTTAAAGCAAATACTATTTTGAGTGTATAGTTCAACTTTTTTATATGAATTGTAGTTGTTCTAAAACTACGTTCAAACTGAATTCCAAAATAAGTTTTTTTTTCTGTTTTCTTCAAGTTTTCGACTGTCAAATCCATACAAATTTTAAATCGAAAACTTGAAAACAAAACGAAAATACGTATTTTGGGGTTCAATATGAACGTAGTATCATCATGTCATTCGTTTTTTCTCACATATTACTTTGAGTGTATGTATTTTAAAACGACATACTTGTACAAAAATTTATGGGAATAAATGCAAGTTATTCAATTAGAAAATAACGCTTAGGCTACCGTAAATATTTGGTTCAGTAGGTTTAAGTCTTAAAAAACAAATATAAAAAAATAAAGAGAAACAAGAAGGAAATGATAAAAGAAAATTATATTAACAAAGTATTTTTAAGGAGTGTATTATGCATTTTCACGCATGATTAACGTTTGATTAAATTTTCTTATTAGTACAATCAATGAATGTTTTACTAATTTTATAGTCTACAATATCTAAAATTAAAATATTTATAACAAAATTAAACTACCCGTGTAAAGAAGATTAGATCTGATCAAATCTAACTAGACATGTTTAAATCTGATTAGATATGATTGAATATAATTAGATCTGGTGCCAGATCTGATCATATATGATAATTAATGGCATTTGTGATACACTTTATGACCAGATCTAGTACCAGATTTATTCATATCTGAAGGGATCTGGCATATTGGATAATTTTCTTTTCCTGATGCTAGCAGATCTGGTCATTGGTTACATATCGGTTCATATATACACTGATAGAATTATCCTTATCAACCAAACAATTTCAAAGAATTTTTTTTTCATAGATTCAATGAAGAATTTCATTATATCCAAGAAATTTTATTAATATTAAGAAATTTACAAATAGTTTCATTAATTCAAAGAAATTCTTAATATTAAAAATTTTTATGAAACTGTTCCATAAAATCTATAAACTCTTCATTGTTGGAATGATTCATTAGTTTTATAAAGCTTTCCATTAATTCTACAAACATTTCATAATCATTGACTTAATGAATTCTGTTTCATACATTCTATGAAAAGTTTCAATGGACGAGTTCCAGTAATAATTTTCTTTAAAGCTATGAAGAAATTCATTACTGAAGTGAAGATAATTCTCTCAGTGTAAAAAGATTTTACAATCTTTTTGTCCAGATCTGGTACCAGATCTTAGTGCCTTTCAAAGGCGCTAAAAACGTATATTTTGCATTTTTTTAAAATGAAACACAACGAAATTTTTAAAAATTATCGTGAATAAATTTAGTGTTTCAAAAGTGTAAATATTTTTTAATTTGAAATTATATTAAAGAAATCACATGAAATTGATTCCGTTATAAGTGAATATGGTTACATGTGATAACATCTTAACTTGCAGATAACTTAATTTGATTTTTATCCAAAATATGTATGGGAGTATATATAATGCTATATGAAATTATAAGGAAAATATTTTCAATATAACGTCACATATAGTTTAATAATAATTAGCATGGGATTGTATATAATCATATCGATCACAACACATATTTGCATTATTATTATATGGCTTATGTAGTTATATATGGGGTAAGACTTTGACACATATAACAATATCAAGTACCATATAAAAAATTCTCTCAATAAAAATGATCAGATGTATTTGTATATAATTATATAAGCCGTAATGTGACTCCATTCAAAGTCAAATATGACTTAATCATATTATATATGAATAGATATAACTATTTTTACCCGGGTCGACATACTGTTCTATTTTTAAATAACTAACAAATATTAACTATTTACTGCAAAAATTACGGTTTTGATTGTTGTTTATTAAAATACTAAAATAACTACTCGAAACAATTGTTACTGAAGTAGAGTATTTTTAGTAAGTTGTTTTTTAAATGACTGTCTATATTAGCCGTTTTTCATTTACTCACAGAAAAATTACTGGGATATCAGTTAAAATAACTACTGCTGTTTATTACCAGAATGACCTTCATGTAGTTACTGTAAGAATATTCTGAGTGTATTTTTTTTTGTAGATCCCTCCACCAATATTTTGTACGTATTAATATTTAAATGCTAGAAAATATATTGATATTCAGTGTCAATATATGTCCGTATCTAATCACACGAAACAGGCGGAGATGGCAGTTTGAGGCAGTTGGGGGCAGCCACAGGCGAACTTCAAAACTTCTGTTTTCCAATTAGTTACCCCAAGTGTATTCAAATTAAAATAAGCATTTTTTAATTTTACTAGAAATTTTAAAAAATTATTGAACCTCGCCAAATCTAAAAATATCAAAACCGCCCAGATTTGATCAGATCTGCCCAGATTTGATCAGATCAAATGAGATATATAATTTGTCCCCATTTTTGAGATTTAACTAGACCTGATCATATATGCTATGAGATCAGTTTAGTTCTAGTTACACAGATCTAACTAGATGTGGTCAGATCAGATCTTTTTTACACGGGTAATGATTGATTATATTGAAATTTATAAAAGAAACCCAATTTTAATGTATTAAGGAAATGAGCAATTTTCAAAATTAAAACAGATGACTTCATACCTGAAAAGTTAACTCATTAATGGCACGTCATTGATTTGCTCGACATTTTTAAACCAATGCTTTCAGATATATGAAACCATGCTTCAATAAGTGTCAATATTGTCAACCAACGTTGAAACTGTGGAAGCATATAAATCCTAATCGGTTGAAGATATTTTAAAAATTTAAATTTTGTATAATTTTGTGAAAAAATCTTTACTTAAAAATTTACGAAAAATTAATTTTTTTAATTTAAACGATATACATTTTTTTTGGAAAAGTATCGTGGCTTTTATCCATTTTTTAAAATTGCCATATGGCAACCCTGACCATACAATTTTTATAAGTTTAGTAGTATTTTAATAAAAACCTTCCATTATTTATGCTTTGAGTGAACACGGAATAAATTTTGCAATATGTTAGACTTTGTGTATTTTAAAACTTCATCGTTGGATAGGTCAGATTTTTAAAAATTATATACCATCGATTAACCAATTTCTAGCAGATAAATACATATTTCTATTTTTTATCAACATAACAATCAAAAATATAAAATATTAGACTTTTTTATATTTTTAAATAATTTTTGAAGTAGCGTTCCATCAAAAGTTGTCAAAAATGTATATTTTCAAATAATTATTTGGCAACTCTGGATACCAATTTTTTAAAATTTGTTTAACCGCGATTATAATCAAGATGTTTAATAATTTTAGGGTTTTTAAATCAATTAATTAGATTTTTCCAGGACAAAAAAAATATCGCAGTTTAAAAGTACTGGGTCGAAAAAGGAACACTATATCAAACATGAGTTAATAAACTGAATTTTTTTTACATGATTTGAGCATGTAAAATTTAATTAAATTATAAGATGTCTGATACTCTTGTTTTTGTTTGTAAATTGAAACGCATTGATTTTGTTTTTTATGTAATATGGTTTTAAAAGTGACGAAAACCTTTAAAACAAGCTTGATTGGTTTTTGGTATCATGCATACTACTTTATTAGCTGACATACTTACTGGGCAGCCACAGAAAACCCTTTCCAAAAAAGTAACTGAATCTTTTTTTTTTTTTTTTAAGTTATGATACTGGTATTGGGTATGCCGTACAAGGTGCGGCTAAAGTCACTCATTACGCAAGTTGTATGTATATTTTTTTTTTATATCTTCTCTTCCATTTTAAAGTAATTGATAGCCCGCGGTTTAATCTTCTTTCAATTCATTCATGTTCGGACATGTGTAAATATGAATAAATAAAATTAAAATAAAAATTTAATATAATTTTATATTAAATATATTAAACAAAAATTGCATAACAGTTTTAATAATGAAATTTTTAATAATTTATTCTTGCATAAAAAAAAAGATATTTATCTTTCTGACAATTGAGATTTAAATTACAATCACGACAATCATGCTAAAAAACTACAAATAAAAATACGAATTTTTGCGTAAAAGTAAAAAATTGTAGCCTGTCGTTTTAATTATGATTACAAAAGCATTTCGTATTAAATTTTAAGTCATCTCCTTCCAACCTTTTAACTTTGCACGATTATTTTGATATATTTCGTTTATGTTTTTGACATTCATGTTGACTTTTTTTTTTTTAAAATTTGGTTTTTAAATAAATATTTCAAAATTTTGTTTATTTGGTAATTAATCATTTATAAATAAAAAACATATGCAAAAATTTATGAAATTATGCAATTAAAAATTTAACCATGCACATGCTTGCATTTTGAAAGAGGTTATGAAAATTTAAATTGTTGTTTAACACTCTTATTTGTTAAATATATACTACTCGGTATTTAACTGTAACTAAATTTAATTTATTTTTTTTTTTCAATTAAAAGAAAAAAAAACGCAAATTTTCATATAGCATAATTTCTAAACATGCAATATGTTAATACACTTTTAAGCTTCAATACATGTCATAATTATGCTAATATTAACAAATATAAAAATAAAAATAAAACTTAAAATTGTTTTTTTTTTTTTTCTATTTTTAATATATATATATATATTTTTTTTTAATTTGAAGACACTCCCATCATTTGAAACTACCTTTCATTTTACTACATTTAATGTTTTATTCACTGTTATTTTGGCCGGGGTATTTTCTGGCAGGGTTTCCATTAAGTTTGTTGTTTTGTGAATAAAATGCAGGTTTTTAAACCTCTTTCAACTAACTATCGTTATCCCTAAAGTACTGTTATCGAAATAACTGAAATACCGTTATCCGTAAAATACCGTTACCGATATAACTAAAATATCAATATCCGTTGCCGAAATAACGTTATCGCTAAATTAGTGTTACCGAAATAATTGTAATAGCGTTATCCTTAAAATAACGTTACCGAAATAATCTGACATGATCAGAAAAAACCATTGCTATAAATAGATATATTTTCCCAAAGTTTGATCATGAACTCGTCTGCCATTGGAATTTCGGCAAATTGGGGCTACAAATATTGGTGTGCATTGACATTACCTGAATAACGAAAATAATGTTACTCTTAAAATACCGTTACCGAAATAACTGAATAACCGTTATACTTAAAATAAGGTTATCGAAAAATACCGTTAGCGAAATATGTAAAATACCTTTAGCGCTAAAATAACCGTTACCGAAATAACGGAAATATCGTTACCCCTTAAATACCGTTACCGATATAAAAGAAAATAGCGGTAATCTTACCGATAACCGCATCGAATCGTTTACCATCCATGATAAAATTGTATTCGAAATTAAATTTTATTTCTTTTTGGAAATTATAAAATTTATTAATTTTTTTCAGTGCGCCCCTGTAGGCTAGGGTTCATGGGTTTCGTGGGTTTGATTCCCACCAGAGGCGCTGGTCAGTTCTCGCTACAACGCGCCGAAAGCCATAGTAGCTAGTGCTCCGTTAGGGTAATAGTACACTTAGGGCCGTTATTACAACTTGCCTTTAAAGTAAATGTTAGTAAAAAGTAACTTTAGCTAAAGTGAGGAATAAAGTGAGCTATAATGTTTTTCGTTATTACAACTTCCCAATAAAATAAAATTAATATTTTTGATAATGTGGCAGCAAAAAACTAAAAACCGATTATTGGTTTATGAATTGGTTTATAAAAATACGTAGTGGCAACGTACTTTTATTTATTTGTTTACAAACAAACAATAATTTGTGAAATTCGGTTGTGAAATTCGGTATTTTCTTATTTTTCTTTATAGAGCAGAAAATGTGGTAACTTTAAACACATAAACCTTACGTTTAAAGTTAAAGGCAACAATGTCTTCCCTTTAGCTTATAGGTCAATTTTAGCTTAAAGTATACTTATAATAACGAAAAACTAATAATCTTTCAGATAACATCCGAACTTTAGCTATTGGCAAGTTGTAATAATGACCCTTAGAATACTATGAAGGTAAAGACTACTGCAAATTTAGTTAAAAACAAATGAAATTTCACTTAAAGAAAGGGCGATTTACATTTCTGTAAATTCAACTAACATTGTCATTTGTTTTTTAGTGTTCAAAAAATGACTAACAATTGTAGTAAAAATGAACCACAGGGTAGTTAAAAATAAAAAAAATCATAAAACAGTCATTTGATGTGGGTTGATTTGTTCTACAAATGACTGACATTTACATTAAAAATAAAGAAACTGTATTACAACCCAAAACAACTACATATTTTTAAAGCAGAAGTTCCCTGAGTGTATATAGTTTGTAATTATATGATTATTAATTAATAAAATAAAAAAATAAAGTAATTTTTTTCACATTTTCATTAAATACATTTTTACACAGATTAAAAAAAAAAATCAGTTGTTTTCGTTTTTATAAAATTACTTTAACATTTCATTGTTCTATTGTTTTTACTACATCTTAAGTTAATTTTACCAAAATTGTGAGTTGTTTTTTAAAATTAACTGCAATTTTCAGTTTATTTAAACGAGATTGCAGTGTACACTATTTTGATGTGAATTGCAGTTATTTTAACTGTAATTTTAAGTTGTTTTTACCGACACAATTATTTAATTGCACTTTAAAAATCAACATTTTACAACTTCAGATCGCAGATAATCTCTTAGAAGTAAAACTATCATGATGAGTTGCCTCCGATCTTAAACCCCATTTGCATAGAAATATTGATTTAGTAGGAAGTCAACTAAACCCTATTATAATCTGGACGATTAACAGTTAATGCAATATTTTATCTTATAACTATTTCGAAACGACTTTATATTTTTAGATTGTAATAATTGTAAACCACTCTGTGTGTTGTTATAACGTCGCTCTTGAACTCTTAAATCGCCAACAAAGTCAGATAAAATGACGTTAAGACGCTGTCGGTAAAAATATTTAGGCACTGTCGACAATTTTTTTACTAATGCCGACATTTTCCTTGTTTATCATATGCCTTATCGCCATCCGCACCCCTTGGAATTTTAAATTGCAAACGTTAAACTTTTATTTTTAAAAAATGCACATGTGAACGAGAAGATTGAAAAGGGGATCCACTTTAATCAAATAGATTACTTTTGCTCTCCAATAATCAATTTAATTCGGATAAGTGTGATAAGAGTGATAAAGGAAAGAAAACAAAAATGGGCAGCCCAATAGTAATTAATTGATACGCTTTTAAATGCTTAAAGTCCATACTTTTAAACCATATTAGGAGTTATTTGAAGTTTGGTTTGGTATATAAAAATAAAAAGAAATTTTTAAGAAAAAACTTGATTAAAAGTTAAATTAGCGAATAATTGAAAAACCGACTCTAATACTAAAATTTTGTGTTCACATTAATCATCTACGTTCTAAAATCTTTCAAAATTGATAAGTTGCATGTCCGATACATTTTTACCCCGTATTCATAAAAATATTAAAGAGCATTTCAAATACAGTTTTAGTTAAAACACATTTTAGGCCTTAAAACTGTATTCATAAACAAATATTAGCTTTTACACAAGGTTTATAATAGGTATTTAAAGCTAATATTCGTTTATGAATACAGTTTTAAGTCTTAACATGTGTTTTAACTAAAATGTATTTGAGATCTGAATTAAGATTTTTTATGAATACGAGAATTATTGTTTAACTGTGTTATTAATGGAAACTAACAATCTTGTTATAAAATTAGTTTCTAATTCATTTATATTCAAAACAAAATATATTTTTAATAAGAAAATTAGATACCGTGCAATAACTCCCAAAAAAAATAACTCCCAGTGAAATAAGTGACTTCGAACTTTAAAAAGTGAACTAACTCCCAAAGAAAACATTAAATAAATCCCAATATTTGGAAGTTATTTCATAATTAAATAATAACTCCCAACAAAAACTAAATAACTCCCACTAAAATAAGTCCCAACAACAATGAAATAATTCCCAATTCATAAATATCAAGTTCAAAACATCAGAATTGATTTGCATAGCTTTTTGATAACTTTTATTCGTAAAACAAAAAAAAAAATTGAAAAAATCTATAAAAAATTTAAATTTATTTATAATGTATCCCAACAAAATTGAAAGAACTCACAAAAGGAAATAAAATGACTCCCCAAAAAATATTGTAGGGAGTTTTTTCATAATGAAATAAATCCCAAAAAAATTGTGAATTTAATCTCAACGTACTGGGAGTTATTTCATAATGAAATAAGTCCCAATTTGTATGAAAAAATATTGGGAATTTTTTCATTTCTTTTTTTGGACTTATTTCATTTTTGAGTTATTTCACAGTACCCCAAACATTTTTCCAATATTAATAATTTTGTATTCTTGTTTTTTTCTTTGCAGGTATGTGTAAATTTTTAAAAGAAATCGTAAGTTTTTGATAAATTTTAAATTTGTGCTTTTTTGAAAATATATAAAAGAACTAAATTAAAATAAATGTTTGCTAAAACAAATAAATTATTTATATCTATTAACAAAATTAAAAAATTAAAAATATTTTAAAATTAAAAATGTTAAAGTTGTCCCTTTCACATAACTTATGACTTGTATACGCCCCTGTGATATGTTAACAAAGTCATTCAAGATATATTTTGCAATAATAATATCAATTGCATTGTTATGCCTTCCATACATTACATTTATGAAGGTGGATTTTAAAAATTTATTCATTCGTATTATGGGGTCATTATCGAAAATTATTATTTTTATAATATTGCAAATGACTTATTTTCAAAACTAAATAGTTAACAACATAATGATATGCAAAATTAATGCCATAATTTTTATAAGTTCAAATAGACTTTCTCTGATTTCTTCACAATTTTTGTGATGTGTGATTATGATTGATGATGATAACATTTATGCCAAAAACCAACCATCCATCATAAATTCTTTAGATGAATTAAAGGAAAAACGTATAAACTTTTTTTTGCTCACAATTTTTAATTTGTCAGAAATATTAAAATTCATAAAAATCAGTCAATGAGGAAAAAGTAGAAATTATACAAATAAGCTAAATCTTGTAGATAATTATAATAATATAATTATTTTCATAACGAAGTGTTTGTTGATTTGTATACATTTTATGTGAGATGTCTTAAGTTCGGTGCAATATTTCAAATATTTTCTTAAATATTTTGTTTAAATTCTATATCATAAGTTCCATGATACATCACAAATGGAATTGATGGAAGGTCTTAAAATTTGATGACTTTTTTGTACACACATACTCCATGTAGTCCATAACACATCCCCATATTCAGTTTTTAAAATTTTCAAAAACTCGCTATTTTTTCACGGTTTTAATTTAAAAAAAATTCTAAAAATCGCAAAAGTTTGTAATTTTGAAGAGTTCTGTATCAAAGTAATGTCGCAATATTTCCCAGCGTTGTTCAAGCGTATACACAACCATATTCGTTCAGCGGAAGGATAAAACTAATGATCTGTCAAATCAGACATGAGCTAAGTGTTACCATTCACGAAATAAGCACTAGTTGAAAAAAAAAACGTTAGATGGCGGACCCTGTACATTTTCGAAATTGTTCGAATTGGTCAATATTTTTTAAACATAAATAAATCGAAAATTTAACCCGTTGTATACCCCTCATCGAATCCGTGGGAATTTTTCGATGAAATTTGGCAAAAAGATAAGCTTTTACTGGAATGTTTGTACACCTATTGTGCCATCTAGCGGTGGTATTCGCAATTTAATCTCAAACTTTAACGCTTTGTATGGGCTTAACGGGTATCAACCCGTAATACACATGTTGACCTATCGGATTTTTATGATTTTTGAACATTTTATCAAAATATTGGTGTTTTTATGGGAACACTGGCGAATCAATTTTTATTTATTTTTTTGTTTATTTAAAGAAAATATCTAATTTTTCACATTAGAAAGAGAAAATTAAGTAATTCGCTGTAACAAGTTCGTAAATTTCTTGGTCGCATCTTTTGATTTTACATAAAAGGTACATATTGCACAGATCATTTTTCTCATCCAAAAAATTTTCCCATATGTCCGTAACTAAATCAGCATTTAATTTTTATAACAACGGACTTCTTCCTATAAATTAATAATTTTTTTAAAAAAGTGCCATAAAATTATGACAAAAATTTTAATTTTTAATTAATTATATGGTGCAATAAAAACCCTGGACCTTAAAAGTAGGTGTTGTTTTAAAGAAACGACCGTGTAAAATGAGTTAACATTTTTTTTATATAAAATTACATTCAGCTTTTTTTGTGACTTGAATATAAAATAATTCTCTCGATTTTTTTTGAAAAAAAACCATATCCATTATTTTTATGCAAAAAATTTAATTTTTTGTATAATTTGTAATTTTTATATTTTGAACAGGTTTTTGAACAGTTTAAAACTCACGATACATTCTGCGTGTGATTAAGTGATTCTTCCAGTTTTTCTGTCTAAAAAAATCAATTATGCCAATTGCAATTTAGTGTTCTGAATTTTAAACTATTTTAAAACCTGTTCAAAATATCAGAATTACAAATTATAAAAAAAATTTAATTTTTTCTATGGAAATATTATTAATAAATAAGACTTTTAACCCTCAAACTGGCCTAAGCATTTTTGTAATGAAATTTATGATATTTGTTCGGCACAAAAAATAAACAATATGTTTTTCTACCAAATTTTGTTTCGTTGCCTATTTAGAGCGAATCGCAAAAAGTAAAACTAAACTAAAACTCATCAAAAATTACACTTTTTGTGCTTTTACTTAAGAAGGTATGCGTTTTTGGAAAAAATGTGAAATTTAGCGGTAACGCACCTAAACTTCAACATGTATGGATTAAGCTTAAAGGATTAGCAAAGCCTGCTTAATATAATCTTTCAAAAAATTTTTTATAAATCCGTCCATACGAAGTGAAGCCGATGTCCTCTATAGCTATCCTTTGGAGTCCTGTATGTCTTTGGACCAAAGTTAGAGCTTTTTTTTAAAGCTTAAGCTTTAATCTTACTGTGTGTTTAGTTTCAACGGTTTCCAGTCAACATAAATATATTTTCAAGATTTTTGAAAATTTCTGTGTATTTCAAAATTTTAATTTTTTGAAATTTTAAGAAATTTTAACTTTAACGCTTTCTCGCTTCCAAACCGTGTCTTGCACACAAAAAATTACTTCACAAAATATTTTGTAAATTTAAATTTCTATCGAAATTGATTAAATTATTGTTATAAAAACCCCATTTGGCGCACTAATGGGCAATTTAAAATACCACGCGTGGAGGCGGGCTTGCCGGCTAGAGGATTCAAAAAAAAAAAAAAATCAAGTAAACTTGATGACAATTGCGTCCACAGACCAAGCGAAATTTAATGTTAAATTTTCGATTTATCCATGTAAAAAAATTTGAAGGGAGAGAAAATTCATCTAAGAATTGCATGTGCATAAAAAATACTTTTTTATATATTCATTAGTTTGAAAGAGGACCATCGTAGAAATCGAATACTTTTTGAATCGGCGAAATCCGTCAACATCTTTCGAGTATTATTATTTGTCCATAATGAATTTTTCGGTCACGATTGCCCTTTCTATGGAAGCGCCCATACGGTGTTATAGGAATATATGTTTTTAATATAAAAAAAAATCAGAAGATATGAGGTCAAAAAATTACAATTTTTCCATTATCTATCAAAGAATGAATGATATACAAAGTCATTGCCCTATTGTGTTTAAAGTTTATTGACAGGTTTTCATATAAAGCCGGTTAGTTGTTTTTGTTTTTTTAGGGGCAAATTATTGTTAATATCATGTAATTTGTTATTGTTTTTTGTAAATATTATTTTAAATATTTAAAAGCATTTTTTATTATTTTCTTTTACTATATACTTTAAGTAAATTGTTATCACTTGTAATTTTGGGGTTTTTAAAATTTACAACAACTACAAAAAAGTAACGAAATATTTCCTCTTAAAAGCGAAAGTAATTGCCGCCACTTATATACTATTCATTCACTCACTCACTCATATTTATATGTAAAAGTTAATTTTTTTTTATGTTGGATCATATGTACGATCATATAATAATCATCTTACTGCCACTACAGGCTGAAAGGCAGACAACAGCCAGCACCAGCACCAACTCCGATAAAAAAAAACACCATCATACACGACATTGTACTTTTACTGATAACACTTAAATTAAACTTTAAAGTATTACTTTACCAAATGAAAACATTAATTTTACTAAAAATTATCTTTAAAACCGAAAAAAAGTAAAAAACTTTGGTAAAATTGACTACTTTGTTTAAAAGAACTTGAACTTTCTCTAGTGATATTTAGTAAATATGTTGTATGTTTCAAAGCTAAATTAAAGTTTTTTTTTTTTTTTTATTATTTAGCGATAAATGAATGAATTACATCCATTACGATTAATGGTACTTTTCAGACTTTTATCTAAATTGTGTAATTAAGTGGAAAAACTGAACTGAAGATAACAAAGATATTGCTGAAAGAACTTTAATAAACTCACAACAAAAATTTTAAAATTATTCTACTTATTTATAATGAATTTTTTGGAACTCAAAATAATAAAAAATTTAACAATGCATGTAAAATTAAGTTTTTAATTTTTAAAATGTAAAAATACAGTTTTTTATTACCTTTTTTTATTTTTACGCCCATATGCATAGACAGTACGTGGATTTTTCTAACATTTTTATAAAACAAATTTGCATGTATTGCAGGAGTGCAAAAGAACACAACCATAAGAATCGAATGCTTTTTGAATCATAGAAATCCGATAATAACTTACGAATATATTGTTCTTACGAAGGGCTGTCACAAAATTAGACCTGCCGTATAGATGGCGGTAGTAGTTTGAAAAAAATTACTTTGGTGAAAAGTGATAGCCTTTTAAAACATATGTTTTAAGTTTTAATGCGCAACGTTGTTTAGTATTTTTTTTTTTTTTGAGCCATCAAAAATAAACAATCTCAGTGAATTTATAAACATGAAGCAAATTGGTCACCGCTATGTAATTCAATACTTTCATTTGAAAGGTCACAGTCCAACCAACATTTAAGCGGTTCTAGATTCTACTCTGGGAATTTTGCTCCTCCGTTTATGACTCTAAAATATTGGGGGGCAACGAGGCCAATTGAGGTGTACACACCAGAAACGGTTAAGAAAATCCACAAAATGATATTGGATGATCGTCATCTGAAGTTGCGTGAGCTGAAAGAAATGATAGGCATTTTAAAAAGTGCTATACATCGCATATTGACCGAAAATTTATAGATGAAGAAGCAGTGCGCAAGATTGTTGCCGCGTTTGCTCACAGTAGAACAAAAACAGCGTCGTGAAGATGATGGCCAAAATCAATGAACTAAAGTTTGAATTGTTTCATCACACACCTTATTAGCTTCCTCGGATTATTTTCTATTTCAAAACTTGAAAAATGGCACGGTGATAAAAGATTTGCCAACAAACTAGAGGTGGTGTCTGCGGTTGATGCCTATTTTATGGAGCTAGAGGGAATCAAAGCTATTGAATATCGCTGGGAAAAGTGTGTGGATCTAAAAGGAGATTAAATTCAGAAATTGTGATCTCTTTGCTAGGTCGGCTAATTTAGGGAACACCCTAGTATAAACTTTTGGAATTTGTTGAATTTTCTTTAAAATTTAAACCGGGAAAAATCGCGATTTTTTGAAGAACTGTTAAACTGAATATATAGTGTTATATAGGCTATATAGAGAATATGTCCCAGGTAAAAATTAGAGATTGTACATAAAACAAAGCACTGTTAAATAGTTTTTTATCAATAGTACCAAAACAAAAGCATTTTCTGAGCGTAAGTTGTCAATGGTATGAAAAAAAGTTTTACAAAAGGATTATTTTGGATTGCTTTTTGAACGTTCACAAAAAGCACTTTTCATAAAAAATATACAATTGTTTATAAATTAAAAAAAAAACCATAACAACATTGCTTTAGAGCTTTTTTCTAACGTTTTCATAAAGTACTTTGACAGTACACTCATAAAAAAAAGTTTGTAAAGTCAGCAAAAAATTTTGCTGAGTCAGCAAAATTTTAGTCAGGAGGATGCTAGCAAAAAAGTTGCTAATGTCAGCAAAATCTTTTGCTGAAAATCAGCGAGCTGATTTTTAGCAACAAAATTTGTAGATTCAGCAAAAGTTTTGCTAACACTTAGTAGATTAGAAATAAAAAAGCGTTGGTAAAAATTAATAAATTTTTTGCTGAATTTTAGTAGACTGAAAAAAACGCAAAAAATTTGTAGAAAAATTGTAATTTAGTTAATTTATTTGCTGAAAATCATAAAACATATTTTTGTGATTCTTTTAAAAATAATTTACTATAATAACGAAATATAACAATTTTAATTTTCCCACATTGACGACATGAATTAATTTAATATCTGAAAATATATAGAAATAAATATATATAACATAACAAAAATTTTCTTTCAACTACTTACATCAATGGTTGTCTTAATGATGCTATGACGAAACTGCCGAAGATAATTCTAGAAACGAAACGAAAAAATAAACAAAACAAACGAAACGAAAAAAACAACCCTTTTTTTGCAATAAGAAAAAGAAACCATACAAATCTACCTAAGATGTGTGTTTTTGTCTTTCTCTTTACTCTGTCTACATGTCTGTATATGTTTTTTCATGGTTGATTTTTTTACTTGTCTTGTTAGAGTTGTACTTTTTAATATCATTTTCCTCTTCTCTACTACATCTTGACATGCCGCGACATCTGCTTATCAGCACAATTTTTTTTAGCAAAATTAATTAGTAAAACATTAGTATATTAGTAAAGCATTAGTATAAAACAGTTAAGTGCTGAATAAGTATAACAAAAATTTTAGCTGAAAACACGATTTTAGCAAAAATATTTGCTAAAAAATAGTATACCTGATTTACAAGACGTTTTACTAACTTTTCTACTAACTTATTTTTTTGAGTATACTTATTTAACAGAAATATTAATACATATCTGATTATTTAAAAAAACACTGTCGAAGCGTTTTTAAAATGTTCGAAAAAAGTGCTTTCCCAGCATTTTTTTTTATTTTTTTTTGCAAAATTGTTTTCATTTATAAAAAAGGGTGGAAAATGTTAGTTTGAAGGGCTTTGGAATATAAAAAAAATATAGTTAAATCTATGTTTTAAAGCTCTTATTCAAAGTTTAAACAAACAGCAATTTGTTTATATACTATTTATGAAAAAACATATATCTTTAAAATTATTTGAAAAAAACTATTTATGTCGTTTTAATAACGCTCTTAATTTGTAAACAAGAATATTATCCAAATGCTTTTGAACGGTTGGAACAGCATTTTAAAGTATGTGAGTTTTATTGATTCAAGGAAACTTCTTAATATTAAAAAAAAATTTATGAAACTGTTTCATAAATTCTATAAAAGCTTCGTTGTCGGAATGTTTCATTAGTTTTATGAAGATTGTTATTAATTCTACTGACATTTCATAAACATTCTATGAAAAGTTTAAATGGACGAGTTCCAGTGACAATTTTCGTTAAGGCTATGAAGAAATTCATTACTGAAGATCATTCTCTCAGTGAATGCTTTTTGTCGGTATTCGTTATTTTAAAGCATTGTGGAAACATTTGACTAATAGAGAAATGTTTATTGTGCTTATTAGATGCGATTTTGAGTATGAAATTTATAGAAAAGTTCGTTAATATTAATTTGATTGCTTAATCAAATTAATATTCGGCCAAAAAGCAAAAATTCTGCGGCCGATTATTTATCTCTACAGCTAAACTTCGGATTTTTCTTTAATTTGTTTACTTAAAATCGAACTAAAACGTTTCAACCAATATGTTATCAATATCAAAATTTGTCCACATTATCTCCAAATATCAAAAAACCAACCAAATATCGTTTTTGGGTGAAGCCTTCGGGCGGCCACTAGTTTTTTCGGTAACAGTATATCAGTTATTTTGGTAACGATATTTTAAGGATAACGGGCTTTCAGTTATTTGGGTTACTGTATTTTTAGGGTAACGTTATTTGAGTTATTTCCGTATCGATATATTACCGCTAACAGTATAATCAATGCATACCAACACTTATAACCCCATCATGTTCGAATTCTAAGGACTGGCTAGTTTATAATCACACTTTTTGCAAATATATAGCGATTCTTTTTCTGATCTCGACTTAAACAATTAAAAAAAAATAAAGGCATTGATATTTAAGGCGTACCGCTATTTTAGATTATTTCGGTAACGGGATTTTAAGGGTAACGATATTTCAATTATTTCGGTAACGGTATTTTAGCGATAACGCTATTTTAGTTATTTTGATTATTTCAGTAGCTGTATTTTAGGGATAACGATAGTCATTTGAAAGGGTATTGAATCGATAACGGTATTTTAGCGGTATTGCATGCCATATCTGATATATGACAATATATCTATCATATCTTATGATATATAGCACATTAAGCATATATGGTAATTTTTCTAATTTGATAAAGATATATAAAACTATATCGTTACACAGAAAAAATTATCAACCTAAAATATCTAATTAAAGATTTGATTTGAATTTAATTTAATTTGTTTCTAAACAAATATTTAATTGAATCAATTAATATTTTAATTGACTTTTAAATATATAAATACATATTTTATTTTAGACGCAATTATCATATTATTTTTTCATACACTGTATGCATAAATAGAAAATTTTCAGTATAAAATACCAAATACATTTGAAGTTAACAAACAAAACAACAAGCACACACACAAACAGACTTAGCATTGCAAAAAACAAACATACCAACGTATAGATCACACACTTTTTTTGTGAGTATCATATTTTTTTTGTAGAAGTTATTTATAACTTTTTTTTTCATCTTAATTTTAATAAAAGGTTTAATTGATAGTATCATTGCCGTGATAGGTGCAAAATCAATTAAAATATTAATCGATTTAATAAATTTTTTAATTGAAACCCGTTTTTAGTTTTTTCTGTGTATATATGTTACCGTATTAAAACCTGTAATAATATAATGCTTTGCATGACACCATATATGTATAATCAAATATTATAATATATTTTAAGATGAAAAACCATGAAATATCGTTACATTTTTTGACTCGGGATATCAAGCCAACTTTTTTTGCTTTAGTTTCATAGATCTCCGATATGTGGTGCTGCGAAGCTACAAGATTATACAAATTTTCAGATAGTAAAACCGGTTCTTGAAAATATAAAAATTTGGAAATATTGTTGTAATCTGCCCAAGACATTTTTTCCCTTGAAAATTAATATTTATATAGATAAAGCGCTGTATCACAAATCGTGAATGCATTTTATTTTTTCAACTAATTTTACAAACCTATTGTGACATCTCATTCAATATGCTTAAGTTTGTAATTCAATTAAATGTACATGCATAAATAATTGTTTTTAGTTCCAACTAATGAGAAGTTAAATAATTAAAAAAAAATGTCATAATAACTGTTCAAACACTGGCAATAACAACCGAAGAGAAAACGTAAGAAAATTAAAGTGCTGGCATGAAATATACACAGCAAGAAAATTTTTAGTTAGTTTAGAACTGTGCGTACAACTAAATTTTCATTTTCATTTTCACATCACAATATTTAATTAATTCAATTCAAGTTTAGTGGCAACATACAAAAAACTATTCCGGAAGCATACTTTGGTTGTACTAACCGTATTTATTGATTCCACAATTCGCTAGGAACATATTTTTCTATGTGTACAGTTTGCTAACGTTAAACCAAATGTCGTTGTTAATCGTTGTCAACAGCTTCGACCAACAACAGTATTTAAACAAACGGGGCAGGCAACATTGTGTTTAAAATGGACTTGCCACGTTGGCATTTAAGTCGATATGTTACCATGCAGTTTTACTGCAACATACCTTTTGCTGCACATATTTTTCTTCTTAATTTTATATGCGTTTTTTTTTTTTTTTGCATTATTAATGTGTTAAAGTGTGTTTTATAGACAAGTAGTTAAAAACGCTTACCTACTATTTAAGTATGACGGCTGCAACAGTAACTTTGCGCGTCAGCAGCGCGTAAACGTAATCATACGTGGCGAATGTATGTTTGCTATCAGTGCGTATGCGTTTATGCAACAGAGAAAAACCGAACCAAAACAATTATTGATTGCGTAGTTTGTGGCAAGACACTATTAACTGGAATTTTTATAAATTTTTTTTTGAAGTAATTTTCTATTAAAACATACATAATGCAGGCAGGATTGGTAAGGTTTTTTGTGTTTAGTTGCTGGTTTTATTTATATTTAAAACATCCTCATCAGGAAAAACACGTTAAATTATTTCGGTTTGCAAATATGGGTTTATAGTGTTATGAAAAAATTATTATTTTTTGTATAGCATTAACTTGTTTTAGTGTTTTTTGCTTACTTTGAGCAGAAGAATTATAACTTGTTAAAGTAATTTATTAAAACAATAGTTAATAAATGGATACTAAACATTTGATATATATTATTAATCTTGATTAATACGTTATTGAAGAAATAATCAAGGTTTGACAAACTTTGCGGCAATTTCTTACTAAATAGGTACTTGGTAGATTAGATATATTGTAGAGCAGATAAAATAAAATCATCAATGTAGTTCTATCTACAAGTTTCTGATAAAACTTAAATACATTTTTGGGCGCCCAACATAAGACCTTTGTAATTAATTATAAATGTCATCAACAAACGGTTTACTTGTTCTCGTATTAGTATAGACTTGAGTTTTATTTAATGTTGTAATGTCAGGCAGATTTCGTATTGACGAACTTCTTCATTCGCTTCCATCGGCCGGATGTTGTCGTCTTATGTGAAACTCAGGTACGTGAGGTTGCTGATTCACAGGATTTCCACATAACTGGGTTTAGATCCCTATTTGTTCGCCATAGGGGCCTTACAATTTTCATACGTAATGATTTTGTGTACCAGTGTCAGCAACAGTTAAGCACTAATGATCCGAAATTGAACTGTCTTTAGTTTAAATTTAGGTTAAATTTCGAGTTTTTGTACAGAACTCCAAGCGTGGAAAGGGTGGACTTCAAATGAATTTAAAGTCCTTTCCGATTCCATATCAAGGATCCTGCCCAAGCATCGAAATCGTCGTTGCTGGTAATGTTAACGTTCACAACACTCCATGTGTCGATCATTCAAGCTACTCAACCCCAGTTGGCAATTACGTTGAACTCTTAGCCGCACACCACCATTTAGTGCGACGCTTATTACGTACGTTAAAGGTGAACATGGAAACACTTTCGAACGCTAACTCACTTCTCATCCTGATATATATGAAGTGAAAACGCTTGCACCTCTCGGAAATTCGGATCATTGCACCATTTGTGCATCCTTTTCGTACTCTGATCTTTATAATGTTTCGACACGATGGGCTGAGCTTAACAATTTTTTCGACTTTTCAACTGGAAACTTTGCCGTTGCGAAAATGGTAAAACAAGTTAGAACAAAATGGTTGAACAAGTTATATATAAAATGTTGGTTTAAAAACACCCAGAAAACAGTCTCAGCTGTGGCCACCGAATTTGTTGCCAATCGAATTCTGGCGGTAACGACAACTATCTTCATATTAAATTCTCATTCAATATTTTATTCCACAATATAATATTACGTTCTACAAAATTTTATTCAAATTAAAAAACTTTTTTGATTTTTCAAGTATTGAGCCGTGGCCTTCAGATTATTATTCCACTGTCCTACTCATTGCACAACAATTGCTTTTAATTTTCCTTAAATTAATGGCTGTTTGAACATTTTAACTTTTTGCATTTGTATTTTCCTGGATTTGAACTCCGAGTAATTGGCTGCTGCTCTACCCATTACACCACAAACACTTATAAATCTTGAGTGCTAAATTCAAATTTAAATATTTTGTTAGAAAAACAAACATAGTCTATAATTAGTTTGGTAATACCAGTAATTAGTTGCGTCTATAATCAATGCAATCCACAATTCGGTTGGTTCTACTAAAACCCTTATTTAATTGTATATTTGATAAAGTATTTTTGCTTTATTAATCGATTATAGAGAATTCCTAATAAAATAACGTCGTATCAAATAAATGTTAATGGTTTTGACCGAATTCCAAACAATATTTTTTCTGGGTGCATACTTGCAAGGATACAGTCAAATCCAGAGACGAAGCGTTCAGAAATTTGCATACTAATTAAAGTGCATGTTTTGATCTGCTACGCAAACAGGCGAGATTCAAGTGTCCAAGTCGCTTAGAAGTGAATAGCTTCTTTAAAAAATTTTTGCTCTTCGAGGCATTAAGAGCGTTTGGTCATTCGTTAAAACAGTAATTCATAATGCTAGTTCATCTATCCCAACTCCGGTTGATAAGACATGCTTTTAGCTAGAATGCTCGCGGAAAATTGCACTTAACCGAAAAGTGATAAAGCACTACCAGAACTCACAAGACTAACGTGCATTATGACCAAGATATTCGTTCGTTCTTGCGGAGCTCAACGCAGAAAAAACTTTATTTCGCGAAGCCACCTGCCGCGTTCTACGGAGGAAAAAACCCCTAAAAGCGGCCGAAGACCGCCACACAGAAAAACTTGTTTTTACAAATTACTTGATGTCTTAAAAATATAAAATTTCAACGAATTCGACATCTGATTTGAAAAACAAGTTCTTCTGGGTGGCGCCCTTCGGCCGCTCTTAGGGGTTTTTTCCTCCGTAGAACGCGGCAGGCGGCTTCGCGAAATAAAGTTTTTTCTGCATACGACACAAAAGAAACTTCAAAATTACTGATCTGTTTCCACACTGGAGTATAATGTCCATGGACCTTATGTCGTAACACGTTTTCTTCGTAACACGTAAAATATTTTCATCCTCTAGCTTCCGAATTGTTTAAATATATTTGATTTTCGACTTTTACGTATAACACTTTACTATTTCTTCTTTTGCCACTCATTATTTCAAATTCAAGATTTGCCATTATTTTTAATCACTTTAATACCGATCTTTACTTACCAAAATTCTAGCAAAAACTGCGTTCCTTTTGGTAAAATAACTCATTGTATTGCTATTATTTACTTTACGACAATTTTAAGAACCGTTACAAATGCATAAAATTTACCAAAATGTAATTTTAATTGAAATGAAATAACTCCCAACAAAAATGAAATAACTCCCAACGATAAGATCACATTTAAAAATGAAAATGAAATAAGTCCCAACAAAAGTGAAAAAACTCCCAATGCCAAAAAGGAGTGAAATAACTCCCAACAAAAACTGGTTGGGAATAATTTTATTTTTGAGTTATTTCATAATGAAATAATTTCCAACAGAAGATTGTGAAATAAGTCCTAACGCATTGGGAGTTATTTCATAATGAAATAAATCCCAATTTATATGGAAAATTTTTGGGAGTTATTTAATTTTTTTTTTTGGGAGTTATTTCATTTGGGAGTTATTTCACGGTACCATAAAAATATTTTATTAAAAATGTTTCTTATGGTTTTCAACACCTTTTTCATACATAAAATATTAGATTCGGCAACTTAAAGAATCCACAAGACTTTTAGTTTTGTCTGCTTTACAAGACATCCAAAGTCTGAGACTTCACCATGGGGTTCCTTCCCGGTTGGTGTCATGAATTTATGTCCCTACGTTAGACGCTATGATAAACTGAAAATGCGATAAGATTCGTTTTAAAGGACTTGCACACAAATTAATAAGTGCTCTACTTTGCGCCCAACATAAATTTCTCTAATATTTTTATCAGTAACTTGGAATTAAAAGAGTAAAATCGAAAGTAGACTACTCCAAAAAAGAAAGACTACTCTATAAGATATTTTTTCAATAAATTCTACTCTAGGAAACTACAAAAATAATTAGTTTTTAAAAAATTACCGCGTTTTCTAAAATCTATTAAAATGAAATTAACATCTTTTTAAGTTACATTTTCATTATAAGTTAAACTGATGATAGAAACTGATGATAAATAAATTACAAAAAACGCAACTTGAATAAATACAACATATTCTATATAAAAATAACAATTGTTGTATGAATATGGTATGGCATGTGGTGGCAGACACCATAAATATATGGTTGCAACTTGCAACTACAATATGGCAACAAAACAACACAAAAAAAAGTGTTGGTTGTCTATAACTAGACATGGTCAGTAACAATATAAAATACGAAAGATAAACAATTTGCAGCAGGAATAACATTAAAAACAAGTCGTCTGTAGTATAGAAAACTACGGTTATATTCAAATACAAAGGTATATCTGACTAACTGACTAACTGACTGACTGTATGGTGAACCAGCGTTCATTGAACGTGGAGTTGTTATTAAAATAAGACAAAAAAAAATAATAATATTGAAAAGTGTTTTATTTTGCAAATAAAGCCCTGCAGTTGGTACCAAAGACTGACAAATGGACAAAGAGTTAAAACAAAACCATGATTTCTTTTCTTAAATTTTTAAACTAAAATAATTCCTTTAACTTGGAGGTTTAATACTACAAGTTCAAGTTTAGTAAATTGCAAATTTACTAAAGAGATCTATGAAAAAGGGCTTAAGAAAAAAATATTAAATTTATAAAGCGTTGTTTCTTTTACAAGTGTAATTAAAGTCTGCAAGTAATATGAGTTTTTCAAAATTGTAATCAAATACTTTATTGCCCTTTTTCCCCATTTTAATCAACAAGATTGTAAGATTTTCTAAATAAAACTGTAGCTTTAGAATTGTAGCTTCGTTTTAACTGATGAATATTGTAAGTCTTGTAAAATGGAAAAATCAAGGAAAACACGTGTGTATATAATTTCTTATATGTTCATACAACTTTACACTACACTTGTTTACAGCTGTTTTGAGTACTAAAATGAAATCGATATTTTTTTGTAACTTCCTTACCAAAAAAAATATGCATTTAAAAATTCTAAATATGCATTTAAATAGAAAAATGCAATAAATATCAAAAAATATGCACCAAACCCCCGAAAATAAGCCCTAAAAAGCAAAAAAATTGGCACTTAAAGTTTGTCGATTTTAAAAAATCTCTCGAGAGAGAGCGTTGGGTAAATGAAATCCAATAAAGTGTACAAGATCTCATATTTTTTTTATTTTTAATTAATTCTCAATTCAAATTTTTACAAAATTGGCAACAAAAATAAAAAAAACTGAAATATTTTAAAAATTCCCAAAATTTGAGAAAATAAAACGCCAAAATTAATAAAATCCCCAAAATTTAAAAAATCGTCGAATATTGAAAAAAAAATTTCAATTGAAAAATCTCCAAAAATTGAGAAAGAATGTTTAAAATAGCTTTCTAGCTATTTAGCTAGAATGAAAAAAATTCGCCAAAAACTAAAGAAATCACTAAAATTTAAAAATAGCAAAAATTCAAAAAAATTTTAAAATTCAAAAAAGTGCCGCAACTTTTATTTAAATTTTGGTGTTTTTTTTTTTTTTTAAATCGCCAAAAATTAAAAAATAACCGTCAAATTTTATTCAAAATCGCTTGTTAAAAAAGAGATCGCCAAAATTAAGAAAACTCCAAATTTAAAGAAATCACTACAATCATAAAAATCTTAAAAAATTAAAAAAAAGAAGTAAAATAAATGTAAATAATAGGAAATACACAATGGAGCAATGCTGAAGTACTGAAAATACGTATTTTTTTTGTCTGATAATCGAGATTTTGAGGTTTTAAAAAATATGGATTTTCTTGGAAAACTTATATTGAATATTATGTTTTTCAAAGTATCCTTCAGCTTAAATCTACTATAAAAAGTTTTAAGAGGAAACAAAGGTAAATCCCACCTGGGTTGTTGTGAAATGGATGCGTTATCTTGAAACTTGTTTTGCAATTCCAGATAAATTTAAATCTAACACAGGTGCTTGCATTCTCGCAATTGATAAAAGGATGTGCTCTCGTCAGCAATGGTGAAATTTTCCAATTTCTCTATTTTTGCAAGAGAAAAATTTGTGACACGAATACCCTTAATATTAAAGTTTTACTTTGAAAGTAAGTTTAAATAACATTTTATTGACAATATTTTTTTGTGTGTCAAAATCAATGTTTGGTATTTAAATTTCTATTCAAAACAACACTTTAACCAAAGAGTTTAGAAAATAAAGAGATTGCAATACACTCACTTACTGAGAAATAATATATAACTTGTGGCTGCAAATACACTTAGAATACTATGTAGGTAAAGACCACTGCAAATGTAATAAAAAACAAATGAAATTTCACTTAAAGAACTTACTTACATTTTAGTAAATTCAACTAACATTGTCATTTGTTTTTACTGTTCAAAAAATTAACCACAATTGTAGTAAATATTAACCACATAGACGGCAAAAAATAAACAAAAATTGATTTGTTTTATTTTTGAATTAAAAAAAAACTACGGTATAAAATTAATCATTTTACAGTAATTTGATATGGTTTGTTTTTTTCAAAAATAAAATTTCTTCTACAAATGACTATTTTTTGACTTAAAAATAAAGATACTGTATTGCAAATCAAACAACTACAAATATTTACAGCAGTAGGTACCTGAGTGTAGCAAAATGAGTATTTTTTTGTGACTTTTAGTTAATAAATGGACTCTTTTTATTGTTTAACGTTAAACAAAAGTTTGTGATGGTTTCTAATTCATAAATTATAATAATTACACTGTTCGACAAACTCAAATTTTTATTAAGGATCTCCTCTTGTGAGACATACTGCTCAACGAAAATCTTAAAGTTGAAATATCTCGAAAACTGAAAATATGATTTAATTTTTTTTTCCAGATTTGTGTTTAATATGCCGAATTTATATAGATGTATTTGCTAGAGAAGAACTTCTTTTATGTTTTATAGTGAAATTATTTTAATTACCAGAGAAGACAAATATGCTATTTTTTCCATATTTGCTATTTTTGCTCTTTTTTGATTTTTGGTCTTAAAAACAGCTTTTTCTTAAGATTTTTGAGCTTTAAATTTGATTTTTTCAGACTTTAAATGTTTTTTGTTTAGTTCGTTACTTTTTATTTCCAAAAGTTTATTTGTTTTTACTTTTTTTGTAGTTTTGCTATTTTTTTTGTTTTATTTACAATATTTTTTTGCCATAAACACGTTGAATTTTGCCATTTTTTGTCTTCTCTGTTAATTACATAAGAAAAAGCAAGTAATTCTTTATTAGCAGCACTTGTTTTTTGATTCTGTAAACTAGTGTAATCTTTAGTTTCTTTACAAGACTTATATTGAAGGTTTTGTTACTTATTGTGGTTTCAATCATCATCATCATCATCATCATCATCATCATCATCATCAACATCATCACCATCATCATCTCTAGTCTTTTTTCTAAGAATTGCAGCTGCACATGATATAGCAAAGCAACAGCCAAGTTAAAATTATTTTAACACGGCTTTGTTGTTATATGTTAAACAAAATTTTGCAATACTTGGCAGTTTAGTTTAGGTACGAGTACATACAAATATGTATGTTTTGTATTCATTGAAATTATTGCAAAATTAAAAATTTTGTAATATTATTGTTTAGAATTTTGTTTACACAAAACAATTTTATGATTATTAGAAATAATGGATGCAAGTGTCAAATTAAAATTTAAATATATTCACAATTATACCAGTGGGGTTTCTATGCACCTCAGTTGCTCGCAATCTGCCCTCTTTTTATTTGTTCGTAAACTCGCACCGAGCAAATGAAAACATGTTGCAGATATTTAAAAGTTTAAATTAATTTTTAACATGTTTTTAAATAATAATTTAATAAAATGTTTATTTACTTAAAATTTTAACAATAAAATATGCAAGATAATAAAATTAAAATACATTCAGTTTTAATATAAAATAACAAAATATAAGCAAAATCCAAGTGAGTCTTTTAAGCAACAATTTCTTATCAACATGTTGCAATTATTTTTTAAGTGAAAAAAAAAATGTTTTCAATTGCTTGCCCTAGTTCGGTATTTTGTTGCGGAGAGGTGTGGGCAGTGTAGTCTCTCTAGTTGTATATACTCTTTGATTATACAAACAAATTTTAAGCGGAATTTAAACATAATGTATATTTTTAAGTGCAATTCCATCAAACACTCCTTGGTTTTTCAAATAACCCTTATTTTTAAAAACACAATGGTTTTTTTTTTGAAAATGTCAGTCATACCAATTGTTAAATTTTAGTTAAAATTTCTTATCTTTTTTGCCCTCTTATATGCTCGTTTTAACTAAAAACGGAAATTGGCACGCGTTAAATATTGTTTGTATTTATTTAACCATCGACCGGCATGTGCAAAATTGCCATATGTAGATAACAAGATGTAGAACATTTATATCATGATATTGCAGTTGAAAGAAAGTATTGGATGGTTGATATGACGATGGCTTGTTAATGGAACATATTTAATTTTAATAACCGGATATTAACACTCTCCACAAGAAAACAAGTAAGAAAATTATAGATAAATGCTACCTATCCAGCAAGATATGCAAACACAATTATAAACGTTTTTATATAAAGTGTTGTTTTAAATTGGAGTAAAGATGAAGTGGGGGTTAAAATGGTTTTATAGACACTTAATTTCGTTGATCGATAATATCGGAAACTTAGGATGAAGTAGAGCACAGTAAGAAAGAGATACAGCAAGATTGCACAACTAGTTCTAGAATTCGCTCCACGAAACTTAAATATAAAGAGTAACTGACAGAAACGGACTTGAGGGAATAAATATTGGTTCAAAATTTTGTATCAAAATTTCCAGGAATTTGTTTCCAATCGCATCAATTCTCCAACTAGTTTCGCTAGAACAAAATTCCGGAATCAGTTCCTCTGAATAGGAAATTAAAGTCGGTAACTGGTTACTTTTATATTACAAACCCTATTATTTTAACAAAGGCATGTCCATTCTTGTTAACACCTTCCAATCACATATCTTTTTGAAAATTTGATTTTTTTTATTGGATATTAAATTAAAATTTTAAATTTTTTAACTTAAAATTTTATAAATGAAATTTTTTTTACAAGTTTTGGGCTGAAAACTTTTTGTAATAAACCCTATTACAAACCTTTTTATTTTTACAAGTCATATTCATCGACGTAACTACCCAGTCAGAAACGGCAAGTTGTACAAGAAATCAAGCACTGGTTAACCGAGGAATTGTAAATAAACTACTGGCAGAACACTTACTTAAGACGCTTTACCAGCATTTCCAAACAGCATTTTGCAAAGAATTGGCAAGTTGATTCCATCAAACCTTATGCCAGTGCTGACATATTTGAGCAGCCAACTGTTACCTAGCGGATATCATTTACTTACGTTTTAAGCTATCAAGGTACTATATGTCTAGTTAGTTCAGTGGTTAGAGCTACCGGCTGCCTATCTGGCGGTTCAAATCCCAGCGGGACCAAAAAAATTATATATGAACTTTACATTATGGTTTTACCAACATTTTGCTAAAGTTGGACATTTTGTTTTCCCAGTGCTTGCCCGACACTTTTTGAACAGGCGCACCTTTTGTCTAATGATGTTATCATTAGATTTATGTTTACAAAATTTTTGACACTCTAATACTTAGTACATAATTCCTGAATTTCTTGACCTGTAGTGACCTAAATTTGTTATTATTAAACGTTGTTATTATTGTCAAATGTTTGTAATTATTTTAAAAGAATTCTCCCATAAACTATATATATTTTTCATCAGCATGAATGGAAAAGTCGATATAGCCATGTCCGTCTGTCCATCTGTCTGTTGAAATGCCAAATAATCCATTCAATATGGAAGAGGTGTTGCTAACTTTCAGTCAACTTGTTTGTTGATATCATGAGCAGTTTCGTAGTGAAAATAAGCAAAATCGGTTAACGCGTTGAAAAGTTATGAGTGAAAAAGTGGGCAGACCTTTACAATTTTTGAATCAAATTTTAAATTTTAAATATTTCTATTTCATTTTTTTTTTGTAATATGTATGTATGTTTTTATAAAATACATACATAGTATGTATTAGTAACAAGCCATGTTTAGCATTCATTTAAATTAGATTTTTATAAATTCTCATTTGGTTTATAACTTAGCAAAGTTATATAATATAGTTTCGGTAGTGTAAATCTAAATATGTATGTAAATATAATGCACTTGTAGTACAAGTCTTGTACCTTGCCAGCTGTATTCCGTGTGTCTTTTTCTGACTTTGTACTTACCTCGGTAACGTGTTACTCCTCACTTACATATAAGAGTTTTTATTTAAATATTTAATTTTTGCATCGAATATTATTTTAAAATTGTTAAATTTTATTAAAACTAATTATACTACCATAAAAACATTTAAACATGTCAATGTGGTGTTACTAATGCGCAGTCGGTAATACCAACAATTGCGAAGTAATGCAAGCGTAAGAAGTTTAACTTATTACCAGGTAACATGTTCCATAATACCAACCTATTACAGAGGTTTTGCTGGGTACATGATAACATATAATTTTATAATTTTCTTAAAATACATTTTATTGTCTTTCCTAAGTTGGAGTTTAACTGCAAAATATAAGTTAACATTTTCAAGACATTCCAATCTTATACCCATAAACGTGAATGTCCCTATTTTAAAAGTTCTTAAGTCATGATAAGTATCAGCAAAATTTTGTTGTTATCAAAGTTTAATGATCTCTATTCTTAACAATCATTATGGTAAGAGAAAAAAAAACTACAGTCAGAAAGCACCAATTGTTCGCAACATATACTCGTAGGTACATCATATTACTTTATGCTTTTCATACATTAAAAAAGAACAAAAATATTGTTTTTTTTTATTTTTTTATTTTAACAAAATTTATGTGAATCATGTTTATATTACATGTGAAGAATATTATTACGAAAATTTTCGTTAAAGATCTGAATTTTTTGATAAAATTTTATAGAATTTTAAATGGTAACGGTTGTTGTAAAATCGTACATAAAATACACATAATATTTTTATTATTTTTTTCGTAATAAAATTAACAAGACCAGAAAAGAATAATAAAATGAAGTAAATTTGCTCCAAATGTGTAATGAATTTAAATTTTTATTGGTTTGTTTAAAAACAAATAAAAGTTATATAACACAGATTTTCAAAATGTTTTTGCTATTTTATATCAACTTTTTTGTATTATTTATTTATTGTACATTCACTTTATTGGTGTAGTTTTACTGAAAAAGAAAAGAAAAACCTAATATCTGTTTTCTTTTTTTTTTAATTTTCTTATAATTTTCTTTTTTGTTTTGACTTGTAATGAAAAGTGCGCACTTTCAATTGCGGAAGGAAATAAATGTATCGTATCGTATGGTAGAGTAGAGTGTTGTTTTTTTGTTCGTATTTGATGGATGTTTATGTTGGGGAAATATCAAATCATAAAACATCAAATAGCATTAATAACAACAAATAGTTTTAGTTGCCGTAACAATTGTTCAATAGACCGACGGACCGACCGGCCGATCGATTGATCGTTCGACCATCATTATCTTTCACTTTATGCGATAAATAACATAAAAAATCGATACTTAACTGTCAATTCATGTGTTTTTTTTTTGTACTGCATGTGGCTCCTCTGTTTGTAAACTATCAATCGACCATTGATCATTGATTGGGACTAAATGTTTATAATCATGATAATAGAGATTACGATTTGTTGATATATTTTTTTTTTTATCTGCAGCAAATTGCAGCAGACATATCAAATGTTTTTATTACACATATCATTGTTTGCTAAAAGAGGTAATGTTGAGTAATTAAAATAAATTTTCAAAATCATATACAAAACACAAAAAACAAAACATTTTGTAAATACCCGGTTAAAAATCAACATATATGTATCCATTTATGGATATGTATGAACTCATTCATGTTTACATATAAAGACATTCGAGTTCATAAATGTCCATATACCTCCATATTTGATTCATATATGCTCATACGTGTTCATATGGTATCATCTCTCTCTTCTCTTCATTTCCGCTTAACTCCCTGTGGAGCATAGGGCCTCATACGTGTAAATATTACCTCAAATTTTGTTAATGTACACATGTGCCCATCTACGAAAATGTATGAACATGTATGATTACACATGTAAATATTACCTCAATTTTCGCTAATGCACACACATGAACATGTATGATCTAACATATGAACATGTACACTAAGGATATTATTTAGGTAAAGACTACAGCAATTGTAGTCAAAAACAAATGAAATTTCACTTGTTTTGACTACTAAAATTTCATTACATTCAACTAACATTTGTCATTTATTTTTACTGTTCAACAAATAACTAACATTTGTAGTAAAAATGAACCATATATGTTAGGAAAAAATAAACAAACATTTATTTTTATTTATTTTTTTAAATAACAAAAAACGATTGTAAAAAGTAAATGTAAAATCATAAAACAGTCATTTGCTGTGGTTTGTTTTTTTAAATCAACTACAAGGCTATTAAAAAATTAAATTTGTACGTTAAAAATAAAGAAACTCTATTACAACCCAAACAACTACACATTTTTAACGCTGAGTGTGTGAATCATTTATGAACACATACGAATCATGTATAATTGCATGTGGACATGTATAAAGCATGTGTGCTTATATATGGACCCATATATGTCGATTTTTAACAGGATATACAATTTTTTTCTGTTTTTTCTACAATTAATTAGCAAAACTTTTTGCTGATTCAAGCAGAATAATTTGTTATTTTCTGTAACTTAAATCCAACTTAAATATACTTAAAATTTCGTATATCTACCCAGGTAGAAATTGCCAACCGTACAAAAAAAATATATATGCCTTTATAATAAAAATATTGTTAATTTTGGTTCACATGAATTTTTATATATAATAATATGTACATTTATGTTGAACGCATATATAACTTTAAATTGTATATAAAGTTATATATAATTAGGTATATTAAGTACAATTGCATATAAGACAATATAAAATAACAAATTACTATATATACCTTATATACAATTAGATACACATACTTATGTTTATATGGCTATATAAATTTATGCATTGAAAAATTGAATTGCATAATATTGTATATACAGTGGCGGACAAAAGTATTCACACAGCAGCAAACTTTATTTTTAATCTTTTATATTTTTAAAATGAAACCCACTAGCCGCATATGATATTCAACAAAATTGTTTATTAACTTGTAAATTATTAAAATACAACAAAAAACTTATTCTTAGTATGTTATATTATAAGAAAAAAATAATATATAATTCAAAGTATTATTTTAGGCGGACAAAAGTATTCATACAGCTTCAAATGTTTGTACAAAAAATAAAATTTCACATGATTTAATACTTTGTGGAGTAGCCTTTCTTTGCTATGACTTCTTTTAATCTTCTTGGCATAGAATGGACCAATTTCTTCGTAACATCAGCTCCAATAATTTGGCAATTTTTTTTTTTAAATACAACATGCTTAGTGTTAGTTTTTTGTTGTATTTCAATTATTAATAAGTTAATAAACAATTTTGTTGAATACCTTATACGGTTAATAACTTTCATTTTTAAAATATAAAAGATTTAAAATAAAGTTTGCTGCCGTGTGAATACTTTTGTCCGACACTGTGAAAAAGTTTATATATATATATATAAACTTTTTCACTTGAGATCATAAAACATTTTTTATTTTTCTACGAATATTTAGATGAAAGGTAAATATATGTTCTAGCTATAAAAACAATTCATAGTGGATTTTTCTGGGCTTTTGGATTTTTTTTTTTTAATACTAAATGTAACAACACTTGTTTTGAATAACTTATGCAATGTTTGATAGCCCTATTGATTTCCTTTTCATTTTGCTGCAACTACAAGTTTAGGAAATCTATAGAATGTTATGATATGAAAAATAAACTTTTGGTTTTAGTTTTTTAAAACTTAAAAGTAAAACATTTAATCTATAGAATATTTAAATTTCTGCAAAATTTAAAACGTGAATACCACTAACGTTTTTATGTGTGCGAATTTCTGTTTATATTCTTTTTTTTTTTAATATTTCTGAACATTCAAAAGTTTCTTTTACATTTCATACACGTTTTCATGATTGTCTTTCTTGGGCTGTTATTCTTCATAACCAACCACCAATGAATTGCGAAATATTAAAAAAAATTATTTTATTTTTTGTTAAAACTTTATTCGCATATGAACAATATATGTATGATTTAAATGGTACGTGCAATTATGTGTCCAGGTAAATAATGTTTAATTTTTTATTTAAAGAAATAAAAAAAAAAAGGTAATAACTTTATTTTAACCATTTAACCGTAAACCAATTACAGAGGCAGAGCAAGAGGGTGCCTTCCATAAATAAATATTTATGACTCTGTATGTACGAACATTTATTTGAATTGTTTAATCATGTGTAAGTTTAAATGAGTTTGTTTTTCGATATTTGCTTTACTTAAAATTGTTTGTTGTTCGAAATTTAATTATAGTAAAGGTCATTTGCCGCTTTATATGGTTGGGTTTTATTAGTAATTTTTTTTTTATTTAAAATATTTCTGAAAATATTTTATTATATTTAGTTGGATTTTCTTTAATAACACAGCGCTATAAAATTTACACCTAAATTCATAAACAAGAGTACCGACCATTGATACCAAATATTTCGGTGGTGTTGATTTTAATTGCTTACCCAGTTTTCTCATTAATTGAACAGATTTTTTGCAAAATTGGATTCAAGTTTTGCAGATTTTAACGAAGTTTTTTTTCTACATAAAATTGAAAAATATGATATTTTCTCTTAATTTTTTATCTAAAATACTGAAGAGACCTTTAACAACATTTGGGTATCAAATTTGTGTTAAAAATATGCAATATTAATGAGGAAATCTGCTGCTTTCTCAGATTTTACTATATTTAACTATTTTTGCACAATTTATCATCCCATCTAGCAAAGGATCACAGCATTATTGTGTATTAGCAAAAAGTATAAATCTAGTGTATCTAAAATTAATATAACATTAAAAGAAAAAGTATGACCTATGAGTTAATCTTTTAGCATAATATGAAAATTGTCTTAAAAAATCTCGTGTATAATTTAGTTAAAAAAAGTTAATATTTGCAAAAGTTAGTTTAACAAAAAAAAAAAAAAAAATTCATTACAATAAATGTCTACAACATATTTGCAAATTTTATTTTAAAAATGTTCACATATTTGTATGAATTTTAAAATAAAATTTGAAAATATTTTGTAGAAAGTTGTAATGAAAGTTTTTGTTAAACTAACTTTCGCAAACATAAACTTTTTTGGCTGAATTTTGGTAGACGTAATTTTTTAAGCTGTTCGCGTATTATACGAAAAGATGAACTCATGGTCATTCTTTTTCGCTATGCTGTCATATAAATTTAAGGCACATTTCGCGTTTTTCCATGCACCGCACTTTATTTTCCCGTAAAATAATTGTTCAAATTTGTCTTTTTTCTAGCGCACATAAATTCTTTGCGAAATGGCATGATAAATTGTGCAAAAATAGTAAAATATAGTTAAATCTGAGAAAAACCGCGGATTAACTTGAGTTTGCATCAATTCAATAAACAAATTTGCATCAATTCAATAAACAAATGTTGTTGAAGGTCGCAGCAGTATTTACCATACAGAATTTAGAGAAAATATCTTATTTCTAAAATTTTATATATAACAAACTACGTTAAAACATGCAAAACTTTAATGCAAGTTTGCCAAAAGTCTGGTCCATAAGTGAAAAAACTGGGTACGCCATTACAATCAGTGTAACCGAAATATTTAGGATTACTGGTCGTTACTCTTGTTTTCCATTTTAAAGGTCATTTTTGTAACGCTGTGTAATAATTATGATTTCATAGTTATAACAATTTATGCATTTTAATTTGCTTCTAAATACATTTTTGTTTAATGTTGATAGTTTTTTTTGTATTTTTTTTTTTTTTTTAGTTAGTTTTGAATTATTTTATTTATATGTAAATGCATTTTTTTACGTTATGGTCAATAGACCATGAGACGGAAATACAGCGCGGAGACTGTTTTAACATAACTGACAAAGCTAAAAAATATGTTAACACACACACACATACACAGTATGTTGAAGATTGTATGACACGATCTAATGTTATAGTTAGTGGTGCTACGACCATCATCTATGTTTTGGCTGTTGCTGCTGCTGCCAAAAGTATTAATATTACCCATAGTGATGACAATGGTGTTGTTGGCTTTTATGGTGCTGGGTTAATAATGGTCATTATGTGAACTTTTTTTTGTTAAGGTAAATCTCAACACTATTAAATAAATCAGGAAGTAAGGGAAATATAATATTTATTTTAGTAATAATATATAGTATAGAGTTTAACAAAAACAATAGAATAATATAGAAAACATATGAAATACAATAATCGCACAATGGGCTAAAGTTATTAAAATGCCGTGGCGGATCTAGCCCATGCTTATAGTGCTTAAGAAAGTTTGGCTAACGAATCGAATAACGGTTATAATTAAGATTTATTGCTTCGGCAACGGTACTTTATTGAACATCGGTATTACCAAAAATCATAAAAAGCTCAAATTTACTTAAACTACATTCACACTGAAATCCAGAATACGTATTTTCGTTTTTTTTTTTTAATTTTCGACTGCCAAATCACATAAAAATTTTAAATCGAAAACTGGAAAAATATGAAAACACGTATTTTGGGGTTCAATATGAACATAGTAAAAAGTGTAAAATATGTACTTTTTAATATGTAGCGTAGAAGGGGGAGGTTTTCCCACTGGGGCACATATGCCACCACCCATTTTCGGAGTTATTAAAATGTTACTTTTCATAATTTGTGCAGTTGTCACCAAATTTACGTCTTGTACTTCACACGTGGTTGAGGATATATATATGTTTGTGCTTTTTGGGTCATAGAAAAAAAAATAATGAGTAACTCGTAGTATATTTGGGATAACTTTTTCATTTTTTGTATTAAAACAAAACATCCTTTCAGATGTCGAAGCGTTAATATTACTTTAAAATACTAACAAAGATTTTTTAGAATTTACTTCTTAAAAGTGTAAAAGAATCTAAAATTATTTAAGTGGCTGATTATGGAGTACATACGCCTCCCCACCAGGTGGCGTAGTTTCGGCAGCAAAAATTGGTAGCAGCTTAAAAGACGTATACGTTATATTAATTCGTTACTTGTTATATTAATTCGATACATGTTATACTAATTCGTTATTTCACGCTCATACATTGCCTATTTCTGAAATTATTAATCTACTAATTTTAACTCCGAATAATTCTCATAAATCTATTGGGCCATACAAATTTATATTGCGCTTTAAGAGATGTAAAATTCGAAAAAAGCTTTTCGGTGATACGCCCTAATGTCATGGATAATAGCGCTAAAAGTATCGGTGTGTATTGACATTACCTGAATAACTTAAATAACGTTAGCCTTAAAATATCGCTACCGAAATAACAGAAAAACCGTTATCCCTAAAATATAGCTACCGAAATAAGTAAAATACCGCTACCGAAATAAGTAAAATACCGTTAACGCTAAAAAACCGTGACATAAATATCGCTACCACTAAAAAAACGTTACCGAGATAAAAGAAAATAGCGTTACCCTTACCGATACCCGCATCGAATCAGTTACAATCCATGCTTTAAATTAAAATAGTTAGAGATATCGCAATAAAAAAGCAAAATATTGAAAATTTCTTATATTTATCAAATAAAAATATTTTGAAGTGAACACTTTGTGCCAAAAAGTCTAGGTCTTCAGAAAACAATTTGAATACGCAAAACATTTTTAATTTAACCATGGTTTAAAATTACAAAATCTGTTATTTTGTGTCGTATTACATTTTTTATTTCTTTTAATCGGTTTGGGGGATGAATCAGCGTCTGCCAAATATGTATAAAAATTTTAAATATGTTTTTATAGCGACAAGTTCCAAACCTTATACAGAAATAATATCATATACAATACTTGCACTATGGGTTCAAAATCGCTAAAGATATATAAGACTTTCCAAGCCATCTGCCCTGCTACAGGAAAAAGTGAATCGTATCAATGACAAACTTGCATTATTTGTTGCCCTATATGATATGAATAAAAAATGGTACAATTTTCCAGGGACCGTAATCATTATGAGTTTTATAATAAAAATTACACAATAATGATTATATTATGAGTTTTAAGGATTTTCTTCAATGGTAATGATTATTTTTGAGTAATATTAATAAAAATTAGCCATAATCAATATTTTTGAGCAAAAAAATACAACTCAAAAATAATCATTATTTATGATTTTTATTTTTTGCGCTCAAAATAAAACTCACTTTCAATTTATGACTTTTTTGTGAGGTTTTTTACCAACATAGTTGCATATCTTCATAAAACAAATAAATTGAAAGTGAGTTTTATTTTGAACGAAAAAAATAAAAATCATAAATAATGATTATTTTTGAGTTTTATTTTTTTTTTGCTCAAAAATAATGATTATGGCTGATTTTTTTTATTATTACTCAAAAATAATCATTACAATTGAAGAAAACTATAAAAATCAAAAATTTAAAAATCATGACGGATATGCAAAGATTGTCAAAAAATAATAATAATGGTGCAATAATTTTTTTTTATGTCTGCGTGATTGATTTTTTGATTTAAAAAAACGAACAATAATCATTATTTACGGTCCCTGCAATTTTCTAAAACGTTCCAATAAATGGACGAAGTAGGCTTGGTTTAATATTGAAAAATGTTGCTCTTATTTTAAGTATATTATTTATAAAATATTGACATCAATTGATTTTTTTGTGAAGAATTAAAAAAAAAAAAAAAAATTGGAACTGGTTCTAAATTTTTAGTGTACATAATATTTATCTAAAACTCGGCAAATAATTCGTATATGGTTTTTTTTTTAAAACAAGTTTAGATGTTTCTCTATCGATTCAGAAAGTTTTATCGTGTAACTAGGCTTCGTTTTGGAGAATATATTCGTTGAATATGGTTCATCTCAAATATTTAAAAAAATTTTGGTTAGAACTACATTGTGTCTGATGAATCATGCAATACATATAATATAATTCATCATACGTATTGCAGTTCTAACAAACAAATTGTTGAATATTTGAGATGTACAATATTCAACAAATATTATCTCCAAACTGTTACAAACCAGTTAAATGTTTTACTCTTCAACTTTAAAACTACAACTTAAATTCGCCTAAAATTGTAATCTTTGTGCCACTGTTAAAAATAATGATAACTAACAAATACATAAAATATAATAATAAAATTATATAATTTGCTATCAAATCATGTTTGGATTTTCAGTTTTATAAATTATATTAATTAAAAAGATTTAAAAATTTCTTTATCTCAAAAACAAAAAAAAAAATAAGAAAAGAAATCATTTCAAGTCGTGATTTTTTCTCAGTTTATAATTTTTGACAGGTGTTAGATTAAATAAAAAAATAAAAACTCAATATCTATCAAATATTTATTTTTTTGGTTTTCACACAATATCACAGAGGCACACCTGTATTATGATGAAATGATTTGAAATATTTTGTATAGATATGATGTATTTTAAATAAATTATGTGGTTTTTTTCCATGTTAATAAAATTGTAACTTTTACTTTTCAAATCTTAAAACACACAAAATTGCCATCTTAAATACAATAAAAACTATTATATACTACAAGATCGTTTGTAGTTTTTTTTTTGCTTTTTTATTCATTAAAAAAAAGAACCTTCAGCATTTCTTTGTTTGGTTTATTATTGGTCTGTCACTTTCTCTGTTCAAAGAAAACTATTACAATAAATTAAAATACCAAAAAACAAAAACTAATGATTTGTAGTTGTTGGCTATCGGTCTTTCGGTGTGTTTTACATTTTTCGCCACAAATGTCATAAACCTAAAAATGTCCCGACGAAAAAAGTTCCGATATAATCATATATGATTATATATAGTATCACATATAACTACACATCACATCTCATATGATCCGAAAAATGTCATACATGAGCTGGTGTCATGGGATCTTATCTCATATATATTGATCCGAAAAATGGGTCTTTCTGTGATTATATATAGTATCACATATAACTACACATCACATCACATCTCATATGATCCGAAAAATGTCATACATGAGCTGGTCTCATGGCATCTAATCTCATATATATTGATCCGAAAAATGGGTGTATCTATGATTATATAAAGTATCACATATAACTACACATGAGCTGGTCTCATGGAATCTAATCTCATATATTTTGATCCGAAAAATGGGCCTATCTAATATGATCAAATTATATATTATTTGATACAATTTTATCTAATACGTTTAAAAAAAAAAAAATTGAAAATATTTTAGAGGTAAGTAGTTTTATTTTAATCCAATTAATTACTACTTGTAATTTATTTATAAAACAGAAATATGAATTTTAAAAAATAATGTTAAGTCCAGAGAATTGTAATTTTAAACATCATTATTTTAAACAAAACACAGTTATTAACAGTTATATTAATTTTTTTTTTAAATCTACTTGTTAATGCTTTAAAATTGTAAATTTATGGTGATGTTCTTTAGTTATGACCAGTGTTAATATTTCATTCATTAATAAAGGATTTGTAACAGTTTTTTAAGGCGATTTATATAACAACAGTTATTTTATAGTAACACTTAAAAAATTACTGTTATTTTTGTTTTTAATTTAAAAAACAATTTGAATTGTTAAAGTTGATTTTTTTAAAATAAAAATCAAATAATAAATTTTAATAAGAAATCTTTAAGGATACATCTTTAGGAGTCTATATGTGTATGTAACATCCCTACGGGCAAAGGGACATGCACAGGTCGACACGCAGGATATGTACCAAGGTGGCGGTGACACGTTCGGTAACGAACTATTTATATGAAAGGGACATATCACTTTAACATAGCGTTGTTATTGGATATGACGTATTTGTATATTAAGGATACCTGGTGCGTGTTAGTATAAATATAAAAATATATGTATAAAAAAAAATTTTTTAAAAAATTATGAATTTAAAAAAATGTGGGACTCGATTCCACAACCTCCTGCTTACAAAGTAAGCGCACTACCGCCTCCTCCAATTCTGCTTGTGCGTAGTTGCTGGCAAACAAGCAAAGCAATCGTAAAATATAGTTGAAGGGCAGTGCTGCCCGTGAATACAACTGGTTTTAAGAGAGTTTAAAAAAAATGTGTTAATTTTAAGAGAGCTTAAAAAAAATATGTTAACTATGGTACCTTTTAATTAATTAATGTTCATGCTTTTAAGCAATTTTAATTATATATTAAAATTAATTTGTGTTGTTTAATCTATTCTCTGCATAAGTTTTGTATAATTAACACATGATTTTGTTTATTTATACTAAAAAATGTGCATTTAAAAAACCTCTAAAAAACTGTTTCTCTTAAAACCAATCGGCATATAAAATGTATCAGATGTTGAGTGTCTTGGTTCTTCTTTAGTCTATATGTCCTTTGGTTTATAAACTAATAATAATATCGTTGTTTTTCAGTAATTTAATAAAAATATATTAGCAATCATAACAAAACAAAACGCCGAAGTTTTTCATGTTTTTTTGCAGTACATAATGAAATTTATTTATATTCTAACCGTTTATGTGCTAAAAAAAATATTAAATTTTACAAGTTTGATATAATTTTTATTAAAAATAAAAATTATGTTTTTTCTATAATTAATTGAAAATCATATATAGATCTATATCTGTTTCATATGATCAGATATACAAGATATGCTAATATATAACATAAGATACAATGATATACAATGATATATTTCGCCATATTACAAAATTTTCATAAACTAAGTATAAGATATGAAGCTATATCGTAATATATTGCCACACATATAAGCATATATAATAATATCAAGTTGTATATGAGTATATAGAAACTTTTTTCATCGGGGTTTTTAAATTTAATAATACACAAAAGCCTTAAAGCAAATATATAAAAATATTTAAAAAAATCAACAAATATGCTAACATTAATACCTTAATATTACATCACAGGTGGTCAGAAGTCATGAATTGTCAAAAACAGAAAATCACAAACACTTTATGTAATTAATTTTTTTCTATGTTAAATTATTGCTAAAAAATTGTTAGTGGAGATAGGGTCATCTAAACTTTTTTTTAACAAGACAGAAAACATTTTATTTAACGAAAACTAATGAATTTTTTTTATTAAACTAATGAAACTTTTCTTCACAAAGTTAATGAAATTTTTTTTTTTAAATAATAAACAGCTTCATGCTTTGTATGAATATTGTTTTTAAATAAAATTCTTTATTATGTGTATTAAACTGTTGATGATTAAAATAATATTATTCATAAAATTTTATGATAATTTGCATTGACTTTATTAAGAGTGTTAATGGACTCGTTCCAGTGCAATTTTATTGCTGGATTATTTTCAATTCATGTCTTCAGACCACCTGTGATATGTGATTTTGTTTGTTTCTTTTAAAAGAATGCAATAATTTTTATGAACGGCATATCTGTCTTTTTACTCACACACTCCACTATCAATTGTTTGCTGTATGCGATTGCTAAAACAACCATGGATGGTAATCGATTCGATGCGGGTATAGGTAAGGGTAACGCTATTTTCTTTAATTTCGGTAGCGGTATTTTAGGTGTAACGATATTTCAGTTATTTCGGTAGCGGGTTTTTAGCGATAACGGTATTTAAGTTATTTCGGTATCGGTATTTTAGCGGTAACGGTTTTCAGTTATTTCGATAACGTCATTATACATTCTAACAAATTTTTTAATTATTTATAATATTTTTTTAATTATTTATCATGCAACGATATTAAACAGGCAAGAAAAGTTAACAATAGGATTTAAATGAATAGAAAAAATAAAGGTATGGCTGTTTTAAAGAAAAAGGATAACCGGTTTTCAATTATTTCGGTAACGGTATTTCAGCGGTATTGCCTGCCAACCTTGGAAACAACTGATATAAAAAAAAATTACAAACATGTTACTTTTCAGTCAACACCAATTTAAGTGATATATTTTTAAATTAACCGAAAGTAAAACTTTAATTAAAATGTATGAGAATTGGTTTTAGCAAACAAAGTTTTTGAAAAAACTATTCACTCTTTAACTGATAACCTTCGTATAATTTAACCCTCTAACCGGCCTAAGATTCCTTGCGATGCCATTTATATCACGTCTTTTGTACGAAAAATAAATAAGTAATTTTTCTATCAAATTTTTATCCGTTGTCTACTTGGGGTGCTAGAAGAGATAAGCATTTAATACTCCTCTTACCAAGACATAATTACACTCAGAATATTCATATAGTAAATACATGTATTTCATTCGGGTTGTAAACAGTAGTAGTTATTTCAACTGCTTTGTAGTCATTGTTCTTCAGTAACAGTTGTTTTAAGTAGTTATTTAAAACATTAATTTTGCAGTAAACAAATAATTTTTGTTAGTGATTTAAAAAAAAAGATTGTGTCGAGTTTTTAAAAATTCTCATTAAGTTTATATTTGCTATTATGGAAAAAAAAAATTAAAAATAAAAAGAAAATGCGTAAAGACGTCATAACCGGAATACTTTGCATTTTAAATAGGATGTAGGTAATACAAAATTTTATTGCAATTAAAAGAAAAAAATATTTTGTTTATTAAAAAATATTTTTAATTAAAAAATATTTTTCAACTATTTTTGAATATTTTAAAAAACAGTAGTTTTTACACCTTATGTAGTCGTTTTATGTGCATTGTTCTTATTGTTTTGTTGCTCGTTTTAAGGTTTATGCATTCATTTAAGGTTAGTTATTTTTTACCGCTTCGATAGTAGTTTTACTGCCATTGTAATTGTTTTATCAATAGTTAAAAATTACTACATGCCTAGTAATTTTTATGACAAATACAGTCATCGCCTTTTTGACAACATTTGTAATCATTCTAATTGTAATTATTAGTCATTTCCACCGTCTTCATTTCCTGAGTAGTATATAATCCAAAAATTACATGTTTTGTGCTTTCACTTAAGAAGACATGTCGATTTTCGTTTTTCAGAAAATAAAAATTTAGCGAAAACGTACATATTTTGCATCAACTTCAACGCATTACTATTAATGCCAAATATTTTCGTTGTGTAATTTATTATTACAATTTGTTCATTCGTTTTGAAGTTAAGAAAATGTAATTTAGAGTAGAGTTTGCAAATAATCGAAGTTTACCTTAATCGCCATTCACCGTTATATATATATATAATGTCCTATGGTGCCTTAAGAGGAACAAAGGGCCACAACGAAATCGTTCCATTCGGTTCTTCTTGATGCAAGATGTTTTATCTCTATCCAGCTTAGGCCGCTTTGATTAATTTCAAGCTCAAGTTGCCGTCTGCAGGTGTGAGATGGGCTTCCAACTCTTCGTGTATTTTCATGGGGATTCCAATCTATAGCAGCTTTTGTTGTGTCATTCTGTGGTCTGCGGAGCGTGTGACTAATCCAGCGCCATTTACGATGAAAAATATCAATGTGGATTGGGCGTTGGTATGTTTTCTCCCATAGTTGCGTATTGGAAATGGTATTGGGCCAAAATATTTTTAATATCCTTCGCAGACAGCGGTTTATGAATATCTGGATCGCGTTTATATTGTGAGATGTTGTGTTCCATGATTCGCAACCGTATAGGAGGACTGACTTTACACAGGAGTTAAATATACTGATTTTAGTACGTTTCGTGATGGCAGTAGATTTCCATACAGGTCGTAAGATACCAAATGACTGGTTAGCCTTTGAGATTCGAAAGGCTATTTCATCACTGCAGCCGCCGGTTTTTGTTAGTATGCTGCCAAGATAACAGAATGTATTAACTTCTTCTAGCTCAATATTCTGAATTTTAAATATAGTGGTGTTAAGGGTGTTGCTCTTCTTATCGCGGTAATTGATTAATCATTCACCGTTAATCGCGGCAATTGATTAATCACAATATCGATTTACCGCAATTATTCCAAATTATTTAAAAAAAAACTAAAGTCAGTATTTATGTTGGGTTAATATTTTTTTTTTAAGTTTTCCTCAGAGAAATATGATTTATTTACTTTTTGTTTTTTTTTTAGATTAAAGCGGCCTCTAGTGGAAATATAGACCAAAGTTAAAATTTCTACAGAATATAAATATAAATAAACATAGAGTTGCCATATACCAAACTTGATATTTTTAAAAAATGCATTTTAATTTTTACAATCCACAAATAAATTTTTAGTACAGAAATAAAGTTTCATATTTTATTTAATAAAAAACACTATCAAAAATTAACTTCTTGGAACATACAACACTATTTGTATACATTTAAGTTAATTTTTAACATATTTCTATAAAAAATGTTTAATCAAATTTAACAAATCTGTGAAAATTGTAAAAAATATTTCAAAATCAAGGGGAGCAATTAAAAAGTTTTAAATAAAAATACGAGATCAAAAATATAATTTTAAGTCATAGTTAATCGAAGGATTATTGCTCGATTACGATTAAATGATGCGATTAGTCGCGATTTCGATTACGATTATAATCGATTTGCAATCTTTACTTTAGAGGTATCCTATTGGCGTTCTGTGTGCCCTTGCACTAAAATGAGCACAATTTTTTACAGTGCCCGGTATAAAAAACACAAAAAATTTAAAAACTGAAAAAAAATTTGTTTCAATTTTCAACTGCCATGTATTTATTTGTTAGGTGATAGTACGCCAATAAGGTACGTGTTGACTTTAACTCTCAAGTGTTGGAAGATTTTTGTATTACCAAATGGAAACCAAAAGTGGAAAGCCAAAAACAAAAAAAAAAAAAAAATAAATATAAATATAAAGAACAAAAAAAAGTGAGCTTGTTTCAAACGATTTTTTAAATTTTTCTACTTTGTGTAACGATAACAATTATAGACCTATATAGACCTATGGCCCTAACATTTAACACTAAAATGTAACCGTTTTTTTAAAATATAAAAATTGCGAAAGTTATTGCGTCGGCCTAATGTACCGAGATCTACAAGTTTTAATATATATTCACTACAAATGGACTGTAGCTATACTTATATATTAGCCGACTTTCAATGCCCACTTATCTATTCCCTGGAAATTTGGATTAAAAAGTGACATATTTTTTTTTTCCTAGAATTCCAGGGCACACCCAGTTGAGACTACGATTTATTCCTTCTTCCACAAAACAAATCACCATTAAAATTACCACCACTGTGCGCCCCGGTAGGCTAGTTGGTAGCGTGCTGGCTTATCAGTGCGGGGGTCGTGGGTTCGATTCCCACCAGAGGCACTGGTCTGTTTTCGCTACAACGAGTCGAAGGCCATAGTAGCTAGTGCTCGGTTAGGGTAATAGTATATAATTTGTAATTATATGATTATTAATTAATAAAATAAAAAAAAAAAAAAATAAAAAAATTACCACCACTACGTTGTTTGTCCATTTGTAATGCCTTTTTGTTTAATATTATTTACTTTGTTGGGGCTGAATGTTTCTGACAACTTTCTTTCACAAAATCTCAAACAAGAATTAAACTAAAAGAGCGAAGACGCTCTTAAAAAACCGAATGACCAGCTTATAGTTGGCGTAACTGAAAAAAAGACAACATTTTTACTAGAACATGATAAAAGCAACCATATTATTGGTGAAATATGATTTATACAATAATAGTTTAATTGAAACAACCATTTATTGCTGTAGGACACAAAGTTTTGAGGCCGCAATCATATTGCAACCATATTTTTTCTCTGCGTGTAGCGTACTTTAATTGTTTGAGAATTCTATAAGTCATGTGTTTTAAAAAAATTTAATCAGGTAACAAAAATAGAAGTCAATAATTTTATTTTATGAGAAATTAACAAAGATATGTAAATAAAACTAAAAGTTTTTGAAAAATTCTACCTTTTACACATAATTCACATTAAAGAAGACACGCCTTTTAACTACATAAATTTCTCATGTTTTATTAATTTATTGCTTAGCAAAAAACAAAGAAAATCAAAATCATCATCAGATCAAATAAAAAACAGAATAAATTATCAATTTTTAAAGTAAGAGTTGACTTTAACCCATTTAAACATTTAAAGATCAAAACAATTTGACGGATCTTGAAAAAATACAAGCAAAAAAATTATAAATTTCCTTTTCTTTAAATGGATTTCCACATTGTGTTTTAAGACATTTAAGGTAAAACCAATTTTTCCTATGGTCAAAATTTCCACACACACACGCACACACACACACATAATAGCAACAAAGAAAAGTCAAATCAAGAACAGAAATGAATAAAAATGAATGATAGATACTTCAGACGTTTGTTGAGGAGTTTAGTTGAGTATCGACAAAGAGTTTTAAAACCATAAAAAGTATTTTTAAACTTCTTTTAAAGTTTTTTTTTTATTTAAACACAGCTTGTCTTAAACATCATTTTAACGTGTTTTAATGGTTAACAAAAGAAGAAAAAAAAAAACATTTAAAAAAATCAACTTGCCTGTTGTTTATATAAATATAAAACGCTCTAAGCCAATTATGGTAAGGTGAATTATATTACATTAGGATGGCACTTGTTATCGCCTCTATATATTCGAAATAAGGGTCTTGTATCTCATGATAATGATTAATGAAGCATTTCTAAATTTTGTAACAAATAACTTTTTAAATTTGATTTAGAGATTGAAATTCTTTGAATAATTTTAATATTTTCTGGCAAGTTATTAAATTCAACTCCACCAATAAATTCAATTTTTTGTTTAGTTGTTTCTAATCTGCATCTGTACGTTCTTAAATTTGAGCTTTTTCTAGTATTGTACGTAGCCTGGTTTCTCGAAAACTTAATTGTGTTGTGACCAATATTTTGCAATGACTTAAAGACAAATATCAATAATTGCATTTTGTATAAACCATTGATTGGCAAGATTGTTTTGGTTACGTCTCTATATAGCGACAATGTCGGGTGTAAAAGTGGAAGATTATGTACCGTTTTTAAAGCTTTATTTTGAATTCTTTGCAACGACATTAGTTCAGTGCTATTTTTTAATGAATTTTATAATAAGCATTGTCAAAGCAATGTCTTTTGAAATACAGATTACTCCGTCAGTATATAAGGAGCGATACTGAAATTTTAAGAAAAATACTTGTATTTTCCCCGCTCAAATTGGTATTGCAAATAAGCAAAATCGGTTTGAGAAATCAAAAGTTATTAGTAAGTTAAAAGTTATATAATTTTCACCCTAATATCCATAAGTGTAACTATTTTTTTACGCACTGTAGTATACCGCAGTATACTCTAACATGCATTACTTGAATTTCATTCATAAAACCATATTTTTCTTCTAAAGTTTCTTTACAAAAAAAAAAAAAAAAAAAAAAAAATAGAATAATAATTTTAGTTGATGTTATACGACCAGTAAATAGTAAAACGAGACCTCCTAGAAGTAAAAGTCTTAATATGAATGAAAAATTTTAAATTTCACAAGATCATTTGATCATCATTGATTCAGTCATTGATTAAAGTTAAAGGAGAAACTGTTTTAATTTCTCATGCCTTAAAGAAAAAAACATGTCTTCGGGTACAGTTTGTTTGATTTTTTTTTTGGGTGGTAAGAATTTTCTCTTAAAGTTTTTTTTCTAATGTCTCTACCATGTCTAAATAATTGTTTAAAAAGTGTTTTTAAACGAGCTGCTACATCAAACACATAAATGTTGGTTGTTCAGTTTTTTTTTTGTTGTCACTTGGCTTTAGGGGGAAGTAATTTCATTTTCTAGTATAAAATGTGCGTTAAACGCACTTGTTAACCCAGTTAGTGTAACTATTTTTTTTTTTAGTTTTGTTGCAGTTTCTTTGGCCATTGGAAGAGTGACATTGATTCATGTTGTGTGACAGTGAAATTGTTTGCTTTTGTAATATTTTTATTTTATTTTTGCAGAAAGTGAATTTAATTTTAATACTTTTCATGTAAAAAATATCCATTTTAATACAAAATTATTTTAGACCAGCTTTTTTATAATTTAAATATGACCCACTTTTAGCTATTTTTAAATTTACTCTTGAATAATTTGATTTAAACATTTTTTTCTTCTTTTTTCTTTACAGGTGAGTTAAATACAATAGCGATTACTATTTTTTAGAAGAAATATGTAAGTATTAACCATTTAATATCCCAGCAAACAATTGATATGATTTTGGCCGCTCTCACTATAAGTGCTTCTTTTTAGCGTTGTAGTCTCTAAGTTTTTACCTTAAGCCTCTAGTGGAAATATTAGCAACTAAAGTTGAAACTTTGTAACTGTAAAAGTAACAGAAAAATAAGAAATTGTTACAGTAAATTTTTCTAATATTAGGCCAGCAGATCGTTTTGCTAATTATTTTTTAGTAAAGTAAAAGTAGTAAAAAAATTAGTAAAAGTTACTAAAACTTTACTAAATTTTAGTAACTTTTACTACTTTACTCTTACTCATAATAGAAATCGATTTGATAAAATCAACTAGATTTTTTAATAAATATACAGTTAAACACTAAAAATGCATTGCACAGACGAGTTCCTTGGATGAGTTTTAAAGAAATTTTGTCAATAAACGAATGTAGTTTTCTTCACAATGAATGAATGAAAAAGTTCTTGAACTTCATGAAAAAGCTTCATAGTTTTAATGAAACTATTTTTATTGAAACTTTTTCATTAGTCGTATGAAATTCTAAATAAATAATATGAAATTTTTTATAAAACTTTATGAAAAAGTTCATTAATTTAATGAAAAGTTTCAATGGACGAGTGACAATTCATAGATATAAGATTCATTGATTCATTATCTCAGTGTGGACATGCGACTAATCAACTCTGATAGATTTTAGGAAGTAGATCACGAATGTGAACTCTGAATTTTAATATTAGCTCCGGTTTGGGAAATATTAGCGAATTTAACTTTTACCAAAAATCATGGGTTTTCATTAAATTTTCATATTAATTCATATACCTGAATAAACTACGAATAAGTGCTAAGTAGGGACTCTGAGCATATCAACTCATGCGATTAGGTGAATGATGTTGAATATCCTTGTAATTAAAATGAAAAATTCACCTATTTTCTGTGAATATTATAAAATCCCTTAATAGGATTTGCAAAATTTATATTCCACTTAATTAATTTCATCAAATCCATCAACTGTATGTCAACATTTTTAGAAAATTCAATCAGAAAGACAATTTTTATACATTTTTTTTATTAAATTTATTTTTTTTGTGAGATTTTATTTGTTCGGTTTTAGATCATGACAAATTTTTCTCTAAATTAACAGAAAAATTATAATTTTTATATGATAATTTACTTTGACTATTAGAAAAAAACACAGAAAAAGTTATTAGAGACTAGCATGAATGGAATGCATTTTCTGACCAACTACGGTCTTCATCAACATTCTTCGTTCCATTTAGTGTTAATCGTAAATATCATCTATTTAACTCACACGTTGAAGAAATTGGGTAACGTTAAATCCCACATTACTCTGTGTGTTGAGTTAGAATGAAATTTACCACGAACGATTTCTATTTATAGTGTGTTTGTTTTTTCTCTAGTCATTATCATAGTTGCCAGTTTAACTTTCAGTTAAAACTTTAAATGGCAGTTCTTTTCTCTAATGTCATCATATACTATCCTTCTACATTAGCAAAGCATATCAACAAACATTAAAGATTTTTTATTAATACATTATTTTTTTTATCAAATTACTATGGACCAAATATAAAAACTCGGATTTCACAATCTTAGAGCCGCTCTATATTAAACTAATCAATAAAAAGCTGTGTTATTTTTTTTAAGGATTTAGATCTTATAGTCTCATATTTTAAGTCAAAAAAGTTGTAACTTATTTACTTTTGAAATTGTCAGTCTTTCCTTATTTAACCCCTCCTCCAGGGGAAATATTTTATGGATCAGTTTTTTGGAGAAGTGCATTAAAATCTTTTATATTGTTATGGATATAAATTCCACACATGTCGGAAAATGTTCAATCGTGTTTAACCTCTGCTGTGTAAGACGCATATATACATTTTATCAAAACTCTATGCTATTCCGTAAGACGTATATATACGTCCACTCTACATAAGGGCAGCATGTGTTTCTTTATTTCGACGCAACTAACGAAGGTCTTTTTATATTGCCTACGCAGTTGAGTAGTTAAAATATCCCGTCAGGATATTGAAAATTTCAGTTTTCGGATTTATTCTCATAAAGCTTAATTTTTTTTTTTTAAATTACCGATAAATAAATCTCAATTCTTAAGAAGAAAACTTTTCAACGTGAAACTTTTGCACATCATAGTATTTAAGTATAGCCAACCTAACCCTGTCCATCGTCTCAATTAAAAAATCTCTGAGAAATAAGAGACACCTACAATCGTTTTCAATAAGTGTCGAAAACTTTTGAAATCGCTCATATGTTGTTGCCTATATCATGTACCCAGAGTGGCCACGGTTTGAAAATATTAGAAATATAGAAGAAAAAGCCCGCAGGGAAAAGCCGAATTATTTCAAATTCCGGAAAAGCATTACCAACCCTGCGATAAAATTAAATTGGTATTAATATGCATTAAATTTATCTTAATCCAACTACAATTCTTTCATAAAGCACATTTTTTCAATAACAAGAATACTTGGAAATCTTTAGACATAGTTTATACACCAATGAATGTGTCCTTGAAAACGATTTCATTTGTCATCAAGTACTAGGGTTATTTTTGGCCACACAAAAAAATATGTGTCCCTTAGATTTCTTACCTCTACAACGTATCCAACATACCTCCCTTGTTAGTTGTTTTCTTTTTCGAAAAAGTTGATGAATCATTTGGTTCCAATGGTAAGGCGTTCCTGGACTCGAATCGTAGCTGGTGTTGGAACAAAAAAAAATTGCTTTGAATTTTAAATGTAGAAAATTTAAATAAAAGGAAAATAAAATTAAAAATAAACAAAGAGGAAAACGGATAAAATAAAAGTATAAATTTATTAAAAAAAACTGCAATCTACATCTTTAAAATTGTAGTCATTAAAACTATAACCTTCAGTATTATTTAACTACAAAATTGCTTGAGTGTGTATTTTTTGTATTAATAATCCCAACTAATTAACACTTTTAAATACATTGTATTATACCGGATTAACGATTTCTAATAATTCTCATAATTTAAATACAAAACTTATACAATAAAACATATCGTCGGCTTGCCTGCAAGTAGTGCTATATGTTTATTTTTATTAGGTTTTAAGGAGAGCGAATAAACTGACATCATATTCATTACTGCTTTACGGTCACATTTACTAAAATACTGCATAAAAATAAACCCGGATTTAATCTCTGCTGCAGAGCGGTGCGTGGTTTTAAAACAAAACTACACATAATACCTTTTGAAGGAGCCTTTTTTCAAAATATATTCATACCAGTTTTCTAATCTCCTCCGTCTCTATTTCACAACGTTACCAGATTGACCCATGGTTTTTACGTTCAGGGTAGCCAGCTTTGCGTTTATGTTGAGACATCGCCACAGGCCAAATTTTGTATTGTATTTTAGTACATTGTTATTTTAACGTCATATATACAGTCGTATTTCCCATTTAACCCTGACTTTTTGTATTCTGATTCTTTGAAGCAACATCATTAATATTCATATGGCATTTTGAAAATTTCTTTGTAATGAAGAATAAAACACACAATTAAATCGATCTATGATTTCAACATGTTTCTACTTTTGTTATACAATATTTATGTATAGAATGTTGCATAATAAAAATAAAATTAAAATTCATGTTTAACTGTTGTTTATTGGCTCAAAAATCACACCATCATCTTTAATTGTTAAACGTTTTTTTAACAGTTTTTTTTTTGTACTCTACGATTAAGAGTTTTTTTTTTTTTTTAAACAACACGTAATGATTTAAATGACTTTGACATTTTAAAAACGTTATTATAAGTTTTTGCATATTTTAAAGATCATGAACGAAATGGTATTTTCATGTAAATAACACAGCTCGACAAGCTTCCTTGGATTGAGTGCCGATATGTGATTTAATTCATTTTTTTTTTTTGATGCCCTGTTTCCAAATCCGGCATCGAATTTTTTTTTTTCTATCACGTCACAGTTTTGAGAAAACCACGGTTAAAGTTGTTAAAAATGGCTTTTTGGGTTCTTTTTGATGCCTTTTATCATACGATTGACGCTTTCTAGTGAAATGAAATTTTCTAAAACTGATTGTTAAAATAACGTAAAGATACATTTATCAAATGTCTTCAACAAAAAAATATAAATACATTTTTTATATGCACTCATAAAAAAGTTAGTTCAAAAGTCTGTTAAACGGGTTCCAACTCAATTGAACTAATTTTTTCTGTTGATATTGTTTAAATCTGTTATTTAACTAAAGTTATCAGTTATCACATTTTACCACATGAACTAATATCGGTTGTACTTGAACTAATTTTTTCTTCTAAATAATATTTAGTTTAATTTTTTAAATGATTTTGAGAATGTGCCTCAAATGTTTGAGCGCTAGTGGCTATGTGTGCGTGCATTTCTGCAATTAACGTGGTGGTGGTTATTTTTCAAGTATGTATACATTTTTAAGATAAAAACAACAGCAAGCGCTTGTAGATAAAAATATGATGAAACTTATTTCTGTTTATCTCTGGGTGTGCCACTGTAATAAAAATTTCTTAAGCTCCCAGCAAAACCACACATTACCAAATAATGCGTAAAGTAATGCATCGCCATAGAGCTCCATGCATTACATTACACCTTACTTCACTGATGAATTTTACAGGCGATGAGCCTGTAGGGGGTAAAGTAATTGGTTATTAGTAGGGGGTAAAGTAATTGGTTACTTATATGATTACATGGTGGGAAAAAGTAATGCGTGTATACATAGACTTAAAAAAAAAATTTGATAAAAAAAATATTACAAATATTTTTTTAAAGTAAATAAATAACGTGGTCACGCTGGTATTCGAACTTGGGGTCTCTGGTTGTTAACAATTAATTTGCCGAGAACTCTACTAACTGAGCTATCGATACATACAATATAATATTTGATTGCTTAAAATGTAAATGTATCGTTGTGCTTCGTGTTTTCGTTCGTGATGCCAAATATATATACATTACTTTCATGCTTACACAAAATCGCAAAGTAATGTATCTATAAATAGATTTTCAAAGTTATATTTTTATTATTACTTTACGTTTATATTTCATGCCTTACGTAATTGTTGATCGGTAAGTCATGATTTTTTGTTTCAAAATAATGTAGAAGGTAATGATGTATGATTACATGGTGATGCATGAGTGTTCAATTATTGGTAACTTATTACTTTATGTTTTAAAATAATGTTGCAGGTATGGAGTATATATTAGAGTGTAATGCATTATGTAACCAAATATTGGTAATCCATTATTTTATATATCGAAATAATGCTGAAGGTAAGGAGTATTCATTACAAAGCAATGCATTATGTAACCCATCGTCAGTAACTCATTAATTTTTGGTGGAAAATAATGATACAGGTAAGGAGTATATATTACAAGGTAATGTATTACTCTATAGCATCCATTACCAAAGTTTTCCTGGGCTGTTCGGATGTGTTGTATAACAAAAACTTCAAAAATGGTTAAAACCGCAATTTTTCGCGTTTTTAATCACGGTTTTCACAAAATTGTGACGCAATGGAAAAATTTGGAATTCAGATTTGGAAACAGCGAGTCAAAATCTGTTAAAAATCTATATCGCTGATCAAACCAAACCGACTTTTTCTAATTTTGTTACTGTGTAAAATTTTAAAAGAAAAAATTAAATTTTGGAAACAAATTGTAACAAAAATAAATTAAATTTTTTATACTTTCAGAGGTTGTGTTACATTTCTTTAAATAACTTTTGATCTCTCGATTGGATTTTGTTCATTTTTAATACAAAACATTTAAGTCTAATAAGAAACAAATTATTAATACATTTAGCCAATATGGTCAGTTTTTATGGACGACGGACGCTATTGCCTTATAAACCTGCTCGTATTTCCTACAAAATTTAAATTCACTTAAATAGTGCAGGTATAAAAAAGGCCATAGCAAATATGGCCTAAAACTAAATGTTTTGTTTTGTTTTGTTTTGTTTTCTTTTTGCTTTTTTTTTTATTATTTCAATAAAATCCAAAGAAACATTTTTGTTTTAAATTTAACCGTAAATCACGATTTTCTGTGCTAAGAAATATAAACCCAAAAAGGAAACTCAATGCTTAGCCGTGCCATATACCACCTCTATAATCATACACTTGTGGTAAAACATGTTTAAAGTAACAAACTTCACTATCAAACCGCTTTAAAAGCATTATTGTTTCCATTATTGTCAACATTGAGAGGAGGAGACCTTATGCACTTGATCTTGTTAATGAACTTTTACATTATGGTTTTGTATAGTGTCTTTATTCAGGTTTCCTATTACCTCCTCTATTTCAGTTGTAGGCTGTTTTTAAACCTTTTGGTGTTTTAGTTAAAGTTGTTTTGTGTTATTGTTGAAGTAACAACTAAATTATTTTCTTTAAGCCAAATTTTCTATTTAAAATGCCGCCTTTCCTTTAAGCCAGATTGTTTAAAAATTTGTTCAGCTAATACATAAAAATAAAATTCATAGAAATTTTCCATACTTATTTAGTATTTCTAGATCAGTTTTAGTATGTAGTTAAGTTATATTTAACCCTGAAGCGTTGTTTTATTAAAAAAAAAATTTCTTAACAAGCCATAAAGTTTTCGGAAATGGTAACAAATATTGTACTAGGGAAATGTTTTATTTATAACAACACAAAAAAAAAAATATTCATAATTACTGGCCACAATTTGGTAAATCATTTAGTTTTACTTTAATAAAAATCTAGAGTATGAAATTTCTCAAAGAATTCAATTTAGCTTCAGGCAATTTTATACTTCAATTTATATGTATAAAAAATAAATTCTAACATAATTCATTCAGTGTGTGTGCTTTTGTTTTTGTTAGTCCATTTAAGCCCGGTTGTCGTGTGTGTTACCAACACACTTTAATTAAAGAATTATGAGTTTTTATTGTTTAAAATTGTTTTCATTGTTATGACAATATAAAAAAAGTGTTGATTTTCTTAAGGTAGATTAACGGTTGTGACTTAATTTTATGTTTGGAGGGTCTGTCTTTTTCTGTGTTTAGAATTTCAAGTTCAAAAACTTTGAACCGGTTGGTTGGAAAGATATTTTAATGAGTTTAATGACTTGACAAAAAAAAAAAAAAATTTTATCAAAAGAAGTACGTACTTAATGGTAATAAATTGATAAACACTTTTTAATTTCTTAAGTTTTTTTCATTCTTTAAGCTCATTTAAAACTGTCACCAATATAACGAGAATATAAATTAATAATAATTATATTTTATTGTTCTATTAACACAGAGTTACAGATAATTTATTGACATATCCCTGCGGGGAATTAGGAGTCAATTGAATTATATTCCGGGACTGGTAAAATTTACTTTTGCTTGTAAGTGGGCTCAGTGAAATAGCTAACAATGAAATAAGTACCAAAAAAAAAAAAAACAAATGAAATAACTCCCAAACACTTCCGTACAAATTGGGAGTTATTTCATAATAAAATAAATCTCAAATTGTGGGCCTTTTTTAATTTTTTTAAGTTATTGCATTTTTTTTATTTGGGTGTTATTTCATTATGAAAGAACACCCAATAAATTTGAATGAAACAACTCCCAATGGCACGGGGAAAAAATTTACAAATCTATTAAATTTAACAAAATTGCTTAATTCGCAGGTGGTATGAAAATAAGTATTTATCGTGAATTTTACAAATTTCTTAAATGTTTTACTTTTAAATTTTAAAAAATTAAAACGATCTTTTATCATAAATTATGATGTGAGCAAGATTATTCAAGTTCAAGATCATTTGTTTTTTGTTAAACAAAAAACCGTGCAATGTTTATTTATTAATCAAAAAAGTTTTCTGTCCGCTAACTTAAAGCAGACTATATCTACTGACAGGTCCTTACATAATTCATTTCGCGTCACCGAAAATCATCAGAGAACCAATGTAGAAGGGGTGGAATATTTTTTTACCCAATTTTTGAAGGAAAAATATCAACTCTTTACCCGTATTGTTTTATTTACCCGATAAGAAGTAAAAAAATAAAATTGGCAGAATTGAACTAATTCAAATCAAAAATAAAACATTTAACAAAAAACAAAATATCTTGAACTTGAATAATCTTGCTCACATCATAATTTACAAATTTCTATGGAAAAAACTTTTAAAATCATATAAATTTACAACGATAACACATTATCACTTAAACTATGAGTTCTTTCTGTGAGGTCTGATTTTGTTATAAAGTTCGGTTGTAGTTTTTATTTAATGTGGTAGTGAATTAGTAGTTAATAGTGAATTTTTTAAGAAATGGCGATTGTTGATTTAAAATTATAAGTAAAAATTTTTAATATAGTGGTACTTAAAAATTTAAGATTGTCTAATGTTATTTTTGACAAACTATCATAAAGAAATAAATACATAGAAGTTTTGAAAAAGTGCTGCAGTCAAAATTGCGCGATTTTTTGCTAAAATTTTTCATTAAGAAATAAATAAATCGTAACAGAAATTCGGAAGCGGTAAAATTAGTAAACGTTTCTGTATTGCTTTTTTTCTACTTCTTCTACTGCTTCCTAAGATTAATAGCTTGCAGCAGTGCATCAAAAGAAGCAATAGCGGATTGTTTGCCACACTTTATCGCTTCGCGAAAGCACGAAAGAATACTGATGATAACAAAATTTTGTTGCTAAAATCGGTGAATTCATGTCTTTAAATAAGCTCATTTTGAATATCTAGTGGTTTCGCGCAAGCTATCTCAAACAAAAATCATGCCTTATATCACCAATATTGCAAGCGCTTAGCTGTTCACTTTCCCTGCCGCAGTATTTTTGCTATGTTAGAAGTTCAAAAAAATGATAAAAACACTTTTTTGTTAAAAATTTGTTGTGTATGTATTTATTTCTTTATGAAAAATTTTAACATTTTTCATAACAAAATAAATCCATACAAAGAAGTTTCAAACATTTTTTAACATAAAAAGCGCTTTCCCTACCAAAGCGCATTTTCAACACTTTGTATCTATTTTCTCGTATATTTCGTTTATGTAGATTTCTATATGCAAGAAAAATTTTGATTCCACAAGGTTTTACAGAATCTTAGTAAAAAAGCTCTAATTTCATTTATTTCTTGGAAATTATTTAGGGGGTTATTTTATTTTTTCGGTTTGGAAGTTTTTCATTTTTCTTGGGACTTATTTTATTGGGAGGTGAAGTGTGTCAGAAAAAAAGTTTATCTAATAGATTTAAAAAATATGAATTAAAAAAATTTACTTAGCCTCAGTAGGACTCTATCACAGAACAAAGCAAATACTCCACCGTCTATAATTGACCTAATGCTGTTTGTTCATATTGGCTTAGTAACAGCAAAGTTATATTTTTTGCGTGTGTGTTTAAATCAGGGATGGAAAAGCCAAAAATAAATACATTTTCCAACAAAGGTCGCAAGCTAAAATGAAACGAGCTGCTCAAACTAAAAAGGCTCGCAAGAAAAAAAAAAAAAAACAAATAGCTTTTCAAAATGAGAAGGCTTGTTTGAAGGCTTGTTTTTTAGTTTAGCAGCTAGTTACTAAAATTTAGTAGAGCTTTTTAAATTGAGCAGCTCGTCGCCAAAGTTAAATTCAGCTTTATAAAATCGAGCTGCAAAAACAGCTCGCTCCCAACTAATATATTTAAACTATTTTGGAACTTAATTACACCATTTCTAATACTTTTTCGTACACAAAATAAATATAAATTATTGATACTATTTCATATTGTGTTTCTAAAAGAACGAAAATACAATATATTTTCAAATAAAACTTAAAAAACTAAATAGAAAAACATAATGACACCCTTTCCAATTAGATTCCATGAATTTCCATTCCATTATATTACGAAAGTTTAGCATGCAAATTTAAAACTTACCAACACTATTTACAAGTTTAATTCATTGTGTGTTCTAAAATTAAGTAAATAAACTTATTTAGATTTAAAAAAATTAGTAAATGAAACTTCACTACACCATTTTCAACTAAATTCCGATAATTTAAAATTGTATTTCGAAATTTTCAACAACACCGTTTACAGTAGTATATCATTACATAGCAAGGTAACTTTATGATGAAACTTAGCTACACCATTTACAAATTTTTGTTAGAAAATTTCCAAGGTATTTCCAAATTAACTAAATAAGCCCATGTACACCATTTCAAATTATAATTAAAAAATAGATACAAATCTTATTCATTTTAATTGCGTGAGTTATAAAGGTATTTAAACATTTTTTTTAGCTACACCCTTTTTAGTTGAACCTCTTACAATACTATATAATGTATAAATAATTCCGAAATTGGATTATCAAAGTTGGCTACACCATTTGCAGTTGAGTTTCAGAACTGATTTAACTACACCATTTCTATTGTAATTCATTGAAATTCTGATCGTCTTTTGAAATTAGTGAATTACACCGTTTCCACTTCTACTCCCAGCATTAATTAAGAAAGCAGATGTTCAAATTCGACAACACCATTTACAAGTATAATAGAAAACATTTTAAAGTTGAGGCTAAAATGAAGTAAATAGAGCAAGGTATACCATTTCCAATAAGATTAAAAAATATCCACAATAAAGTATAGCGACACTATTTCCATATATAAGGTGGCGCAAAAATAACCTTCCGATGTTTTTTTTTTTATTATGTATTTATTATGTATAGCATTTTCTGATAGGAGGATTACTTTTGCGCCACCTTATATTTTAGTACATTTTCACTATATTTTAGTACATTTTTGGACACTCCATATCCAACCGCATTTACGAAGTTAAGTTAGGAAACTTCATGAAATACAACTTAGCTACACCATTTACAAGTTTATAATAAAAATACACCATTGCCATTTAAACTCCGTCAATTTTTAACAATTTTAAATATACCATTACCAGTTGAATATATGAAGATACTTTAATAAAACGAGAATTCATAATAGCAGTTCCTTTAAAAATCCGGGAGTTTAAAATAGTATTTTTAAGTATTGCAGTAAGCAAGCGATCCTGATACTGTACACATTTGCCCATTTCTAGTACACAGGGTTAAAGTAATCAAGAAAACCAAAATTTTAATGCCCTTATTGAATATATCGTGTACATATAGTACACTGATAGAATTGCCTGCACGATATTAATGAATTTTTGCATAGAAGGAATGAAGTTGTACTGTAACTCGTCCATTGAAACGTTTTATTAAGCGAATGTAAGTTTTAAAAAATTTTATTAAAAATATCATTTGATTTATTAAAAGTTTCATTTACAGATTGGAGAAATTTCACTAAAAAACTGTTTTCATTAATTTTAAGAAATTTTTCGTTTACTTTGTGAAAAAAATTTCATTAGTTTACTAAAAATTTCCGTTATTTTTTGTCCACTAAATTTCCCTTTGTTTAGCCACAATTTTGAATTATTTGAAATATAGGGGGAAAAGCTCTTCGGGAAAAGTCGCGGATAAACCAAACGATTACGAAATATGCTCTAAAATATGCTTTTGTTTTAAAAAGTACAAAAATATTCTCAAATATTAGACTTTTTGTCAAAAATATGGCCTTAACATCAAAAATATGCAAAAATATGCTATTTAAAGCAAAATATTCAAAAATATGCTCTAACAAATCGATGCCAGAATTCGTTAATTGTTCTGAATAGGATAAATATCTCATAAAATTATCAATACGACGCACAGGATAAAACATTATGCAGCATATTTTTGGTTGCCCTGGTTATGACAAAACAAGTTAAAAAATTAAAGTTCAATGTAAACAATAAATACTGTGCCAAAATATATTTTTCAAGTTTTACACGAGAAGACAAATTAACACAAATTTAATTAATTTGCAATTGCTTTAACTAAAACTTGAAACTAATCGCTTTTTGATTAAATAAATACCAAAATATCAATTTAAGAAATCTTTGTCACGGTCAAAAGCGTATTTTTGTTGTTGTTAAGAACGGTTTAAATTGGCCAGTTAAAAAGATTTTATTGTTATTATAATGAAGTATAAACAGACAAAAAGATAAAGTTGGCTTATTATAAAAAAAAAAAAATAATAATACATATACCAAATTGAAGTGGCGTTAAAAATTTGAGATCCAGGTAACACCACAATGAGCAAGAAAAATACAAAAAATACAATCAATGTTGTGGAAACTTTAGCATATACAATATACATTTTCCGGTATCTTAATTTTAGCATCAACAGTACCGGCTTTTTTTCATTTGGCCACTGCAGTCAGTGTAAGAAAGTCATACTAGCCAACATTAAAAAGGCGTTATTGCACTTATGGCAAGAGTTACAAATAAAAACATATAAAATTTAAATTGATTTTTATTTTTTTTTATTAAAATATTGCAACATACATTCATTCATATTAAGGAAAGTAAAAGTTTATAAATTTAGTTTTCTTTAAATCTGATTGTAAGTATTAGTATTTAAATATTCACAGCGGGTGTTTTATTTGAAATTGGCGTGGCTTTTACACCACTACACAATACTAAATACAGTAGAGTCAATAGTTTCCCTCGCCCAGATTAGTTTTTTTTTTTTTTGTTTTAACACTCCACCACTCCAGATCAATAGTGATTATTTAACTAACCGCATTGCATCGTAGTGCACTCTGCGCTTACTCAAAAATACCAGTATATCTAACTATCATGGTTATGGTTAGTTAAACTTCATGTTAAAATCATAAGATTAAGATATTAATCCGATTTAAATTTAGATGTTGCAAAAACTTCATAAAAATAACATTTAAATAGAGTTCAATACACTATAAATATTTAAATTATAATGTTAAAATATTAAATTCAAACATGAATAATTAAATGGACATAGTTGATGAGTAGCTTTTTTCAAAGTTTGGATTAAATCAGCTAAAAATATTAATGAACTAAAGAACTAAAATGAATATGAAATAAATTTTAAGTTTAATTTAGCTCCGAATCGATGTCTAATGCTTTTTAATCGAACTGCCATAGATATCATCTCATGAAAGAAACTTTTTTTAAAGTTTGGACTAAATCAGCTGAAAATATTAATGAACTAAAGAACTAAAATGAATATGAAATAAATTTTAAGTTTAATTTAATGCTTTTTAATCGAACTGCCATAGATATCATCTCATGAAAGAAACTTTTTTTTGAAGTTTGGATTAAATCAGCTAAAAATATTAATGAACTAAAGAACTAAAATGAATATGAAATAAATTTTAAGTTTAATTTAGCTCAGAATTGATGTCTAATGCTTTTTAATCGAACTGCCATAGATATCATCTCATGAAAGAAAGAAATTAAGCATTAGTGATATATCACAGCTCTAATCTGGGACACACCACCGAACAGTGTCTTTTATGAGTAGGGCTCGGAAGTTAATGCATTTATTTGTTGTGTTTTATGTACATAAAATATTCATTAAATATGCTGAAATATGCACTAAAAATTTATTATTTATGCATTTATTATTGATTTTTTTCGACGTTTTCAACACTTATCACCAAGGTTGGCCACCTAAAAGAATAACGGTATAGGTATTAGTTTAATAACGGTATGTACCAGTATTATTGAAAAAATTTCAAAAACATATAACAAAAAATGTTTTAAATTATTAAAAAAAAAACTAAAATTTATGAACTTCTAAATTATGTACTCATGTACGTTCATTCACAATTTAAAAATATTATCATAAAATTATAAATAATAATTTAATATTTCAAGCTTGAAGCTTGATTCAAACGCTACCCGTCCGTCCATATCAACTATTTCACATTATTGGTGATACGAACTGTCACATTACTGTATATTCTCTACCAATTGTCAAATTATTGTAAATGCTCTTTTAAAAATGACAAAATACTGGTAAATAGTAGATATCTACTATATCCCAGTATTTACGCTACAAAATGTCATTTTGCAACAATTTAACAATTTATAACAACAATACTGGGAAATAGTAGATATGAATTAACCCTTATTTGGAACACAAGTTGGTTTGGCTATCCATTCTTATCTACTATTTCCCAATATTGATGATTCGAATTGTCAAATTATTGTAAATTCTCTTTTGAAAATGACTTTTCATATCACTAATACTGGGAAATAGTAGATATAAGTGGATAGGGATGAATAGCGTCTGAATCAATCTTTACTACAAATATTTAATATTTTTATCGAGATCATATAAAAAAAAATTAGTTTATAAACTCATATAAACGTGCTGTCAACGCAAATAAAAAGCTTGTAACCGCACGTCAAGTTTGCATCACAATTTTTTATATAAAAAAATTATAAATTGAAACTAACATTATTGGATGTTTTATATAAAAAAAATTGTATTTTTTTTTGGAAAAAACAATGCATTTTTTAATTCTATTAAATAACGGCACCGTACTGGTATTAAGGGAAACGGTTGCGGTATGCCGGTATTCAAAAAATTCAGGTATTTCGGTATTGGTATTGTATCGGTTATTAATTTGAAACGGTTTTGAAACGGATGAAGGTATCTAAAAAGTATCGGTTGTCAACCGTGTTCTTAACACAATTTTCACCTTTTTAGTGTAAAAAAATTCCCAATTGTTGATTTTTTGTTTTAGTTAGCAGATTTATTTGTGAACAAATTCACACAGAAATAAGTTTTTTCTTTCTATTGAAACGCAGGCAGTAGGCAACATTTTTTTTTTTGGATTTTTTGTGCAAAAATTAAAACTAGAGTATTTCTTTAAAATTATTTTTAGCATTTTTTTCTTAAAAAAAAAATGTTTACATATTTATTAAACAAAATTTAACTTCAAAAGTTACATTATCAATTTTATGGTAATGTTTTAGAATAACTTAATATTCAGATTTAAACAACTGAACTTAAATTATTTAACTTAATAAAGTAATAAACCTAATGAGAATTAATAAAATCTAATTGAAGTGAATTTAAAATATTTATTACTAATACATAAACATTCATAAAAATGAAAACTACACATTATAAAAACCAACAACAATATGTTTTGAGCGATAGTATAAAAAATGTCAAGCAAGTTCTAGATTTGAGCAAATACTAAATTGATTCAAGAAATTTTCAATAAAACTTTCAACAAATCGATTTACTTGGTATACCCCAAACTGTATAAATGACAATGTTTTTTTAATTCTTCTCTCAAAACTCAACTCCATTAAACGGCGCAAAAACCCTGTTTATTTTTTTCCAAAAGTTTAAAAATCTAAAACTTTTGGTTTCACTTTTAAACCAAAATACAACATTTCACCAAGTAGCGATATGGAAATTCCTGTTTTTAGTGAATGTATCTCCCAAGTCTAGTGACTCCATTTTGTATTGGTTTGGATCTGAAAGTTAAAAACTATGAGGAAAAAAAAAAATAAATGAAAAACTCTGTAAGTTTCAAACCTCAGTTCTTCAGAGAGTTTAAATATAGGTTCTGTGACAGTTACCAAGAGGTCATATCATTCCTCAAAAAATCCGTATTGTATTTAAACGTTTTGTCGATTGAGGTGTAGGTGTTTCACAGTAGGGTCTTGTATAAAAAGTTTTTTTTTCCAAAAAGTTTAATATTTCATTATATAACTTTTCTTTAATAAAATTTTTGTTTTGTCTCCAGAATATGCATTTCTTTCAATTACCATTTAAAGTTTCTTTTAACTAAAAAAAAAAGTTTAACCTTTTTTTCGCCAAAAGGAAAGAAACATAAAACTACCGGAATTTTAAAACAGATTTTTTTTGTTGTACTTTCACTTGTTGCAATTAAAAGAAACAAAACAAAATCTTTTTACATTGTACCAAAAGTATTTTTATATAAATTGTATTGTACTCTGGTATTGTACGTGAATATTGTTGCAGTGGTCTGCTGTTGTTGTTGCTGTTGGTGGTGGCAATGTTTTGGTGCTGTTGATCTTGCCATAATCTTGTTGCCATAGATCATGTCATGTTGCGAAAAGTACAAACAAAAATCAGTTGGTGGATTGTATTATTTATATTTTGTTGGTTTGTTAAACTAACAGGGAGAGTCTCCCGATTGGATCTCTCATATCTTAGTGAAGTTCTGATATGTGATAAAATAGAAATAAAAGGAAACGTATTTCTTTTAATCGTCCCAATCTCATATTCAGTGGGGTCAAAAGTGACCCCCCCACTCAAAACGCATCAACTGGTATATGAAACATTTTCGATAACTTTCAAGTCCAAAGTTCAAGTTTCAAATCCAAAAAAAATATTTTTAAGTCAAATTAAAACTGGCTTTTTATTAAGGAACTATAATTGGTTTAGGTTTAAATTGTGTATTTTAAATTAATAGAGAGAGTGTCTGAGATTTTTTGATATTCGTAACTTTTCGTCTTTTATGAGACTTTTTTTCACCTACATATAATAAAAATATTTCAAATAAATGGCAACCCTAACATTAGACAATATTGGTTAGAAGAAATTAGTTTTTCGTGTACTATTACGCTGCGTGCAACTAAAAATTATTTTTGTTGATTCATTTATTTATTAAAATATGCCTGACATGTTTCAATACAAAAATGTAATAACTTTTGAACCCACCTTTTAACCCTTAACCGTGAGATTATGCTGCATAAAAAAATACGTGTCATTAATTTTAATTAAGATCGGAGAGAACCCATCGGAAGACTCTCCTTGTGAGTTTGGCCAACAATTTCATTGTGCAGAATGAAATCCTGTTGATATGAAAACTATATGAAAAAAAGTTTTCGATTTTAATATTGGAAACTAGATTTTATATAATATTTTAAAATGTCATATAATACTGTATACAAATTTTGTAATAAATCAAATTATAAAAAAAAACTGTCAAAATATAGTTTAGTTAGGGTTACTTTTTTACTGATTGTTTTTTTTTTTAAACTAAATTAAGTAAACGAAAGTGACAGATAAGCAGTCAGAAAAACGTTAAAATGGGAAATATCGCTAAAATCGAAAAAATTTCTAAAATCAGCTAAATATTTAAAAATAGATTACTAAAGTTCAGGCTTTCTATAATTTATAACATTTTCTGTGCTCTGATTCCACCCCGTTCCATTCCATTTAGTACCCCGTGTCTAGTGCCTCAAGTTAACTCGTTTTTATTTCATTTACGATAGTTCCTCAAATTCAGTAAATTTTAATTGTTTCACTTTCCATTCCAAATCGCAACGGTTTAAATCAGACAATATTATTGAAATCGATGCATAACACTGAAATAAGGGCTTGCTTCATTCCATTTCAATCCTTGTGTTAAAAAAATTGATGTAAGTCGAACTAATGACCTTCTTGGTCAGACTTTTAACTTTGTTTACTCTTCTGCAGACGACAGCAACACTTGCCATTCATTTTCCTCGGATAGCAGGCCAAGTCTTGAGGAGTTTGGGGCAAAATCACATACTCAATCGTGGCCTTTCAACAATCTCTAAGTGGGGTCATGCGAATATGGTCGACTTTAATGCACGCAAGATCCAATGCTGTATGTTGACCTATAGGACCATGGAGTAAACATTGTCACCTATTTAACTGGTTGGCATAGTTATTGATGAATTAGATACTCTTAATTTTCTGGGCATGCAAATTCAGTGTGGTGTCCGTTGGAATAAACACATTTTTCAAGTGTGGAAAGAAGCATTCAAGTGTAAGAAGTACTTAACTCCATCCGACTTATTCACTATTTATACCTCCAATATCCGACCGAAGATGTAATACAACTCCCATATATGGGTAGTATCGAAGTCTATTTTGGACCTTCTGGATCGTGTGCAAAGGAGAGCGTCGGCCCTAATCAATCAAATCATTGCCGGAATGTGGGTTGTGTAACACTCTTCTATCGATATTTCCATGGGAAGTGTTCTGCTGAAATGAGTGAAATTAACCCCAGGTCCCGAATTTTTATTCGAAATACTCGCTTAGCTGGTAGAGCACATTTGTTTGTAATCGATTGTCCAGTGAATCTCATAGCGCATTACAGGGAGAATTCGTTCATTATCCGTACTAGCGGTATGTGGAATAAACTCCCCGCAGAGAGTAAAAAAACAATAATAATGTTAGTTAAATTTACTGAAATGTAGGTTGTCCTTTTTTCAAGTGAAATTTCATATTTCTTTTTTAAAAACAATTGCAGTGGTGTTTTTAATATTCTAAGTGCATAACTATTTTCCTAATATCAACACAATGCACTGCATTAGTAGGGGGCATCCCCTGAGTGTTGGTCTAACGTAAAAAAAAATGAACGGTTAACGGTTCTCGTTACGATATAATCTTGATAACCCAAGTAAAAAATAACAATATGGATCATCATCAATTTTTACTAAATTATTTAGATATAAATTAGATATGCGAGAAGATAAAATTATATCCGAGCAAATGAGAATTGTATCCAAAATACATCAAATGGTATCGAATTCTTAGCAATTGTATCGAATTAAATCTATAATTTTTGGTCGTTTTTCGATGGGACCTTTTTTTTAAAAAATGATGTAAGAAAATAAAGAAGTCAAAACTTTTATACTTTTGAATATTATGATGATAAAAAAATTCGAAGATTTATGTCTCTGATAAAAATTTGTTCAACGATTATATATACTTTTTAAGAATCTGATCTAAAGTGAATCTGAATAAACTTTTCAAATACACAAAGTTGAAAATATGGCAAATTATATACTGTTTTCACTCAAAGCAGAAATAATGGGTTATTTTTATGAAACTACTAGATACTACATTTATAAAAATGTCAGGGTTGCCATATGAAAAGTTTAAAAAATCAATGGTTAAATTAAAAAATATCGGATAACTTAAAAAATTAATATTTCTAATAATTTTAAAACAAGATTTGTCCATAAAATTATAAAAATTAATATTTGTTTTTCGTTAAACGCCTTGAAGTTATATTATTTCCAAGTTTCAGCATTGGTTGCTTTCTTAATGAGGCATTGTTCAATATATCTGCAAAATTTGGCTTATGAATATATTGGTACCTACAATAGGATGGGGCGATTAGTATGGAAGGAAAAAAATCTTAATGGGCGCTTCGCGTTTCTGATTCTTGGGATTGTACTGAGCAAAAAAGTCCACTAGACCATACGTCTACAGTGAAAATCGAGCTTCCAGATTTTGACTTTACGGCAAAAAAAAAATTAACCCCTTAAACCCCACCCACAAATATGATTGATGCATTAATCTGCTAGAGAATCTTCCAAAAAAGAGATTGATACCTTAATCTTGGATAACCTCCTACTTCCTGAGATATGTCGATCCCGGGCATTGTTACTTTCCCCAAATACGGCTAAAAATACCCACTTTTCAAATTAAAAATTAACCCGTTAAACGGGCTAGGATGATGTTTTATGCATTAATCCGCTAGAGAATCTTCCAAAGAAGAGATTGATACCATGATCTTGGATATACTCCTCCTACTTCCTGAGATATGTCCATCCCACACATTGTTACTTTCACAAAATACGGCTAAAAAGTCAAAATCTGGAAGCTCGATTTTCACCGTAGACGTATGGTCTAGTGGACTTTTTTGCTCAGTACAATCCCAAGAATCAGAAACGCGAAGCGCCCATTAAGATGTTCAAATCGCTCCACTCTAACCTACAATCAATATATTCAGTTAGTAGAACCATATTCAAATGCAATTTCTAAATATTTTATTTGTTGCAACTAAAATTATGTTGTATGAACAGAACTTTGTAGTGAAACCCAATATTAAATTGTAGCAACCAATTTCAGTTGTAGTAACTTAATTTTAGTTGGATAATTACAAAACTTTTCTCTGTGTATTAAAAAGCTAGAATAAGCATATTCTCACACTACAATGAAATGATGGCTATTTAATTCACAGATTAATAACCTTTAAATAAATCAACTTTCTCAGCCCTAATGCTGCCCTGGGCAATTTTTTATTTTTGTTTTTTAATTTGAAATGTTTTAGTTTTAACTTTTTGTATTGCAAACAATTTTTTACTTAATTAAATTTCTTTGTAAGAAAAAACAAAAAAATCAATTACTGCTATTAACAAAATGCTTAAGGAAGCAAAGAAATTCTAATTATAAAAAATATTATAATTTTTCTTTTTAACCCGGCAAAAGCCGTGAGAAAGTTGTTATTTAAACGGTTTGTTGTTTTGGTTAAACTAAACACAAAAAAAAAAAAAATAGTAAAATGAGCAATAATTGTAAATAACTTAAAGCGCTAAAATTGCTAAATAGTAAACAGTAGTGGAAGAGGTAGCAGAAGCAGCAGCAAACAGTAGATATAAAAAACTCTGGCATTCACTGAAATTAACATGAATAAAGAACAGCATGAGCTTTACTTAAGCTCTTTAGATATAAAGGTTAGTTACATCTCCGGTTGGCTATATAAAGCGTTTAGATTGGGAAGAAAATTGAATTTAAACAACATTTTTAGGTAAATTTTATCTCCAACAACTCTATTTAACAAATATCAATAATTGGAAAGACCTCCTCAACCTGATCACAGATATTTCAAAATTTTTAATAGAGTACGGTTAGTTTTGAAGATACATCAACTTTTTTATTTTCATTGAACGCCCTGTTTTTTGTACTTTTGTCTTAACACCAATTCCAGTTCCCTATAAAATCCCAAAAGTATCCCTGAATATTAAAAACCACAATTGAAGTGAATGCTTAACTACCGTAGTTACCCAGGAAGAAAAATACAATCCTGTTATCCGATTAATAACATTGGCCAACCGTTAGTTTGAATGAACTTGCCACCGTTGACATTACGTTTTTAATTCAAAAAATTTGGTGCTTTCAAAGTACCTTCAAGTTAATAAATTTTGAGAAATATTTATAATAAAACACTTTTAAAAAAATGATTCTAATTGGTTGTAATATTGGTAAAAACAATATTGGCAAAGCATTTTTGCAGGTGGTACTGGCAAAATATATGCTTTGCAAAGAATATACTGTTTTTCTAATTTTGTTTCTAGTAAAATATTTTGTGTACGTTTGGTAATTTTTAATACGGTGGGTTTTACAAGAATATCAGTGTTTCGCCAGTACTATTTTTTTGTAGATTTCAAAATCATAAAAAGTTTTTTAACATTTTAAATTCAATTCTACGATATTGAAGCAAAACTGTTAAAAACACGGTGTTTAAATTTAAAATATCTTGGCAACATACATGAAACTAATTAATTGAATGGACTAAATCATTTATGATTTCGTTCGTTGATATCAATTGTAATAAAATTATTTTCATTAGCATTTTTAATGAATTTTATTGATTTGATTTATTAATGGCAATGATTTTAAATTTCATTACGATTAGTAATGCATCAACTAAGAGAACTAAATGACAATTGACAGATAAGATTTTCGAAAAACTTAATAATGGTGAATATCGATGAAATCAGGACTCCACAGAAGTATTAATTAACCCTTTTCTTGTTCCGGCAAAGATCCCAAGAGATTAAATTTTTACCCAAAAACGTACGTGAAAATACCAATTTAATCACTCCGATAATACAATGGAACATTGGTTCTAAACGGAACGATATGGAATGAAAAGGGCAGCAAGTGGAATCGAAACACTTAACACATTTGTGTTATCGGAATGTGTTACAAGTGTCAAATTTTGCGACTATTTATTTCAGTTTTGCGATATCACGCTTAGTTTTGGAGATACTAGCCATTTTATAAAATGGCGGTTTTTAAAATGGCCAGTATATCGGAAAATAAGCGAGATAGGGCAAAACGGACAAAAATGTTGCTCCATATCAGTATTAATATATTATATATTATAATATAAGTAGACTAGATCCGGGAGAGCTTGAGTAATCAATTTTTATGAAACAGCCACAGGGTGATAGATTTTTTTGTTTACCTATTTATGTGATAATACAAATAAATATACTCAGATAATAGGAAGTTAGTTCCTCGTTCCATTTCGTTTTCCGTATTCAGTGTTACACCGCCTATCGATTTTCGTTCGATTTCTAGATGAAGCAATTTACACTCCACTTTTTTTTTTGTTTTTTTTTTGCAAACAAATGCTTTTTTTGCTTAATTGTAACTATTTTTTTTAGGCATTAGTGGAATTTCATTAGCATTAGTAGGACAAAGGCTAATGCCAAAAAATTCCATTAGAATTAAATTGTAATGACATTTGGATTTGTAATTAAATTGTAGTAAACTTTTTTTTAGCATTAGTGAACTAATGCTAATGTAATTTAAAAAAAATCCCATGTGTGTTCGTCAACTATCCGTTCTATTCAAAATTGTTGCCAGATTTGTGTTCAGCTTGTCGAAATTATCTATAAACAATGTGTGTTTGGTAATTCTGATACAGTCTAAACGTGCTATCAGTAAAATGGTTGGTGGGTAATTGAAGTAGTTAGCAAATTAAATAAACATTAAAAATTGGTTGTAAACATCATGTTTAAAGTGTTTAAACGAAATTTTACTGATGGCTTTATAAGTAATGAACAACTCCAAAAAAAGATTAAAAATTAATTAAATAAGCTTAACAAAAACACAATTGGTGGGTATTAGAATAGCAACAAATACAATTAAATAAAGACAAAATTTATTTAAAGCCAAACTTTTAAACTGAAATTGAAAGTTGTTAAGGAAAGTCTAGCAAATTTAAAATCTTTAGGGAATTGATTGCTGAAAAGCTGTTACTTTTGTTGTTTAAATGTTGCATAATCGCTTTAGCGGTAATTGCAATGTGTCACTTTAAAATGGCTGTGGAATTTCAATCAAGTCATCTAAAGTTTGATTAATGATCATTAATCATATTTTTTTTATAGTGTGTGGTCTTTTTATGTGTTTGCTGATTATATCAGCATTTGCTTATTATTATCTATGGACAATTTTAATACTGTATTAGGAATTTTGTTTAGTGTTTTTTCTTTAAATTTATAATTAAACAAACTCCTCTATTGGTTTTCCTGTAAAATCTCCTTTTGTGTATGTTAAATAATAAGCAAATATTGATTTATTTGTAATGTTAAGTTGTTGTTTTCTCAATCTTTCAAAAGTTTATTGACAGACTGTTTGTTAACAAATTATGTATGTGTGTTGACACTTTGGTGTATGATTTTGAAACATTAACAAATATGGATCTAACGCTTCTTATAGCGGAGACAAATATACAAAAAATGCAATTTGCGATTACTACATTCATAAAATGTTAACACTTACTTTCACTTTTTGACAATAAAAAAAAAACTGAAACTTATAATTTTTATTTAGTCTTATTTTTTGAGGCATTATAGAAAATTATGAAAATATTTTAATTCTTTAATTCTTTAAAATTTAATAATTTTTGACTTTTATTAAAATTTAATGTCTAATTTTGTCAAGTATTTTTTTATATTTCAAGTCCTTCATATTGAAAGCAAGTCTTATTGCGTTTTCTTTTCTAAAAAAAACAAAAGACTTAAGCTACAAACTTAATACTCTTTGTATTTATTTATTGCAAACAAAAGACTTAAACAACAAACTTACTTGTCTTTAGTAACAAACTTGTTGATTTTTTATTGAAGAATTTGGAAAATTACAATTTCGAAGTTTGAAAAATGTTAATCACAAATCATAAATATTGATGGCATAATACAGTAAAACCCAGTTAAGACGAACATCGAGGGACCAGAAAAATAAGTTTGTTTTAAGTGATGTTCGTATTAACCGGTAAAATTTCTTGAATATTTTTTATTTATGAAATTCTTTTATTTTACATTTTAAAACATTGTTAGCTATAGTTTTAGGGAAAAAATTAAAATTTTTTGTGAAATTGATATTAAAAAAGGAAAATTATAAAAAATATAATTTGTGGGACTGTCAAAAGCAGTTCGTCTTACCCAAGGGTTCGTCATAAGCGAGTTTATATCACATCATTAATTATGATAAAAGACCGAAAAATAAACTTTTGGTTTGTTTTTGCAAGAGTCATAGCAAATTTATTTTATTTCAAATTGACGTGAGAATTAAAATTTGAATTTTATGGCTTATTTGTACAAAAAGTTGTGACTTTTAGCCTTTAAAAAAAAAAGTCTAAGGACAATCACATCCAGTCACAGCCTTAAATCGCATTTCTAAATATTAAATTTTTTTTATGAAAGTAGTTCTTTAAAAATAGTTTTTTTTTTTTTTAATCAAAAATTCCAAAAATTCTACGGCTTAAATATTAAACCATTTTTGAAATGTTTTTAATAGTTCAAAAAATAAATATACAAATATTCCTCTCATTTTTGTGTTTATGATGATTCTGTTTAGAAGTCTCGTGCAGTAAACTCGTTAAAGACGAACTCGTTTAAGATAAAACCTCGTTTATTACGTTTTGGTTACAACTTCAAAGTAACATCTGTTAATACGAACTTGTTTAAAATGAACTGTCAAAAGCAGTTCATCTAACCGATATAAAAAAATAAATATATGAAAAAAATATTTTTTTTGGGGGTCCGTGAACCTGTAGAAATGCGTCAAAGGGTCCGCGAAGAAAAACTTTGTGGGAACCGCTGCTTTATAAAAACAATATTTATTAGTTAAAAATGCAATATTTTTGATTTGAATTAGTTCAGTTCTTCCAATTTGGCAAGGTTGCTGTTGAGAAGACGAACCCAGCAAAAAAAATAACCTGGATTTGGTAGGCAGTAACTACATTTGTATGCTTCCAAAACAGCGCTTCACCACCTTGCATACTATAAAGCAATTAGGGAAGGCATTCTGTCGTGCTTCCCAGAATGCCTTCTTTGCAGCAGTGAATATTGCTTAAAATGAAGCAATACAGTATGCATACCATGAAGCACTAATGTTGTCAACATACAAAAAGCGCTTCTTAGTGCCTAAGAAGGCATGAATTTATTGCTTCTAAGAGCACATGAAAGAAGCGCTTTAAAAGAGACATAACAAGTGTGACATCGCGAACGAAAATCATGCCTTCTTTATTTGCTTTGGAAGCGCTTCGTAATTAAATAATGCCTTCCGGAAGCGCTTCTGGTAAGCTCTATTTTTTGCTGGGAATAAACGTTTTTTTCTAAACATTGTAAACACTATTTAAATCAGACTAGACTAGTTTCTGCATTTTTAATAGGCAGGCGTCGTCAGTGATTTTCCATTTAAATTGTATTGATTGTGTACAGATTGTGTCTATATGATAAAATTTTCAACAATCGAACCTGCGTTTATTCTTACATTACAAACGTAACAATACCAAGTCATGAACGCTTAACGATCACACCCAATCATAGCCTCGAATGTAATGCAGCAGCCTCGAATGCAATAGCAGTTTTCTTTACTATTATCTTTCTCTTATACTCAAAAGTGACCAACACTAATATTCTATTTTTAGATATTTGTTTATTTTTCTATTCTCCTCCGTCTCTATTTCACAACGTTACCAGATTGACGTATGGTTTTGACGTTCAGTATAGACAACTTTGCTTTTATGATGAGACATCGCCAGCAATACGGGTAAAGCGTTGATCTTATTCCTTCAAAAATTATAATTTGGGTAATTTTCTACCATAAAATATATTTTTAAAATATTTTTTTTTATCTAAAACACTGACTTCTACCTAACGCTGTCCATCGTTTCCTTCAATTCGAAAAACCTTAAGAAATAAGAGGCATCCAAAGACAGTTTCAACAGGTGTCGAACGTTTTTGAAACAACTCATAACAATTTTGATATTTACATGGGTATTTCAAAAACTTTTCCAAATTAATAAATTCTAGATTTAATAATGAAAATAAATAATTGTGTCGTATGCCTAAAAAATAGTATAAAAGTTAGTTTAAAACAATAATTTTACGCTTTTTGGTGAATTTTCAAAGCTTCCAACCGGCTGTCTTGATTAAACTTTTGAATGTTTTTGTTGCAAATACAATTTCTGTATTTGTATTTGTATTTTGAAGGTCCAATCTGTTTTATTCAAAAACCATTAAATTTGTATGTGTTAACTTTGACATTGTTGTTATTTTTTTTTGTATTTTGGTTTTAATAAAGTCACGTTTTTTATGTTGATCTAAACACATTTTTTGAATTGCAAGAAAGCAACTGAAAAAATACAAAAACGAGAAAAATGTAAAACCTGTTGCTTTTTGGATTTTATTTGTTTTAAATCTGAACACAAAAAATGCGTTTTGTTCATGTAGAGGATTTTAAATCAAAAAATACTCACAAAAATACGCTAAACATGCAAAACATAGCAAATCTACAAATATTGAAATGGCAAATAGACATTGATAATACAAAATTAACCTTTTAAAGACCAACTAGTGATGGTAACATTAAAACATTTTTAGCTGATTTGTTGCACACATACTTTTTAAAGATACTCACATATCATACTCTGGGTTCATCTCGGTAAGCTATGCTACCATATAAAATTTTTTGACAAATCGTGAATAGCGGATTTAATCTAAAGGTTTGTGAATGAAATATGCACCTCAAATAAGAATTAGTGCTGGTAAAAAATGAGTAGTGGGTATCGAGTACTTGTCTTTTTTTTGGGTACTTGATACTTAAAAGTAACAATTCGATATTTTCAGAGTTGTATTTTGAACTGAAAAACAATACAAAAATGAGATTCCGTTAAAAAAAATAAGCATTAAAATAGAACTCTGCTAGAAAAAAAAAATTAAAGTTGAAAATTTTAAAGAAAAAAGACGAAAAACAATAAAAAACATTAAAAATGTTTGTAAAGAAAAGTTAAAAAATATATTTTTAAATAAGTTAAAATTTTCATTAAATTTTAGTAAAAACTTAAAGTAAATTTTATTAAATTTAAAACTTGTTAAAAATATCGAGTAGTATGGAGTATTGAAAAATAACCGAATTTACCAGCACTAATAATATAACAACTGAAAGCAGTCAGATTGATTGGATTTTATCAAACTTTATATGCAAAAAACAGCTTTTGTATGGGCCTAACTTTAATGCCATTTCGTGGAAAAACTATAGCATACATAGAAAAATAAAGTACGCCACTGAAATCAGCGTACCTGAAATATAGAGAATTGGTGGTCTTAGCGGTATTAATTTTTAAAAGTTAAGATTTTATCCTCCTGTGTAATTAAATGATTTAAAATTTAATTTAAGTGTATAAAATTTACGCGTCACTTGATTTCCGTAAGTTCAATATAATGAAAAAAAGTGTAATACACTGCGTTGCAAAACTATAATTACACATTAATTTCACTAAATTTCGTATGTTAAAAAAAGTAGAAGAGTTTAACCGGCATAAATATAAAACCAATGGAAAAATAATAATATTTAACAAAAAAGAAACTAATTTATTTTTTATTTTAATATTTAAAAAGAAATGCTTCTAATGTGCTGTTAAGGTCATTTAAAATGCAAATAAAAATACTATTTATTTCACAATTTCATCCTATGTTTCGTTGGGATTTTCCAACTTCCTCAGGGATTTTATTTATTATCAAATATATAATCTTCAATTCTTTACAATAATAAACACATCCATGCTTTTACACAATATACGACAATACGACATAAAACACGAAATTGTTAAAAATGTTTTGCAAAAAATAAATAAAAATATCACAGTTGCATACATTTTTAGAGCTAAATATCACAGTTGAAGTTTTTCCTAAATGAATGCTAAGGTGTAGGTTGCATTTGCGTTTCATAACTATAAATACACTTAGCTTAATATATAAAAATTTACAAAAACTTAAGAAAACTACTTTAAAGCAGCAATTTTTTTTTTAATCAACTCGAAAATTCGACCAGACATACTGTCTACCAGATTAATTCGAAGTTCTTCCGTTATAGATCCCCATACATCAATAACTTCTTCTTTTCGATAAAAAAACGCTACAAAAATGATTGCAAAAACCATTAGTAATTAATATTATGCAACGCAGTATATACTGAAACTACTTGCAGATTCCAAATAAAAAATTATTATGAATTTTACAGTAAATATAGTAAAACCTTTGAAAAATTTGTAGATCCAACGGTTAACGATAAGGCATTTTCATGTATACAAAAGCAATCATTAGGCGCATTCAGGGATGTTTGAGTTAAAATTCCACATGATATATTCAAAGTGTTTTCGGCGCCGTTTAAGTAAACCCACGATCTTCCATTTTATAAATGCACTCAGAGAATTTTTGCAGTAAATATTTGTAGTTGTTTGAGTTGTAATACCGTATGTTTATATTTAAGTGAAAAAACAGTAATTTGTAAAAGAAATTTAGTTTTTGACTACATATGTAGATCATTTAAAAAAACAAACCACTTCAAATTACTGTATTATGATTTTGCATTCATTTTATACAGTAGTTTTTTATTTAAAACTTAAAACAAATTTATGTTTGTTTGTATTTTTACTACATACGTGGTTCATTTTTACTACAATTGTGGTTTATTTTTTGAGCACTAAAAAGCAAATGACAATATTAGTTGAATTTACTGAAATGTAAGTGGTTTTTTTTCGAATGAAATTTAATTTGTTTTAACTACTTTTGCAGTTTTCTTTACCTACATAGTAATCTAAGTGTAGAGATAATATATTTTATTATATTTGTGCCTTAATGGGTTAAGGTGCATATATTCAGCGTATCTTCTACAACGTCTTATCAAGACAATCTTTTAGATATTTATGTATGAAAAGCAAACGAAAAAAAAGATAGTGTCACCCGCTAACATAAGTGAAATTGTTTAATTTAAGTAAAATGCCAATGATTTTGTGTGTGATTTTTATATTTTACATTGTAAAAGTGCACAAGTAACGAGCATTGGTGCACAGTGTCATAGTAAATAATCACACTAATTCCTGATTGGTTGTTTGCCAAGTTTTTGTGGCACCATAGTTTATTGACTTTAAGATTAAATACACTGGTAATAGAGATAAAAATCTTTAAGTTGTCTGCAGGTATTTGCAAAAAAAAACTAAAATCAAAAGTACAATAACATTTTGACACAATGAATGAAAAAGAAATTGAATATCTAACATTCAGATAAAGATGAGCATAAAGCATACAAACTTATATGACAATTTCACTATGTCAGTGGAAAAGGTCAAATAAATTGAAAATTTTCAAATATTTAATGAATAGAAGATTTTCTTCTCTATTAACTTGATAATAATCATTAAAGTGAACTTTAAAAAAGAAATGTTAACAATTTTCATATATGAGTAATTTCAAAAATGTTCAACACCTGTTAAAACTGACTTTAGATGTGTTTTATTTCTCAAGGTTTTTAAATTGCTATAAACGATGGACATGGTTAGGTAGACTGTACTTAAAAACTAGGACATTTATGGTTTTACTTGAAAAATCTATACTTAAAGAATTGATGAAAAGTCGAAAAATTAAAAAAAAAATTACTTGAAGATTACAAGAGTTTTTGATCATAGTTCTTAACATTCAAATTCAAACCATACAAAACGGAGCCACTAAATTTGGGAGATACATTCGCTAAACAAATTTATTTCCATATCGCCGCTTGGTGAAAAGTTGTATCTGGGTTTTGCAAGTGAAACCAAAATTTCCCGATTTTTAAAACTTCGCAGTTTATTCAATAGGGCTTGGTTGCCGTATTTAAAAAATTGTGTAATTTAATACAGTTTGAGGTATTCCAAGTTGATGTTAGCGCTCCTATAACTGGATTCGAACATCACAAACTTATAAGGAATTGGAGTAAATTTTTTGAAAATCTATGTTTTTTGCATCTGACGATCACAATTATATATGAAATTGTCGTATTTTGTGAAGTGTATTTCTTAATAAACAGAGGCAAAAAGGGATTTTAAATGCAAACATTTTATAAACATTTCATACATTTTCACATTCTTTTTATAATAAACATGACTTTCGAACGTATTTCGGTATCTGGACGGACTAAATTTATAAAGTGCAAAAAATTTTTATTTTTTATTCCTAGTGGCAGTGTTTTCCAAACACATTTCGCTTTGCGACAACTAAAGCTCTGTATCAATTCCGGCAAAACGTGCATCAAATAAAAGATTTTTATGAAAAATATCATACAAATTTAAGGAGAAAACAGAATTTTCATACATTAAAAATCATCAAATTTTTAATTTTGCTAATTTGAAAGTGTTTAATATGATTTCATGCAAATAAGCAACCCTTAACGCAATTAAATATCATAAAACCTGCAATAAAGCGTGTTTTTCAAAAGAATCGAATTTTTTTAAGTTCTAATAAAAATGCTTAAGAGAAAATTTTTACATTTTGTATTCATCATAATTTTATGAAATTAGAAGTTACAAAGTTGATTTTTTCATCAAATTGAACATGAAACTTTAAAGATTTAAAAAAAAATAATAAATAATATTTGTAATTCGTTCCGAAACTTTTTTCGCTTTTTCGTCAAAATGGACCGTTTTTGGTTTTTTTTAAGGGGGGGGGGGGGGGAGGATGGGTTGGGGAGATTACTTTTCCTCTGTAGGTACAACAGAAATTCGGTTAAACAGAAATTCGGATATAGAAAAATTATATACCTATTATTTTAAAATTGACGAGGAAAACTAATATTGTAGATAGGGTGATTGTTTTTGCCATGCGAAACTTAAATTCGATTTTAATAGCAAATATTTTATTCAAGTAACAAAATTTTCGATAAGATGTTGGTTGTTGGTATTAAAAGTATTATGGAAGATAATAATTTTACAATATTAGTTAAAAGAGCCAATATTGTGGATGATGTGACAGTGTTTTGGATACTTTTATATATTCTCTGTTCACAATATAGTTTAATTGTTCTAATGGTAAATTTTAAGTACTCATAAATAAAAATATGGAATAATAATTAAAATGTTATGGTCACAATGGCATTCCAACCAATTTATTTTCTGTGTGTACAATTCAGAAACACCTTCAGTTACTAAGTTTAAGATAATACTCCATAAACTTATTATTAGTGGAAATCTGATTTTACGAATGTTTCATGAGTATCAAAATCGCACCTTTAAAATTGTTCATCTCTCATAGTTCTAAGCTAATTCGACACTTGGTGATTGAATATATATTCAATTCCCGCTTCGTTTTTTAACCTAATTGCATAACAGTGACCTGAACTATTATTAAAATAAAATTTTTGAGTATATTTAATGGATATTATAATTATTGTTGAAGATTTCTTTGCCAAAGGGGAAAATTTTTATTTTGAAACCTTTTTAATTTTCGTTGCTGGTGTGTGGTCTTAAAGCCACGTTATAACCAACCTTTTGCGATTTTCTAGATTTAAATAAATTAGAAGATACATATAATACAACATTTAGTTCTTTCGGTTCTACCATTATATTTTCATACAGCTAAAAGCAACAACAAAAAACGAAAATTCACTTCATTTTGCTTCAAATCGCAAATTTTTGTCCATGTTTCAAATTATTAGATTTCTGTACTTAAAGTGATGTATAAATTTTGTTTTCAACTTTTCATTTCACAAAGTTGCGATGAAAATAAAGTAGAAAATTTTTTTCGTAAGCATTCTGTATATGACAAAACAAATTTTTAAGTGTATTTTTATATATTTTGGTGGTGTTATATATATTTTGAAATATGATAAATACAATATATAAACTGATGTGACTTTAATTAAATCCAAACAAAAATTATAATTTTAATATTTTTAATTTGCTTAAAACCGCCCTTAAAAATTAATCATTAACGCAGATGGACTTATCATGCTTAAACATCGGCTAACACATACACAAACTTCGAAAATATTTTGACTTAATTGTCGAAAATTTTTGAAATTCCTCATATGTATGTACATAAATATTATCATTATAGACATAAACAAAATAAATAAAATTTGTGGGTTGTTTTAAGAAAATATTAGTTATTATTTATAAACTATCCTCATCTATAAGTATGTACTTATGTCAATGATTGTGTGAATTTTGTTTTTCTTCAATCAAAATGTTTTTGAATAAATTTTAAAATACCAACTTTCTTTTAAACAAAATAAAACTGCATAATGTTTAAATAAAATTTTCTTTAAAAAATGCAGTGTGAATTAATGATAATTTAACCTCTTTTTTCACTGGCACTTATTCGTATAATGTTAAATTATAATAATTAACAATACCAAAAAAAAAAAAAAAAAAAATAGAAATATTAATAATAAATAAAATATCTGTTTAATTATCTATGCCGGAAAAGTTATATTTTTCAAATAATTTTCACATTTCTTTAACATTCCCACCTTAGTTGTGGCAGTAACATGCAAACATATGTATAAAGAAACCAATTTTTTTTTTTTTTTTTGTATTTGAATAATTATGAAACATGCAATACATATGAATGCGTTAATAATTGCACGCTGTTATTTTCGTTTTCTTATTTAAGACCTAAGCAACAACATAAAAATAAAGTTCAGTAAGTTATTTCGTTAACCCTCAAACCCGCCTAATCTCTTTTTTAATGAAATGTCCTACCAAAATTTTTGTAATTGCCTATTTTAGGAGATAAGAGCCGAAGTATGTTAAGAGCGAATCTCAAAAAATAATAGATAAAAATAAATAACTTTAGGCATAATTTACCAAGATATAACTAAAGTCCAAAAATTTACATTTTTGTGCTTTTATTAAAGAATATATGGCGATTTTCGTTTTTCGAAAAACGTGAAATTCAGCGAAAAGCACCTTAACTTGAACATATATCGATGAAAGACTTAAAGACTTTGCTAATAATATTTAAAATAATATTTCAGCCAAATTTCCTAAAAATTTGTCCAAACGTTTTCAAGTTAAGGCGATGTCTTTACAGGTATCCTTTTGGAATCCTGTGTGTCCGTATACCAAACCTAGATTTGTTTTTAAAAGCTTAAGCTTCAATCTTTTTTTGTGTTTTGTGTCAACGGTTTCCCGTGAACATAAATATTTTTTCAAGATTTCTGAAAATTGTGCTAATTTGAAAATATTTATTTTTTGAAATTTAACGAAATTTCAACTTTACCGATTTTTCGCTTCCAAATCGTGGCATGCACATAAAAAATTACCTCACACAATATTTTGTAAATTTGGTTTTCTATCGAAAAAGCTTAAATTTATAAATCACTCATTTGGCAGACTTATGGGCAATTCAAAATACCCCGCCTTGAGGCAGGCTTGCCGGTTAGAGGGTTAAAAAAAAATAGATATCCACCAAATATAGTAATATCCTCTATTTCCAAATATTCGTTTAAATTTTTTTGGTTTTGTTTGTTAACCTATTGATATATTGGGTTGGTTCGTTTATCCACCAAATACAAAAAAAAGTGCATTTAAAATTGTTTGTTATCATCAATCATTTGTTTAACGAAGCCTAAAAATGTTGTGTGTGTTGTATTACATTGATGTGTTAAAGCGTGTTTTTTCTGTATGAAATTTAAGAAAATTTATTGTTTGAGTTTTTTGAAACAAAACAATAGCACTTACCGACAACATTAGATATGACAGCTAAACATCATAAAATAACAGAAAATTTTGTTAAAGATTATGTTTTTCTTTGCTTTAGCATGTGCATCAAATGCAAGTGTTCGTGGTTTTTAACAAATGTTATTATATTTGAGTTTTCTTAATTTTATTTGTTTCTTTAAGCTTTACATTTTTATTATTTCATGATTTTTTATATTTTCTTAGAAAAAAAAACAAAAGACTTAAGAAACACACTTGACTCTTTTTACAAAACAAAAAAAAAAAGACTTGGACAAAAAACTTACATTGGGCTATCTAATGGTTTCTGTTTGAAAATTTGTAAAATATTATTTGTTATACCTAGTTTCTATTAAATTTTAATCAAATCCATATCGGAATATATGAGGTATTTCAAAAAAATTTACACTTTGAGGCAAAATATTTTCAAACATTTTTTTTTTTGTGACGCGTCTTCATGCACAAATATGAACTTAAATACATAAATTTGTGTAATTTTAAAAATGGGTTTATTATTTTTTAAAATCTTCTAATTGATGTACTCCTCGACGGAAGTCATACAGAGCTTTAGTTGTCACAAAGCAGAATGTGTTGGGGCAAAAACTGCAGCTTCACACGCTATGAATGAAAAAAATTAGACTTTGTTGCACTTTAAAAATTTTGCCAGTCAAAAGGATTCACTCTAGATACCTAACTATGTTCTCAAATCATGTTTTTAACAAAAAATTGCGAAAACTTATAAAGTATTTTTTTTTTTAATTTAAAGTATTTTTTTTTTTAATTTTCAACTTCCGTATATTTACAAAAATAAAGCAAATAGATCTGGCTAAAGATCTCAGCAGAACTCAAAGTTTTAGAAAAGCTAGAGCCTCCAGAATAGGCAGAGACAAAAAACCTATTAATTGTCAATTTTGCTTCATTCTTGTCATCATGACGTTACTAAACTTTGAAGATCAAAAATGTTCTATTTATATAAAAAAATTAAGTTTTTGCTCTTGCTGAAGTAATATTTTTTACAGTTTTATTAGTTTTTTGTTTTTTATATACATCGAGATTATTTTAATATTATTTTTAATTTATAACAAGCTTTAAACCTCCGTCTATTCACATTAAATAAAGTAAATCAAACATATTAGCTAGGTTGATACTAGTATTTTGTTTAAAATTCGCAAAATTATTAAAAAGTTCATTGAATTGTTGACTTGGAGGTGCTGTTTACAAAGAATTTCAGTTTACGCAATACACTAGACAATTTCAAACATAATTGTGAATGTCAGACGCAAAAAACATACTTTTTCAAAAAGTTTACGCCAATTCCTTATAAGTTTGTGATGTTCCTATCCCGTTATTGGGATATAAAATCACCATATAGCTTTTCACCAAGAAGCGATATGAAAATAGTTTTTTCAGTGAATGTATCTCCCCAGGCTAGTTAGTCCATTTTGTATTGCTTTGAATCTGAAAGTTTAAAACTTTTAACAAACAATAAAATGAATAACAAAACGTAAGTTTCCAGTAATTTTTAAATATTTTTCGACTTTTAAATGACCATAAATTCTTTTGGTGAATACTTTTCAAATTGAAACTTTGCACGTAATAGCTCTTTTGTGTGGTCAACATATCCCTGTCCCTAGTTCCTCTCAATTCATAAAACTTTGAGAAATAAGACTCATCTAAAATTAGTTTTAACAGGTGTCGAAAACTTTTGAAGTAGGCCATACATGAAATCAAAAGACTTAAGAAACAAACTTACTTTGCTTTATCGGTTAATTTTTGTTTCCATATTATAACAATATTAATTGGTATATCTAATTGTGATTACATTTTATTTAAGATTTTAATTGGTGATACATAGCATATAAACCATTAGGCAAAGCTTACTCTTAATTTATTATTTGATTTCTTTTTTTAATATTTTTCTCGTCGATACATACTTTAACCCAAAATTAAGAACACTACACAGAGAGAATTTAGTTGGACGAAAAATAATGAAACATTTCATCACAAAATAAACGAAAAATTGTTTAACTTCTTAAACTATGAAACGTATGAATCTTTTAATTAGAAAATTATGTTTTTCATGCACTTTTATGAAATATGCTTTAATGAAAATTTTAAAGGACTAATTAAATTGCATTTTTTTTTATTTTATGCAAAAATTCTTTAATATCATGCAGATAATTCTCACAGAATAGAATAGTTGTTTTGGATTATGTAATTAGGGTGTTTTAGAAAAGTTTTGCGATGAAAATAAAAATCGTTAAACTATCAAGTATTTCAAAGAATTAAGACATTAACATTTTTTAATACGTTTTCAAAATATCCTATTGTAAAATAACAAAAAACATCTATTAGCTACTCTATTATTCGTCAAAAAAGATTTTTTCAAATTTGAAATTATAACATTTCCGCTTCGAAACACTTTATAATATTTTCAAATATCTCAGTTCCTCGAGGGAAATTATGTTGAAATTCGTCTTATGTTGAGATTCCTTAAATCAGATAATATTGTTAATTTTATGAGATGGAGTAGTTATCAGAAATTACACTCGGTTGAATTCATCAACGTTTCAGAACCTTCAAAATATTTGATATCGATGAATTCCATTTGTTACAAAACTCTGATACAAAAGGGGACATATGTGTACTATTGGTTGTCAAAGGCTCAAAAGGATATTTTTATTTTATTTGGGATAGTTTTTGAATCTCAATAAAATCTAAGTAATTTTTAGTCGAGTCAAGTGATTTTTATACATGTTTATCTCCTGATTCTAAATCTGACTTCCAAATTTATATAAGGGATAAATTATCTATGACCGTCGCTGTTCCCTTTTGGAGTGTTTCACTTCATGTACATCTATAAGTTCTGAAGCTAATAACTATCAAATGTATACTCTTCTGCATAATGGATTGAATCGCAAAACTTCAGATACTATTTATCGAAAAATTCAAAAAACAGGGTCACTGACGAAGGTTCAATGCCAGAAACTGAGTAGTCTGATTCATAAAAAATTGAAAATTTGCAATGTAGTTATGATTTTTAGAAAATACACTCATTCTTTTCTACCACGCCTTTCACAATATTTTTTGTTGTTTTTTTTTTATTTAAGTTCTTATAGTTGAAAATAAAAATATGTACAGTTGAAAAATGTGCTTTTGTACAGTTGAAAAAAACATTTTAAATTTTAAAGATTTTAAAGATAAAAATGAAAATTATTCTAGTTCGAGGCCATACTCTATATGAATAATAATTGAATAATTTTCATATTCATTGCGCAATTAAAGGTCGAAAAAACATAATTTTTATTTCTGTTGAAAATTATATCAAACTTGATATTAAATTTTAAAAATACAAAAATAGTGTTCTCGGGCTTTCTATATTTTAATATATTTAGTTAGAATATTGTTCTACATAACAATATTCTAACTAAATATATGAAGAAAATTTTTTTTTGAGATTATATTTGTTCGGTTTTAGATCATGACAAATTTTTCTCTAAATTAACAGAAAAATTATAATTTTTATATGATAATTTACTTTGACTATTAGAAAAAAACACAGAAAAAGTTATTAGAGACTAGCATGAATGGAATGCATTTTCTGACCAACTACGGTCTTCATCAACATTCTTCGTTCCATTAAGTGTTAATCGTAAATATCATCTATTTAACTCACATGTTAAAGAAATTGGGTAACGTTAAATCCCACATTACTCTGTGTGTTGAGTTAGAATGAAATTTACCACGAACGATTTCTATTTATAGTGTGTTTGTTTTTTCTCTAGTCATTATCATAGTTGCCAGTTTAACTTTCAGTTAAAACTTTAAATGGCAGTTCTTTTTTCTAATGTCATCATATACTTTCCTTCTACATTAGCAAAGCATATCAACAAACATTAAAGATTTTTTTCATTAATACATATGACGAGCATATACATTAAACGATTTTTGCACTGTACCTGGTGAGTGGTTTAATAGTGAATTTTTATCGTTGATCTATAAATTTATGTGTGAGATTTTATTTGTTCGGTTTTAGATCATGACAAATTTTTCTCTAAATTAACAGAAAAATTATAATTTTTATATGATAATTTACTTTGACTATTAGAAAAAAACACAGAAAAAGTTATTAGACACTAGCATGAATGGAATGCACTTTCTGACCCACTACGGTCTTCATCAAGATTCTTCTTATTTTTGTTAAAAACTAAAAATGAAACGTTTTCTGTTCTGTTTTTAACTGCATGTGTTTAATTCATAAAAAAGCATTGATTAAAATAAAAACTTGGATGTTAAATGTTTCTTTTTATGGTTTCTATCTACATGATGTGATAACTATTTTTTAATATAAATGTTTACAGACATAATTAATTAATACAAGATTTTTTATTTAAAAAAAAAAAAAAAAAAAAAAAAAAAAAAACACATGCAGTTGCTATTAAAATCAACAATAAATTGTTAACATTTCTATGATGCAGAAAAACGGTTAAAAAAACATAGAAAACAAAGTATGGAAAATGTATGTCAAAATTATATTTTGAAAAAAAAAACAAACAATTATACATTAGATTTAGATATTACTTAATCAATGAATTAATTCGATTTCACAGACAATTTTTTATTTATTTATTCTTCAAACATATTTATTAAAAATAAATCTCCCATAGGGCCACCACACACAGTATGTCAGCCATATTACATTTTTTTTGATTAAAATGTAAAATAAAACAATTTCATGGTTCATTAATTGTAAGCTTAATTAAAAATTCATTACTTTCATAAATAGTATCTGAACAAGAAATATTATAAATTTTATGCTTATACGATTATTTTGTATATTTTTTTTTATTTTTTTTCAATAAATTAATATATTAATTTAGTTTAGTGCCAAATGATAAAAATCTATAGTGTAACTATGCGTTAAAGATCCATACATATGTCTATCTTATTTCATGCATCATACATTGACGTCGTTTTTTTCATAATCATTTTTTTTTTTTTTAACATTTTGTTTAAATACTCAAAACAATACTTTCAGTCATTCATGCTGAAATGTGTGTTGTGTATTTGGAGTTTTTGTTTTATTCATGCATACATAATATTTGATATTTTATGTTTCTTTTTTTATACGAATTTCCTTTCAAAATGTGTTACATACAATTGCCGGTTTAGACATGCAACAGGCATCGTATATATTTATAATATACTATGTTGCACAGCTTTTTTTTTCTTTTTGACTTATTGTACTTTTTTCTATGCAATTTCCATGTTGCAATCGATGACAGCAATATTGAAGCCTACGCAATGTTTAATATTGTTTGGCAACATTATAATATTTGTATGCCACAAAAGGCTTAAATAAATCAAAGGGCCTTAAGATGAAGATAAAGTTTTAAATGTATTAATTTAAAAAGATTTCAACAAAAGTCAGAATCATAATGCCGTTTTGCGATCCAATCCATTATGCAGAAGAGTATACATTTGATAGTTATTAGCTTCAGAACATATCGATGTACATGAAGTGAAACATTCCAAAAGGGAACATTCCGACGGTCATAGATAGTTTATCCCTTATATAAATTTGGAAGTAAGATTTGCAATCAGGAGATAAACATGTATAAAAATCACTTAATGCACACAGAAAAAAATTCGGTTACTTCGACTGCTATCGGTTGTTACAACTTAATATCGTTTCGCACAACAGCATGCAGTCAATACAATGGAATTTTAGTTGCACCACCTAAAGTGTTTAGATATCACATTAAAATATGGCCATAGTGGTTATAGCTTCAAAAATAAACTTTTTAATTCGGTTGGCACTTTATTTTTCTGTGTGTAGAAACCAAATCGACTAAAAATTACTTAGATTTTATTGAGATCAAAAACTAACCCAAATAAAATAAAAATATCCTTTTGAGCCTTTGACAACCAATAGTACACATATGTCCCCTTTTGTATCAGAGTTTTGTAACAAATGGAATTCATCGATATCAAATATTTTGAAGTTTCTGAAAGGTTGATGAATTCTACCATGTCCTACCAAAAGTTTGATTAAAAAAATGATTAGTTTTTCTGTAAAATAACAAATTTTTCGGTAACTTTTATCGACTTTTTTATTTGAGTGAACAATCGGTTTTGGAATACTAACTACAAATTTAAATTTGCATGAAAATCGCTGTCTTGATAATTAATAAATACTTGAAAATTTCTGTATTGAAATTCCACGATCTTTTATGGAGTAATGTTTGTGGTATTTTCAAGTATTTTTGCACCAGTATAATGAATTTAATAGAAATTCAAGAACATTTTAGCAAGCCACTGAAACACACGCCTCGTCGGAACGAACATTGACACAAAACTGCAAACACCAGAAAACTGTTTTTTGATTATGTATTTTAAAAGGCTCAGAAAAATGTTGCGATAAACATCATTATTTTCAATCGAATTTTGCAAACTTTCAACAAAAAAAAAAAAAACATATATATGTATATTCTGAATGAGTTTGATCAACCGAGTGTAATTTTTGATAACTACTTCATCTCATAAAATTAATGATATTATTTGATTTAAGGAATCTCAACATAAAACGAATTTCAACAAACTATCATTCGAGATATCTGAAAATATTAGAAAGTGTTTTGAAGTGGAATGTTATAATTTCAAATTTGAAAAAATCTTTTTTGCCGAATAATAGAGTAGCTAATAGATGTTTTTTTGTTATTTTACATTAGGATATTTTGAAAACGTATTAAAAAACGTTAATGTCTAAATTCTTTGAAATACTTGATTGTTTAACGATTTTTATTTTCATCTCAAAATTTTTCTAAAACACCCTAATTACATAATCCAAAACAACTATTCTATTCTGTGAGAATTATCTGCATGATATTAAAGAATTTTTGCATATTAATATTTTTGTGCAAGTTTTTTTTATTGACACTCGCTTAAGTCTTTCCGACTTTATTTGTTGAAGTATTATACATTTTTTGAGCTTTATTAAAAATTTGAAAAAAGATAAGAAATTTAATTTAGAAATGTTGAGGTTCAGAAGAAGAATAAACGTTTTTCACTAAAAATGATAAACATTATTAGTTTTTAAATCAGAATAGACTAGTTTCTGCCTTTTGTGTTATTATTTGTGTCTTATAATTTTTCAACAACCTGCGGCTGTAAGAATCAAACCTGCGCTTCTTCTTCTTCTTCTGAAATTTAGCAATCACACCCAAGTATGGCCTCGAAAGAAATGCAGCTAAATTGCAGTTTTCGTTCCTATTAGCTTTTCTGTTACTGTATATTATACTTAGCAGTGACCAACACTAACAAAGGCAAGTATTCTATTTTTAGATTTTTGTTTATTTTTCTAATCTCCTCCGTCTCTTAGAAATTTATTTTGTAAACTTTTTTAAAATATTTATTTTTGTCAACTTTTCTAAAACATAAATAACTTTCTAAACATAGATTCACAACACTGGAGTACTCTACGCTACATAGTGGAGTTTGTTTCTTTCTCTTTTGCACTTAAATATTTTTTGTACAATTATATTTCTCTTTTTTTTAAATCCAATCTGTAGCGTAGAGTACACCAGTTTTGTGAATCTACCTTAAAACAAAAGAAAAATAAATATTTTAACACAAAGAAAAATAATTCGTTTTAAAATGTTTATATCGGGTGTCTGTTTAAAAATGCATTTTCTATAAGAAAAATAAACTCTAAAATATTTAAAATATTTGTTGACTTATATTAATTAACATACAATGTGATTGGAATATCATGAATTACGTGTTAATCATTTAGTAAAATTTTTGAAATGTTGATTTATTTAATTAGAGAAATAAAAATAAAAGTTATTAAATTTAATATCAAATATTTAAACATTTTCTTCTTATTCTAATCTATTGGATATGAGTGTATTTTATTATCTTCTAAGATTAATGTCAAGGTATCTGTGTTATAACATTTGTGTGAAGACAGAAACAACTTTCAACATCTTTTTTTTCTATTTCAAATGCAAAATAATCTATTGAAAAGTGTAATAAATTATCAACATCTAATTACGTCTGTAGTAGTTTATACATTTTTATTAGGTTCAAAATACAAAATGCTAAATCTAAAACATGTATTTTTTATGTATGTCTCTGATTTTTTTAATACTTTTTTCTCGCAAATACTGACGTGTGCCTTTTTGCATAAATATTAAATACAACATCAAGTTCACTCATGAAAAAATTGGATTGAAATAGTTTAAATAATTGCAATAGATTTTCTGAAAGCGAGAATAAGAATGTAGAACTGCATTTAGAAATGTATTTTTTTATAATTAATTGCTCACGGGCTCTGTGCAATAACTCCCAGATGAAAAAAGTCAAAAAAAAAAAAAAATGAAATAAGTCCCAAAAATGTTTCATACAAATTTGGGAGTAATTTCAAATGAAATAATACCCAGTTTCTTTTGCGAATCCGTTGAAATCTTATTTTTAAGACAATAAGTAATATAATTCGACCAGTCATAGCTTTGTCATTTAAATAGCTAATTGATTGTTTTTTATCTTAAATAAAAGAGTAGAGCATTGGCCTTCTGTTTATTTAACGTTTAGACACTACTATATACCTAAAACTTTTAATAAAATAGACTTCGAAAAAAATAATCATTAAAAAACAATAAATCTCGGTGTGGGTTGGTATTTTGGGATATAAAAAGTTATGACAGGTCAAATAAATGTTACTTGATGTCTTAAAAATATAAGATTTCAACGGATTCGACATCTGATTTGAAAAACAAGTTCTTCTGGGTGGCGGCCTTTGGCCGCTCTTTGGGGTTTTTTCCTCCGTAGAACGCGGAAGGCGGCTTCGCGAAATAAAGATTTGTCTGCGTGCGACACAAAAGACATTATGTCTTATGACATTAAAAAAAAAAAAATTATGATTTTGGACAATAACTTCTTTTTTACCGTCATAGCGAGCAAAAAAATTTTTTTTTCAAAATAAAATGCAAGAGCACCAAAAAAAAATTTTGGATTTTCTGTCATTGATTTGGGGCGCTACGAAATAACCCCCAATGAAATAACACCCAAACGACAAAATGAAATAACCCCCAATGAAATAAATCCCAAAAAAAATGAAATAAGTCCCAACAAAAAAAAAATGAAATAATACCCAAAAGAAATGAAATATTACCCAAAGGTGAAAATGAAATAACACCCAAAATTTGGGGGTTGTTTCGTAATGAAATAACTCCCAAAGGAAGAAATGAAATAACCCCCAATGAAATAAGCTCCAAAGAAATGAAATATGTCCCAAAGGGGTTTTCTCCTCCATAGGACGCGGCAGGTGGCTTCGCTGAATACAGTTTTCCTGCGCGCGTCTCATTACCTTCCCTAGTGTGACGCGCGCAGGTAAACTTTATTCAGCGAAGCCACCTGCCGCGTCCCATGGAGGAGAAAACCTCTAAGAGCGGCCGCAGGCCGCCACGCAGAAAAACTAACAAATATTAAAAAAATTTCACTTTTAGCAAAATGAAATATCCCCCAAAAAATATGAAATAACCCCCAAAATAATTGCATATGAAATAATCTCCAAAGAATTTAAATTTTGGGCTTTATTTCATTGGGGGTTGCTTCATAATGAAATAATCTCCAAACCGTAAGATGAAATAATCCCCAATAAAAATGAAAAAACCCCCAAACAATTTTACACAATTTTTTTGGGGGTTATTTCATTGGGGGTTATTTCGTAGCGCCTTGATTTGGTCGTATTAAAATCCACAATTTTGGGGGTTATGCGGACATTTGGGTAATATGTCATTTTGGTTTTTGGGCAATACGACGAGCATATAATATGTTTTTACATTTTATTAACAATTAAGATAAACAAGGTGTTTTGTGTTATTGTTTTAACTTTATCTGCTTGACTTATTACAATTCTAAGAAAACATTTTAACCTTGTCGACTACTTATTTTGAACTCTTCATCTACCTTTTTACCAATGCCCAATTTTTCTCCATTGTCTTCAGTTATGGACAATTTGGCTGATTTGCAGCTTTTTTTAAATTGAAATTTTTAATAAAAATTCCTATTATTTTTTTCATGCAATTTTTCTTGTATATCCATTTTAACGCAATCTAAATATGCAATACTTAAAATATTTGGACACAATTATTTATAACATTTCTCAAAGGTAACGTTATTATAAAAAAAAAATTTTTTCACAAGAGACTGAAATCATATAAAATCAACCACTCGATTTCCTCCACTCCATGCGATTTCAACCATACTTGGTGTATTATATGTACATCATATAACTATAACCTCGTTCAAATATAGGACAGCTAAATCCAGCGGATGTTGAAATATCTCGATACAAAATATGAAAAATAATCGAAAAAAAAATTTTCGTAGTCTAAATCAATAGCTCGACATATGACTTTTTTCTTTCCAGAAAAAGCTGTATCATTACATTTTATGCAATCATATTAAATAATTTCATTTAAGTTAAATTTTTTCATGGTTTAACAGTCATATTTTTCTGAGGTTATTATTATATTAAAGTTTTTTTTAGGTATCGTGACTATATGATGTTAACTAAAAGTTAGTAGTTTTTTATTAATAGATTCATATTGACGCTGCGCCGGCAAGACAAGTCATGTGCTTTTAAGGGAGTTCTAAAAACAGCTGTATTTTAACTCCTGGCGATATTTTTTATTGCATTTTTAACAAAAAAATATATAAAAATTGCTAATTTCATATTTGTAAAAAAATAACTTTAAAAAGCACCATAAAAGTAAAAAATTAAGTTTGTATTTTCTTACTCCGTGACAATATATGGCTCGTTTTGTCAGCGCCGCGTCGTTATCTATTTTCTGTAATTTTTTCTTAATTTACTCGACTTTATACAGTTGGGTTTTTCTCTGTAATGCGCTGGTGTCTGCTTGTTGTCTGTTTGATCTTCGATTTAACAACTTTATCTAGAGTAATATTATGTGAGACTGGTTTACTTAGCTGCTGTCACAAATTAACACTCTAAAGAATATTTGAAAAAACAAAAAATAAGAGCAAAATTCCGACTTTAATAAAAAAAAAACTTAACAAAAATTTAAAAGAAAACTAAAGACAAGTAAGACAAACGGAAAATACAATAAAAATATGATATAAAAGATAGGAATTTCAATTTAATATGAATTGTAAATTCTTAAAAGATTTCTAAAATTTCTCGAATTTATAAAAAAAAAAAAAATCAGAAGAGAATACACTCATAAGATTAAATTCACACAAATAATAAATAAAAATTTTAAAAATCTATTGAATTTTTTTTTATTAGAAATGAAATTGTTTTTAGCAACAAAAAAAATTTTACATTGAACATAATATAATTTGAAATTTTTATTGTCCATTACCATCTTTAACACCTTTCTTTGGATAGTTTGTTTTTGTTCTGTTTCGATTTTTTTAATGTTTTTTTTTTTTTGTTTTTGTACAATATACAACTGACATATAATGTTTTTGTTTAATGTAAAACCTCAATTTGTTTTATTGTGGCAAAAACATAAAAAATAATACTACATAGTAATGTTATTGTTATTGTTATATTATTAACCATATTAAGGTCAGCAAACATGTGTTTTAAAACAAATGCCAGAGAATACTGTATAAAGTACAAAATGTATAAAATTTAATAACATTAAGTAGAGCAAATAATTTTTGGTGTTATGTGCCAATTTGACACTTCGTAATAAAGTGTCTGTCTGTCTATGTGTCATTTCAAGTAATTGTTAAAAGAAATGATTTGGCTAATTTTTATTATTTAACAAAAAATATGCCATAAATGGAATTCCACATTTGTTTCTAAGGTACCATATAGACAGATTCTCAGGCCATTTATGTATATAACTTATAATAGGGTATACTGTTTAACATTAAAAAGTTAAAAGTTAATTTGTTTAACAATTTAATGACTATGTGGGAGTTTTGCTCATTCAGTTTTGAGAAAAATTAAAATATATTATAAGGCAAGTTGTTTTTAATACATAATTAATTTTACTATGTATTAGCTACTTAAACAGTAGTTTTGTACCCAAGGTCATTTAGAGAAATATGAAAATAACACATCTTTAGTTAATAAGTTAATAACATGAAAATTTATTATACATAATAACTTAAATAAAGTATAAGCTAAAAACCTAATAGTATTTTAATAGCACATTTTTATTAACTTATAATTATTTTAATTATTTTTACAGATTTCCAAACTCAAGAATATTGAGCTTATAAATAATACAAAAAATGTCACAACGAATCTTCAAAAATCAACTAAAATACTCGATACTAATCCAAATAATCATAATACAATTGAAAATTATAAAAATGATGAGAACACAAAATTAACAACGATACATAAACATTTAAAGGCATTAGAAATACCCCATATACAAAATGATAATTGTATAAAGCATCAACAACAATATTCAACATTACTTATCACAACAATACCATCAACAAACAACACTTCATCATTAAAACCAATACAAAACATGACTGCAACATCAACACCACCTACAACAACATCAACTACAACAACGACAACATGTGATGAAACAGATCATTATGATGAGCAACATATAACACAAGAATTAACACAGCATTTACAAAATAAAGCCATACAAGATGCTAAACAAACTGAACAACAACATAATCATCGTCATAATAATCATCACCATCATCATCACAGCAACAATAACCATCATTCGGATTCCGATTCTGCATTATCCTCAGCACCTACAAGTATAAGTCCTCAACCACCGGCAAATGGTGTGGAGCCATCTGATATATGGCAAACGGTAAGTTTATATGATGGAAATCAAAAGACTTAAGAAACATACTTTTTGATGGTCGTGTGTATATATTTTTTTTGCAAACACTTTTTTTTAGAAATGTTCTTAAAAATGTTTTGTTTAGTATGATGATGATTAAATTATAATTTTTTAAAGATAGAAATAATCTGAAAAATATTATTTTAGAAAAAATATCTAGAAATCTGGGAAGCCTTCAAATTTCAAATTATGTTTTTAAAATCAAATGTTTTAGAAACCTTGAATTTCTATCTACAAATATTGTTTCTGAAATTTTAGTACTATTTTTCATAATTTCAATGCTTATGGTCTCAAAGATTTTTTTAAGAGAAATATGTGTGTGAAAAATAAATGTTATAATGTCGGAATACTTATACTTTTTTCTTAATACCTAAGTAAATTATTAATAACTTTCAAATGATTACTGTTTTTTAATTATTTCAAAATTATAAATGTCGTTTTTTTTGGATTCAATGTTTATTTAAATTTAAATTTTTTTTCGCCACAAAAAACGCTCTATCTTAAATATTTACGGTTATTTTAGAAATATAAACTGTCTGGTATTAAAACACAGATGTGGCTTTATAGTATTTATTAAAAAAATTGTGCATTGGTTACTTACATCATGCGCTACATTCAGTCAAATTACTCGTTACATATATGTAACGCCATGCTGTAAAGAGTTAACATTTAAAAAATGTAAAATGATTAATGAACAATACCGCAGGATATAAATTTGGGAGATATTTTCGAAAAAAAAATTTTTACGGTAAATAGTGCTATATAACCGGACCGTTTATATGAGTGGGAAAATTTACATCTTTTTTTGTATGACATAGACTAACCTGGGACTTGTCGCAGTACTGTATTTTAAAGGCGAGTTAAGTTACCTGTCCTGGGTTATTTCAGTGACATATCCAAAGTGTTTAATTTTTCATTTATAAAAAGGGAATAAATGGGTCAGAAATTTAGATATTTGATAGAGGAGAAGTACCAGTATTTTGTTTTATCAGCTTAAGCCTAAGATCTTAGTAAACACTTTTTGTTAAGATCTTTCATATATCTTTCAAATCTATGATACCTAAATTTGGTATTAAAATTTTGACTTCTTTTAATTTATCATGAGTAGGGCTCGGAAGTTCATGCAAATACATGTTTGCTGTAGTTAGTTGGAGAATAAAGTTGCAACATAATATCATCGATTGTTAATTAATATTTTCGCATATTTGGTTATACATATTACATATTTTGCTATAAACGAATATTTTAATGCACATTTGCACACTTTTGGTTGCACATTTTGTTATAAATGTATACACACAAAAAAAATAAAAACTCATTTCAATCAAGATATTCAATAAATTCGCAAACTCTACATCAGGTGGCGAGCAACAACTGTTATAAGACTTATCTGCTCGCGCAATTACAGTGTTGCCATGCTTCAAGCCCTTGATCTTTCACCACCTTTCATCTCTCCACTATCCCCTTTAAAAAGAAAGCAAAACATTAATAGGCTTCTCTTTAAAAAAAAAAAAAAAAATTGATTGCTTAATATTGTATAATATGTTTGTAATATTACACTCATAGTAATAAAGCTGCAAAAATAGCAGACAAAATTAGATTAAAATTAAGTTGCAGAAAAAACTGCTAAGCTTACCAGATTTTTTTGCTAAATGTTAATAAAATTAAAATAGCAAAAAAAAATCTTTTAACTTTTTTTTTAAAGAGAAGCAACACATTTAGGAAATTTTTCCAATTTATTAATATTTGGATAGAGGAGAGATGAAAGATGCGGAAAGATGAAGGCTTCAAGTATGGCAACACTGTAATCGCGCGAGAAGATAAGTATTAGAACAGTTGTTGCTCTAAACCTGATCGAGAGTTGGCGAACTTTTTTGGTTCATAGCTCTGATTCATTTTTTACTTTGGTGGTTAAAGTGCTATGGGAATACCGAAGGTGGACCCTGCGATACTTATGAGGGATAGAAAACTCATACATATTATTTTTCGAACCCTGGACCATCTGTGTAACAGTCGAACGTGCTAACCATTATACCACAACGCCATCACTTTACAAAATTTTAATTATATTCGATGTGAATTTTAGTTAATTGAAAATAGCATTTTACTCTGTAAAATTAGCAAAAACTTTTACTAAATATTTGTAGCCTTAAAATAGCAAACAAAAATTGTAATATTAACAAAATGTTTGCTTTATTTACCTCAAATTTAGTATAATGCAAATAACAGTTTATTTTTGTAAAATCAACAGAAATTTTTGCTAAAAAATTGAAGATTGCTGATTTCATAAGTGCATACATTAAAAATTGTCCCAAATATGGATATGAAATCGCTAATATTGAAAAAATCGTCAAAATTTTAAAAGATGAAAAAATTTTAAGATATGCAAGAAGTTAAAAATCTACAAAATTGAGAAAATATTCGAAATTAAAAAAAAATACATAAAATGAAAAATGCTTTTGAGATATAGACGTTTAAAAATTTATTTAGGTGAGTTTTCAATATTAGCGATTATTTTTTTAAATTTCTGCGATTTTTGTAAATTCTATTTCTTAAAATTATGACGATTTTTTTTCCCCAAATTTGGCAATATTTTTCAATTTTAGCGATATTTTATATTTTCCCCAATTTTTGAAGATTTTTTGCAATTTTGATTGAATATTTAAAAAAATCTAAAATCTTTTTTGAAATTAAAAACAATATTCAGTTAAATTTTTAATATATATGATAAACATTTTATTTGAAACTAAATCAATTAAACTTTTAATCGATTTTATTTTCTCTCTGTAGGGAAGTTAATTGAAATTTGTTTATGATAAAAATATTATAAACTTACAAATATTTTACAAAAAAAAAAACAAAAAAAAATTAATGTTCTCTAAAAAAATTTTACTCAACATTTTAATTAAAAATCGCACTACAGTAGTAATGATTTTATCGAGTTCGTTAACTCAAATGTCAGTTGAATAACCGATTTCGTGAGTTGCCCTAACTCTCCTCTATAAATCATCATAAGCCGTTTTCATTTTATCTCTTACTTGGACATTTATACGTACCAAAAACACTTCGGCATACTTGCTCGTGGTTGTCAAATTGTTTAGTAATACTTTAAATTTAAAGAGTACATTATTTATTTTATTTTTATACCCTAAAAAAACCATTAGTTTTGTTTTACACTCGAGTAAAAGCTCGGTAATTATTACAGAAAATTTTAGGCCATCAAATAAGAAAATACATTTATCTTCCCCTAAAAGATTGAAGTTAATTGTTTAAGTCTTTTGATTTCAATAAATTCTCTAAGAAAAAAAATTGTCCGTCGTCAAAAATTTTTAAGTTTGTGGCTTAAATCTTTTGAATTTATGAAAGGAAAGTTTTTAGTTTTAACTTATTTTTGGGATAAAATAATAAAAGTAAAGTTTGTTGCTTAAGTCTTTTGATCTCATCAGAAGAAAATAGTACTTCAATTTATTGTTAGTTTTTTTTTTTTATAATAAAACACCTTATTAAAACCAAATAAATAGACTTAATTTCACTTTTTGGTTAATAAATCAATTTTTTTTTTTGCAAATAATATTTATTTATTTCTTTACAAAATAAAAAATGCACATTAGTTTAGTGACTTTGCTTCTAGGCATTGACAATGCATTTTGGCTCAATGACACATATTTATAACAAAAATATCAGTAAAAAAAACTAAACAGACATGCGATTTATATGCAATTGTTAAGTTTTACTACAGAAATAAAAAAAAATAAAAGAAATAAGAAAAATCTCACGACTATTTCAGGGCCACCATATACAATATAAACTTCAAAACATAACAGCCTAGGCTCCTGTCATAGAGACTTTTTGTGACAATAGTAAATCTGTTTAAAAGGTCTTTGCCTTCGTCTGCTCTGCTTTGGCTGCTGCACAAAGATGGCAAAATATTCGAATGATTAAAGTTCAAAACCTAAAGGCGTAACTTAGTTACCATTGCTATATAAAAATATACATATACTCAAATGTGCAAAAATTTTATTGTTACCGCTCCCCGCGCATTTTCCGGTACATTGTGTATAAAAAACAGTTTCGTTTAAAAAATGTTTTCTCCCGAAAGAAAACAGGCTACTCAAAATCGACGTTTACCCAAAAGCTGACCAAATTTAGTTTACATTTTTTTAGGGCTATAACTCTTAAACTAGGGGTTTTACAAAAAAATGGTATGTAAGCTTTTTTATACAAAATAAAATGGCACACCCTTTTCTCATAAGCATTTTCACCCTTCAATTACGCGTCATGACGTTGTAAGCGGTGAAAGTCTAAATTTGTGTCATAGCTTTTATTCAACCGGCTCCTGCGTATTAATTTATAAATTTATTTCTGTTAAGGTTTCGCCAAATTTTATGATATTACAAGTAGCTTTAATAATCGAATAACATTTGAAAAATATATTTCAAACTTACCACAATCCAAATTTAAATTCCAGTTTAGTATATACCTAATTATTTTTGATATTGTAATCGATTAAATTATTATTCGTGGTCTAAACCTTACTAGATAATCGAAAAAAAAAACTGAAAACTATGACAATTGCACCTCATTGCAACGTTCAATGTAAGTATGTAATAGGGTTAGCAGTCAATACTGCTGAAATACCGTAATCCATATAAAAACACTTTTAATTGTCTACTTTTGCTCCTAAAATGTCGTAACCAAAATACCGTTAACCACATATCTAAAATACCATTATCCCAATATAAATGAATATCTGTACTCTTTAAATATAGTTACGGAATGGATGATATATAAAATACCAATACCGATATAACTGAAATAATACCGTTATCTCTAAAATACCGATACAAAACAAACAAATTGTCGCATGAATTCCACTAGAAATCTGCTTTCTTTGAATGATTCATTGACAATTTAATAAAACAAAAAATTCATTTCTAAACCTATTGAAAGGTAACATAATATTAAGGTTAACGGTAGTCAGCAATTTTGTGGCATGCCGATAATTGTTTACAAAAATAAGAAAACAAAATCAATTTTCCAACTAAATGTATGTTAAATACTGAATAACCACGTGCAATTAAAAAAACAGACAAATATAAAAAACGGTAACGGTATTTTACCGTTAACGTCATTTCATTTATTTGGGTAACAGTATTTAAGGGACAACAGTTTTTCGATTAATTCGGTAAATGCACTTGAAAGGCAACTGTAGAACGTTGAAAAAGTTTTTAATCGATAACTCTATTTCAGCAGTATTGCCTGCCAAACATGTTACCAACTTAACAATTGTTATCGTTTTAATTTTTTTCGATTAACCAGTAAAGTTTAATGTCCGAATAAATATTTAATCGATTCAAATATTGAGAAAGTTTGACACGTTCACTCTTGATGTGCCCAAAATATAATAAATTGGATTTTGAAATTCAGATTTTGGTAAGTGTGCCATGGAATAAACCATATATTTTTCAAATGTTATTGTATTATTAAAACTACTCGTTATATCATACAATTTGGTGTAACCTAAACTAATATAAATTTATAAATTAATATACAGGGCCAGTTTGAAAAAAAGTTATGACACAAAGTTTCAACTTCACTGCTTACAACTGTCCTGTTTGCACCTGAGAGTAAAAATGTTTATTTGTTATTCTGAATGTACCGGAAAATGAGCGGTTGGCGGTAAAAACAAAACTTTTGTACATTTTATATAATTTACGGGTGCTCTAATATACACACAGTGAAAAGTCATTATTCTTATAGCAAACTATTATAAGGAGTTATAAGATTGTATGATGGAATAATGGTCATTAGTTGTGCACTAGTGGGAGATTTTACTGTTTATGTATTTTGGTCACTCTCTTTGTTTTTGTAGTTTACTTACATACAACATTCTTATGGTTTGGTCTTTTTTATGACTGCCGACAAAAGTATTACAATAATATTTTAGACTTAAGTATAAATATAAAAAATAAATCTTTATACATTGAAGGTGGTTTTAAACTCATCGGTAATGGCAAATTTTAATAGTTTCTTGGCAATAATCCCAGTTTTAATTCATTAATGAATCTAGTAGTAGACTAGAAAATAGCAATATACAAGTCGTAAAAAATATAGCTAAAAATACTTAAAGAAGATTTTCCTTTATTTTATTTTTTTTTTCTGTTTTTATAAAGCCTGGAAGTAAAATAAAAAAATTAATGATACATTTTGTTCTGTTTTTCTTTTTTTTTATATGATTATAGATGCGCAGCTATACCAATGACATAGAAAAGTTACAAAAAGAAGTAGATTTATTACACAAGCAAAATGAAAATTTACAAAAAGAATTAAATATTGCCAAGGATCATATTTTTGAATTGGAAACAAATGCCATGGAGGTAAGTAATCAAATAATAAGATTTTAATAATATTTATTTAAATTTTAAATTTATTTTTTATTTTAGAAATCTAGAAACTCCAAAATACCCCAATTATTGGAACGCATTAAATATCTGGAAGACCAAGAACATCATTTACAAACAGAGGCCAATGATTTACGCGAACAAAATGAATTGCTAGAATTTAGAATTATAGAATTAGAGGAGACCAATGATAAGGTAAGCTAAACTTATATTTAAAATTATCCCTAAAGTATGCTTTACATAGGTAATATAAATGTTAGGTTTATGCAAGCAGTTATAAGTATGCTTTAAATTTTAATGTTAACAAATCATGCATAAACCTGTTTAACAGTACTGTAGCAGCATACAATTAAAAAACATTAACATTATGTGAATTTAAAAATATTAACATAATGTTAGAGTCATGTCATTAAATTTAGAAGTTGTTACATTAAATATGCAATTGAATACAAATATTAATGTTTGATATGTGAATTCATCTTTCGTGGTCTTGATTCACTGAATGTTAGTCATTGTTTGAAAAAAATTGAAAATGTATAAATTAAGTATTTGTGAGTTCTTTAATGCCATCGGATTTATTGAAAACAAATAACAACATACAAAAAAGTTTCACGATACATATATGGATCTAGTGAATTGATTTAGTAATTGATGATTTCTGATATCAATTTTATTGAAATTTTGAATTAATGATGTTGATTTTAAGTATATGATTTAATTGGTCAGAGGCAATGGTTTTTAATTCCATTGCAATTAAGATTCTCAAATTAAAAATTTCAAAAATTTTAAAAATTATCATTTACGGATAAGCTTTACTAAAAACGTTAAAATGAAGAAAAATCGTTAAAATAGATCAAAAGCAATAAAATTGGAATAACAAAGTTCAAATCGGTTAATATCAGTAAACTCCTATCTCGCTCCCTCCCATTTCGTTTCCTGAGTTTAGTATTCTAACTCCACTCGTTCCCCTTTCTGTATTGCTCGTTCCTTGTCCAATTACATATAGTTCCATGCAAGTGTTTTAATTCCACTCGTTCCACAATCCATTCCATTTTTTGGTACAATCCAACCGTTTCATGACATCCATAAAAACTTATGAATTATTACTTCCCTGGTCAAAACTGTTGTTCGCTTAATTGGAAGGACTTTTTTGTAATCTAATTATTTTAAAGCAGTTTGCCAAAAATCTTAAATTTTGGATTAAAAAATAATTTTCGAATTTTTAAAAAATATCATAGCTTTTTATCTTGATTCTAATAAAAGTGATCACAAAGTCTGTTTTTATTTGTTCTTTCAAGATAGTTAATATAGTTTAAGTAACAAAATTTTGAGCATTTTTAGATATTCTCTTGTATTATACATGAGACTAATTAATTGAATGGAGTAATTAATTGATGATTTCATTACAATTTCATTTATTATCAATTGCAATGAAATTATTTTCATTAGCATATTTTAAATTAATGATAACGAATTTCCTTAATTTAATTTGATTACTAATCAATATTTTTAAATTTCTTTTCAATTAAAGAAAACAAATTACAATTGACAGATAAGACTTTCGAATAACTAATGGTGAATGTTAATGAAATCATGGCTTCACAGGAGCATTAAGTAACCCTCATAATACAAATAGGCTATGTCCGGGAAAGATCGTGAAATATTAATTTTTTCTAAAACAGGGTGTTCGATAATAGAATGAAACATTGGTGCAAAATGGAACTATATGGAATAAAATGGGGTACGAGTGTATTATAGAACAAACATTTTGATCCATATAAATGGGCTAGGTCCGGGATAGATACCGAGTGATAAGTTATAATATTAATGTATATATTTTGTCAAAATTTTAGTTCTGTATTTTGTCTAAACTCATTTCTTCAAATCTAAATAAAACTAAAAACATAATTGTAAAAAAAGTTTAATTTTGACTTTGTATTGACCTTGTAAGGATCTGAAACTCTCAGGATACAATTTGTAGGTATCCTAAAATAGCAAAACCTAAAAATGGGACATATATAAAAAATTAGACCTAATTTTTTTCTTTTTTAAAACTATTTTTCAAAAAAAATCACTTCCAGGTCACAAGATATGGATGAACCATCCCTTGTCTTACGAATGACGACCATGTAATAACGTTTGTTTCTTAAGTCTTTTGTTTTAAAATTGTTATTTCCTTATTTCTTAATAAAATTTAAGTTATAAAAACCTCAATTCAAAAGTAACAACTAAATTTGGTAGCGGTAGATGATTTAACCCATCCACGCCCAATGTTCCCATATGGCCATATATCGGATTTTTGTTATCTCTGGCATTAGTTCTCCCATTATATAAGTAAAATATTTATGGGCAGGCAACTAATTTTAGTTGAAATTTTTTCAATTTGATTTTAAATAAACAAAAACTGCGTACCACGTATTTTAAAATATTTTTTTTACGCTTTTTATAACCGAAAAAAAATGTCAAAATTTTCGTTTAGCCCTTACACAAATATGAAGTTTTATTTTAAAACTTTCATTTGCTTCTAAATAAAATCTATATTTTATGTAAACTTTCTGAAATTCTTGTTGTTTCCTTTTTTTATATAATTAAAACACGTTTTTTGAGATTTTAACTAAGTGTGTACATGTGAATTTTTTTGACTTTCATGTTTAATTAAAGGCGCAATTCTAAATAATTATATAAAAATTTATTTTATTACAGATTTCTTAAAACATTTCAATTCAGCTAAAAAAAAAACGAAATAATTGTTTTAATGGCTGTATCTTTAAAGATACAGTGAGCACTTAAGAGTTAATTTAATCATTACATTACTTTTTATATTCAAATCGTTTGACAGCAACTGAATAATAGAAAAATTTTTGAAGATTTTCCAAAAAGAAAACTCCTAATTTTTGAATATGTTCATAATTTAATCAGGCACTAATCAACCCCTTTAGGACCAAAGGCAAGTACGTTTTGACAAGCGTTTTAGGCTCTTATAATTGTCCAGGTAAAATATAGAGTAAATATGTCCAAATGTAATTTATAATGGAGGATTGGGGCAACAAATACATAGTGGGAGTTATTTATTTAAGTAGCAAAATTAACAATTTTTAACTAGCAATTGAGGGGTCTAGGAGGCTGTCTATGGAGCCAATTTTTTATAAAAAAAAATTTGTGTCCAGATATCAAAATTGAAAAAATGATGATCAAGGAGGGGCTCTAGCAAGCTAATTAGACGGATACTATTAGGTCAAAGCTTAGGGCTAATCCAAAATCGTTAGAAATTTCATTATTGATTCGGCAAAAAATGTATGATCCCAAAGGGTTAAATCCGTAAAATCAAGATTTGCAATATCGATTTTGAAACAGTTTGTGCAGGGAAGCTATTTTCCTATTATTGCTCCTGGTAAATTTATAAGGACATCAAAATGGTTCAGAATTGACTGAACTTTGTAAATATGTAATTCTTCAAAATAGATTAATTTTTAAGGATATATGTACTTTTTTTTTAATATCGTTTTTGAGTAATTTTTGAAACTAAAAATAAAGCTCGTTTAATTAAACCACTTTCACACAAATATTTTTCTGATTCTTTTTTGCTGCCAAGGTGGTAAATTCATGTTTTTGAACTCTCAAATTGTTTTTTTTTAACTAAAATCAAATCTAAATAATTCTTATTTTTCATCTTAATCAAATCAATTTCTCGTTTCAATAATAATCATCTTTTCATTATGATCTTCATTCATTTTCAAATCATCATTTGACTTTAGTCACGTTTTAAAGCAAACAAAGATTTGCATGCAAAAATCAATATACACTTATAAAAAACTCCTTAATACTAAAAATCAGGTTTTTTCCTAAAAATCAGGTTTTTTCCATAAGGCAAGAGAAAACGTGATTGAAATAGTTTACTTTTAACCCACAACCAAAGGAAATACATAAAAGTTAAAGGTCAGAGGTTAAATAATATTGAAAATACAATTTATTATATTTCTTAATTTTCTTAACGAAATTAAAACCACAACAGAAATTTTGCTCTTACACCATGTGTAGTGTGTATGAATTAACATCGAACGAAAATGTCAATTACTTGTCATTTTTTGTTAAAGAAAAATAAGGGCGTGTTGTTATTTAATTTTTCTATTTTATTGATCTATGGCCGCTGACTGCTTGCTGCTACTATGTATAACAAACTCTAAGCCTGAGAACTCTATAACAATCTGAAACATACAGAAAAAAGACAATTTAATTTAATGTTATTTTTATGCTTGACCATAGCAGATCATAAATCTAATAATATGTCAATCGAGACAAGTTGTTGGTAACAAATCGTGAATTTTATATGACTCAATATCAATACGATAAACATATTTTGCATTTCATTCATATACATAAATATATGTATGTACTTTTGTCTACACATGAACTGCTTACAGTTCAATAACTTTTTTTTTTTGTTTAATTTACATACAAGGAATTTGTAGGAGTCTTATGAGAAACAAAATAAAAAAATTATTTTTTAAATGAATTTTAACACTTTTCTGTTTGCAATCTCTATACATATTTGATTTGATTTGGCATCTAAAACAGGATTTGTATATACATACATATATTGTATTTCAGTCACAAAGTTTGTTACCTAAGTCTTTTGTTTTGAAATTATTCAGTATCATTTGAAAATTGTTTGTTTCTTAAATATTTTGTTTATCTTGATTAATTTCGACATTTTAAGCCATTTATCTGCACATACATATTTGTAATACATTAATAAGCCATAATTTGTTTTAAACGTTCTCCTTACTTAGAAATTTATCAAACCTACACAATATTTGTAGCAAATATTAACACTATGTAATTAATGTGATGACACCATATACAACAACGAATGAATTTAAATCAAATATTCAATGATTATTTAGACCTTAAACTTTGGATGCTTAAACAAACTAGTTACCACGCATTTTAGTAACAAATATATAGATAAATGCACGTGTGCTAAACTAGTAAACTGTTTGTTAGATAAACAAATAAAATAAAAAAAAAAACTGCAACAAACCATTTAAGAATGAGTCATACTTTAGAAAACAAGTATGCAATGGCATTTTGGCGCGCAATTGTTAAAATTCAATAAAAAAAAATATATTTTTTTGCAAAAAAAAAAACAAACAATGACTTATAAAGGCAGGGTTCAATTCTTGGCGACTCAACTCAGCATATATGAATGAATATGTGGTTTAGGCAGGGTTGCCAGATTAGAAATTCTTCTAATCTGATGTCTCTAAAAGTGTCAATTTTAATGTTGAAAACAAACATCTTTAAGAATGTTTTTGCACCAAATTTCAAATGGACTGACTAGATTTTTAAATCGTAATTATATCGAAAACTAAGCCTCAAGAAGAAAACAGCTTTCTGTATATTGTCTGTGTCTCGAGTTCTAGACACGTTAAATAAAATTTACAAGGGGTTCTTCATATGGAATACTAAATGAAATAAATCTGTAAAAATTTGCAAATAAAGTTACTAAAATTGGTTAAGAATTACAGCTGAAATTAGAAAAAAGGTTTTGCTAAATATTAGTAAGATTAGATTAGATTATATGGCACTATGCACCGCGACCAACTTAGGGCTTTTGTGCTGCCTAAAGTTACCCTAAAGATTCAAGCTACCTATAAAGCCAATAATCCTATTAGGCAAAATCTTCATAATGTCCGTAGGGGAGACAAAGCGATCGCCAAGAAACTTGGCACGCCTTTCACAAAGCCTCGGACATTCGCAAAGAACATGCTCCGATGTATCAGCTACCAGTTCGCAAAACCTACACTCATCCGTGTCCGAAAGACCCCTTTTGCACAGGTGGTATCTGAGATTGCAGTGTCCAGTCAGGTTAGACACCAGGGTACTCAAGTCACCCCTCCCGAGGTACAAGAGTCTCCTCGATCCTGCACTGGAAAAAGAGATTAATCTCTTAGCCTGTCGTTGGCCAAAACAGTTTTCCCAATAGAGAGAGAATTCTGATTCCCTCCACGACCCGAACTTCTCCCTAACATACCACAAAGGTATACCACATTATTAGTAAGATAAAAACAGCAAAAGTTAAACTGTTAAATTTAAACAAGTTTAGTCAACGGAAAATTGCAAAATCAGCAAAAATGTTAGCTAAATATTTGTAGAGAAAAAAACATCAAACAAAAACTGTAATATTAAGAGTTTTTTTCAAGAAATTACGTAAAATTTTAATCTATTTTGGGAAGAAGTTAAATTATTACTAATTAATAATCTTATGGAAACTAATAGACTTATTTTTTAAGTCACAACGACTCACTTTACCTAAGTTTTTGTAATTTTTTATTTTGTATAACACGGTGATAAACGCGGAGATTGTCCGCGTTGACTTAGTCTTCAAACAAAATTGTATGAAAAACAGAATTTTCTATATCACCTGGGAGTTATTTTAATCACTTTTATATATATTATTGATTTTCGTTTAATTTTTTAATCACTTATGTTAAGTATTCCTTTTTTAATAAACAGTCGAGTCCTTTTACTTTAGAAAAGAGTTCGTTTAATGACAGTAAAAATTAATTTTTAAAAAAAATTATTTTGTTTAATGTTCTTATTCTTCTTTTATAGAATTTATAATTAAATTGTTTTTACATTTGAATTTTTTTAATTTCATGAAAACATAAACCCGCAATTTTTATTTTTAATTAATACTACATTTAAGTTGCTGTATGTGATATAAAAATTAAGTCCTAGTGAATTAAAATCAATACATATTTATATGAAGCATATTTTCTATGAAAAATTGTATAAAAAACTATAAAATTATGTCTTTCTACATCAAATTAGATAAAATTTTATATAATTTAATATAAATATATCATATCCGATATAATTCGATCCACCATTTTTCGGTGGAAATGAGATATCATTATATATTATTTTTTTTCTCGGTTTTTTTTTTCATTTTGAATGAATTTAAAATATATTTATTTTATTTTATGCATTTATTTTTTCTTCGCTGTTTACATTTTCATTTTATTTTTAAGGGTTGCCAATTCTAAATTATATGAATCCCTACACAAAAGAGGTAACATTTTTACATAAAGACGGCAACTCTAAAATGCTAATAATTGACAATTCAAGTGATAACGTAAAACTGAATCACAAAAACGAAGGGATTTATAAAATATAATTTTCTAGTCCCTGCATTATGTGCGTGAAGAGAAGAGTAGATGATGTGATGAACACAGGGGATTAACAAAATTGAAACTTAAATATTTTTTCTCGTGAGTAGTTGGGGTTTAATAAACTAATTTTATGAAAATATCGCCTCTTTGAAAATCAGGAAAAATTTTCAAACTTATCAATATGTTCTCACCGATACTTATAGATTTTATCGATATTTATCAATGTGTATTTATCTGTATTAATCGATTTTATCTATGCACTGCGTTGCAAAACTATAATCTCAATAAATTTCGTTAGTTAAAAAAAATGTAGAAGAATTTAACCGGCATAAATGTAAAACCAATGGAAAAATAATAGTATTTAACAAAAATACTAATAATTTATATATATTATTTTACTATTTAAAAAGGAATAACAAAATTAGTGTTTCATAACTATAAATAGACTTAACTTAATATTCCAAAATTTGAAAAAATTAAAAAAAATATTTTAAAGCAGCAATTTTAATAACGCATAAGGCCTCCTGTTTTGTGAATTAACTCGAAAATTCGATCAGACATACTGTCTACCAGATTTAGTCAAAGTTCTTCCGTTATAGATCTACACACATCAATAACTGCTTCTTTTATAACAAAAACGCTTTCACATTGAAGGTTTTCTGCGTAAACTCGTCGGGTTAATACTCCCCAAATATTCTCAATGGGATTTTGATCGAGAGAACATGCGGTCCATTCCAATGCTCTTAAAATTTTCGATGATAGCCATTCCATCAGCAGATGACTTACCTGTACTAAGGCATTGTATTGTTAGAAAATTAATTCTTCTTCATTGCTATTTTCAACAAATGGCACAAATTTCTCTTCTTATACGGTAGTGTACTCAGAAGAATTAGTTCCGATGCTTGGAAATGCCAAATCAAACCATTAAGGATAATATTCCGAAATTTATTTTTGAGAAAGATCGTGGTTCCTTACGTAGGTCTCTCCAATGGGTGATGAAACCATATGCACCATCAAGATTGAACTTTTTCTCATCAGAAAAAATCAGATTTATAAGAGATTTATGTTTAAACAGTCCTAAAAACAACAGCGATTATTGGCTGTTGTTCCTTTTAACGACTTCAAGTCGAGCAGTTTTGTGGCGGGGTAATAACCTTGGCACATACATCAGCTTTTGGCAAGTAATTCTCTGGGAATCCTTTAAGTACCTACTTATCGTTGATTTGAACACATTTACCTTACATTCATCGATTATCTGATTGAGACTATTTATTGAGTTGCTGGCACAGTTGATTATTTTACTCCGGACCTTATCAGAAAGCTTTTTTCGGTCACTTGTTTTATATTCACCATAAGTACTGGGATTATTTGCAAAATTTGTGACAACCACATGTGAATTTTTCTAGCAATTTTGCTAAAATTTAAGCCACTTTTTAAATAGGCTGAAATTTACACTTTTTCAAAATCACTTAGGTATGAACCATGTGTCATTTTATTGCAAATTGATTAAAATTGCATGAAAAACAAAAATAGTTCTTTAACTTTTCTTTATTGGTTATTTTTCTTTGTTTACTGTTAAATGTTATAATATCTATGAAATATTAACAAATAATAATTTTTCTCTTAAATCAATTAAGTAATCTCTTAAATTTTACACAATAAGAGAGCAGTTATCACACTCTTAAAAACAGTTACAAGTTTTTTATTTATTTATTTAGTTAAGTCTATGGATACAATATCCTTACAGACTAGCATATAAAAATTAAGATATTTAAAATAAATTATTTAACAAATTTTGAAATTGGGAGTGAGAAACACTTATATATGTCTAAATATTAAATAACCTCATAGATCTATTTAGTGGTTCATTTAAGGCATATTCAGTTGTGTGAATATCAATATGAAAACATTTACTTATATTTCTAAAACTTCTTGGTGGAACATATATTGAAATTTACTCTAATAGCTCAGGAGAATCAATAACACCACAAATATTACCATGTTAAAAAGTTAAACTAGCAATACTACGACGAGTTTAAAGAGTTTTTAAAGAAATAAACTCACATTTATCTGTGTAAGAAGGGCTAGAAAAAGAAGGAATGATTAAAAGATTCGTATAGTTAAAACATGGTAGGGCAAACTTGACAAACTTTCTTTGAATTCTCTCAATACGACCAATATGAAGAGCAGCATTAGGACTCCAAATAAATGAAGTATAAACAACTTTCTTCGTTATGTGATCAAAACATTTATCCAAATTACGTCGAATAAATGTTAAAAGCGAATAAGCTTTTGGTACAATAAAATTTAATTTAATGGCGAATGATAATTTAATATCAAAAACTACACCAAGGTCCAAAATTTCATCAACAGATGACAATACATTACCAAACATTCTGTAATCAGAAATTATAATATTTCGACGTCTATGAAAAGACTTACTATAACATTTAGAAATATTAAAGGGTAAACCATTAGAATTTGACCAATGATTTTGAATTTTAAAAAATGTTTGTAATTTAAGAAAAAATAAAAAAAATCATTTGTAATTATAGTTATGCAACGCAGTGTATGTTACGATTTTATCAATATTTGTCAGTTCCATCATTATTTATCAATTTTCTAGGCATATATCGATTGTTTACTAGATGATAGATGACACTTTAAATCGTAAAAATTACATGTTTTGCAAGGGAAATTTAGTGATCTTTATCGAAATTTATCGATCTTGCTTGTGTATTTGTATATAAAACAGATATTTATATATATGTATAAAATATATATTTATCGATTTTTTCTATATATATATTGATTTTATCAATATTTGTTAGTTCCATTCTTATTTTTCAATTTTCTAGACATTTATCGATTTTGATGAAAGATGAGAATTTAAAATAGAATGTTTTACGAGAAAAACTTATCTTGTTTTCTTTTTAATTGGGATTTGGCCTTACAAATATCTGGCATCACTGACTACTTATAAGATTGTTTATAAGTATGCCATACATGTTGTTGTAATCGGCTTGTATGTTAAACATTTCATTTGCGGTTTTTTTTTGCAATATTATTTTTTTTTCTCTATGAAAAAAAAAAAATGACCATTTATGTGGAACAATTGCTATTATTATAAAATGTTTAGAATTGTGGGAAGTTTTTAGAAACAAAACCAAACAAACAATGCAAACAAATAATGCAAATAAAAAAATTAAACTGCAATATTTAAAGATATTTTTGCTACAAAAAAATATACTTTTAATAATTTTTAGGAAAAAAACCTAAAAAATAGCTAAAATTATTAAAAAAAAATAATTTGTCAAATATAATTTAAAATATGAATTCTCTTAAATTTGTTCTCTTTTCTATTATACTCTTACGATTTTTTTTTTGATTTTTTTTGCTAAACCACACAATAAATGAATGAATTTGTATTTTAATGTATATTTTCTTATTTGTTTTTATTTTTTCGCTATTGTTATATACCAAATGACTGTAATGCTTTAGTTTTAAATTTGTTATTGTTAAGTATAAACGTGAATATTTTAAACAGCGCAAGCGCCAAACTAACGGAGTTTAACGAACACCTAAAAAAAAAAACAAAAAAAAAAAACGGTTAAAAATTTTAAAAATCAAAGAAGACTTTAGACTAAAAAAAATTTTATTATTTAACACGTCTATAAGCAGAAATTGCAAAAAATGTAATTTGGCAAAACAAAAAAAAAACATTAAAAAGACTAAAAATAATACGTTAAAAGAACGTGTGTTCAAAAAAAGCAATTAAGAGATAATGGCAAAAAAAAAAAAATATTAAAAGTTAAATAATACAAAATAATTGCAAAACATGTTAAAAAAAAAAAACTAAAATAATATAAATGACAAAAAAAATTTAATGTTAAAAAATAAATGGATTTATCACTTAAAAACAAGAAAAATTAAAATTCAGATAAAATAATAATTTTGTTTTGGCTTTTTTTTTTCAAACCAGCAAAAAATAACAAATTCTGTGTGTGTTCATTAAAAAAATCTTTATAAAATGTCAAAATAATGGAATTTTAATAAAAATTTAAGCATCTTGTGTAGTCTCCTGTGGCTTTCAAATATTTTTTTGTTTATAGAAAAATTTTGTAAATGTTAAGGAATTATTGCGTAATTCATCCATAAAGAAGATACGGCTCAAATGAAGCACCTGCTTATAAAAATCTGATATCATCCAAATAAATCTTCAAAAAAACAACACCTACTATACAATAGATACAAAACAACATGATCAACATGTTGTGTGATGATGATTTTATTTGTTCAGTAAGTGCTAAAAAAAATTTTTTATATAAATTAGAATCTATAATAAATTGATTAAATTTTTATATACGAGGGCATAGTATAAAGTATTTTGTTCAGAATTATTTTAACCGATATCTGATCGCGTTGTAAGAGGTTGTGTTTAACAAAGCCAAGATATTCTGAGTCTATTGTTTCATAATACAGGTATGGAAATAAATATATGGTACATATTTTTTATTTTTTTTTTTTTAAAGAGAAGCAACACTCAGCAAATTCTTCCTATTAATTAATGTGTTGCTTTCTTTGGAAAGGGTATAGTGGAGAGATGAAAGGTGGTGAAAGATGAAGGGCTTCAAACATGGCAACACTGTAATTGCGCGAGATGATAAGTCTTAGAACAGTTGTTTCTCGCCACCTGATGTAGAGTTGACGAATTTATTGAAGCTTTTTGTTTCATAGCCCTGATTCATTATTTTACTTCGGTGGGGTTGAGTGCTATTGGAACACCGAAGGTGGGCGCAGCGATACATATAAGTGATAGAAAACTTATACATATTATTTTTCTAAATTGATGTTGTCGTCACCGGTAATCGAACCCGAAACCATCTGTGTCCAACGCGTTAACCATTACACCACAACGCCCAAAAAATGGTACTAAATGGCATAAAGCTAAAACTAACTTAAAATTTCGATAAACTTAAATCAATTTATACAAAACTAATTTCATTACACTTAGAATACTGTGTACGTAAAAACCATTGAAAATGTAGTTAAAAACAAATGAAATTTCACTTAAAGAACTTACTTACATTTCAATAAATTCAACTCACATTGTCATTTGTTTTTTACTGTTCAAAAAATCAACCACAACTGTAGTGAAAATGAACCAAATATGCAGTAAAAAATAAACAAACATTTATTTGTTTTAGTTTTTTAAATAAACAAAACCTATTGTAAAAATTAATGTAAAATCATAATACAGTAATTTGATGTGGTCTGTTTTATTAAATAAACTACATATGTAAAATGTAAAAATGAAATTTCTTCTACAAATAACCGTTTTTTTTTTACTTACAAATAAATATACTGTATTACAACTACAAATATTTGCAGCAGAAGTTCCCTGAGTGCAGAAGTTGGGAAAAAGCCAATAATCAGAAAAATACAAAAATTCCAGAAAATTTAACAAAAAATTAAAAATTTGACAATAAAATTTGTAATTAAAAAGACCGAAAAAAGCAAAAGTATAAAAGATTGGAAAAAGAGACGTAAAAAATAACAAATTTAAAAAATATATATATTTTAAAACCAGAAAATCTTAATAAAAATTTACTTAAGCGCTCAAAAATCCAAAAAAAAATTTAAAAACTACAAATTCTTCTTCTTTGGTGATGACATTTTTAAAATAAAAAAATTTCCGAATTTTAAAATATTGCGCTAGAAAAAGGCTTTAAAAATGTAATTAAGGTGGCACGCTACAACTTTTTTCAAAAAAAAAATGTATATTTTTGAAACGCAACGAAAAAAGTCTTGTTACCCACCCCTTGCCCTAGTTTTTATATAAAATTATTCCAAAAAGTATTTTTGGTTTTTTTTAAGCCTGAGGGTAAGGTATATATGTTTAACATAACAAACGAAAACTCGAAGCACAACAATTCATTTCCATTTTAAGCAACCCATTATTATATGCGACGATAGCTCAGTTGGTAGAGATCTCGCCCAACAACCAAGAGACCCCATGTTCGAATCTCAGCGCGACCACGTTAATTATTTAATTACAAAAAATATTTGTATTCATATTTTTTTATACATTTCTTTTTTTTATAAACTATAGACACATTAGTTTTCCCAACCCGGTAACCACATAAGTAACCAGTTACTTTACCCCCTACAAGTTAATGTATCCACCCATTACTTTTAGGCTCATCGCTTGTAAAATTCATCAATGAAGTAAGATGTATTGTAATGAGTGGCGCTCATTACTTTACCATTATTTGGTAATAATGAAACGAAATGTAATTGAAACACTATACAAGGCGAACGAGAACTAAATACAGAATATGAATACGAAAGAAGAGAGCCTTTATTTAAGAGATATTTTCTTTTATCGTTTTGGCGATTTTTTTTCCAATTTTGGAGTTTTTTTTATTTTAACGATTTCTCTCCATTTTAATGTTTTTCGAAAAGCTCATATGCCAGTTAAATAATTTTGTTTAATTACCCAGCGAAAAAATAGTGGAAAAAGATGTAGTAAAATCATCACATATACAGATTAGGATGTAGTGCAAATTGAGGTGAAACACTCATGATATTAACATGCGGTTGTCATAGGACGTAGGTAATGCAAATTTATCAAACTTCACTTTATTAAAAGTACTATGTGTTAGGTTATGAAAGATTGTATTTTTGGGTGTCCTTTTTTATAGAACTTAATTTGTTATTTTTAATTAGTGGTTAAGGTGTGATGCCAAGTCACATCTTATTTACCGAGTGATAATATGGATCTGTAGTAGTGCTTAAAAGGTTATAATTAAAAAAACTTTTAAACAGCTTTCCAGCTTTAAAAATAAAGCGAAATAATAGTTTTTCGTTCAACTGAAAAGAAAGAAAACTATTGTTAAGTCTGATATCTTGTAATCATTGTTTTTCAAATTTAAAGGTCAGAAAACGCTAATTCAAAGCGACATCTAGATTAAAGAATAGTTGTTAAAAGACACAAACTCCCGGTTCCATTCGAGTATGTCAAATATCGAATTGTAACCGAACATTCGTGACAATTCTACTAGTTAGCCTTGTATATAATGACATTATATGCTAAGTTTAGGAACTGATCTAAAAGGCCAGCATTATATCAGAAAAATCAGTAGTATTAGCTACTTTGTATGTAAAGAAAATGTTGTTTCTTTTAAACTACTTCGCATTATTTTTGCTGGGTAGCTAATTATTTATTGCAATTGAATTTATTATTATCATTAACAACTCAGGACAAACAGGCTCTTATAATCATTGTCAATTATTGTCATTCGATTGATATCGATATTATATTAAAGAAAGTAACAACTAACTGGTTCACTCATTTACTTAGTCCCATATATGGTAAGATGTTGGCTTTTCAAAGTCCATCTTAATATTTTCTAAAGTACTTCAACATTAAAAGCCAATTCTGCCTAACAAAATTTTCAGAAAAGTATTATTCTGAGTATTTACTATGCCCTGATATCACTATTAAACTATTAAACTACTAAACTTCTTCTTAACCTTAAAACACAATTTGTGTTTTTAATTTTTTTATAATCATAATAAAAACTAATAAACACATTAACTACAATATAGATAATAAACATATTAGTTTAATGTTTATGTCATTATATGAATACACTGGATTTAGTTGTTTGTATCATAAACATTTGCATTTAATTTACATTACCATGACTTTGATAAATTTAGAATATGAAGAAAAAAGAATATGACAAAGATCATGATGTGTACGATGGTGATCGCAAAAAACAACACGAACTTAACCTGTCAATCTTTATTTTTTATATTTCAACACCATAACTAATATATAAAATGATTATGTTCTATATTAGTATGAAAAATTGGGTAAGTGGTAAAATTTTGTCGTTGTTTTAACAAAAATTTTAATTGTTAGAAACTATATTACCTTTTTTAGAAAATTTTGTTTATTGAGATGATAATGCACATTTTTCCTTTAAAATGGTTTTGAATTTGTATGAAAAAATTATTCAAAACTGTTTAATATAATTTTCAAACAAAACGTATAACAGAAATTCATGAAATAATTGAACAAATGGAATTTTTAGTTCGTTTCCTAAGTCTTTCGTTTTTTAAGTGGTCTTTCATATCCAATGTCTGTTTCTTAAGTCTTTTGTTTTTCAATACCAATTTAAAATGTATGAAGTAATAACGAAAAAATTTGTTCTACCATCCAATAATACAAACGATAATGTTCTATATTTACAACTTGTATGTGGCTAATGCCTTTATTAAGTATTTGTTCTTGTTTTTTTTTTAGAAATTAATTCATATGCATAAATAGCACTTGGATATTGAATTGAATCAGCATATAATTAAAAACAATATTTCTAGCTCTTTTAACAGAAAAGTTATATAAAAAATCTGATCTTACAAAATGATTAGTAACAGAAAACAAATTGTATATTACTTGTTTATTGAAAAATATTAAAACTTGATAGTTTAATTTTATATATACAAATCTTTTAAAATTTGTGTGTCAAATTTGATGTTTTTTAACTATTAAATTAAAAACCCTTTTAAAGAAACTTAATTGTCGAGTATTATTTTGTTTTCAAATCTGTCTATATTTGGTTTAGTGTTTAATAATAACAAGTTTTGTTTAAAACTGCTACTATATTTAACATTTTGTTTTCGTTATTATGCAAATTAATACCCTATTTCTGTTACAAAAGCACCATAAAATTAAATAAAAATATATAAATACGATAAAAAAATGATATCCATAAATCATAGTATTTGTTACTCATTGTCAGTGAGTTTATAAAAATTATTTGATTTGACGTGATTTGTAGTTATTTTTTTTTCTGATCTTTTATTTAGTTCTTAAATATTTTCTTGTATTAGTATTCATATTGGTCTACTATATATGATCTACTATATATGATCTACTATTTATTCTCGAATTCTATCAAATAATAATTTAAAAATATTTTGTATCAATTAAAAACTTGTATTTATCAATATTAAGTTCATTAATATTTAATAAATACACAATTAATGTTAAGAAATCAAGAAAACAAACTCAATTTATCTTTGTTTGTCAAAGATTAATAACGAAAATTGACAAAAAAAATTTGTAGTTGTTTTTTTTTTTTTTTTTGATTATTTTTTTGATTATTCATAAGCGGTGATTATTTGAAGGGAAGAAAATTGTACTACCTCAAATCCAAAGTATAATATAATGTTGACACATTAGATTTTCTTTGTTGCTAGTTTGATAATTTTCATGATAGACAATACAATTAAGCAAAAACATGTCAACTCAATATAAAATTTGTTTAATTATTGTTTTCGCACTATTTTTAAGAATTTTTTAAAAATGTTTTTATTTTGAACATTTTTGCACATACGGATTAATTTTCTTACTACTTTAATTTTTATTATAACGGAAAAATTTTGATTCGATCAGTAAATTTTTTACAAGAAGTACATGAAAGACAACTTTTTCTATTTTTAAAATGTTCCCTCATGTTTTTATCGAAACCCGCTGATCCCCTTTAATACACCGGTCTTAATTTTATTTTAAATATTGGTTTAAATATTACTTTAAAACAACATGAAAAACAGTTTTCTTCAAAACATTATATGGCAATCCTGGGGAGTTATTATGTAATTCGATTCGAAAATTTTTGTTCGAATTCGGAAATCTTAAAACTCTTGTAAAATGATATCTGTATTTAAAAGTCCAACTTTTTTTTACTTTTCGCATTTATAATTACACGTTTTTAAAATTTTTACCCAGTAAAAAGTACTTTTTAATACATTATTTTCAATGTGAAAATTGTGTTCGAATCGAATATCTTTTCGAATCGAATTACATAATAACCCCCCTGGCATTATAAATTTAAAAATAATTTAAACCACGTTTGTAGCCAAGACTTCAATTTTTAAATCTTTGCCTTCAGATCAAAAAACCGACTTTTTGAGAAACTGGGTTTTCGGTTAACGGTTTCGAGCATAATTCTACCACTTCAATGATATGTTCTGGATGTGTCCTTTTTTCACCGGTCATGGGACATGTTACTGCGTAGGTCCTTTCAGACTTTTCCTATTTTTACCAATCATAATATTAAGTCATTTAGAATCATTTTAGATCAGATTATTATTATATATTTTTTCAAGACTTCAATTTTCTAATCTTTGCCTTCCCATAAAAAACCGACTTTTTGAGAAACTGGGTTTTCGGTTAACGGTTTCGAGCATAATTCCATCACTTCAATGATATGTTCTGGCTCTGTCCTTTTTTCACCGGTCATGGGACATGTTACTGCGTAGGTACTTTCAGACTTTTCCTATTTTTACCAGTCATAAGTCATTTAGAATCATTTAAGATCAGATTATTTTGGACCGGTCCTATTTGCACCAGTCAAGGGTCAGGTCACAATATATATTTTTTCAAACCGGTCTTGTATTCATCGGCCACGGGCTGGTTTTCGAATTCCAACTGACCCATATTTTTCCACTTGGTAGTTTTAGTATTAATTAACGTATAATCAAAGTAATTTTTAGGCAATATCTTCTGTATTTCTACTAAATAATAATTTGGCGAAAATAAATAGATAAAAGATGTCGAAAAATTATCCTCTTGTCGATAATTTGCCCATAATAAATGTATTAAAATATCGCGGCATTATCTTCCCGGTACTAATTTGACCACAATAAATGCCTTAAAATATTGCGGATTTATCTTTCGAGTGAATTGCATTCATACAGCTTCAAAGAAACTTTCGCACCATTATTATATTGATGTCAATTAATCTTTTCTTCCTGGGATAGTATCTTTAGGGTAAACATGCCGATCTCTATATAATTTGCATATGTTGTGGAGGGTAGTGAATAAAAATAATATTTTAGCTGCCATAACTCATATCTAGGGAATGAAACATGCGAAAGTTCTTTGTTTTTTTTTATGGTATAATAGTTTTGTACAGACTTTAGTCCGCTACTTGAATATATTTAGCTTGGCACCGAATTTTCATATTGAAGCTTTGGGACAAAATCGAAAAAATGTAGAAAGCTAGAAAAAATTAATTTTTAAACCTCAGAGCAAAAGCAGGTCGGCATTAAATATGATTTTCAACAATATAGTATAAGTTGGGATACTTTCCTTGTTAGTGTTGTGCAAATTTTGTGAAAATTCACATGTTTTGTTGGACACAATTGGCCATATCTTTAAAATATATCCATGGATTTTTTACAACGTACTCTGATTTCTCCTTTGAAAAAGAGCTTAATTAATATGTTTCTAAAATTTACAAGTTTTATTGGACACAATTGACCATACCTTTGGAATGTATTTATGGATTTTCTTAAATGTTCTTTGATTTCTGCTTCTAAAAGAGCTTTATGAAAGCAAAGTAAGTTTCTAACGGTTGAATTACATAACTTTTTATCTTTACATTAATTTTATAATGATTTATTTACTATTAAAATGCAAGAAAAACGGTATTACTGTTAACAACATTAATTACAACTAGAATAATTTAGAAATTGTATCTTAAGAATTTTGACTGAATAGTGCATGTTACTACGTAATATAAAAATTGTGAGAAGATTTTAAGCCAGGTTAAGATGTTAATAAGGGCTTAAGAAGAGCTGCAATTATATCTTCAATGTTAAATATAACGTGATATTAAAAGGCGTGGAAGTTATTGTTGTAAATAGCTTCTTATACCCTCAGATGAGAATGATTTTTTCCAGTAACATGTAAGAAAATAGAAAAATTTCATATGTAAAAACTAATTTTTCGTTAATATGGCAAATAGCAAAATTATAAGAAATAGCTAAATTATATGAAAAAAAAGTAAAACTTTCCAATTAAATTATGGCCAATTAAAACAATATAAGCAGCAGTTAAATAAATATGCAGCAGTATGTGTATACGGTTGGTTAGTTTCAGCTGTAGTTATTTTTGGTTTAAATCGTTGTTAATATTTCTTCTCTAAATTATTACAACGCTTTGGTGGTGTTTGAATAAAGTCTCGAGGCGATTGTACCAGTAAAATATATTGAACTTTTTTTTTTATTGTGCCGTCGTACTCGCACAAATATAACAAAATGTATTCTTCATAAAAATGAAATATTTGTTTTTTATAACATTATTTTCAACTTCAATGATTTTTAAGGTCTCTTTTGTTAACAAAAATTATAAAAAAAAAATTGAAAGCAGGTTACTAAACATGCAAAATAAATATAGTACACAAAAAAAAAAAAAAAAATAAATAAAAAAAAATAAAAATAAACTTATAAATATATAGGGCAGATACTTGCACGTTGCCAGTGCTTGCAGTTTAAAACCTCCCCCTGGTTTTCGGTATTCCAGCGGTGTAATGACCTAAACTAAGACTGGAATCGACGTAACAAGAGTAGTAGTTAACACTTTTAATCTACTTCTGGGTCGGATAGGCACAAAAATGCAATGTCTGCTGAACAAAGTGTAAATTACTGTTGATTAAAAATTGAAAAATCAAAATTACATTTTTTGTCCTGTACTGATAAACTTAAAGTTTTTAGCGAAAAATCAAGGTGAATATTTTTGATGTGTTTATTTTTCATTAAATTTACACAATCCAAGCAGAATTCTAAACATATTATTTATTTGCAACTATTTTTTTTTTATTATTTCTAAAAAAAATGCAGGTAGCCACCTTTGAAGGCTTGCAGGTTCACACCCCCCTCTTTTTCGCTTGTTATACTAATATCAACTATTTTTCTATAAACATTGCTAGATTAGGCTAAAAAATAAACAGCGGAAAAGTTTAACGATTAACAAAAAAATATTATAAATCAAATTTTCTCAAAAACATATTTAAGATGTTATAAAAAGAATACTTAGCTTTTTAAAAAATTTACAATTTACCTTTAGATTATACTTCTCAAAAAAAAACTATCAAAAAAAAATAGATTTTCATTGAACTAATTTCTGAGTGTGTATTATTTACTTTTTCATTTTAATTGTATTTGAGTTTTCTACATTTTTATTATGGCAGACCGACAACGGTATTAAGGATTTTGATGCATTGCTCGGCGCAGTTAAAACAATAAAAATCGATAATCAATAGAATAGGATCACTGACTTTTTCTAATTTTATTTCTGGCTCTTTCTGTAGGTTTTTAACGAAGAACAAGATAAGGAGCTGGTCGAATACTTAATGTAATGCGCCAAACACTATTATGGCTTGAGCATATTTGAATTACAACAATTGGCATATAAGTTTGCTCTAAAACTTTATGTCAAATATCCAAGAAGCCACGAATGCAAAACAACAGCTTACGCGAAATGTGCAAATGTGCGCTTCATTGTTTACATATTCACGTTATATTCGCAGCCACAGAATGCAAATGCAATTTAGTAATGTTTTTTAAGTTTTCCAAATCAGTTGTTTTCCTTGCATTTTTCTAAATATTTTAGGGGTTATCAACCCGCGATTTTATGTACTTTTGAAAATTTGCAATAAAATGTTTATTTTTACAAAATCAAATTATTTTTAGCTCAGAATTGTTAATTGATATTTTCTCTTAGCAATCTATGAATATGACAACAATACATTGATTGTTTAAGTTTTGGGTAAAAAAGCAAAGGGGTGGCAACCGGCAAACCTTTCCCCTACTTTTATTTTAAAAAGTTTTAAATATTACAAATAACATTCATTCATTTAAATAAATTCTTTAGCTAATTAGTATTTTTTTTTTTGCAAAATAATTTTAATGTTTTTAACCGTTAATCTTTAAATATGAAGTCATTGTTTGACTATTTAGAATTTGCTTGTTGTTGTGGTGGGGGTTGGGGGGGTTATTAATTTCAAATACTATTTATATGATTTTATGTTAAAGAAGAAGATGGTTTTAGTTCATTATATTTTTTTTATAGAATTTTTGCAAACAATCAAATTTACAATTAATAAAGACTTCAATAGTTTAACCAATGCTATTTATTGAATTTCTTTTACTAGATAAAAAATAATTTGCTATTATAAATTCATAACAGCCACTCAGATTATGCACAGTGGATAAGAATGTTCTTTTTATAAAAATAAAAAAATTAAAGATTTAGCCGCAAGTACCGCTAAAATTTAACGAAAAGTTAAATTTAAATTGAACATCCAAAACACCAACAAATGTTTCAGTTTAAGTCCCAATTAGTAGATTAGATTAGATTATATGGCACTATTCACCGCGACCAACTTAGGTCTTTTGTGCTGCCTAAAGTTACCCTAAAGATTCAAGCTACTTATAAAGCCAATAATCCTATTAGGCAAAATCTTCATAATGTCCGAAGGGGAGACAAAGCGATTGCCAAGAAACTTGGCACGCCTTTCACATAGCCTCGGACATTCGCAAAGAACATGCTCTGATGTCTCAACTACCAGTTCGCAAAACCTACACTCATCCGTGTCCGAAAGACCCCTTTTGCGCAGGTGGTATCTGAGATTGCAGTGTCCAGTCAGGTAAGACACCAGGGTTCTCAAGTCACCCCTCCCGAGGGACAAGAGTCTCCTCGATCCTGCACTGGAAAAAGAAATTAATCTCTTAGCCTGTCGTTGGCCAAGAGAGTTTTCCCAATAGAGAGAGAATTCTGACTCCCTCCACGACCCGAGCTTCTCCCTAACATACCCCAAAGTTATACCACAGAATGGTTCAGGGCCAATAAAGGGCCTTCGGGCCCCGCAATTAGCAAGACAATCTGCCCTCTCGTTGCCCTCATGCCCATCGTGACCAGGAACCCACCCTAAGGTAAGCGAGTTGCGCCTGCCAAGTCGGTTAAGAGCCAGAATGCATTCCATGACCAGACCAGATGACACCTCATAGGACATTAAAGCCCTTAATGCCGCCTGACTGTCGGAAAGAATGTAGATGCGAGATCTAATAGTGCCCCTTCGTAGACACTCCTCCGCGCAGACACATATAGCAAAAATCTCTGCCTGAAAAATGGAGGGGTATCTACCCATGGGTAAGACCCGTTGGAAACCTGGTCCATAGACACCCGCACCAGTGTCACCATTCGCATGCTTTGAGCCATCTGTGAACCATATCTGAGAACCCCGCTCTGGCTCCCAGGATCTGTTGGTCCACATGGCCCTGTCGAACAGCATCACTTTAAAGTTCCTATCAAAGATGTACTCCGGTGACCTCCTATCCGTAACCTTTGTAACCGGGTCATCAATTAGGATTCTAGCGATCCTCATGTGACCCCTTAGATCACCTCCCCTCATGTCACCGAATTCTCTAAGTCTGGAGGATCCTATGCAGGCAGCCTCCATTACTGAAATATGCAATGGTGGTATCCCCAGCATAACCCCCATAGCATCCGTCGGGCAGGTTCCGCCTGCCCCCGTTATGCCAATACACATAAGTATTATGCCAATACACATTAGTAGCAAACGCAATTGCAATATTTTGCCGTTAAAGGACAAAGGAATATGCACCTTGATTGCGAGATTGCCAAAAGAGCACTATTCCCGGGAATTCCGCGACCAGACTTCACAATTTATTCTTTAAAAGCCTTACTCCTCCTTTGCAATTGGGCACACAATATCCAAATCGAGCATTTTTAGCGTACAGTCTTTGAGACGTTCCCCCGGAATATCACCAAGCAAAAACAACAGTTGAAATCACATCTATTCCCAACGTTCAATGTAAATAGACAGAAAAATAACAACAGAAACTGCCAGAAAAATTAAAAAAATTTATATAAAACGCTTAACTTTTATATAAGATGGTACAGATTAAAGATCTACATATATAAAATTCGAATTAATAAAATGTTGTATTTTGAACTATCGCTAAACTCGGTCTCTATTAATGTAACTTTTTCTGTGTTAACATTTATTTCGACGCACACTTTACTAAACAACTCAAAAATTACGCATAGCGATTTTCGTATTTAACTCAAATTTGCTTTGAGTGTTAACATCAAATAAATATTTTTTAAATGTTAAACCCTAAAACTTACCAAAATTTGTTTTATTTTTCTTTACAGTGGTCGCTTCAAACCCACACCAATCCTGAATCGGAATCTTCCGATTTATTGCAAACTGCCACTGTAACAAATTCAACACAAAATCTATGGAATTGTACGGGTGGGGTAGCTCCAAATACCAAACCCGATCCATTTGAAATGTTATTTGGCAGTAACAGTCATACCAATCAAAATACCAGTGCACAACTTGATTCGGGGATAATATCGCCTCAAAGTCAACATCATCATGATGTTGATTTAATAGATATATCAAATGGTGAATTGTGTAGACGTTTGGGTGATTTACTAAGGAAGACCAGCCTGGAAGATGAGGAAAAACATTGTTTGCAACAAGTATTAAATTTGGTGCAACAATTAAATGCTTTAACCCCGCGTAGTGGTCCCAATTCCCTAAATGCTATATCATCTAGTGATGAGGCCAGTAGTTTGGATTTGGTATGTATAAGAGACGGCAAACGCAATGAATACTATTGATGATGATTTTTGTAACGGTATAATTTTGTTCTTTATTTCGGTAACGGTTATGGATTTTGAAAAATACCGGTTACGGTTACATTTAAAAATAATCGCTCTCTACATTTTAAAAAAAATTTGTTCAATCGCTTAGTTTTAAATTTGAATCTGGGTTTAGCGACTACGGTTGTCTAGCGGATACAGTATCTATAAAATAACGAATTTTGCAACGGAAGGAGTTTTGGTTACGGGGTTCTTACCGGTATCATTTTGCCGGTTACAGCATTTTAATCGGTTACAGTTTTTAATTTTAATCGGTATACCACAGATATTTCCATATAACAGATAGTACCATAGATAGTTCCATATGACGTTCATAACTATGATTAAGCCCAAACATTTGGATAGTTTGAGACAAGTTAGCAGGTCTAAAAAAATTTTTATTTTTAAAGAGTTTTTGAGGTCGTTAGTATTTAGTTACAGCTCTGATATGAACGTTGTGTGCCAAGTTTCGTTGTCATTTCAAATTTATTTTGATATTTCAGAAATTTTCTTTTAACTAAATTTTTAATAAAAAATATTTATTTTTTGTAATAATTTTTTAAAAATTAAAGGTCAAATCGCGTATATCAGACTACAGTTCAGCATCTTCAACTTCAACGTCTAGTGGCCGTTCAACTTTTGACAATACAACAGCAACTTCCACGAAATCAAATACAACTTCGAATAGTGTACCAACATCACGTATAGTTGCTACCGTACAACCTTATAACAGCACTCCACCTTATATACCGAGTAATAGCCAACATTACGCACCGCACAATACACCCACTGACTCACCTCGCAAAGTACGTTCGCATCCTTGGCAGACTACTAGCCTTATTGAAAGTGGTGTCTTTGTGGAATCGGATTTCTTTAGTGACGCCAGTGAAAATAACGTTTGCACACAAACAGATTTCGAAGACAGTGGCATTTCTCATCATACACTTCACATTTTTAATTCACCCACCAAAAAGTTACCTGTTCAACAACAAAATTCTGCAAATTTAAGTGATCAAAAACGCCTGCAATATTACAAAGATCGCCTGGAGGTACTCGAAGGAAAAGTCCTTATATATGAGAGTTCTGGCGACATACAAGCCAAGCGTTTGGCCGAACGTTTACAGCGTGAAATTTTACTCGAAAAGGAAGTGAATGAGCTAAGAGATCGTGTTGAATTTTTAGAAAGTGAAAATTCTAACCTTGAGGAAGAAAAGTGTGAATTTGAAGAAGCTGAAAACGATACTAGACTTCGTTTGCAGAGGCTTGAAGTGGAACTGGAAATACTCAGCCAACGTAATATTGAGCTGGAAATGTCCAGAGAGGCACTAAGTGCCAAGTACAAAGACTGTCACTCAGAGTGTTTAATATTGCGCGACGATTTAGCGACCAGCGAAACTCAGATAAGACATCTGGAAGAGGACAAACAGAAGGCCAAAGAGAATTTAGAATTTTTACACAACACTTTGCCATTGCTGTTAATTTGCAATACCTATTGCACTTTGGCTCAAACGCAAAATCAAACTCAAGTGTTTAATAATATTACAACCGAAAACATGGGCAACCAAGTGTCTAGCCTGAATGTATCGACATCGTCTACACATTTTCCAACTGGGAATCTTGAGAATGAAACAAAAAACTCAGAAAGTTGTATTTGCCAAGAGAGAGAAGTACAATATCTTAAAGAGGAAGTCAAATGTCTAAGACATCAAATCAAAGAACTTAACAGTCGTCATTATGCCGCCATGGAATCTGCTGATTCACATTGGGTAGATCTCGAAAGAGATTACAAAGAACGTGAAGAACAATTCCGTGCTAAAGAAATGTGCCTAAAACAGAAAATACAAAAACTACAAGACTGCTTAAGAGAAGATGCCCGTTCAGCCAATGAAAAGATCTGTCAATTGGAGGAAGCGGAACAGGGTTTAAAAACATGTCTGGTTAAAGTATCCAAAGAATATCAAAAACTTCAAGAAGATCATCAATTAATACAGGCAGAATTTGAACGTTTCAAAGAGCAACATGATCAAGTTAGAGAACAACAAAGACCTTTACAAGAAGCTCTCGAAGCGGAAAAGAAACGCAACAAGGGATTAATCGATGAACTAACCTTTATGCGTAAGTTACAGCAGGAAACCGAAAATCAAGCCAAAAAAGAACTGGAAAGTGTAAGAACACAAATGTTTGACTTGAAGAAAGATTTTCTACACATCGAGGTAACCAATGGTGAATTAAGGGAAGAAGTAGCCACCTTAGAACTACAAATACAAAGTTTAGAAATATCACAACGTGAGAGTGAGGAAAAGATCAGATGTTTGACAGATGAGATTAGAACCAAAGATGAAATCTGTCAAAGATTAGAAAAACGTCTAGAACGTTCAGAGGGTTATAGTCTGGCTGATGAATTGGGTAACTCACCATCGAAACGTTTTAAAAGAGAAGAAATCAAGGACTTGAAGACAGCTAGTAAAGGTTTGGGTCAGGCTTTAAGGCATATGGGTGTAAGTATTGAAATCATTTCAATAATAAGGACATTCGCAATTATTATAAAATTATAATTTTTTCTTTAGGATTGCGATCGTATGCTACCTACACAAAAGCAGTTTAAGTCTATTGCTCGTGATGTTAAAAAATTGGCAGATTCTTTATTGCAGAGTGATTCTGCCGAAGAAGAGGTAAGCGATGACAATTTAGAAACTCTTAAAAAGAAACAAAATTCTAGTTCCGATATGGAATCTACCCAAAATTATAAAATTGAATCAATGGCTTCAAATAATACCATTAAAATTGAAAATGAATCATATTTGGAAAATAGTATTAAATCGGAAAATGAATCATTTAATCCCCAATTACATAGTACTGAGTTTAAAGGGTTTACTCATGAAAATACAATGGAAATATCGTCAATTAATTTAGATCCTATAGTTACTTCAACACCTCTTCGTCATTCATTAAAAGCTGAAAGCCCCGACGACATGCTAATTAAAGAAGATGCCCCAGGAGTTGATCTTACAGTAGGCATGTCTTTAATACCACAGCTTCGATTTGATGATTATCAATTACCTTCTGTTTCTTATAAACAAAATAAAGTCATATGTGAAGTACCCTCAGAATTGCGAAAGTTAGCAAAAACTCCACAAAAATCAGTTTCTATGGAAAATATTCAAGTTAAGTTAGTGGAAAAAGAACAAAAATTGAATTGTCCTAAGAGAACTTACCTAAAACGTCCTAGAAGATGCATGAAAAGACGCTTAACACGGGGTAAATTAAGTAATTTGCATATTAAAATAAACAGGATAGTATCCTGTTTAAAAAATCGCCAACGTCCCGTTTTATTTCAAGATGTATCCGATTTAGATGTTTATGAATCCGAAATAATACAACGTAATATTTCTTATGGTAGCTTTCATTCTCTATGCGATGTCGAAGAAAATACAGAAGTATCTAAAAGAGAAGAAACCTCAGTAGGAATAGATGCCTGCACAGAATGTGACATACGAAATAATACGAAAGATATGGCCACAGAAACATTAATATTAAAACAAGATAGTTGTATTCAAGTTAATGATGAAATGGCATTTGAACAACAAATGGAAAATTTGCCCCACATACGTAACTTTCTTAACATGTTGAAGAATTCGGCATCCCATACAGAAGTCCTTTTCAAGTCCCCCGCATTCAATTTAAAAATCTGCCAATATTGGGAAACGGATTTAGTATTCCAAAAAGGTTTAGAGATATTAGCATCGTTTTCGGAATTTCAATCAAATCAATTAAGCAATTTATCATTGCAAAGCTATGAAGATTTTGTTAAGGCTATGTCAAGTTTGAATATACTTGAAGAAATGTTTAAGCCACAAAAAATTCCGGTTGGTATAACAATATAGTTGATAGTTGGGAAGTAAAAAGTACTTACATATGTACTGATTACTAGTAAAATATAAGTACTTGGTACTGATGCATGAAATGATAAGTGCTTTCAATGTACTTGATACGCACAAGGAGAGTGTCCCGATGGGGTTTTCTCCGATCTTAATGAAATTTGGGGCATGTGATAAAGAAAAAGTAATAAGTTACACGTATTGTTTTTAGCGGCCTAGTCTCACGTTTAATGGTTATAAGGTCGGGCCAAAGCTAATACATTTTTGTATGGAAATATGTATGATTTTCACATTTTTTTGAATGCACCTTTCATGTACTTGAGAAAACAAAAATTTTGATAGCAATATTGTCTATGTAGGTTGTCAGTTAGTTAAAATACTTAAAATATAGTTGAAAAAGCTCTTCGGAAAAGTCGCATAGAAAGCGAACAATTACGAACGTCAGAAAAAGCTCAGACACCCCCTCGATTAAATTAAATGGGCATTAATACACATTTTTTTTAGCTTAATATAACTATAATTATTTAACAAAGCACCAGTTTTAATATCATTTAAAACACATTTTTTTTTAATACTTGGAAGTTATCGGACATGTTTTGCATACCAGTTTATGCATCTCTAAAAGCTCTTTCATTTGGTGACCCATTTGTCTAAAATTTCTCTAAAGCAATGCGAAAGAATCCGAAAAAAACGAAAAATTATGTCATTTTTGACCCACTTTTTAACCAATAAACATGATATTAGGCGGCTACAAAAATACATATCAAAGTTTCATTGAGATCGAAGAGAACCCATCGGCAGACTACCTTTGTCAGTACCATAACTTGGTACTGGTACTTAAATAATTTAATGTATAAGTACAGTGTACTTGTAATTTATAGTATTAATTCACATCTATGCTATAGCAAAGCAAAACGAAATGAAATTTCTGAAATTTAAATTCCCATTTTCTTCAAATCTTAAACTAATAAATTTAATTTTTACCCCATCCCCAGCTCTTAATGCAAATTGAAGAACAGATCAATGAACTGCTAATGAACTTTCACAAGCAAAAAATGGAATCTGAATTCTATTGTACTGTTTACTATCCAGTAAAGCGAAAAAGTGCCCTTGATATTACAAATTTATTAATACGGAGACGGTAATTTTTTTTGTAAATTTACTTTTAAGTGTTCAAAGGGTGTTGCCAAGTGCTGAAATGAAATTTATCGTAATGTATTGAAAAAAAAAATAACATTTTGTATATAAATATTGTACTAGCAATAAAATAAAATGTTTATGGGTTTACAAACTTTAAAAAAATATACTACGGAAATTAGATTTATGTTTTCTTTTAAAAGGCAAAACATTTTTTTGTAATTTTTGCACTTTGCACAAGCATTATCCTCTCCAGCTCTATATCAAAAAATAAAAATTTAGCCTAAAAATTCCTTTGTCGCTCAAAAATTTCAAATTCTTGCGCACAAAAAACAGATTTCACGCAAAGAAAAATCCACGCCAAAACTTTATTTCGCAAAAACAATTTTTTTTTTTTTTAATTTTGAATTTTAAACACTACACACAGAGAAATAAAGTGCCAACCGAATTGAAAAGTGTATTTTAATAGTAACAACTTATAAATTCAGTTAGTACAACGCTATTAACATTAGATTTCTGCAAATTATGGGTGGTTCAACTACAATTCAGTTAAATTAACGGAACTTTGTAGTGAAAACTAATTTTCAGTTCTACCTACCGACTGTACTATATAATGACCAAATTTGAGTCGTAGTAACCGAATTTCAGTTGGCAAATAGCAACATTTTTCTCTGTGTGTATAGCTATGAAAACGATAGTTTTTCATTATGTACCAGAATATAGTACTTCTATAAAAAATAATCTAAAACATAGTGGCCTCCGATTTAATTTTATGTCATGTGGCATCTCTAGTGTTTAGGGGATACAAATAAGTGTTTGGTACTTAATTGTTTGGCCGCATATCCAAAAATTAACGAAACTCGAAAAGAAGTCGGCATTTTATTTTGTTTATAAAGTTCCTTTAGAAGAACCCACCAAAAATTCTGCAAAAAAAATATTGTAATTGAAAATTTTTATCGATGAATTAAACATTGTTTTGTCTTGGAAAGAAACCGGTTCATATAATGCTATAAAATAACTTCCAAGGGACAGTAAAAGCCTAAATAACTTCCAAAGACGTTGTTTAGGCAGAAAAACTTATTAGGCATCATAATTAAAATGCTTCCTTATTATGACAAGCCAATTTAAATTCATATATAAAAATGTGTAATTAATACTGCGTTTATACTTGGGGCAAAATATGTGTTTCGTTAAAAAAAAGTGTATGGGAAAAGTATAAAACATGTTTTGCTTCAAAACACGTCCAAAACACCTTCAGTGGAAACGTAGCCTAAAAGAAAAAAGAAATTACTGGAAAGAGTTACAAAAACGTACCTAAAAAGCTTAAATTTCGTTTCTCTATCACATAACCAATTGTCATTTAAAGCGGCGTGTAGAGTTGGATGAAGTCCCTTGTAAGTTCAATTCAGCAAGGCCAAGTATACCTTGGTCCAAATATATTCACAGTTTTATACAGTAATTTGATGTGGTTTGTTTTTGTTTTTAAATGCACTACAAATGTAGTCAAAAATTAAATTTCTTCTACAAATTACTGTTTTTTCACTTAAAAATTAATATTTCAAATAACTATAAATATTTACAGCAGAAGTTCCCGGAGTGGAGAAAATTTCATTGTATCTCCAATGCATAAAAACGTCATAACTGGAATGCCTTTTGGAATTTTGACTCTGCATTTTAAACAGAATGTAGGAAACACAAATTTTTATTGTAATTAAAAGAAAAAAAAAATTTTAAATACCGAAAAAATAACAGTTAAAAACAGTAGCTTTTGCAATTTATGTAGTCGTTTTATGTTAATTGTTTTTATGTTTTCTTGCTGGTTTTTATGGTTTATGCTTTTATTTAAGGCTAGTTGTTTTTGACCGCTTCGATAGTCGATTTTACTACCATTGTAGTTGATTTGTCATTTTAATTCTACTTATGACAGTGAGTGTGAAATTTAATCCTCTAATGCACAAAACTGTTTTTAAGCAGTCTTCGATTTTTGGCTCTATTTTTAAAATGTACAATTTTTAAATAAAGGAGTTAAATTATATGGACAAAAACATTATAAATATTACTAAAAAATATTAAACATTAATGGAAAAAAATCTATAAAAAAAAAACGAAGTTATTTCTTTAAAAATAGCGTAATTGGTTCAAGGACTCAAAGGACATCATCTTAGCTTTCCGATATCATACCAGTTTTTTATTACACGCATTTCACACTGTTGTTGGGGTATATTATACCCCAGGCGTATATTATACCCCAGGCGTATATTATACGCCATTACTACTTCTGAAGAAATAATTTTATATGTATACTATTATTTTCTTTGATGCAAATCCAAGATAAATTTTTTAAACTTTTTTGATTGTTTTCGAACTAAAATTTAAAAAAAGAAATTTTGAAAAATCGCTACTGACGAAATTTTATTGCAAACAGAATTAAGAGCATTACTGGGTTAATTTAGTAAAAAAAAATTAAATGTGGCCATAAATTTATTGGACAGCCTTAAATTTTAAGAATAAATGAATGTCAGAATATTTTTAAAAGTTTATAGTTGACTGTCATTTTAAGTTTTCCAAAATTTGAGCTTTAAAATACACGTCTACAAAGATAAAATTTTACGTTTTAACAACTTTTATATAAAAACTTTTTAAATAAATTAGTTTCTTATCACTCGTAACTGTTCAATGATAAAGCCAAATTAAATTCCATTATTCTTTGTTAAATCGATCTTGTTAGAATAAAATTGTTATCCGTTGTGTAATTGTTAATCGAATATGGATAAATGTTGCTGTAATAAAGAAGCTTGTCCCGACAACGCTGAAAATGATTCTTCTTCCCAAAATTCTGCTCCATGGGAGGGAGTCGATAAGAACACCCAAATTTCTTCAAATCAAGATATATCCCCAACATCGACAGACAAAAACGTATTACCTGCCTCATTTTATGCTGCTAATAGGGATAATCAAATGCCCCCGTATCCAGAATTATCATCAATATCATTGCCAGTCCGTGAGTATGAAGTTTTTTATGATTGTAATAGTGAAAACCATAAATATTGCAAAAATCCTAAACATGTTCAAATCGATATGAAAAAAGTTTATAGAAATATGGAAAATCCACAATTATTTCGCGGTACTTTAATGCAAGTCGCAATTATAACTGAAAATTTACATACTTTTTTTGAAAAACAGCGCTTGGAAAATGTTTCTAGCAAGTGTAAATGTAAGGTAAAGAGAAAAACTGATGCCAAACCCAAAGCTGTGCCTAATGCATCATTAATTAAGCATATATATGAAAATTCTCATTATAAACTATCATCTATTGATTCTAAATCTGAACAGAATTTTCATAAACATAATTGTGGTAAGGTCTCGTCATCCTCACAAATGGAGCCTTTTAATGTGAATATACCTTTGAAAATTCATTTCAAGACATACTCTAAAGAAATTAAACCTCGAGATTTTACAAAGTGTACTGACCCCATATGCATGGCTATTGCAAAAGCAGCAGAACCATACCTTAAAGAAGCTTCCTTTAGCAGACAAAATAAAACTATATCCCCTACATATTCTCCTATTAATTATATAGATCCTTTAATATCCGGGAAGACAATACTCAGTAAATCAATAGATCTTCAACAGAAAACAATGCCAAAAGCATGCAATTGCAAGTCTATTGATACTCAAACTCTTACAAATCATCTCTTTCAAGGAGGCTATATGCCACCTTGTTGGTGTTTGCTTAAAAAGCCAGAAGATTTGGAACTATTGCATAAGTGCCAGTCTACGAATTTTCAAAAGACCTGTATTCCTCTACGGGAAAGTGGTTTCATGCCACCTTGTTGGTGTTCATTGATGAACAAGGAATATGTTAAGCCCGAGTGTTGGTGTAAATGTGGTGTTTGTCCAGAAAACTGTATTTGTGATCAAATAAATCTTAGAAATGATAAAAATATAGAAAATAATAATAATAATAAGAACAAATTAGAACTATCTTCAAATGAAGAGGAAACAATAGCGCCTGTAACATCATTACAACTATCATCAGCATACAATGAACCTCCAATTCCACCGTCAACGCCCACAAATTACGATGAAGACCTTCAATGCGATAAAATGACTTTAAAAGAATTAGAAGATATAATAAAGAAACATAAACCATCATCATCTTTGACATGTGAAGATAGATTAAATTGTTCCAGTGATAAGAAAGAACCACCAGTACCTCCACCAAAACCTCCTAGGAAAATTTATCGTTTGGCATTTCCCCAACACAAGGACTTAGATATATGCATTAAATGTAGATTTGATCCAAGTCCTTTAATCGATCAATCTGGTAATGTTTTTTGCCCAGGCAATTGTGGTTGCTGTATGTGTCCGTGGAAGTCACATGTCACTTTAAGTGCAGAAGATGCTCTTCGACACAGCAAAATAAAAGTATGCAAGTGTCGTGAGCGTAATACTATTTTTACAGATATCACCAAAATTAATTCATCTTGTAGTCAAATTTCTCATTTTGATGTATGTCCTTGTCGTGAGAAAGCAGAGGCTAAACATATTGAGTTGTATAGTTTTGATATTAACAAACAAATATTTCGTGGAGAAGAAGTTTTGTTAAATGAAGTCAAAGAATTGGTAGCGGCCAAAGAAGGATCAACAAGATTTTTGAATAGCCTGTTGTATAAAGAGACTAAATCAGAATAAAGACTTGAAAAATCTTAAATCAAGTGTATTTTTTAATATAAGTAGGAGATTTATCTCACAACGGAACTCTCGCATGTGAGAAATTTTAGTGAGCGGAAATTTGGATTGTTGTAGAGGATACAAATCTAAAATACACTTAGGAAATTAAGAAGGTAGAAATGACTACAAATGTAGTCAAAAAAGCGATGACTGTATTTATCATAAAAATAACTAAGCATTTAGTCATTTGTAACTATTGATAAAACAACTACAATGGTAGGAAAAACGACTATCGAGTAACAAAACTATAAAAATAATGAACATAAAACGACTACACAAGTTGTAAAAACTACTGTTTTTAACAGTTATTTTTTCGGCATTTTAAAAATATTTTTTTCTTTTAATTACAATAAAACGTTGTATTACCTACATCCTATTTAAAAAGCAAAGTCAAAATTCCAAACGGTATTCCAGTTATGACGTGTTTATGCATTAGAGATACAATTAAATTTTCTATTTATTATTTGCAAACTATGAACATATCATTAATATCAAATAGTAACTAAACGAGAATTTTTAAAAACTCGACATAATCTTCTATTTTTAATTAACCAACAAAAATTAACTGTTTACTGCAAAATTTCTGTTTTGGTAGTTGTTTATTAAAATACTAAAATAACTACTCAAAACAACTGTTACTGTAGTACAGGATTTTCGATTAGTTGTTGTTTGAAATGACTGTCTAAATTAGACTTTTTTCATTTTCTCATAGAAAAATGACTACAATAGCAGTTAAAACAACTACTACATACTACCCAAATGACATACAGGTAGTTGCTGTAAGAATATTCTGGCTCAATATGAAATTAAGATATCGAAAAACGAGAAATTAAAATTTGTTGGAACACAACGTTTAGGTACTTTAGAGAAATTTGATTACTCACATTGTCTGAATTGAAATCATTAATTAATTTAGTAGCATAACTCTTTTACAACTCTGTACAAAACTTGATGAAATGATGGTGTGTTAAGAAACAACATAACATTTTAACATACATAAAATTTTAACACATACAAAGACAGTTCGTTAATTTACCTTTTATTTGGCGCCTAATTTACCTAAAGTTTCAATGGAAGATATACACACAGAGAAAAATTTTGCCATTCATCAACTTTAATTACTAAAATTGGTTGGTACAACTAAATATTGGTGTTTACAACTAAATTTGTTTCATACAACTGAATTTTAGTTGCCACGCCAAATATATTCATAAATCACAATTTAATATGGTTGCACTAATCGAGTTTTTTTTCTGTGGCTACCAAAATACACTTCAATTCGGTTGACACTTTATTATTCTGTATGTATATATTAAAAACTATTTCATCCACCGTTTCCACGTCCTTGTGCCCAAAAAGAATAAGTTCAAATAGGTTTGTCAAATTCCAGCGCTATCAAATTCCAGCGCTATCAGAATTCTCACAAGTTAAAATTTCTTTGTCAGTGGACAGCATTGATCCAAGGAAATTGGGGAGTTCTTGTCTAAAAGTTTTATATGGCATCCAAGGGATTTTTATCAAATTTTTCATGTATGACATAAAGATAAATGGAAATTTTTTTAAGTCGTTCTTGTTATTTATTCTGTTAATCTTCCCAAACGGCAATTAGTTAGAGACGGCATACGAGTTAGAAACCGAAAAATAACTGTTTTTAAATTTCGACTTTCAAATTCCACACAAATTTTAAATCGAAAACTTGAAAAAAACGAAAACTTCTGTTTTGGGTTTCAGCACACTCAGAAAACAGACTCGGTCGTGGCTACCGTATTGGTGGCCAATCGAATTTATCGGTTATCGAGTCCAAGTTTTTCGTTTGTGATAACAATCATTCGATTGAATCTAATTAGCCCAGCAAACATTTTCCATTTACAAATTTGGTCTATAATACTTTTTTTCTTTAAAATTACGAAGTACCTCCTAAATCATTTTTTGGCGTATTGTTCGGTCGAACACTAACTAATTCATAAGTAATTTATTTTTCAATTAAGATGCTTTTTTAAATCTATTGTTGTCTTCTTTTCGCAAGTATTTCTCATAAGATGTGTCTTATTTGCATTTAATAGTTGGATACCAAGTGTTTGTCACAGTTGTCATTGCCGCGAGATAAAATGAAAAATGTTCTTGGGGGGCTGTGACTTGTCACATATCGGGTAAAGTCAGTAATCGAGCTCAAAAAATTAAAAAAAGTCATGCAAACCGATGATCAAAGAAAATTGAATTTGTGTTTAAATTATGCCTTTCACTAAGAATTAGAGTTATAGTTTTATTTCTTTAGAAGTACTAACGATTTTCGCTTTTCAATAGATTTTAATCAAATTTATAAATTTTACTACTATTTATTTTACTTATTTTGTTAAATTGCATCAAAATCCGCCTAACCGTTTTTCAGTTAAACATGTCCTGACGTTATTTATTTTTAAAGAAGATACTTTCTCCTAATTTTTGTTTTTATGATAGACGTCTTTCAGTAAGTTAGATTTAGTTATTTGAGTGATTTTTTGACATTTTGTTTTATTCTGAAATAATAATTTTTAAATTTTACGAAATTCCGACTTTGACTTGCTCCCGTAAATTGCATTTAAAATATTTTTCACTAAAAATATAGTATTCAATTAAAAATTGTATATTTAATAAAGGCAACCAAAAAGCGAAGACATCTTAACAGCTGTCTTAACCATCAGAGGGTTAATTATATTCTCTTAACTCTGAATATTGGACTAAGAGCTACTCTATGCAATAACTTCCTAGAAAGAAGCTAAGCAAATATGTTTATTACATTTTTCGAAACAGATCAACACACATTTCTCTTTAAAATTTTTGTGTACGAGGGTACTACGGTATCATTTTCGACTTTATGACTTATTTTTAATTATTTAAATACCTACAACTTAAAGGTCGGGTAACTTATCTCAAAAATAACCAGAGTAAAATACTAACATTTGTTTTATTCATACATTTTGAACATTCATAGCCACAAACTTTGGTTATTTTAAGATCAGTTAGCAGGGCTGAAACATTTTTGTTTTTCTATGAATAACTAACATATTTTCTTTCTTCTCTCCTACAGAAACCACAGAAAAGTCATCCCAAACTCATTTTAACCGAAATAACGAGAATATAAATTCACATCAAAAAAAATTATATCCCTCGAATACCTCTCAATCAAGTCAACTAGATTCTACATTATACGAGGACATGATAATTAATTCACAGATGGCAGCTACAACTAGTCCCCGTTTGTGTACGAAATGTATGCAAATGGCCACACCAATGCAAGATACCACGGCCACCACCACCACCACATCATCTTCTTTACAAATGTCATCAAATTTACAAAAGTGTACTTGTCAAAACTTGATAACACCATCGAGTTCAGATAGTACAATATCTGAAAAAGGTCATATAGAATTGAAATTAAACTTCACACCGATGAAAATAATGGCCCAATCAAAAAATAAACCAGACAATCCAAAAGCTCACAGGCATAGACAGCAACAAGTTATTGTAGTACCTAAACTACTACCAAGGCCAGAACGTTTGCAGCCGTATCCTAGTAAAACCTCACAACAGTTTTTAACACCAAATTCTCTAACAATTACGGATACTTATTATTCTTGTACATCAGAAGAGTCGGAATGCGATAAAAACCAAATACCTTTTAAAAATCCAGGAAAGCTTTCAGAAAACACTAAAGAACATGACAATAACTTTGTCATATTGCAATTGCTACATGAGGTGGTGCATTTAATCAAAGAAGATAATCCTATACGAGAGGAAGCTTTTCGTCTAATTCAAGAGAAACCCTCAAGCCGTCGTTGTATTACCACACAAACCAATGAATCGGTTTGTGTGCCATTAAATCATTCAGAAACATCTAACACACAATCATCTTCAGCAAGGACACTTTCTAAAACCGCAATAAAAGAACAGGATTTCAAAAAAGATCTTAAAGAACAAAATGAAAGTAATTTTACTTCAGGACAACAACAGCAACCACCTCAGCTAACATTGCCATGTTGGACACCCTGCCTCTGCTATTTACATGGTATGGCTGCTGCCGAAGGTCGAGCAATGCCTTTTCCAATAGGCAACACTAATGTGGAATATCCTTATAACTTTGCCCACGGACAGTCAATACCTATGAATTTTCCCATGGACGCTACTGTATCAAAAACCAAAAACTTTGCATCTCCTTTCCCTGATACAGTAGAAATGCCACAAGATTTTGTGTATCAAGAAACCGAAGTGTACTGTGGTGAATGTTGCGATGATGAAATTAAACCGGACGCTAATGAACAAACAAAGTCAGGAATTCAAACGTATAAAGAAGAGAAATATGCAGAGACAACTTTAGATGCTGTAAAATGTATTTGTCCAAAACAAAATGATGTATGTCCAAAACATGGTCCTTTAGAAAATGTATTTAAACCAAAAAGTTCATCATGTCCTGAAGATGAAGTTTGTAAATTGAATGTTGCTGTAACTGAAAATAAAGCATTTTGCACATGTCCAACCAAAGAAGATGAATGTCCTATTCATGGCAGAATAATCAAGTCAGGAAAATATTCCATCGAAAGAGATGCAGATGATGAGTTATATTCCCGTTCACTAAGTAATAAAACCTTTAATCCTGATAATGTAAATTTACATGATGGCAAGCAAAGTAAACCGATTCACTTGCCTGAGGAGAATGAACATGAAGAATCTCCATCTTGTTATATTAATGAAAACCATAACGACTCTAATGACGCACCTAATCTTAATCATGAGAAGTTAGTTGATAATGGAAATTTGTTTAAAACTGTGGAAGACAAGGTGCCAAGCAAGCAACCTAGTGTAGTGGTCGAAAATCAGATAAATCGCCCAACTGTTAATCATGAATTACCCCAAATAATAACAGCAGTTGAGGAAATAGAAAATTCACCCTATATTATACGTACTTCCGCTACAACTGGCAGAAATATTTACAATTTCTTACCCGCTCTCGATAGAGGTGAGATAGAAAAGGATGAATATTATGCGCAAGTTGGCAGATATGAGCATGAAGAAGTTGATAGTGCTGATGATTATTACTACCCTGATTACGAATGTGAAGAATTGGATGCAGATTGTGAATTAGCTAAAGAAAGAAATGCTGAACGTCGTAAAAAGAAAAAACGCGATAAGAATGATGAAGGCAAAAGAGGATCTCCAAAACTAAACGAAAACATTAGTATGGCTTTAGCAACTTTGCAACAGTTAGAAGGTGAGGGATCTCCGGAAGAAATGGTGAGCTTACTGAATTTGTTTGATACAATTTATTACTTTTTGAATTTGATATTACTTTTATTTTCTAGAAATTTTTCATTGATTCTCTTATATTAGACTTAGATGCCATGGAGCATGCGCGGCGTAAAACGGCAATTGAAAAGGTAAAATCAAAAATTATTAAATTTAAAATTAATTTAAAACTGCTTAAAAATATGAAAAATACTTATTTTAAGTGCCTGTCTTTACACATTTTTTTATATTTTGCTTCGAAACTCTCAAAGCCCCAGTTCAGTTTCTAAAAAACTGAGTTCGTGGATAGTACTTGGTGAAATTTAAAATAAAATTAAAAGTATTTTTTACGAAGAACTAAAAAAAATGCCATAACAATATGCAGTGAAAGCTAACAAAAGTTAAAATATGCAATACAAATATGCATATATGGCCAAATAATAAAATATGCATAGAAAGCAAAATATGCATATATAACAAAATATACAAAAATATGCACTAACAAATCGATGCCATTTTAACGCAAATTTTTTGATTTGCAAAGATATTTTGTTTACCCTGTTCTCCGACTTAAGGAAAAAACCATGCATTTGCATGGACTTCCTGTCCTTGGCTATAATTAATATTTAAAATCTAGAAATTTTTAAAATATTTTATTCTATTTCAAACAATTTAAACCCTTTTTTGATTAACAACCTATTTTAGAATCTGTGTATGCCTAGACCAGGAATGTGTCCCCGTGAAAGTTTCCCAGTAACTATTACTGATGTAACAGATCTCGGTACTACTTCATTATATGTTAAATGGATAATCCATGACTGCTCTGGAATAGGAGGTTATGAGGTAAATATTTTATTAATACACCAGTTCCAAAATAAAACAATTATAATTTTATATGAATTTGAAAAAGGAACAAATAAAATATTGATTTAGAAAAGAAAATTAAGATTAGAGTTGTTACAAACTGGATAAACTAAATCAAAACTAAATTCAAATTAATAAGTTTCTATAAAAAATAAGTAAATTTAAATGTGGTGTTAGCTGTGTTTCCGTTTGGGTAAAGTTTGATCAAATAAGAGTTAAAAAAATACTCTCACAAAGAGATAAAAACACGCGAACGCTAAAGAGGATCATATATGGCCAAATATAGAAGTATATGGAATTCCTTATGTGCAAAAACGGCTCATATATAAACATTAGAGTTCGTTTTCAAATTTTTTTTTTTATTTTGATTTATGGATATTATCACTTTTTAGAAGGTTTTTGTATCAATAAAAATAATGGCGTATTTTTTTTTAATTCCAACTCCTTCCCGTGCCTATAGGCGATTCAAATCGCGGATTTTGGGTCCCTTTTCCCATACAACAAAAACGGCTAAATATATGTCAAATCGTACTTCAGTATTCGATTCTACGGGAATACTTAGGCCCATTAAAATATTTTTTTTTGTTAATTTTTTTTTTTTTACAATGAAAAAATACTTACATCTGAGAAAAATGGTCCAAAAATTTTAATTTTGTAGTTACCCGTTCAAAAGTTATTAAAGTTTAAAAATTTAATTTTTTAGTGAATACAAAATAATTTATTGGTTTATATAATAATTTATTGGATTTGAGTCGCCTATAGGCACGGGAAGGAGTTGGAATTAAAAAAAAAAAATACGCCATTATTTTTATTGATACAAAAACCTTCTAAAAAGTGATAATATCCAAAAATCTATTTTTCAAAATTAACTCTAATAAACATATAAGGAAATATATGTGACTTCATATATCCAAACAAAATATAAAAATGGTGTATCTAATCAGTTTTTTAAACCTATTTTAAAGATCAATTGTAAACAACTTCAATTCTTAATCAAATTCATAAGGATTAATTTTAAAATTTTATTAAGTTCAGAAGAGGGTTCTAACATTTTTTAAAATTGTTATTTTTGGCATTTACAAAAATAAAAAACAAGTTTCAGCAATTATTGTCAACCTTATGAAGTGCAATTAGAAGCATAACCAATACTTAAATTAAAACATTGTGGACAAGTTTAAGACTATAAGTTTTTTTTTTTGTAAACAGGAAATATAATATACTCAAAACTTTCAAATAGTATGAACTGTTGAACTTCGAACTTTGTTGAAAGTTTATATTTTCATTTAAAATTTCTAAATTACAATATCATAATTAAATCTTATTAAAAGTTTTTTTAATTGTAGGAGAAAAGAATTTTTATTTTTGAGTAATTCGTATTTTTATCTGTAAGGTCCTGTTTAAGATAAACTTATAATATTAATATTGTTCACAATGTTTTAATTTAATGTGGTCAAATTATACTTTATTTTAAAGTTGTTTAAAATGTCGTTGTATCGTCAAATATTTCGTTGTGATGCGACAATAAACAGAAAGTTTTGCGCTGAAATAAATACATAACATACATGTTTTCGCATGTAAAAAAACTTTTTTTTATTGCAATTATGCCTTTTAAATAATACTGTTTTTTTTTATTAAAACATATTTTCTAAAAAAAATTACAAAAAATGAATATTTGTCCATATATGGGAATGTAGGTTCATTTTTCTAGTATGTATATACAAATATGGTTGACCATTAGGGTTTTTGCCCCGTGAATCCCGCCCTTTTTTCAATTCCGCAATCAAAGGAATTTTGCGCTATATTTCCCGGAATTTTTTTTTATTATTTCAGAAAACTAGTAATAAATATTAAATTTTTTTATTATTTTATTTGAAATCGGTTGATTTTTTTTTCAAATTATTCTCAATAATAATATTTTAAATTTATAAAAAATATAACGATTAGATACTAATTCAAATGTTTATTACAAAAATATGTATTTGAAATTCAAATTCGTTATTTTCAATTTAATTCATTTAAATTTAAAATTTTATTAAAAAAATACTAATTAAAATTAAAAATGTATTAAATAAGTAAAAAAAAAAACTAACAAATACGCCTTAAAATTATGTGGAAAACATTAACTTCAAAACTTTTTGATAAAAAGTTTCTAAGCGAATTTTTCTGGACATCTGTAAATTATCAGATTTTACACTTTTAATTCATATGCTGAGTAGAACGTAGAAAATTTAAATTGAAATTAATCCTTAAAAACAAAATATAAATTTTTAGCTTATTTCAAAATTTCTTCCTTAAAATCGCCTGAAACTTTTGAGAACACATTTTTGAAATTCAACCCCATATGCATGAAATCTTTACTGAATAATTTTTGTATGAATAGTTTATTCAATAATAATTATGCATATGATCATAAAACTTTAAGTTTGTATAAAAATCAAAACAAAAAATACAAGTTTAACAACATTTTTTTATTTTTATTTCGATTAAACTCTACAAAGTGAATTTTTCCAAACTGACGGTTAAAAGAAGAAATCTGGATATTGTTGTAACTTAAAACAATTTTCAAAAATGGCTTTCTACGGTGCTAAATGTTAACTTTTTAAGTAAAGCTTTTTACAATTCGTATAAAAATTATGTATTTCGGTTTAATTAATTTGTTTTTTTATAATAGTCGAACTTTTTAGTTACAAATTATATCAAATTTAAATATTTTCTACACCGGGAAATATAAAAAAAAAAAAATCCCGCTGTCCCGGTAAACGAAAAAGGCCGGTAAATAAAAAAAAAACACTAATGACTATATATGATTTTAATATTTTGACTCAGAAGCTTTCATTTAGCACAATATTTTTGTGGTAATTTAGCATATTTTTTACCATAACAAATATTACAAGATTTTTTAATTTTTTAGTTAAGCAGATTTTTAGCATATTATTTTTCTTGCTTTATAGCAGATTTAATAATTTTTGCAGGGTGATTTAGGATATTTGTGGGCGTTGTGGTGTAATGGTTAGCGCGTTGGACTTTTACATAGAAGGCCCCGGGTTCGATCCCCGGTGCCGGCGACATCAAAATAATATGTATGAGTTTTTCTATCCCTCATACGTATCGCAATGTCCACCTTCGGTGTTCCCATAGCAATTAACCCCACCGAAGTAAAATAATGAATCAGGGCTATGAATCAAAAAGCTTCAATAAGTTCGCCAACTCTCCATCAGGTGGCGAGCAACAACTGTTCTAAGACTTATCATCCCGCGCAATTACAGTGTTGCCATGCCTGAAGCCCTTCATCTTTCCCCACCTTTCCTCTCTATACTATCCCTTTCCAAAGAAAGCAACACACTAAATATAGGAAGTATTTCCTAAGTGTTGCCTCTCTTTATAAAAAAAAAAAAACAAAAAAAAAAAAAAAAAATTAGTTGGCCAGAGCTGGCGAAGAAAAATAATAAGAACGGGTTGAGTACCTAAGAGTAGCATAGAAGGCCTCTGGTTTTGGCCCCAACAGACATTTAGAATCCCGTGCCAACTGGGCACAGGATTCTAATGTTGAGTACTACAACACAACTATTAAAACTTTAATTCTTTCTATGGAAATCTTATTTTATTTGTAGTTTCCACAATTAAAAATGCTCTTATTTGAAACATTTTTCACTTTCAATAAAATTAAGTATATTCAAGAAATTTCTATAAACATTTTTATTAAAAACTTAAATTTTCAGATCTATACAGATGGTTATTTAACAAATCGTTATTTTCACTGCCAACACGAAGCTGCTGTCATAACAAATGTTGATATTACTTTACCCCATAAAATTGCTTTGGTAGCCCAAACTTCGACAGATGATGCCAGTATTGAATTGATGTGTAGTCGAGGTAAAAAGAAACAAAACCGTAAATGTTTACCCTGGAAAACAGATTTAGGAAAAGAAACAAACTCAAGTCCTGCAGTTATTTCGGCCCTATGGATACCCAGTATATATTTATATGATCCCGCAATATGTAGAGCTACAGCAGCTCCACCTATAATGAGAGGCAGTATATAATTTTGATGTGTTTTTGTCTTAACAAAAAAAAAAAAACGGAGCTAGAAGGCAATTTATATATATTTAAGGCAACATAAATTTAAATACCAATGAAAACAAATTCTTAAAAATTTTATAAAATGTTTAAGTAAATACAATTTTCCCCAAAATTAAGTAGATATTCTACTAAATCTATTAATTTAAGTAATGCTAGTCAAAGTCAAATGGCAAAACAAAAGAAACATTAACATGATAAATGAGGACAATACTACTAATATGCATGTAATGAATTTAAAAAAGAAATCATCTGGAACGGCAATTTGTATAAAATTTTTGTAAAAGAAAAATACCAGTTTTTTTTTATGTAAAAAATATTTATAAAATATTTTCTTTTTTTAATATGTACTAAATTTTATCATATTTATTATATTGTTTGTCTGTCTTTAATGATATCAAAAAAAAAAAAAAAAAAAAAAAGAAACAAATTTAAAATGAATATTCCTAAATTCCTTGAAATTGTTGTTGACATTGTTGGGAAAAAAGGACTTCATGTACAAAACAAAAAATTATACAAAAATCAAATAAAAATTATATCTGAAAAAGTGCCTTAAAAATTGTTATTTTCAATTATTTTGAAAAACCCCCCCTTAAAAACTCGAAATATTTAAACAAATTTTTTTGTATTTTGAAATTTTTAGTTTAGTATTGGATTTTAGTTGATTTTATACGTATATTTAGTTTGAAATTATTTTGTTTTTTATTTATTTTATTTATAATTTAATATCCTTTATATGATTTAGTTAATATATTTTACGTTTGTGTAAATATTTCATTTTCCTTTTGTTTGCCAAAATTCATAATCTCATTTATATTTTGCAAAAAAAAAAAAAAAATATCAATATTGAAATATCTATCATGAATTGCTATAACTTTTTACATAATATACTTATATGTATTTTTTTGTAATTTTAAACGAAAAAAATCAAAAATATTGCATTAAATACCCATTTATTAAACATACAGTATAAATCATTTTTAAGTTGTGTTAATTGAAAAGAAAAGTTTAATAAACAACAAGTTTTTTTTTAAATAAAAATGCACGATTTTATTTACAATATTAGAGAAATTGTTGAAAGCGTAGAAATGTTTAAAGTCAATTCCTATTAAATACACTGCGTAACTCGAAGAATAAAACAAGTGTACGGACCACTGTTCCTAAATATTTCGGCTATGCCGATTTAATGGCGTACTCAGTTTTTTTCACTTATGGGCCAAATTTTTCGCAAAATTGCATTAAAGTGTGGCATGTTTTAACGAATTTCTTTATATATAAAATTTTAAAAACAAGATATTTTCTCTTCATTTCCTTATGGTAAATACTGAGTAGACCTTCAACAACATTTTGAGATCAAATCTTCTATTTTTATGAATTTTTGACATGGGACTGTCCCCAAAGTTTTCGCGCCTTTTTATACATCTAGCGTTTAAGATGAGGACAATTTTTTCGATACACCGCATATTTCGGGTACAATTTTGGCCATGTTCCTAAAGTATGCGCTACGCATACATATATATATATATATATATATAGATATTTAAAATTGAAAAAATGTTCCGCACAAATAGATAAAAATCCATTTGAGGGCGATGAAATCCGAATTTTTAAACAGCATTTTTTGAAAACAATTTTTTTTAATATTTATTTTATTAATTATAAAAAATCTTAACAAAAATAGTATAAAAATGCCAATCGAACTAAAAATTAAACAATATTTTTTTTAAAAATAAAAAAATACTAATATAAAATCTTAAAAATAAAAAATAAAAGCATTCACATTAACTTGTATATCAAATTGATTTTAAAATATTCTTTAGATTAAAAATATACATTTTATCCGTCACGGCTAAAAATTTTCATGTATGGATCCATAAAGGTTTAATGTATGTTTGCACATGCGTGAGTGAGCATGCTCATAAACACGCATGCATGTTTATGAGCATGGATATATAAATCTTAATACATACTTCCGTATATCTCCACACATGTACATTAACGAAATTTGAGGTAATTTCTACATGTATGGACACTAGGGTGGGGCGATTTGAACATCTTAATGGGCGCTTCGCGTTTCTGATTCTTGGGATTGTACTGAGCAAAAAAGTCCACTAGACCATACGTCTACAGTGAAATTCGAGCCGTATTTTGTGAAAGTAACAATGTGTGGGATGGACATATCTCAGGAAGTAGGAGGAGTTTATCCAAGATTATGGTATCAATCTCTTCTTTGGAAGATTCTCTAGCAGATTAATGAATCAATCATGGGTGGGGTTTAAGGGGTTAATTTTTAATTTCAAAGTAGGGCTTTTTTGGCGTAAAGTCAAAATCTGGAAGCTCGATTTTCACCATTAAGATTTTTTTCCTTCCATACTAATCGCCCCACCCTTATGGACACGTATGATCCCACATGAGCATTCATGAACACGTATGTTCTTGTATGTAGAATCGGGTTATACATTTTTTTTAACAAAACGATAATACTGAGTACCACGTTATGCACCATATTGTACTGATAATAAAAATCCCGCACCAAGCTCCTAAGATTTTTATTTTATTTTTATTTTTATTAGTACAATGTGTATGTTAGAAGAAATAAATTTCAAGTTTAATGTAAGTGTAGTTTTACATCGCGGAATTATGTTTTAACTATTTTTATAGCTACTCTTAGGAAATTATGTTGGTAAAGACGACAGCAATTGTAGTCAAAAACAAATGAAATTTCATTTAAAAAAAGGACGACTTACATTTCATTAAATTCAACTAACATTGTCATTTGTTTTTTAATGTTCAAAAAATGACTAACAATTGTATTAAAAATGAACCACATGGTAGTAAAAAATAAACCAAAATTTTTTTTTTTTATTTTTTTAAATAACAAAAAACAACTGTAAAAAATGAATGTAAAATCATAAAACAGTCATTTGATGTGAGTTGTTTTTTTAAATGAACTACAAGGTTAGTTAAAAATTTTATTTGTTCTACAAATGACTTACATTTACATTAAAAATAATGAAACTGTATTACAACCCAAACAACTACATATTTTTAAAGCAGAAGTTCCCTAAATGTAGTTCTGCACATATGTTCCTGGACTGCTGATTACATATTACAGAAGGTTATTGAACCTAGTGTCTTAAAAAGCATTCATGGGGCCTTCTTGAATGTTATAAGTGAATCATTTAAAGATGAAAAATCATTTTGGCGGAAACTGTGATTTGAAAACCAAACATCAAACAATGCTACGCAAATAAATTTGCAAATAGGGTAAAGCGTTTCTTGATGTGTTGGAAGAAGAATAAATGCTAATATGACAAATAGTGCTCTTGAGTTAAATTGGGCATTGTTTATTCGTAGTAAAGATTTAAAGTTTATATATGGAAATCTTGCATATATCTCGATTTTCGTGATCTTTGATTTAATAATGGTTTTGTCAAAAAAAAATCATTATCCCTCCACCACAAATCAGATTTCGACATATTTACTCCTATTACTTACATGGAAAGTTATAAAATCCGAAAAACCTAACACCAGCATACCTGCCAGAGGCCATCAAATTGTTAACTGAATTTTCTCTCAAAAAAGATCTTGTAACAATACACTCACAATAACTTTTCTATAAAATTTCAACAGTTATTTAAAAAGTTAATCGTTAAAGTTGTTTCAATTAAATATACAGTTAAATTAATAAAGAAAAATATTTTTTAACTTTCTGTCTGTTATTCAATAAGCAAAATAAACAAAAAAAACCGACTTTCGGTAATGTAATAGTTAAAATTTTCTATTTAAAACAAAAAGTTGTTATAGTATATTGAGTATTGAAATAAACGAAAACAATCTATTGTTTTTATCGATTTTGTCAATTAATTTTTCAACAGTTGAAAATAAACTAAAAAATACAATTATTTTAAACGATGATTTTTAGTTAATTTAATGTGTTTATTCAGTAGTCTTTACGAAAAAAAATATTGTGAGTGTATAATTGTTGGGTATTGTAGTTGTTTCATGATTAACAAACTTTTGCGATGACGTCATTCTTTCTCTTTTTGATTGCGGGAAAATATGTTTTTTTGTGTATGAAAGTATATAAATACCAAAAAAAATTATAATTTTTGATTTTTTATAAAAATTAAAAAAAAAAAAAAATTATTCCAAAACTTCATTGCATTTGGTGCGGAAACTTTTTTAACGATCGCGAAAAAGTAAGATTGTAGTTCTTAATATTTTTTTATGGTCTACTTTGCCATGTATTTTTTTGTTATTAAAACAAAAATTCAAAAAGTTATAACCCTATTGTAGATATTACCTCAAATTTCGTTAATACACATGTATGGTGATATATGAAAGCATGTATGGAGATTTATATATCCATGTAGGGGATACACATGCTTGTTTATGAACAAGCACAAACATACGTTAAACCAGTATGGATCCATATATATATTTCGATTTTTACCTGGGTTTTCAATTTTGACATTAGCTAAGATGTGAATACTATTAAATTATATACATCATACGTCAAGGATTTCTTTGTTTTTTTTTTTGTTGTTTCGTTCCTGTAATTATTAAATTATGTAATCTAGATTGTATGTAGTAGGAAAATTCTTGAAATAATTATTCTAATATGGTAAAAATATATTAACTTAAAAAAAGTAAAGTAATAATGTATGAATTTCATAGAAGATATTAAAGAATATGTTTTCATATGGAATTTTTTTTCAAATGCAACAAAAAATATTTTAATATGTCGATGGTCGTAAGTTGATAACTCATTACTGGGTGTAAAATAGCCCATTGAGATAAGAATGCCTAAGAATGCCTAAGAATGGCAGTGTGATGAAGAATGTCGTTAGGCATGCCTACCTCAAAAATGGTGCACAGTGGGGTATTTAAAAAAAATGGTAATAAATATAGAACTTCTAAAATACTAATCCGATCGTTATGAATCAAATTAAAAATTGAAAAAGAGTACAGTACAGCGTGTACTTAGAGGTTGACAAATTTGACTACCTCGTGCATGAAAAATCTTTTGGCGTAGTTGTGAAAAATCCTTAATGTTAAAACTTTAAAAAATGTATGCAAAATTTTTAATATTTTCTTTGAGAAATATTTTAAATGTTATTTCACTAGACTTTGGACATGCACCCTATCTCAAGCGTTGGTCGAAATTAAAAACTTTTTACAAAAAAAAAAAAGAATTTGAGAGTGTGTTAAAAAGTTGCACCCTGATTTCAGAAGCCATATTCCAATTACTGAACAGATGTAAATTTTTTTGAATTGCGTATATTTCGAACTTTAACCCTTTCATGACCGAACTTAAACTACTAGAAAATTTGCAATTTTTTTTTTACGGACTCGGGATTATTGACCATAATACTACTATATAAAGGTGACGTCAAAAATATTTTTTTGCAACTCCTTCTAGGAAAAAATCAATGGTACATATATATCTCATTGGTCGTCAACGGTCAAAAATAGTGAACGGTCAAAGTTAGTGAAAATATCTCACCCAAGTAATAGCGAAAGACCTGTCGATTTTATTTCTATCATGGTTTTTAATTATTTTTCTATGCTTAATACGAATATATCAAAAATTTTAAAATAGCTTGAGTCGTAAATCGAGTTGTGACTGTAGTCCTATATCCTTTTTATACGATATTTCAAAATTGTGAAGTGATAGACAAATTTGAAGTTCAAATTTGGAACCAGAAGATATCACTAAATAAAATCAAACAAAAATAGCTTAAATATCTATACGAACAAAAAATAACAAAAATTTAACGAAAACCTCCACTTTTTTTACCTTTGACGACCAATGGAATATATATTTATGTCTCATATTGTACATAGAAAATGTAAAGAATCAATTCCAAATATCTCTATGTTTCTTAAAACTTCAAGGATTGAACCATGTCCTCCCAAAATGTTGTTTCCCTATGTCCATAGCGGCCGTAAAAATATGTACCAAAAATGATGATAAAAATATTCAGATTTTTTAACTTTGTGGTCAACTTAATCGTCTCCTAGACCATATTGGTCTAAGGGGTTGATATGATCTGAAAACTACGTCTATCATTTGTCAATACACATCACAATCGGAGATATCGGTTAAAAATTGTAGCCAATACTACAAAAAATAAAAATGGGATATATATCAATCACTCGTCGTCAAAGGGTTAATGTTTGAAAAAATCGTTTAAATATCATTGAGTAATAAATCGATTTTTGATATCCAAAAATTGTACGTGTATAATTTTGTAATTGTAAGTGCATATTATTTGGTGTTTTGTGCATATTTCGGTTTAATTGCATATTTTAAGCGAATTTTTTTGGATCCTTGATTGCATATTTTAAGCGCATATTTTCCTTGTTTAGTTGCATGCAATTTCTTCTCCTAATAATCAGAAATCAAAAAAAGTTTGGAAACCAGCGTGACATTTTTTAACACACTCTCTAAGTCATATTTTTTGTCAAAAGTTTGTAATTTTCGTCCAATGCCAGAGGTAGGGTGAATGGCCAAAAATGAGTGAAATTACATTTGAAATTTTTCTCAAAGCCCTGTCTTTCAGAAAATATAAAAAATTTTATTAATTTTTTGACAAGGTTTCAAGAAAATTGTAAAGTAAGAAAAAAATTAATTTTTTTCAAAACAGGGTAACCTAGTCACAACATTTCCGAAGAATACCACCTCTTTTACAATTTCCCATTTGATTCATACCGATCGGATCAGTAGTTTAGATGTTCTATATAGTATTATTACAATTATTTTTTTTCCAAATACCAGACTGTGTGGTATCATTTTATAACCATCGATGTAATTCAACTGTAAATTCACTCAAATAAAAATTTTCTTATTTCAATTAATTTCTAAAATGCCAATGATATGATTATTATGAACAATTAATGATTTGATTAATAACTAAAACATAAACAAAACGAAATACTTGTCTTTTAAATTCTATCTATCTTCGTATACAAGGTTCACAGGTACCCGGTCTTACATAGGACGGATGGCATTCGGGACATTTGGCATTCTCGCCATACCAATGTAAATGATCTTCAGTTTCAGCATGCCTCTCGGGAATTTTCAATTGAAATGAGTTATAGACATCGGTATCTAAGTAACCAGTACGACCAGCATTCTCTAAAGGAAATGAATATTCGGGTAATGAGAGATCTTTGCGTATTTGAAAGATATCTTCGGGATTACTAGATTGTTGGGTATTTGACGTTCGCGAGGTTGTTGAAGATTTTTGCTTATTATCTTGTACATTATTCGGTTGCCCGGTTTCTTTTATGGATCTGGAAATTGTTGTACGAAAAGTTGGTTTAGTATCGATTTTCTTGGTAGCATCACTGTCCTTCTTTTGATCTATTCCAAATTGAGATACCGATGTAAAACCATTATTTGTACTTATGGAATTATAATCGGCAACTGTTTCAGGATATTCTCTACCATCAACACCAATTGGGGACTCTAACTTAGGTGGTTCTAAACCATCCGACGGAACTTTCCATTCATAATATATGGGAGGTCCTTGGGTAGTGGCAACGTCATGTTGTATAAAATCACTTAAAGGTGGTAATAACTGCTTTGAGGGTATGTCGTGTTTAACATTTCCCCGATCTGGTTTGTTATTAAATGTTGCTGTATACGATATATTATTTCTTATGGGGGGTCTGGGCGTAGGAGGTTTAAAACCTTGAGCCGGTGCTGGTGTTCTTATTTCTTTACTCAATTTAGAAGCATCAAATCTACTGGCATTATTTACATTTCTACCCGATTGTGTAGTTATTGTAGTATAGGACGAAGATGAAGGACGAGTAAATGGTTTCCCCACTACGGTTGTAGGTCTAGTGGGAGACTTGGTAGTTGATGTGGTAGTAGATGGTGATATTCGGGTTACAAATGGTGATGCAGTTGATGGTTTATATGTTGGTCGTACAGTAGTGGTTGTGCTAGAAGTTAGCATCATCTAAATTGTAGAATTGGATACAATAAGGGAGGTTCATATATTTTCGAGGGAACTTTTATATTAGGATTCTTGGTTGTAGTAGTTGTTGGTTTGGCGGTCGTGGTGTAGGTGGTACTAAAATTATATTGTATGTTGGTTTACGTTGTGTCGTTGCTTTTTGTTGAGTTTTAGCAAAACGATCTTCTGCTGAATTAAAATCGGCTGAGGTATTATAACGTGTACTATGACTGGTACCCAAATCATCATGTTCAAATTGTAAATGTTCATCATGACGATTGTGTAGAGCTGCCACATTATTAAATTTATTCGATTGATTTCTTGGATTTGAGGTTGGTCTTAATGTTGAGGGTTGTCTTGTAGTGGCTGTTGTTTGTGTATATTGTATTGATCTCGTTGTGGATTTTGTAGTACTATCTGGTTGCTCTTGTGCATCATAGGCTGGTGGTAATATCACTTGACTGGGTGGTGGGATTTTCCATCTTTGTTGTCCCACACCCAATGGAGTGTTTGTTTGTAGAGTTTTATCTTTGCTTTTATGGGCACTATTATCATAGAGTTGATTTAGCACAGATGATAGAGACTGGAAGTGAAAAAATTAAGTTTTTTTTTAATTGTACTTTTTAATTTGAAATTTTGTATACCTTTTGATATTGATTTCTATAGGATTCTCCTGAATAATCTGGTGCATAAGGACGATCTAAAAGATCTGGTCTTGGTGTACGTAAACTATTTTCTTCATCATTAACAAATGGTTTATCACGTTGTCCTAGAGTAAAAAAAAAAGTTTTCAATCAAAGTTCTTTGGGAAAAGCCATATTAAAGCCGAACGATTACGAAAATTCAAAAAAGCCCAGACACCCCCTCGATCAAATCAAATAAGCATTATAATATGTTAAGTTGTACGCAAACCAACTGGAATTTCCCATACAAAATAAGGTATTCAAAAAAGTTTTTCTGAATAACAAAAATTTTCGGAAATGCACCGACATAGTTTTTAAACCAGTAGATGCGTCTTTAAATATTTGGATGCATAGTAAAAAAAAAAAAAATCTCTGGTTGCGTCGAAATAAATAAAGACATGCTGCACTCACGCAACAGGATATAATTTTGATAAAACGGTTATATACGTCTTACGCAGCAGAGAGGTTGAAATACCTATCATTTGATTCAAAATAGTTTAATAACTTATATAAGAATTATATTTAAAAAACGTCAAATCGGGCAAAACTTGACCCCACACAGAGAGAATTTATTATTTCATCACTAAACTGATGAAGTTTCTTCACAATGTGAATGAAAATTTTTTTTACACTTTATGAAAAAGCTTCATAGTTTTAATGAAACTATTTTTAAGGAATATTTTTCATTAGTCGTATGAAATTTTTAAGAAATAGCATGAAATTTTTCATTAAATTTTATGAAAAAAAAATTTTCTATTTTTAAATGGATTCAAATGTAAAAGTTCCAGAGACATTTCATTGACCTAATGCAAAAATTCATTGATATCATGCAGAGAATTCTCTCAGTGCACTTTTTCAACCCTAAACTTGAGATTGCGCACCTATAATACATGTCTTATATTTTTGTTGTCCTTTACAAAATATCCAAATTTCATTCAAATCTGCGAATTCACCACTGTATAATTTCCTTGTAAGTCGCTTTTCAAGGATGTTAAGTTTAATTTTAATGTTAAATTTAAATAATTTTGTAGCACCGTTTAATAAATTTCCAAGACTTACACCGAAAATTTTTTCAAATAAATATATTTATTTCAACAAGTAGGTCATACAGCAAAAAAACTTTGTAAAGTCTAAAACCGATGACCGGTTCGACCTTAAAATATCTCAAACAACAACATTTAATTGTTAAGATGCATTACATTTGCTCCATAAGAGGGGTCTATGAAAAACCTTTCAATTGATTCACAATTTAACTATCGCTGCTTGCATGATATTGGAATAATCTCTCAAAAACCAGTTTACCCCATATTTTCGGTGTCTTTTCACTCCGGTTAGAAAATTAACGCCAACATATTCAGAATATTCACTTACATATTCAGAATATTCACTTAATAGGTTTGCCTGTCAGATTTTAGTGTTTTTTAAAATTTCTATCAAATGTTAAGTATTTTTAGTAGTAGTAATCGAGCAAAAAAAAATATACTAATACCATGCATATTTCAGTCCGGACACATTTTTTTAATATTTCAAAACTCAAAATCCCTTAAGCTGCATTTACATATGCCATCGAAGAATAGATTAAACCAGCTTTCGATCATATTAAAAATTTATGTTCTCTTAATGTTTTCTCTCGTAACGATGGATTCACAGTATTGGAGAACTCTACTCTAGAGATTGGATTTTGTTGCACTTACATATTTCTGATATAAACCTGAACTGATTTTAAGAGAGTTTCGAAAAAGAAGTGTTAATAGTGGTACTTTTAATTAATTTTCATGCTTCTTAACAATTTTAATTTAATTTTAAAGTTTATTTGTGTTGTTTAATGTATTCTCTGCATAAGTTTGGTAAAATTAACACAAAATACTAAAAACCGTATTAAAAACTGTTTATCTTAAAGTCAGTAGGCATATAAAATTTAACATATGTTGAGTACCTTAGTTCGTATTTAGTCTTTATGTTTTTTGGTATAATGCTATTTCTTTTTTTTCTTAAATCCCATCTGTAGCGTAGTGTAATCCAGTATTGTGAATCTACCTTATTTTTTTTTATGTTTGTATGTATAGGGTTTATATTACATTTATATTTTTTTTAAATACTTTCAAAAAATTAATGTGTTTTTATTTCGAAATTAACTGACCTATTAGCAAATTAGCAGTATAATCACTTTCTGCTTTGGAACAATTCACCATATACCAATGATCACAGATTAGCATGCGTTGTTGAAATAACGTAGTATTTGGACACGAATAACTAAATTGTCTTCCTAAACCATCGCACATATGGTAAACCTTAGAAAAAAAAGTTAAAATTATATTAATTATTTAATTGAAATAACAACAAAAACAAAATATTCATTCATTACTTTATGCTCTGTTTCCACTTACATGTTTTGAGCAAAGCAAGTGTTTTGGCGAAATGTATTGGAAAACATGTACAAAACATGTTTTGTTACAAAACACACCCAAAACACCTTCAGTGGAAACATATCCTTACCTGACAACCAGTTTCAATATCTGCATAGTAGCCAGATGGCCGACCAACACATGAAAATGAAGTCTTTTCATAAACGCGATGAGCCCCAATTGCATTTTGACTCTGTAAATGATGATAAAAAAAACAATTGAAAATTAGACGAAAAAAAAAATCTATTAATATTTTCAAACAATAAATTAATAATATGCAACGGTCGAAGCTTTTTTTTTTGCATAAGCATCAAATGTTTAAATTTGCAAAACAAAAAAAATAAAGATTAATTGTTAGTAAACTGTCAACAATGAAGTCATAGATAAATCGCTTTTTCAAAATGTGTTGGCGTTCTCAAACTTAAAATTAAAAATCCAACAATTACAATGTTATCCATTCGAATCTGTAGTAGTGAAATCTTATGAAAAGGGCATAACCTCTCCATTGTACATGAGTTCGGATTCTCTCACGCGCTATATATTTAAACAGAAGTTGCACAGATCACAGTGACATATTATAAAGATTATGTTGCAGTTGCATTATAGTGGTATATTGTTGTGTACTTTTGCTTGTAACATGCTATAATTTTCTCAAATAGATATTTGTTTGGAGTTTATTTTGAAAAGTTTATGAAGTCTCTAAATTTTTTATGATATGGCAATTTTGTTTTTAATTTTATTTTTTTTTGTAACTACCCAGGCAGAAAAATACAATCGCCACAGTGTTGGCAAAGCGAACATGGGATTAACAATCTTGACAGTATTGTCCTGTTACCCGATTGATAATAGTGTCCCCACCGTTGGTTTTAGAAAACTTGCCACCGTTGGCAAAACCGTTGCACTAACAGTATTTTATCGTTAAAAACAAAGAAATATGTACTTTACAACGACTAAACATATAGTAAAAACCCAGTCTACTCACTTTTCTTTTAAATCAAATGTATTTTTCATTTTCTTTTAACTATTGATAAATTAATTCAAAGTCCGTAAAAATAAAAGATTTTCTTTAATTTTACTCTCAGAAATTAAAAAAAAAACATTTAAAAAAACTCTCAAATTCGTAAAAATAACTTTTTGGTTCAAATAAAGAATTTTTTGTAAAAATAAATTTTTAAATGAAAATAATAACTGGTACAGAACAAAAGTATTTATTTGTAGTTTTTTTTTTTAATAAATGTTGAAATAAGCTCATAAAAATATTTCTCTATACGTTTGCCAGTACTATTTTTTTGGTACGGTTGGCCCTTTTTAACTGGGCAACTATGTACAAGAGGATGTACTTTGAAATAACGATTTGTAGATTTTCGTTCATTAGACCCCGCAGTTTTATTTTAAATAGTTCCAAATGCCGAATTTGGGCGAAATTTTCTTACCCATTTTGGAAAAAACGTAAATTTTTAAAAATTTTTATTCCATTAATATACTCAAGATTATTTAGTCATGAAATTCTGACTTCATCTTATATCATTAACACAATTTAGCCTGGAACCAAACATGACGCACAAGTTTGATAAAAATGCAAAAACATGTTTGTGCCATTCTAGCACAATTTATAAAAATTGATAATTTTGTCAAAAATTTAACAAAATTTTAAAGTTTTCATAAAAATTTGTATAATTTTCGTTAAAATATCACTTTAATTTGATTGGACTACAATTATCTTTACTTTATTCAAAAAAAATCTTAAACGCTTAGTGGCCTGTGGACAAAAACGTTCCATGGAACGCAATTTTAATTATGAATACAATATTGTAAAACTTTTAAATTTCCACTTGATGAAACTAATTATTTCATATAATTTGATCCACATATCCACTTTTGACCAAAAAAGACCCACTAGGGAATTTACATAAATATTTCTTTTAGATTTTCATTAAATATGGACATTACGGTCAAGCGCAATTCTTTATCGTAAGAAAGTCTTAGTCGTACTCTGTTAATGTCAGATTTTACTGGTAATCCTAATGATAACACTTTCCATTTGATAGTTTGTGTAGCGAATGACATTACTAGTTCAACAGTAATAAATAGGACTAAAAAGGATTTAAAGTTGAAATTAACAAAATGTATTAATATAAATTCACAATCACTATTTCATAAGTGAAAAATAAACTTTTGAAGAATAGAAGAAAACGTCGTAATAAAGATGAATTTGAATTTTTCTCTTAAGAGAATTATCAAAATAATATAAAGACAATTTGTGTGAAGTGCAGGAAAATCCAAGAAAGTGTTGCCAATTTTTAAATCAGACTCTTGGACGAAAATCTAAATCTGTAAATCTGTAGTTTTGAATACAATAATTTGCCTCAATTTTCAAAAGATTGTTTGTCAATTTCGTCGTTCTAAAATCTACTAAAAGATTACTATTTTCACAATATTGAAATTCTTTTAATATAATATAAAAAAACATTTTTTATTTTATACAATTTAGTTTTTTTTTATTTATTCTTTCTTTTTTAATATTTTATATACCGAAACAGTAATAAAAATTAATGAAATAATTATAATTACATAAAGTTGCGAACGTTGTCTCAATAAAGCGATGAAACCATGATATAATTTGTAAACCTAATTTTGAATTAATAAATTATAATAAATAATATTAAAAAAATATCCGATGAAGTCAGAATTTTTCATATCTGAATAACTTTGATTAAATTAAAGGCGTAAATGAAGTAAAAAATAAATTTTTTTTTTAATTTAATTTCGAATTTTGAGAATTTTAATTAAAAATAAACTTTTTTAAAAAAATGTTTTAACGTTTAAAATAGGTTAACGTTTTTCAAAAAACAAACATAATTTTTTTCTTTCATATGCAATAATAATAGTGGGTGTAATGACAAATCTATTTTTTAAGGGACACCCTAATGTAGTAGTACAAGTATTTTCTATGCATGCTGTCGATGTTAGCATCAAATCACATCGATCTTTTTGTTTTTTTTTTGGTTAAGTTTTATTTGAGAGTGATGATGTCACTTCCAATGACAAGTGGCAATAAACATGTTATTTTAACCATGTTCTTGTTGTCGATGTTATTTTCATTTAAGGGATTTTTATTAGCAACATTATGGGAGCAATGTTTTTAAATATTTATTTGTCTTGTTTGTTGTTTTGCACTATGTCTGGGAATTATTTTATAGAAATTTATAGACGTTTGTTAAATATAAATTTGTTAAGAAAAATTTGATTGTGCAAATGTAATTTAATGACAAGCATTGAAGTTTAAAGTTCAATAAAAATTTTGATTTTTCACTGTATTGTAGTCAATTAATGACTGGGATATGAATTGACGAAAAGTTGAGTAGAAAATTTATGAGCATTTGGATATTTACAAAAATTTTTATAAATGAATAAATTTTAACATTTCAAGACAATTACGTCTGTTTCCATGACACATCAAAATTTAGCAAATTTTTGTAGTAAAGCTAAAGAATTTTGAAAAGGAAAAATCGTAAATCGTGACATTAACAATATTTTTTTATTTTTTAAACATAGCCAAAAGTTTTTTTTTAAGAAAATCTTTTGATTTATACCGATATTGTCTTCTCTTCTGTTACTGGTGATGAAACGTATGAGTGATATTAATTTAATAAATTTAAAAAACTTATACGCCATCATTATTTAAACATTATTGACCAAAATATCTTTGCGAAACAAAGAATAGTTTGGCATTGATAAAGTTTTGCATATTTTGTTAAAAATATATATTATTATGATTTAAACAACATATTGCATACTCTCAAATAAAAATCTATAATTAATAAAAATCGAGAGTTAAAATAAATATTTCTTCAATGTATAAAATTGAAAAGCATAACAATTTTACTACTTATGAAAATTTTCTGTTTTTCCGAGATATTTGTAGGTAAATTTACAGGTTATCCTTTAATCAATATTGGCATAATTATTTTTAAATGAAAAGTCGATTTGTCTACTTTGCTAGTGCAAAATAAAAAAAACATATTTCTATTTTTTTTTTTTCAAAAATTGTGAAATTTGGTCACAGGGCTCACAGGGTTAAAGCTTCCGATAATTAAATTTCACAAAATTTCGTAAGTTAAAAAAAGCTATAAAAATCCAAAATCGGTTTAGAACTAGCCCAATAATAAAAATTGCACCATATCACTAATGTGCAAAATACCACTTTACCACATACGGTAAAAAAATATTTTCGATTTTAAATAGTTTATGACACAAATTAGCATTTTTATTACCACAAACCACAATTTCCTCTAAATGCTCCCCGCAGGATATTTTTAAATGTTTTTTTTTCATTCTCTTAAATGCATTTAACTAGTCCATGAATTTCAAACCAAAATTTTTTCTATTTTGTTGAAGAAAATTTTATAAAATTTGAAATTGGAGATTTGAAAAATATTCCAAAAATATTGTCCGTGTTTAATTCACCTTAAGACTGGTTAACGACATCTTAAAAAGTACATATTTCATATCTCATAATTTATGAGTATCTATTAATTTAAAAAATTACATTGCAGTAATTAATTTCAAATATATTTCGGATGTGTGAAATTTGTCAGTGGTATTTGGCACATTTCAGTGGTCTGGGGCACTTTTTATTACTGGGCTAGTTCTTAGCCGATTTTAGAGTTGTATAGCTTTTTGAAAACAATAATTTGTCTTTATATCGATTAATTTATCATATAGAATAAAAACTATTACCACATTAAAACTGTTATTGCAAAAATTAAAAAAAAGTAATTTTTTTCCCCATACAAAGCACAATTTAAATTTTCAATCGATTTCCGCCTCGACTTTTCTTTATCCAATCGGCAACAAACTTCATACTAAATGTTTTTATAGACAAAGGAACCAAATTAGCCCATTCGTTGACTTTAAAACTCATTTTGAAAAATGGCTAATGTACACAGAAATAAATAAAATCGAGTTTCAATTAAAATATTTGTTACTTTAATTAATTTATTAATAAAATTGTAGTATAAAATAATTTGTAACTATTTAATATTAAAAAAGCAAAATAGAGTTGTGCTTAATACTGCATAGTTCGTTTCCATTTGTTGAACTAGTTCGTTTTTTTAGTTCATATGTTCGACAATTTTTTTTAAATATTCATATTGTTATATTGGTCAATGGTTTGTTTAAAAATCTACACAATAAGGCATTCGACACGTTTTTATTTGAAGGGTTGTCGTTACTAAACCAATACTTTTTTAGGAAAAATGCTTAAATTTCCCATTATTTCTTTTCCTTATGCTAAATTTTGAATGTTTTTCAAAGTATCCTAAGGGGCAATTCATAAAAATGTACAAATTAATTTAAAAATTACTCTGAATATGTAATTTTTTCATTTAGTGTGTAATTTAAAAACCCAATAATATTAAATCCTCGACAAAAACAGTTTATATATATTCATATATAGCTTGATATGATTATATATATTTATATATGTGGCCATATGTAACGATAGATATTTACATCTAGTACTCATACTCATCATATACCATTATATCTTATGTTACATATATCTCTTAATATATAGTTGATATAGCTTAATATGTGATCATATATACGTTAATGTATAATACTATATATATATATGATACAATAAAATCTAAGAAATTCTATCCCTTTTATATATAATTATATATAAATATATATGGTAGAAATTAACAAAAAAATGTATCACTTTTATATATAATTATCAGAAAAGACAAAATAAAGGAAAATTCAAAGTATTTAAAGGAAAAAATATTGAAAAAAAACAAAAGTAAAAACTTAGAGAAGTTGCACTTAAAAAAGTTCAAAATTATTTGATAAATAATAGTGTCCGACAGAACTCACTTTTCGGCCGAACCCGTAGCCGAACTTCGTCCAAATTTTCAATGTTCGGCCGAAGCCGTAAGCGAAGCCGAACTTTTAAATTTACTTTTTAATTTACCTAAAAAGTGAAATTCGGTTAATTTTGACAACGAAATTTGTTAAAAGTAGAACAAAAAATATTTAAACATAAAGAACTCTTAAAAAATTTAATTTACAATTTTCTTTCAAAAATATGAAATAATGAGTTTAATTAATTTAATGTTATCTTTTAAAAAAAATTGGGAATGCTTGAACTTTGTTATTTTTAATAAAATATGCGAATTGAATACAAATTCTTGTGTTTCCACTCGAAATTAAAGAATTTATTCTGAATATGTACTCAATTTCTTCAAATACACGGAGTTCGGCCAAAATTTGTCCGAAGGCAGAACATTCAAACTCCGAACCCGAATACTATGATATACTATTTATGAGTAAAAAATCATTTTAAGTCAGAAAATCGTAAAAAAGTAATATAGTGAAAAAACATACAAAAGAAAAAAAGTTAATTTGCCTTCTCTGATAATTAAATAAAAACATATATGGTAGAAACAAGAAAAAAAATCGACTACTTTTACATATAATTAATTGTATTTGGCATCACATATTTGTCAAATTAAAATCACATTTAATTTTAAAATCTTTTGATTTATTTTTAAATTTTTATTATTATTTGAAATGTGAAACAACATATTAGTCCGGATTTCTAAACAATTTTAAAGTATTTTTTGAAGTTATATCAAATTGTAACAAATTATATATGACTTTATCAAGTTAGATGGAACCATTTTTCGCATAAAATTATATCTGATGAGATCCCATGGGATCACATGATATAAGGTTACGTATATCATTGTTCGGTGCAACGAAGATATATGTGATATGAGATTATATATATGACTATATATGTTTAAATATGCTCATATCGGAACTTTTTCAATCGGGTCGGCACAAAATTAAGTAACTTATTTATAAAATTCTACTCAGGCCCACTCACTCACGCAAACTCACTCACAAAGAATCACTCACGTTCACGTGTGATTCACATGATAATTCTGCTTACATGTCCATCTCTAGTTTAAAATATTAATAAAATGTTATTCCATGTAAATTTGTTAAAAAAAAATTATAATAAGTTGAATAACCTATTACTGTTCACCAATTATTTTTTGTGTAAAAGTAATCCATTATGAAATTCTTATGCGAAACACATTATTTTACGTTTTATAAGGTAATGAGCTGTCACTACAAGGTAATATATAAAGTAATTATAAGTCATTACTAGGGCAACCAAAAACAGCTATAAAAACAACCGTTAAATTGCGCAACTTCTTATTAAAATCGTTAATACAAATACAATTTGTGTAACATTTTTAATTGAGAAATATTTTTTCTACTCTTCAAAGTTCGAATTGATTTATAAAAACCACTTTTTAATAAATCAACAACATGTAAAATTAATTTTACAACTTTCAATTAAAAAAATACTTCAAAATACCAATCGCTGAAAATGGCATAAAAGGCCCTATTTTAAGAGAAAAAGCTAAATTAAGCTTTATTGTCAACGAAAAAAGTCAGTCTGCCCTCTTTTTGTTTGTCCGTAAACTTGCACCGAGAATTTGAAAACATGTTGAAGAAATTTAAAAGTTTAAATTAATTTTTATCATGATTTTGAATAATAATTTAATAAAATGTTTATTTATTTAAAATTTTAACAATAAAATATGCAAGATAAAATTAAAATACTATCATTTTAATAGAAAATAACAAAATGTAAGCAAAATAGTAGTAAGTGTTTTAAGCAACAATTTCTTATCAACATGTTGCAATTATTTTTTAGTGTAAAAAAAATGTTTTCATTTGCTTGCCCGAGTTCGGTATTTTGTAGCTGAGAGGCGTGCTAAGTGTAGTCTCTCTATTTGCTCATATTTACAAAATAAGCTAAAATAATCAAACATCAAAAAATAAGCTAAAAAAGCTCTAACAAACATAGTTTAAAGTATTTACAATTTCAGGATCAGAACTTGTATTAAGTCCAAATAGTTCTATCTTTTTAAATAAAAAAGAATCTCTAGCTTATTTATGGTGGTTGCCATAGTCATTACCATGTTTTTGCTAGGAATCTTTGTTATCAAATTCTACTGCATTTATATACTATGGACACAAATTTCTTTTCTAAAAATAGAATCATGTATTGTAAAGCTGAATACACAGCAGCAACAACCCTTACGTACGGTCTATACTAGCAATAAATATGCGGAAATATATTGCAGTATATGTCAAAATGATGTTATCTCTAGTGTGGACCACTCTATTGCTTACATATTTATTGCCGTACATATATGTTGCAATAAGTTTTTGGCAATATTCGGCAACACTTATTGCCAACATATTACGTCAAAATTAGTTGTCATTTTAGTTTGACGTTTATAGAAAAGGAGAAAAGGAAATAATTATAAAATAATTTTTGGAAAAACACTTGTAACAATGTGTACACAGTTTTCTTGTAATTTAACAAACAAGATTCTTTAAAAAAAACTTATTTTTTTTCTTATTATTTATGAATACACAAAATGGCCACGCTCTTAATGTTTTGTTTTTATAACCTTTCTCTTTGAAATTTTCTAAAATATGAGTTACCATAAATACGTGTTCACCACCCTAAACATAAGCTTAGCAATAATAATTTTTTTACTGTTATTCTGCCGACGTATTTCGAATATTGTCAACATATTTATTGCTAGTATAGACCGTACGTTAACTAAACAAAATATACACACAAAATTTTATATCTACAAAATTATGTTTGTTTGCAATCTGCTATTTCCAATGTTTATGTAAAAATTTAAACACACAACTCATATGTGCCGAAATAGCTCAGTTGGGAGAGCGTTAGACTGAAGATCTAAAGGTCCCCGGTTCGATCCCGGGTTTCGGCATCCATTATTTTTTTTATATTTTTATATTTTTTTTTTTATTTTTCATTGACATTATTCTTTGACATTAGCTGTGTTATTTTGTTAAATATTTTTAATATATTTTTATAAATCAAATATAAATAATATGGAAAAACAAAACCAAAGTTAACGATCTACTAAGGCAATCTATATGAAAGCCAAGCCTTAAACAATATTTTTTATTTGTTTTGGAATTCTTAAAACATTATCTAGTTACCACTTTTAGACATGTTACCTTGAACTTAAAAAAATATGTAGAAGAAAAAAAATTACGACTACAAATTCTTGAAGGTTGTTCTAAAGTATTCGTTTTTCAATAAAAATTTTCTTTTAGATTTTATTTTGTTGTTGTAGGAAATCCATAAGAACAGCTGGTTAAAACAGCAAACAGAAGCTGCTTTACCATGATAGCAACTTGATTTTCAATAATAATATAATGAACTTCAAAATCGTTCTTTTTTTTACATATTTTAAAAATCATTAAAAATTAATATTATATGACAAAAATGGTATACAAAATGAGCAACATTTCATTAATGACACGGTGGTACAAAAAAAATTTTAATTTGAAACCACTTTTCAAGTGATCTAGTGCAGAAGTTGTAATATACCCTAAAATTTTCGAGATAACCGGAATATAGTACAGTACTTCCCGCTTTAATGCACCCAGCTTCAGTGTGATCCCCGTTTAAATGCGCAAAATATGCTGACAATATATTTCATTTAAAATACATGGAAATAATTTCGTTTAAATGCGTCCCGCTCAAATACGTTCCCCGCTTGAATGCTTCCTTTAGGCTGAGCAAAATTAGTAAAGTAAGAACAAAATTGATCGCTTAAATGCGTCTTGGAAAAATTAGTTTTTTGGCCGAAAACCAATTGAAAAATACATAAATTTTTTTTTATTTCAATTTCAATTTCAATTTATTCAGTCTATGGATACATAAATCCTTACAGACTATGATATAACAATTTTATAATAATTTTAATATTTACATTATTTATTTAAATACCTAAATCCATCATAATGGAATATAATTGTTGTTTAAAGCTAGTTTTTGATGTCCAAAACTCAATTTGTTGCTTTAAAGTAATTATCTGTTTATTATTAATCTCATTCATTTGAATAAAAGTACGGGTTAAAATGCTATTAAGCCCATAATTGGTACGATGTAGTGGTACATCAAAAATAGAATTAAACCTTAATCTTCTTGGTGGAACATGAAAATTAAACACAAAATTCTGTTTAAAATTTAAGTTATTTTTAACTTTAACTCAAAAACAAAGTAAAATTTTCCTAAACATTTTCTTTCTAATTTAAGGACCTATAACAAGAATCTGAAATCGAAATCGAAATATAAATATAAATATATCCACAAACAAATAGTCGATGGTGAAAGAGTTAATCAAAAAGTGTAAAAAAATGTGTTCATTAAAGAAAAATTTATGCATTTATGCGATATTTTCCTACACTCAGGGAAAAAGCTTTATCATATTTATGAACTTCATTGATTTTCGTCCAATGTAACACTTCATAAATATGATGAAGCTGTTTTATAAAAGTGCAAATTGATGGATGACTCCTTCATATTTATCAGACTTGGGCGACGTCAATTACATTTCACAATCATTCACTTGTGAAATTTGTCTATATCATTAATAATTTCAGACCTGCGCTCACACTTGTGAGCTTAAACGCTTCTTTGGAAAATTTTTAAAATTTGTAATACCAAACATGGGGACTAGTACCAATATCTGAGTATTTAATTACAGGGCAATTACTCAATTACTCCCAATTACATGTAATTAGACATAAAAAAGTAATTGGCCTGTAATTAAATACACAAATATTGGTATTATGTCCCATGTCTGATATTGAAAAAATTTTGAATGTTCCAAAGAAGAGTTTAAGCCCAGAAGTGTGAGCGTAGGTCTGAAATTATAAATAATATAGACAAAATTTTAGAAGTTAAAGATTGCGAAATGTAATTGACGTCGCCCAAGTCTGATATTTATGAAATGTTTCATAAATATTCTATTGTATTTACAAAATTGTAATATGCAATTAATTTTAGAAAAATATTGATAAATATAAAAATACTACCTAACGAAAATTGAACTTTCAAAGTAATTTTTTTTTAGATAAAAACGAAGAAAAATAGTAAAACTTTTACCCAAAGTATGAGTAAATGTACTAGTTTTAATATATTGTGTAAGAAACAGTGTTCCCAAAATATGGTTTGCATATCCTTATTCGCCTTCACTCTTCATTATGATATTCATTATACATTTATTTCATTTATTTTTGGACCAAAATTGCTCTACAGAAAATTTAAAAATATTTGTCCAACAATTAGCCAAAAAATACTTAACAATACAAAAAATACAATAAAAAAATACAAAAAATACTTAATAATGAAAATTCAAAACTATTTTTGGTCAAAGTGCATTACAACCGAAAACTTTAACAGCCTGGTAGGGAACTAAACATCCACTCCAAAAATTGGAAATTGAAGATCCACTTAACTCAATTGATGCTAATGGTATTCCTATTTTTTTTTTTTGTACTCGTGACATTCGCTGGTAGGGAACTGAAGATCCACTCCAAAAATTGGGAACTGAAGTTCTACTTAACTCAATTGATGCGAGTGGTATTCCTATTTTTTTTTTGTATTCGTGACATTCGCTGGTAGGGAACTGAAGATCCACTCCAAAAATTGGGAACTGAAGATCCACTTAACTCAATTGATGCGAGTGGTATTCCTATTTTTTTTTTTTTTTTGTATTCGTGACACCCTAGTAAATATGTAGAGATTTTTTTAGTAATAAATTAAATTAAAATTTTTTACTTCTATGAGGGCTTTTTCGAATCTTATTGTAAAACAATAATAGCCTTAAAGAAAACGTACACTGACAGAATTATCCTCCATGATATTAATGAAAAAATTTTATCTTTTTATCATAAAAGTTCGTAATTTCATAAACAAATTCATTCGATTTCATAAATTATATCTTCATACATTTAATGAACATTTTCTTTAGAGCTATGAAATTATTTCAAAGACTTAATTTTTTTTTTTTCATAAAATTACATAATTTCATTAATTTTCGTACATTTTCAACATAATTTATAATGTTGATTATAATTTCACTGTATCCTTTTATTAATTTTGGACTTCATTGAAATTATTTAAAAAATAATTAAAAACGGTTCATTGGTTTAGTTCCAATGCATTTTTCAAGACATTCATGAATAGTTTTATTAATTCAAAGAATTTCTTAATATTTCAAAATTGTATTAAACTGTTCCATATGAATATTTTCATTAATTATACAAACATTTCATAAACATTAACTTTAATGAAACGTGTTTCATATATTCCATGAAAAGTTTCAATTTACGAGTTCCAGTGACAATTTAAAGCTATGAAGAAATTCATTACTGAAGTGAAAATAATTCTCTCAGTGTACCATAACGTTTTCAATTTTCAGCCGTTTTTAATAAAAGAAAGCTCATTTCACTCAGGTAAGCACTAATATTATTGTGTTACAAGAAGAGCAAGTTTAAAAAGTAAAAAAAACTGAAATTTTAATTATTAAAAAAAATCTCGTTTGCAAAATTTCAGGGTTACAAGTCTTCAAGTGCATCAGTTTCAAAAAATGCTCTTTTCCCGTTATTTCGAAAATTTTAGGTTATATTGTAACTTCTCAAACCGGTTTTGTAATACACTGTGCTAGGCCTACAACCTGCTCCAAGTCATTTGACGAGCGTTTTTTTTTTTGTGTGCAGCACAGTGTTATTTTTATTGAGATTAACCTTTTTCTCATATAATTTAAATATGTTTTATAATAAAAATTGTAATTATGTATTCTAAACCCAACTTTATTTATAATTGCAAATCTTTTTCATGTTCTAATAAAATATATCATCAAAGTATTGTGATTCAGAATTAGTTTATGTTAACCCATATAACACAACAATTTTTGCCTTTCAAAATATAAAATATAGCAATCTAAAGGTTGGCCTCTCCTTAAAATGTCATAAATTTTCATTTAGTTAAACATTATATTGTGTCCCTTATAAAGAACAATGAATGCTTTTAATTAACAGACACTTTGACATTTTATTTAAAAATTTTATTGCGTGTTTGCCATTTAGTACGAAATGACAGTGTGAAATCAAATCAACTGGTATGCATAAATTATTGCAATTTTTTATTTAATTTTTTTTATGTTTTTTAATTTTTTTGTAAAAAAAAAAAAACAATCTAATTGTATGACAACAACGATACCACACCAGATGACATTTACAAAATACGCACAAGTTGTTTATTATAATGTAAACATGAGTACAGGTATGGAAATAAATTTATGGTACAAGGGATTATTTCGAATATTTTTTATGAAATTTTAGGGAACTGGGACCTTTTATATAAAATAGTTTCAATATTAAGCCTTAATTATTTTTATGAATTATTTTTAACATTCTATGATTTTTGTGATCAATGGAGGAAAATAAAAAAAATATTAGATGATGGTCTTGGCAGCCAGTGCTAATATTGTTTATATATTAGTCTAATATTTATATAAGTTTAATATCATGTAAATAAATAAACAAAAAAAAATATTTTACATGAACTAATTACACTCAGAATATTTCATAGGTAAAATAAACAAAACTGCTCGCACATTTTAAGAAAATATTCTTTGTTTTGCCGAACAAAAATATTTCGTAAAATAAACTTATATTATTTCGTAAATTGACTTATATTTTTGTTTTTTTTTAGAAAAACTGTTTGTGCAACTAAAATATTTTATATGTTAAACAAACGACAAAATTTATACATTTACAAAATGTTTCGTTGATTTGATAGGGTAAAGCGATCTCGATAACGATTTTCCTGAAAATTTGTGTCTACGAAATTTGTATGGGCACTCGGATCTGTTAAATTCCTTTAAGAAAGAGAAGGTGCATTAAAATGAAAAAATATAAAAACAGTGTTTTTCTAATTATTCTTAAATAAATCGGTACAAAAAACAACTTTAATAATTAAATCATTGATAAAAAATTTTGTTTTTTTTTATTTTATCGAATATCATTTATCGTTGAATTATGGCAGACGATTATCTTATCTTCTTAAGGGAGTTTTTTGGTAGAAATTACAGACTTTTAAAATCTGCAAATGATACCCACTGATTTGAGGAAACAAAATATTTCGTTAAATTAAAAAAAATTGAGTTCTCAACGAAAATAAAGTTCTTTATTCCCCAGAAATCTTACAAGTAAAACAAACACATTCACTTATGAAAAAAAGATGATAGTGATACTCGGAGCTTTAAAGTACCTAATTGTTGTCTTCGATTTATATAAAAAATATAAAAATGTTTAAATTAAACAGTTTATAATCAATTCGATAAGTATATGCCAGACGCCAACTTATCAGGAGGACTTCCATAATGGAAAATATGTTAGGGACACACAAAGCTTTAAAGTACAATTGATTATCTTCGGAAGGTTTAAAATCAAAACTTTAGCTCGATAGTACATCAGTTATGCCTGTTCCAAATTTCATTGTAATCGGAGTACAAACTAAGAAATGGCCGAATTATGATATATAACAATTATGATGATAGAACAGTATTAAAATATGTGCTTAAAATTATGTATATTACTATCTACGTTGAAATATTATTAAATTAGAATTTCTATATTTTGTACTGCTGCTCAAATTCTCAATTATAGGCCAGTTCAATGAAGTTACTATACAGTTCCTATACTGATATTCTATAAAATTAAAAAGCATTTAATAATTTTTTTATTGCCATCTTCAATATATTTCAATTTGGAAAATTTACACCCATTTTTAACTTGATATATTTGTGTGTCAAAAGAAATACCCTCTAGCAAGCACCTGTCTATACCCTCGAACATTTTGTGCAAAATGTTCATTAAATGTTATGAAGAAATATTTATTATAAAGGGTCCGCCAAATAACTTTTTTTTTTTGAAAATGCTATAAAAATAAAACTACTGAATATTTTCTCAAACTTCTTTTTTATTTGAAAGTACAATCCTTCCGGTTAATAATGGAAAATAATTTCATTCAAATGGCTGCCTCGGCTGGCCATGCAGTATGAGCTTCATCTGAAAAGATGATTTTTTTTGGCAAAATCGGCATCGGAAAAAAAAACGTTATATGGCGGACCCTTTATTGGAAAAATATTTAGTTTACTCTAAGGTTTTGTGTTAATAATTTGCTTTAGATATATCATATCTAAAGCCTTTAAGCAATTTGTGGTTTTGTATATACTTATTTCATATGTGGATACAATAATTTACATAGCTTTTTCTCATATCTTTGCGACGAAGAAAATTGTGTGTTTTAGTTGAGTCTAGTATTATTAAAAGATAAAGAATTTTTAATAAAGACTGGTTACTTAAAAATTACGTCACTTTTTTACTTTGTGCCATACACTTTTGTCCTTGCCTGTGGTTTTTTTTTAGTTTTAATTTTATTTACAATTCTAGTTTTTTGTTCAAAACTTATTTTAAATGTTGCCACAAAAATGTGTCTTTTTGAAATTTTCAAAAAGTTTCCTAAATATTTTTTGTGCATAATATAATGTTTAAGAGTTATCTTAACATATTTTAGTTTTTTTTTTGTAATAACATATTTAAATTGTTAGAGATGCAAAAACAATCATTTCCCAAAAAATTTTAATTTTAAGTTGGCTTATTTTATTTTTCAAGAAAATCTTATTTAATCCAATTTAATATTTTACGAAAGGGACATTTTAAAAATAAAGAGCACAAAACGACATTTTCAACTTTGAATCTTTTGATTTTTGTAAACCTTGATATGAATTTTCTCCTAGTTCATATCGTATTAACGTATTTTTTCTTTTCCCAAAATTTGTTACTGTTCGAGTTAAGTCACTGCTCAAATTTTTGGGGTCTTTAACATGTTTTTAATGTGTAAGAAATACGCAATGTTTGATTTATCATGACTTTTGAACGCGTCAACAGAAAATTAAAGAAAATTAATTTTAAGATTTTGATTGAAACCGCCAACATAAATGATCGCGGTGCACCGCCTTCCAGTAATCGTAGGATATTGAAATTTTGCCAATATATTATGATGGACACCCTTTTTCATAATTTTAGGTACGTTGGCTTGTACGAGTGACTTTGGGATTACCATACGATTTTGGGACACAATAATGCGTACTCAGATTTTCGTTATCACAAACGTTATGCACAGTAGGGTCTATCACAAATATTTTGAAAATAAGTCAGCCATTTCTTATTGACTGATCCCATGACTGATCACACAGACATAATCAGCGTAATGTCAAGCTTAAGTTTCAGAGAAGGGCGCACTAGATCCATCAGACGCTGATCAATTAGACTACAAAGTAGGACATCTCGGATATTCAAACATGTTTGGAGCTTGTCAAATTTATATTTATCAACCGATTTTTAAAATTGTAACAATTTTATAATCTGCTTGTAGTTCCCAAAAATAAATACGCTTACCTAAGTGGGTTATCTGTTTTAAGTGCACAAGTTAACCATCCGCAAGTGAAAATCAAAATTTTGCATTTTTGCAATAAAATGGTCCGGTTTTTTGGCAATGTCAAAAGTCAAAAGTCAAATCCAATACAATTACTGTGAAAAGTATTGGTGATATTAACAACAAATTGTTTAATGAAACCAAAATTACAATATCTGGTTCACTCACGCTTAAAATAAATGCCTCTAAAGTTGTAAATTATAAAAAAAAAACAGGATTTTAGTAATTTTTTGGTCAAAAAGCCAGCAAGACTCTTTTCCTTCCAGATTAAAAGTTTCTTCAGGAACACATATAGTGTTTATATTTTTCTGAAAGACTACAAAATATAGTTGCGTTTTATGGAGTTTGTACTCCTCAGTTGATTACTGTTCTCTCCCCAGACCCCTCCGAACTTGACACTTTTTTACTAAAATTTCAACTTTAACCAACTTTTCTCTAAGTGCACCACCGAAATCGGGAAATGAAAAATGGGGCAGGCAATCCAATGAAGTTCAAATATGATAGCATTAGCCTTTTTTAACATCAGTTCTAATGTGGACAAGACAGCAATAAATGTAAAAAATCCAAGTTTTGGAAATGTTTTAAAGTTTTTAGGAAATTGCGGGATTTCCTTCAGCCTTACATCAATTTTTTTTTTCTGTTTTTATAAAAACAATATCAAGGTACAGGTTTGTATTAAATTGCACTACAATACGTTCATTAACAACTATTTTATTGCAAAATAATATTTTAACATTTTATCAGAAGTTAAAGAAACTTATTTTTTGGGGGATATCCGAAAATTGTATCCAATGAGGTTGAATCTTGGCACATAATATTAAGATCTGATTCCATGGAGAAATGCCAAAATTGGAGCAAATCGTTTATTCTTTAAACTAATAATTAATATTTTGTCAAACTTACAAAGTAATTAGACTCTAACGTATTGATCTAAAAGTGCACAACAGCTTTTAAATTTGACGATTTTCACATATTTTGATCAAAAATGATTAAGGTTAGCCCGTTTTCGCGATATGGTCATTCAATTTTGCAAAACAGCGAGCACATTACGTAAAAAGTATTTTAAAACATTTTGTGCAGACATGTTGGTCCACAATGCAACTCAAATGATAAAAACCGGGAAAATGCATTTTTTAGAAATTGCACTTCATGAAACCTCTCTCTTTGTTTCAAAATGTTCCGAAAAAGATTTTTGCTATTAAAAGAGTATGGTCCATCACGTGGTGATAGTTCAAAATTTTGCAAGAAAAAGTTATACAGGTTTCTTAAAAATTTTGTTTTAAATTTAATGAAACTTAACTAAAATTTAGTACATTTTTGAAATTTTTATATGCTCTAAGTGATAATTAGAGTTAATTGCGAAGTAAATTTCAGAAAAAATTAATCATGGGATTAAGGATATTTTAAAATTTCGTTATTCTTTTGGAGAATAAAAAACTATTTTTTGTGCAACAAGAAGAAGATCTTATTATTAAAATAATACAAAATTTGTAATTTTCCGTTGACGCGTTCAAAAGTAACATTGCATATGGCTTACAAATTTCTTTAAAACACCAAAATTTGAGCAGCGACTAAACGTAAACTACAACGAATTTTGGAAAAAGAAAAAATACGTAAACTCCACATTAACTAAGAGAATATGTATACCAAGTTCAATGAAATTTAAAGGTCTTTAGCTGAGAGGTGTGTCGAAAGTTTTTAAAACCTCCCCTGAACAACTATGATAAATGTAAGAAATATTTAAAAGAAAAATGTGTACAACTTGTAATGGGATTTTAATTTAACAATGTAAATTAATCCATTAAGTCGCATTATTTCTTTTTATTAATAAGAAAAAGTTATAAATACATGTAATTAAATATCTAAATACAAATTAGTATATCTTTACCGTATCGCAGGGATGGGAAATGAGAATTTCGTTTCGGTACCAATAAAATTTTTAAATAGTACTTTTTCGACTCCCAGACAACTAAAATTGTTTTTTTATTTTATTTTTCTTAAAATTCATACAAAATGCATTAAAATAACATTAAATGTTAATGAACATAAATTTATGTTTATATGTATTTATAAAAAAAATAAAGTTTTACTTTAAAAAAGTATATTTTTTTAATTAATGTACATGAACAAAGAACTCCAAATGAGATCAAAATTAAATTAATCAATACAACTAAAAACAATTTTATAAATTGGTTGATAAATTAAAATTTCATTATCAAAATTTACTCTGGTCTTCAAATCCTTACAAAATTTAATATAAATTTGTTTTGAATTTTCCTTTATCTGATTTACAGTGCCGGATTCAATCTGATTTGTATTTATATACAAATCCACTTCCGTACCAAAAAAACGTCGTTTAGCGGAATATGGTTATCGTATACAATTAATTGTGACGGTGTGCAATTATCTAATACATCTTTATTTATGAAGTTGCAAGCAATTTGTCGAAACAGAAATACTAAACGTGGCAAAAATATGAGCATCCGAGCATCTTCTGACAGCATTGATAATTTTTAGAACGTATTGGTAAAATAAAAATGTTAATTTAAAAAGAGGATTTGTAAATCCCGATGATATAAATTTTATTTTATCATTTTTGTTTTCAAATTCAGCAAGTGTTAAGTAGTATTGTAGTGGCTCCCATTGTTCTATTATTCTGTTTACAGCTTCTTCTCTCGACAGCCATTTAGTTGAGGCGTATTTAAGTATGACATGTAATTCAGTACCGAAATACTCCTAGAACTTGATGAAATCATCTTTTCTATTTGAACTGTTGCAAACATGAAAATTTATGTCATTTAAAAACTTATCAATATTGTCACGAATTCCAAATCTAGAAGCAGCGCAGGATACCAAATTTAATATATGGCATATGCAACCGTTTGTGAACAGATTAGGGATCAAATTTTTTTTGTACCCCATTGGATGAACCCGCCATAACTGGACAGTTATCTGTGGTGATACCTACCATATTTTTCAAATGTATATTCAAAGAGTAATTTCAAAGATTATTGAACACTTAAAGATTGAACACTTAAAAGATTATTGAACACTTAAACGAGTTGCCGTTCAAAAATTAAATAAAAGAAGGCGAAAATTTGGCAAAATATCGAAATGGGAATATTAATAAAAATTAAAAAAATAAAATAAATTAAAAACTTAAAATCGTCCAATAGTATCAAATGAGTCGCGGGAGTACTACAGTACTTTGGAACATCGAATAGTATCAAAAAAAGTACTATAGTATCAACTTTGCCATCCCTGCCGTATCGCATCACAAACAGAGTTTTATATGTAAATTGCTATCTTAATGCTGATACAAATTTAATAATATGTTTTGTAACAGAAAAACGAAAACACCATTTACAATACAAGCGCATTGTAAATGTTATATAAACAATTAATAGCTCTTAAACACTGGGGGTCTTTAAGTGGACGCCTGCCAACTTCACGGTTCACACATCATAAAAAATTAAATTTAAATTTCATACAGTTTTCTTTAAAGACTGGAATATGATCAATAGGGTGGGTCAATTTGTTCGGCAACGAAAAACTTGACAAAGAGTATAGAAGAAACGCGATCTACGGTAAATTCTAAGAACAGTTTACCAAGAAACCATGGTTCTAAATTTAAAATCGATCCTACAAATTTTTCACGAGAATATTTGTATACAAGATAAAAGAATTAAAAAAAATACATGGCACTTTTATGGAAAAATGGATTGCAATTTATGTAAGATTATTCTGTTTACAAGGACATTTTCTTAGCTTTATATATCTGTGCTCATATTGAGCTTTTTAAAAATCTGTACCTAATTTAAGCTTTTGGGCATTTTTGTCAATATAATACCTTTTTTACCTTTGGGGGTTTTTGTCAATATAATACATTTTTATATTGACAAAAACGCCCAAAAGCTTTACTTAGGTGCCGAGTTTTTTCAATATACCCGCTGCCGGCGATACAGGTTAACATTTCATCAATTTCAATCCATTTTTCCATAAAAGTGGCATGTATTTTTTTATTTATTTTTTTTATTTTATATACAAAATTTTCTCGTGAAAAATCGATTTGGATTTTAGAACCATGTTTTTTTGGGAAAATATTTTAGAATTTCCGCAAAATACGTTTCTGCTATACTCTTGGTAGGCAAACAATTTGACCCACCCTAATGACCACACATTTTGAAATGGTTTTATGTTCCTTTTAAAATAAATCAATTAATAAACATAACGATGTATAAGTACACTAATAGAAAAAAATTGGTAAACATATTTGCTAAAACTACTAAAAATTAGTTAAAAATGTCGTTGAAGAAAAAACTGCTAAAATTAGCAAATTAGTTTTTGCTAAATATTAGCAAGATAAGAATATCAAAAATAAATCTGCTGAATCTACAAATATCATGTTATATCTGAGCTTAATTTTAGTTAACTGAAAGTAACAAATTAATCAGCAAAAAATTTGCTAATTAACTAATAAAAAAAATATTAAATAAAAATTTGCTAAATAAGTAATAATTAGCAAATGTTTTGCTGATTTTAGCTGATTAATTTGTTACTTTCAGTTAACTAAAATTAAGCTCAGATATAACTTAATATTTGTAGATTCAACAGATTTTTTTTGTTATTCTTATCTTGCTAATATTTAGCACAAAAAAATTGTGAAAAATGTGAAATTTTGAAAGTTATTTTCAGATTTTTTTTAGTGCGAATAAAAATTTGCTCTTCAGAAATCAGCAATTTACAATTTTGTAGCAAACATTTTTAAGTCATTTTTAATAAGGAAATGTATCCTAATGCGGCCCTAACTCTGGTATTTGGACTGTATAAAGAAAAACTAAGTGGAACATTCTAAATCCAAAAACATAAACTTATTGGTCAACTCCTTAGGCACTTTTCTGCTATAGATAATTTTCTGGAGGCAACTTATTTCGAAAATTTGTACAACAATTCTAAAAACAACTCAAAAGGTCCACATTAGGGAACATGTACCCTAAAGTGGACCTAAATTAAAAAAAAACACTTTAAAAACATATAACATTGTTAGACAATGAAGTAAAAACTTGTATTTAAACTAAAACTTATTTTAATTTTGTTTATTGAAATGTTTCATGTATCGTTGAAAGCTGTTGAAGGAATTATCATAAGTAATGCTAACTTTTTTAATTGCGGTAAACAAACGATATTTTTTGTTGCAAAATATGTTGAATGATTGTCCAAAATGGACAAGAACAGTTAAAGTAATGCGTAAACGATTTAAAAAAGTCTTAAACTTGGAAAAACAAATAGAAAAATAAGAAAATATATTAAAGATCACTACAATTTTTCACATTTTTGTTTTATTTTTATTAAAAAAAATCTTACCGTTAACAAAAATCCGAATTGAAAAATTCTTTAAAATTTATTTTTTTTTATCAAATTTTTATGTTTACGAAAAATTACATTTTAATTAAGACACCGTACATTCAAGTCAAAACTTCTTAAAATTAGTGTTAGCGGATATTAAAGTCGATGACAGTTGACAGTTTTGACCTATTCATGCAACGAAACGAAAAAAACGAAAGGCCCACTTTAGGGAACAGGCCACATTTGGGTACGATCCCTTAGCTTTTTCAACGTCTATTTCTATGAGTGTATTTAAACAAATTGCATAGAAATACAGTTTTCATTAGTAAAATTATGTATTATTTTTTTCTACAATTTTCTAACCTTAACCTTAATTTTTGAAAAGATTTTCCCAAACATACACACATACAACTTATACGTATTAACGAACGACTATTCTCAAAATATTCACTTGAGTGAACACTTAACATTTGCAAGCAACATGAAAATGTGTTAAAAGAAGTTTTATTTGAATAAAACGTTAGTAGAATTTTCATATTATTTAGTATTTATGTACATATGTACATAAATTTAAAATTTTTTTACAACTTAAGGGCATTAAAAACACAAATTTCAATACATTTTTCGCAGCATGCAAAAATAATAATCAAACAAATTGTTGTTAATTAATAGAAGTTTTAGTACTCTTATAAAGTTTGAAAAAAAAAAAAATATTTTATTAACAATTTGTTAAATTTTAGTAAAACTAAGAAAGACCGATTTTAATGCATCCATACTAGGCTGCCTCTTTAAAAAAGCAAAATAACGAATTTTGGACGGGAAAACCCTGGGTTCGATTTAGGGTCGCCACCAGACTTTGAAAATTTAAATTTACTTAGCGTGTGGACCGATTTAATTTTGGCGGATTTGGAAGAAAATTAGTATTTTTGATGGTAAGAAACTAATTTTTCATTGTAAATTGTTTAATTAGATTAAAATTACATATTTCCGCAATATTAAATGTTTGGGGCATCGTTGACCCATGTTAAAAGGAGGTCAAAATTGGTGGTTATAAATGAATTTTGTTTAATTTAACCAACTGAAAATAGCCTAGTTCTTAACTAATTAAATTTTTCAAAGTAATAAATCATTGGCATTAAACAATATTTACCCTTGTTGAGCAAAGCCCGAAAAGTCCATACAAAAAAATTTAAAACGGATTTTGTACATGAGATGATTTTGATGAGCAATTTTTGGCAAGTATTAGAATTCAAACAGAGAAAAACGTGGATAATATTATAAATATTTCCGTTTTTAAACTCATGTAGAAAAATTTTGTTCTTTTTTAAATTCTTTTTATTTGCAAATATTCAGTTATAACCAACCATCCACTGTATTTTATGTAAGATTTTTGACTTACGGAACTCATGTGCTAACGATGCGTTAGTTGAATAAAAATATCAGTATATTTATGTAAACTCAATAAAAATATTTGCAAACAATTGTAGACTGCTAATTTCAGAAGAGCAAATTTTTATTCGCATAAAAACAAAATCTAAAATAAGCTTTGATCTATTTTAATTTTTTTTTGTTTTTTTTCTTTTGATCTACTAATTTTAATGTTAATTTTTGCTGATTTTAGCAGTATAATTTCGTACTTTCAATTATGTTAAATTTAGATCAAATATAACTAAAATTTTGTAGATACTAGAGATTAATTTTTGCTATTATTTTCTTACTAATTTTTAGCAAAAGTACTGCTAAGTTCTGCACTTTTTCCTGCAACGTCACTTTAAACCAATTTTTAGTACACTGAAAAAAATCAATGCAACTATTTAGGAAAAAATCAATGCAAATTTTCGTAAAATACAATAAATTTTCTTACATTTTACGAAAATAACTTTTTTGCAGACTTTTAAAATTGTACGTAACCAATGAAATTATTCGTAGCCACTTTTTTCGTAATTTATAAGAAAGTTTCTTTTATTTTACGAAACGAAAATATAAATGGCTTTTGTAATTTAACGAAGCTACGTAACGAAATATTTTCGTATATTCATATTTGTTCATTAAATACATACTAGAATTAAATTTACGAAATAAAATTTTTATTACAAAATTGGAATATTTGCAACATTTTGAGATTTACAAAAACATTCTTGGCTTATGATATTTTTTTTTTTTTTTTCTATTTATTGTTACTTCGCTGCGATATCTTTTTTCGTCGATTTTTAAAATTGCACCATTTTGAGAAGCGGATTTTTTTCCCGTAATATATAAAAAATACTTTGTAAAGCAAAAAATTTATTTCTTACATTATACGAAAAACGTTCGTACATATTCGTGTAATTTACACCAGCCTTTCGTGGTGCGAAACAACGAAATATTTCGTATACGGTACGTTTATTTTCAAATATATAACGCATGGAATTTTTTCGGTGTAGTTTTAGCAAAAAATGTTACTAATAGTGTAACATTTAAATTAGAGCTATTTTATAACATAAAAGCAATAGTTTCTAAAATTGAGTTTATTTCCTAGATATTGTTAAGTTCAACGTATTAAATTTCAATGTCGAAATCGCCGCTTCTCTATTTTATAATAGGGTAAAATAAAAACTAAAGATACTATTTGAAAAAGTTCAAGATTTTTTGAAAAAAAATATATTTTTCCAGTAGAGAAAAATTAATCAAAAATAAATCAATTTAAACATTTTTGTAAAGTATTAATTTTTGCAAGATATACAAATTTAAAGATCGCTGAAATTTTAACGGAATTCTTGTGTTCTAATTCATTTTGAATAACACTTAAAAGCTCCCCATAAAAAAGTTGTTTGGGTCTTATGAACGAACGTTGATCTCCTGATTCCAAATCTTTTCTTCAAATTTTTCCATTGCGTACCATTTTTTGCTAAATTCCCAATTTCGTTATTTCGTGGGTGTAAATGTTATGGGCACAACGAGGAAAATTAAATTTTGTATTCAGAAACAATTTTGGGATTGAATTTTTTTTTTAAGTTTCCTCCACCCCCAAAGACTAGAGCTGGAGCCGCCACTGCTTGTACACTATAGTGTACGCATTTCCAAAAAAAAAAAATATAAAAAATATGATATTGCAGTAAAACCTAATATTTTGTTTTAAGTATGTTCATTAATCAACAAAAAAGGGAAAATTGATATAGAAAAACTAGCAAGAGCAACCACAGCGTCGACATTTGCAAGCGATATATGTACAAAAAGCTCCGCATTAATAAACGAAGGATGTCATGACCATGGCGCGGATCCAGGGGGAGGGAAAATGAGACATTTCCTCACCCAAAATTAAATTTTTCAATACAAAAGTGTAAAAACTATTCTAATTTCCCTCCCCAAAATCTTTTAATGGATCCGGGACCCCACTCAATACTGATTGCGAGCAAGATCCATAATAATAATAAAGTCATGATGTTACAAGGAAAAGTAAGGCCCTTCACTATCATCTCCAGGGCAGCAGACGTGGAGGAAGACCCGCAAAACAAGTGGCGGCGTCAAATAGAAACCAGACTTAGTACAGCCAGAATGACATGGAGAGAAGAACAAAGATACGCTGAGGACAGAATTCAATGGAAATCATTTGTACAGGCCTTTTGTTCCAACTAAGAATTACAGGATTATATATATGTTCATAAGGATTTTGATCATTGAAAACAAATCATCATATGCATAAACTGATCATCAGGGAAATATGGTCGCAATATTTCCTAAAAAAAAGTAAAACAGTTTTGAAAAACGGCAAAATTTTCAAAGTCTGGTAGCAACCCGTAATTATTTTTCGAAAATTTAAAAAAAAAAATTAGAATTTGTTTTCATGATTCTCCGTCAAAAATTCGAGTTTTTTTATGAAGCAGCACCCATTCACACTTTTTTTTACCAATAAATTGTTTTCCGTTAGTAAAGTTGTAGATGAGAAAAAAATTATGCTAATAATTTGGTGGAATTTAGTAAAAACTCTACAAAGAGCTTAAAAACCACTTAATGATGATTATTCTTTCTATGATGATTATGATTATGATTATTCTTTGTTTTTTTTTTTGTAACTATTTTTTAACATATTCTATTTATTTCCTGGTAGATTATAATTTAAATATCTATTCCTTTCATACGGAATATACAGACATTTTAGTTTGACATAAAATAAAATTAACTAAAACGTGATTTAGTTAAGATTCACATCTTCGATTTTACTCTGCACGTTAAAAGTGACAAATAAATTATTAACCAGAAATATGTACTTTAAGATTTTTTTTTTTTTTTTTTAGTCCAACTACATTATTTTGCAGAAAATTAATAATTGTCATTAAAAACTAGGAAATAAGTTGATAACAAATACGTAAAACATGTAAAAAAAAAAATAATTATTAATTGTAAAAAAGTATAATGAAAATAATTTATACCATATGATTTATTGATTAAAACATCAAATGATTTGCTAAATCATGAATTGAACACCAAAAAGATATAATTAAATAAAAACGTGATTTAATTATTATAACGTTTACATGTTTTTTTCAAATGAATTTCCATTTTGAGTCTATTGCAAATTGTTTTAATTTTCTATGAATTTAAAACATGTACTCTGCCTCCAGAAAGGGAATAATAAGTAATTAACAATTATTATTAATTTGCTTACAAAATGAATATTTGCAATTTAATCGATTATAATCGGTTTAATCGATTATAATTTCAATTTATTTTTTTTTTTAAATAATGTATAGTTTTTCGTCGTAAGAACTTTGATATTCTGAAAAGTAAAATAAAATCATATACACAAGCAGCGTTTGAAACTGAACTCAGAAAATTCGACCCATAATTATATGTCAGCCATTTGTGTAGTCAACGATAATAGTTATTTTTAACTGTGATTACCCGATTAAACAGAATTAATATGATGCAACAAAGAAATGTTTACAATTTGATATAGCCTTATATCTAATTGATATACAATTTGATCCCAAAAATGGTGGATAGTATTGTATGTAAATGGATTACATTACATTGAGTTTGATATAATTTCATACGATTCAATCGATTTTGTTAAATTGAATACAGGGGTCTAGATATTATGGTACTATTATTAAGAACCCAAGTTAAATTTAAAGTACACAAGTTCAAAATTTTATATGCTTAACAATCAATTATAAATATATAAATTTATGTTGAAATGAAATTTTTGAAGTTTGATATTTTATATTGTGATGTTTATTTAATATCATTTTAATAGATATTTCCCATGAAAATTTTCGAGTTGATATTAAAATTTTGAGTTGGATCCCGAGTTAAAAAAATGCTCCATGTAAAAACTATAAACTTTTTTCAAGTTTTGAAAAAGTGACATTTTTGATTTGAAATCCATAACTAAAAATTTGACTATCAATATAAAATATCAAACTCCAAAAATTGAATTTCAACATAAATATGTTTGATTGTTAAGCATATAAAATTTTGAACTTAAGTGTACTTTAAATTTAACTTGGGTTCTTAATAATAGGACCACAATATTTAGCCCATTTTATTCAATTTAACAATTTTCTTCTTACTATATTGAATCGTATGAAATTATATCAAACTCAATGTAATGTAATCCATTTACATACAATACGATCCACCATTTTTGGGATCAAATTGTATTTCAATGAGATTTATATTAAATTCAAATTGGGCTCTTAGTACATTGAGAGAATTATCGTTCATTATGTTAATGAAACAATTTCATAGAATTTTTTTCATAGATTCAGTGAATAATTGCATTATATCCAAGATACTTTATTAATATTAAGAAATTTTTAATAAACTTTTTATCATAAAATTTCATAAACAAAATTCATTCGATGTCATAAATTATATCTTCATAAATTTAATGAAAATTTTCTTTAGAGCTATGAAATTATTTCAAAGACTTATTTTTTTTTTCATAAAATTTCATAATTTCATTAATTTTCATAAATTTTAAACTTCAGTTTCAAGATTTAATTCTTAATTCTTAAGTGTTCAACATATTTTATAAAGTGCTTTATAATTTCATTATAGCCTTTTATTAATTCTGGACTTCTATGAAATTGTTTAAAAATCATATGAAGCGGTTTATTGGCTTAGTTCCAATACATTACTCAAGACATTTATGAAGTGTTTCATTAATTCAAACAACTTCTTAATATTTAAAACTTTATGAAACTGTTTCGTAAACACTATAAACGCTTCATTGTCGGAATGATTCATTAGTTTCAGACAGATTTTCATTAATTCTACAAACATTTCATAAACATTGATTTTAATGAAACGTGTTTCATAGATTCTATGAAAAGTTTCAATGAACGAGTTCCAATGACAGTTTTCATCAAAGCTATTACTGAAGTGAAGATAATTCTCTCAGTGTAGTTGGACTGTTCAATTTACAAATTTATTTTCACTGAATTGAATTGTATCAATCAATATCAAACTCAATTTTTCGGATCAAATTGTATGCGAAAAAGTAAAGCTGCAAGTTAAATTGTATCTTACTATACATGATGGCATACTTAACTATATTAAATTGTACAAAACTGGATCACATATACAAGTTCATATAATATTATTTTTACTCGGGTAATATGTGACATGTTAAATAACTATTTTGTGATAGGTATGTTTTAAAAAAATTAGTTAGCAAAAATGTAAGATTTGCTTTGCGCAGTTATTTTGGCAACTTTGCAAAACTATTATTTATATTAAAAAATGCTCAAACGATTTATGAGGAATGTAAAAGCGACAACGCTTTTGTTCGTTGTTAAAAATATGTTAGTTGGAAAAATGAGATTATAAAAGATTTTTTACTAAAATTGCGAAAAATATTAAATTTGTGTCATTTAATTTGACGAACGTTTTATCCTATCGATTAATCGGTAGAACTCTAATAAAAATTAATAACAAATATTTAAAAAAAAAAAAATATTATAAAACAAACAAAATATAAAAATCGGAAAAAGGTACAGATGAATTGTTAAGTTGCTGTTAATAACAATCATTAAAATTCTTCTGTAAATAATTTCTTTTGAAATTAACATAATAAATTATTCATTTTCCCATCATCAATATTCAGTTTTTTTTTTTATCTTAATTTAACTTTGACCCACCTGAGCATTTATACAAATGTTATGATAACAAAGCAGTAGCCACAGTAGCACTGTGGCCAAAAACCAATTGTGATTGACCATAATATTATAAAAAAAACTGAAATGAAAAAAAAAAAAATTATTAAAACAAAATAATTAAATTATTTTTTTTTTTAATTTTCAAAAAGAGTAAAAAAAAAATAATAATAAAAATTAAAAAAAAATATACGATCGCCCGAGCAGGGACTTGAACCCTGGACCCTTGGATTAAAAGTCCAATGCTCTACCGACTGAGCTACCCGGGCACATGTTCAGAGGGTGACAAATGCTGTAAATGAACTCGCACAGGCAGAATTGTATATAAAATTTTAAATGAGTGTGTCATTATATTTATGTGTGTGTAAGTGAGTATATAAATAGACCATAAGTGAGCGTATGTGTGTTTAATATACAAAACAAAACAAAGCAAAAACATTACTTTTTGACAAGTACAAACATTTTTTAGTTGATTTATTTGATACAGTACTTTTGGTTTTAGTCACATCTAGGGTTGCCAGACCTTCTGTATTTGACTGGATTGTACAGCATTATGCTTAGCCAGTGTCCAACTAAAATGAAATTTGTCCAGCTAAATAGAAATTTTCGAAAAAATCAAACAAAATATTTTTAATAGCGAATTTACATTGTTAAAATTTTCAGTAGATTTCAGTTTGAAATCCAATTCGAAATCCAAATTGTTTAAATTTGAAAAGTTAACAGCTGATTGGATTTCGATTGTACAACAATTTTTTTGTAAACGAACCAAACTTAAAGCTTTCAATAAATAAAACCTTTTAATATGTTATTTTTTTTTGTTTTACAAATTTATAGAAATGTATTTTTAGAACTACATATTTTTTATCACATAAACAGCTGATGTTCACATGATTTTCTGCAAAAAACCCGTATTTGGTATTTCTGCACAAAAAGTTAGATTTCGTTTGGATTTCGACGAAATCTAAACTTAATTGAGATTTCATTTTGTATGTGAAATCTGTTTGGAATCCCAAATTTTAATTAAATTTCGATCGAAATTTTTTACCTTGTTCAGTGGATTCGGAGCCTAATGTATATTCGATATGAGTTGATTTGTAAATATTCTTATTAGTACATTTAAAATTTCACAGATTTAAGAAACTGAATAGAAAATGTTAAGTTTTATTTAATTTTTTAGTGTATTATTTTAAATCTCACATATTTCAAAGACGGAATTGAAGTTATTAAGTTTTATTGTATTTTAATGCTGTACGTTCCTAAAAATGTAGTTTTGCACATTTTTTAAATTAAAATTCAGGATACAAAATAAAAGTTGACAACGCTTCTTTCGTTAAAAAATGATTTGAAAATGTGCAGCTTATTTTTTTTTTTTTTTGCAAAAACTAGTTTTTTTTAACCGAATGTCCAGCTTTTTCGAATCTGGATCTGGCAACCCTAGTCACATCGCTTATAGTCCATTTAGCGATATAGTCCACATTTTACGCTTTTACTGTCATCTAAAATCAAATTTCATACAAAATAAAAATTTAATATTATTTATTAAAAATTTCATACGGCTATTGAAAAAGTTTAATTAAAAGTAGTTTCATTAAAACTATGAATAAAATTTAAGAAATTTTTCATTCACATTGTAAAGAAAACTTCATTAGTTAGGTTAAAAAATGTCATTAAAACTCTCTAAAGAAAATATCTCTGTGCGTTTAAACTTTATTCATACTACACTTAAAGAAAAGCTATATTATATATATGAATTAATATTTATGTAAACTACATAAATATAACAATTCTCCAAAATCGTTAAGTAGATTCACTAATATTTAAAAAATATGTCAACATTTTTACATTCGATAGAGTTTTTTGCTTTATGTTCGTATTTGAGGGGCCGTAATACTTTGAAAAGCATTATTATGATTCTGTTCCAAAATCGTGTATGCGTGTACAATTTAAACGTTTAATTTAATGAATTTATTTAATTAAAAGCAAAAAGTGGTGCTATGTAAAAAATTTCTTATTTTCCATAGGCTTCTTATAAAACTTTTTTAGTAGAAATCAAAAAGTTTCAGTCAAACAAATTTGGTCAAAAAGTTTGATCTGATATTTGTTAGTTTTTCTCTGAGATTTATTTATTGATGTGTCCAGTATGAATTCAGATCTTATAGACAAAAATTTAAGTAAATTTATGTTTTGAAAGGACAAATCCAAAAAATTTAATTTTGAATATCCTAACGCGTTCTTTTAAACACGTTTTAAACGTTTTTCGCTATGGTAATTTTATGTGGCATTTATATCCATAAAATATAAAAATGTCGATGTACACTTAGAATATTATGTAGGTAAAGACCACTGCAAATGTAGTTAAAAACAAATGAAATTTAAAATTGAAATTACTACTCAAATTTCATTAAATTCAACTATCATTGTCATTAATTTTAACTGTTCAAAAAAGGAACCACAAATGTATTAAAAATGAACTACCAATGTAATACAAAAAAAAACAAACATTTATTTGTTTTATTTTCTTAAAAATAAAAAAAAACGAATGTAAAACCATAATACCGTAATTTTATGTGGTTTGTTTTTTTAAATGAACAACAAATGTAGTCAAAACTTGAATTTATTCTACAAATGACTGTTTTTCACTTAAAAATAAATATATGTTCTATACTACAACTCAAATAACTACACATATTTACAGCAGAAGTTCCCTGACTCTACTTCTAAAAAAAAGAACTGATCGATACAATGTTCATTTCATTTTATTAATTCAAAAACCAAGCCCATAGGGCCAAATATGGTTCGTATTCAACAATAAATTTTTACAAAAAATAAAAAAATAAATTTATAATTTAAAGGAATGCCTAAAATAAATAAAATTATAACTAAAGTTTAACGGTCCAAAATGTAGCAATAAGATTATCAAAATAAGTAGACGATTAAAAATAAAAAATATATGAAAAATGATCGTAAATTATCAAAATTATAGTGAGTGATTAAAAAACTGCCTTAGTTTGCGTTTAAACGTAGCACTTGCAACAACAAATGTTTTCCTTGGGTGAGGGGCTAAAAAAAGAAAGGTCCACAATTATATAAGTAAATACGTCAAAACTTCTTAAACTTTGAATTTGGGGTTAGGAAAATAAAATTCTTTTTAAAAAAATTTATCACTTCAAGTCATTCAAGCCCATCCGTGCAATATACTCTTAAACGGTATTTGATAGAATTGACAATTATGGTATTCTTTCTATATATGTATAATTCGTTCTTTGAAAGAAGATCAAAAAATGTGCATATTTTGACCTCATGTCTTTTGAATTTTTTAATATAAAACACATACATATTGCACGCCCAGTTTAAAAGTGACTCAACTCAAAAATTTTCATATTTCAGAAATCGAAAAAAATATTTGCAACCATATACCAATTAAAACATAAAAAGAGACATAACTATTTTTTTGCATAAATACACTGACATTTTTTTTTATAGATAAAAAAGTATATTGTGTATAGTTTAAACATATAAACCCGAAAAACTAAAATTTTGAGTTAAGTCACTTTTGAACTAGGTGTGCGTTATATTCTCTATGGAGCCTATAACACATCCCCATATTCAGATAAAACTAAAGAAATCACTTTTTTGTTTATAAGTTTTTAACTATTTGAAAACCTGTTCAAAATATAAAAATTACAAATTATACCAAAATTGTTATTTTTTGTATGGAAACAATGGATACGTATTTTTTTTTTGTACCTGAAAAATATTCGCGTCACAGAAAAACGAAATTTAATTATACATACACTTAAACAGAAGTCAGTAAAGTGGGCAACATTTTTTAACATGGAAAAATCGAAAATTTAATATATTTTACACTCAAAAAATAAAGGTATGTAAAGTCAGCATCTAAAAATTGCATTTGCATAAAAAATACATTTTTGGTTAAGTGTGAAAAAAGAAAACCATATATTTTTGAATCACAGAAATCACATATCGAACATAGAGCTCTTCAAAATTACTCTTTTCTCGTTATCTCGAAAATTATAGGGTATATTGCGGGTTGTAATAAACTCAGCCAGACCTACAACCAGCAATAGATCACTTGAATAAGTGTTTTTTTTGAAAAAAATTGAATTTTGGTAGCACCGTGTTATAAATACTGTAGGAAGTTAAATTGATATTTATTTCATTATATCTTAAAATACCGATATTGCAATTATTGTCGTTACTTTTTAAATCTTTTTTTAGCGTCTAATAAGATTGTTATTTAACATTTAAGATTTTCTACTCAAGATATCATTATTAGCTGGTTTTGTCTAAAGATACTTCTCATCATAAGTTAAAAAAATTCTAAAATGAGCAAAAACAATAGATTTATTTTTGTTAAATCAGTTCTTAACAAGAATCAGAAACAACAACAAAAAAAAAGAAACAAACGTAATGCAATTATACACAAATTAGCTGTGACAGCCTTTAGACAGGTGCAGTTTTTAGTTTTTATAGGTTGTAGCTTCGTGTAGTTTTGTATGTAGTTTGAATAATTTTGTTAATTTTTTTGTTGTCATTTTTTGTTTTCGTTTAGAACAATACCAACCACTACTAATCACGAAACGGAAATTTTAAAGTTAACAAATTCGGAATTGTTTTTTTTTTTTTTGCTTACTTTTTTACCTTTGTACTATTATTTGGGAGTTTTTATGGTCGTAGTTATAATGTATTAACTCTTTAATGGCACGTCATAGATCCGCTGGACATTTTTAAACCAAATTTTTCAGATATTTTTTTAAATTTTATTTGCCTTAAAGCGCCCTTTAGTAGAAATATTAGCAGCCAATGTCGAAAATTTAGATGATTGAAGATATTTTAAAAATTTAATTTTTGTATTATTTTCCGAACAAATCTTTATTAAAAAATACATGATAATTAAATACATTTTATTAAGTTAACCGATTTTAAAATGTTTTTAGAAAAATGTCGTTTTTTTACCATTTTTTAAAATTGCCCTAAGGCAAAGATGACGATATAGTAGTTTTGATTTAACTGCCTTTTACTTACGTGCACTTTTCACATAACTGCACAAAATTTTGGTTTCGTTGTTATTTTACAAAATTACGTATGCAATTGCCTTCATTAAGTGCACTGTGTATACCTGCGCATTTAAAATAAGTGCCTCATGTTTTTGGCAGTTGTACATTATTTTCATACAAAAGATCGCCGATAGCTGCCTCTTATGTTTTGCTTACTTAGTTAGTTTGGTTAGTTAACGCTTGTACCTACATAAATTTGTATGTAAAAACCTTATAAAATTTTTATGAATGTTTTTTTATTTTCTTTTTGTTGTTTTTTATATAAATTCTATTGTATGAAATAAACAATTAATAAAAATAAATTAAATCATATCTGGTCTTTGCAGTTTTCAACAATTTAGTTTACCTGCACTTTAAGGCAGGTAACCAATTTGAGTTAGCAGCGCTTTTGGCTTACCTGCACAAAAATTCGTGCAGAAGTTGGTTTTATAAGTTAGTAGTATTTTAATAAAAACTATCCATCATTTATGTTTTGAGTGAAAACGGAATAAATTTTGGAATATTTTAGACTTTGCGTATTTGGTTTAGACATTGGTCCAATCGGTCAGATTTTCAAAAACTATATACAACCGACGAACTAATTTCTAGCCGAGAAATACATTGTTATATTTTTTCATCAACATAACAATAAAAAATATGAAAGATATTTTATATATTTGAACAAATTTTGAAAAAATTCCACCAGTCAAATATTTATTGTTTTAAATAATTATTTGGGAACTCTTATTTTAGGATTTTTAAGCCATTATGTTTGGATTTTTAAACCACTTAATTGTGTTTATCGAGTAAAAGTACTGGGTCCAAAAAGCAACACTGTGCCAATAATGAGTTAACACCACACGATATCATTGTTGTTTTGACTCTTTTTTTAAACAAGAAGATTTATGTACTGAACTTCTATATAATTTAAATGTCGATCGATTTCGAATATACTAGGGTAGTTTTGGGGTAAAGTGGTTATATCGGTGAAGTGGTAAATTCTATTTTTTTTTTAATATTAATACATTTTTAGACATTGTATTATTTGAAAAATAATTCTTTTATCGACATTCATAGAAATAAAACTGTAGAATCGCAAAAGAATACTAAAATTTAGTTAAAAATTACGTTGCTAAAAAAACTGATAAAATTAGAATTTTTCTTTGCTAAATATTAATAAAAAAAAGAACAGAAAAAATAAAACTGTTAACTTTACTAAATTTTAGTTATACTCGAGCTGAATTTTAGTTAATTGAAAATAGCAATTCATCTGCTGAAATTAGCAAAAAAAATTTAATTAATATTTAAAGACTGAGAACAGCAAACAAAAACTGTAATAGTAACATAATAAAACTTTTGCTATATTTACCTCAAATTTTGTGACTTGCAAATAACGATATATTTTGCTAAAATCTGCAACAAAATTTTACTAAAAAATTGTAGATTGCTTATTTCAGAAGGGCAGATACTTTAAGAATTTCACATTTTTGTATAGCAGATCATTTTTTGTTACTTTCAATTAAATAAAATTTTTCTTAAATATAACTAAATATTTGTAGATTTAACAAATTTATTTTTGCTACATTTATCTTACTGATGTTTATTCTTATCAGTCTTCTAATTTTAGTAGTTATTTAAGCAACGTAATTTTGAACTAATTTTTAGTAATTTTAACAACAATTTTTACTCATTTTTTTCTATTAGTGTATAAATGTATGTAACTTTAATTAAATCCAAGCTAAATCTGTAATTTTAACATTTCTTATTTACTTAAACCGACATAATTTTTGCGCCTTTAGAGATGCTTAACGCAGATGGATTTAGTATGCTTAAACTTTGGCTAACATATACGCAAAAGGTTTTTCATGTCAAATTTTTTTTTTTTTATATTTTGCCTCAAAGTGACAACAATTTTTTATTTTTTTTCTTTATTTAAACATATTTAAATTAATATAATGTTTAAGTTATACTACAACTAGTCTCATCAGTGACTAACTGGTAGTTTTCTTAATTAAATAATTAGTTAGGATCTAAAAACCGCTATCTGAAGTGGTTCAATAGATCATGAGGCTTGCAGCGGTTGAGTCTTCTAGTAAGTTCTGCAGTGAGTAGCAGCGGTGGAGTTTCCTCGTTTGTGTTTTTAAATCCCTCATATATATTTTTTAACAGTTTGTTAAAATTTTTTTTTCAAAATATTTTCTTTTAAAGCAACGAATTTTTAAGCCTTTAAAAATCATACTAATTAAATACGCTCTAATAGTTTAACACTTGAATAGTTTAACTGTAAATTCCTTTATTACTGTGTTTTACCAGAAATATTTAAAAGAAAACTTTAAATAATTTATACCTTCTTTGATAGCAAATGAAAGTTTTAAATATCAATTGCAAATTTTCTGAATTTCAAATACAAAACTTTAATTTATTTGAAATTTTCTTGATTTCATCTGGTCGTTTGTAGCTTGAAAACTATAATCAATTTTATGTCGATTTAACCGTTTCTGTGGTTAAATTTTTATGAAACTTTAAATAACTGAAAATGATAAATGAAACTAAAAAAACGGTAAATTATTTTGAACAAATGCATAAAAAAGTTGAAAAGAATATTTATTTGAAAAATAAATGCATGTTCCCTTATTTTTAATTCAGCTGAAAACTTTTTTATTAAACCACAAACATTAAACTACATAATATTCTGAGTGTACCAATACCGAAATAAACAAAAATCGATACCTATACCGTAATTCGTTTCGGTGGCCAACCTTGGTTAAAATATCAATTTCAAAATAACAATAAAGTTTGTTATTAAAAAAAGTTCAAATCTCTAAATGGTTGCGTTAGTAGTCATAATAATAAAATTTAGGGTTAATGATTATTATGTATTTATTATATTTCTAACAATTGTACAAATAAATTACAATATTGTTAACAAATAACGTATTTTTGATGATCATGATTTTACTTTTTACAAAAAAATATTTTTAGCGGCTTTAACAATACAAGACAATTGAAATAATACCATTTTTTTTATTGCAAATTGAATAGTAAGATATTTTCTCAACAAATGCAATTAGTTAAAAAAAAAATCATGTTATTTAAGCATTAAAAGATATTAAATGTGATGATTTGATAAACTGTAATTTATATTTTTAATTATCATAATTAAATTATTATTTATTAAAACTAATTTCATTATATGATTGATATTCACATTCATGTGTATAAGGGTGTCCCTGCAAAATATCATTACACTCCCCCAGTTTTATTGAAAATGAGTCCAAATGAAATAAATCGATTTTTTTATTTAGTGTTTTTTTTTTGAAAACGTTCACTTTTTAGCAACTGCAAGTATGTACCATTAAAAAATGTTATTTTGTTATTCATAAACAGCTCAACAATATCGTTTCAGTATGTGACGAAATTTACAAATTTTTTTAAATCCGGGACAGGCTAATATACAGCCAGCATACTTTAAATGCGGCAATATATATAATTTTATCCAAAAGAAGATCTAAATTTTTCTTGTATGTAGCGATATATAACTATGAATAAATCCAAATATCGTTTTAACCAAAATTAAATATAATTTTTTGAATATCGAGGGCTTATATTCAATACCGTCTATCTACAAAAACACAATTTTTCAGGAGAGCCAAAAAACTGTTTTATTTGCAAATAAGCAACAATTTCGATGAACTCATTTTCTACAATATTAACAGAATGTGTTTAACAAACGTTCTAACTAAAAAGTTTCTTGAAATTCGCGTTATTTTAGCTTCTATGATAGAAAGACGGTATTGCCTCAAAAGTGAAATCATTGTGTAGGAAAATAATACGTAGATAGATTTATTTTAAAATTAAGTTTGTATTACGGTTTTTGTATGGGGACCCCGAAAAAGGTGGGATATAGGGGGTAGATACGTTCACAAGAAATGTTGGGGATAGAAAAATAGCAGGACCTGTTCTAACATTTGAACCCTTCAGGGAGCTAGGGGTTGTTTTTGACTAGTTTTTGTTTGTTTTTGGCATGGGTGTCTCAAAAAGGGTGTCAGATAGAGGGTAGGTGTGTTCAGAAGAATTGTTTAACCAGTTTAAATTCAAAGACAATGTTTTTTATAATAGTGATACTCCTCTGGAATTACCGCCTTTAACTCCTGTAAATGTTTCCATTTGTTTTGCTGAATTGGTAGTCGACCGGTATACAATTGTTTTGGTTCTATGTGACCTTCATATTGCTTTATTCTAATAGGTAGTTCAGTGTAATTATGATCAAAATTCACTTTAAACTTAATGGTACCACTTGGGGAATATAAGAGAGATCTTAGTTGGGATACTGTCGGATCATTTTTTGCTCGACCAGGTCTAATACTGGAAAATCGAATAAGGTTCGTATCCTTATAGTTCTTAAAAAAATCATACTTTAAATGTAATGCATCAAATGGCATTTTAATAATTTTGTTCTTGATTTTGACTGTTTTGCGGGCATCTTTGGTTACCCTGACGTAGTCGTATTGCAAATATATGGTTTGATTTTTCAACTTAGCCTCTATCTTTGCATGGGCACTGTCACACTCCATCTGGGTGTGTCCTTTCTGCAAGTATTTTTGTTCTATGATTTTGTTGTTTTCTATTGAAAAATTGGACAAAGCATTCGACAAAAAGTGATTACGGTTTTGGTAACCGCAACCATCGGAGTAAATTATTATTGGTAGAGTATCTGTTAGACAGTGTGTTGACAAATGGTGCATTATGCACAAATCACAGTGTGAATTGGGCATTAGATTTTAAATTGAGGTAAAGTGGTCAATTTCAAATCAGTATCAAATTGGTACACTCATGCTTGTGTTTTTGAGTTTTTGCGTTTGAATTCATTTATTTGCATACTCATTTGTAGCTAGAAAATAACATAAAGGGCACACCACCGCATACACAGCGTATTATGGTAGGTATTGATCGTTCGACAAGAGAAGTATGTATCCGAAAAACGAACAGTGAATAAATAGATATCAAACAGAGAAATAGCCTGAAATTAAATAAAACGACAAAATTCTATGATGTAAATAGACGGTATTGCCGTCATAAAATTCATAAATAAGTATCTTTGTAGATAGACAAATGATAAAATACAAGATATATAGTACTAAAAATTGTTTTTTTCCACTGAAATTTTTACAGTACATGCAGATGGGGTCAGAGATGAGTTTGGCATAAAAAAAAAATTTCGTGAAAATGTAGATAGACGGTATTGAATATAAGCCCTCGATATTATATGTCATTATCAGGGACAGGAACTTCATGCAATAAAAAAGTGTGTTTAAGGTGCCTGCATTAAAAATCTTAAAATATGCACTTATTTTTTTCTTAATTTTACTTAAAACAAAAACATATGATAAAACATATAAAAAAATAATGTTTTAATTCAGTTTCAGTTGACTAAAAAGGATCAAATCTGTGTGTCCTCTCACATTTTATATGCCAATTGTGACTGAAGAGTAATAGTTTTTAGTTATTTTTAAATATGTATTTTTCTATATAAATAATTAAAAGTTTATGTTACTAGAGCAAAACGTATGCAGATAATATATTAAGCAACACAACTTATTTTTAAAATCAATTTAAAATTGCTTAAAAATATGAAAAATACTTATTTTAAGTGACTGACTTTGCACGATTTCTTTATATTTAGCTTCGAAAGTTCAGCTTCTAAAAAACTAAATACTTGGATAGTGCTTGGTGAAATATAAAATAAAATTAAAAGTATTTTTTTAAAAAAAAAACTAAAAACAATGCAATAAAAATATGCATTTAAAGCAAAAATATGTAAAAATATGCAATACAAATATGCATTTATGGTCAAATAAGTAAAAATATCCAATAAAAATATGAATTTAAAGCAAAATATGCTAAAATATGCATTTATAACAGAATATGCAAAAATATGCACTAATAAATCAATGCGATTTTAACGCAAATTCTTTGATTCGCAAAGATATTTTGTTTTAAACTTAAGCAAACAAAAAAAACATGCAATTTCATGAACTTCCGGTCCCTGGTCATTACTAACCACCTTACGAAAAATATAAAAATTTGTTGTTACCTATATGCTTACCAGTATGGCTAAAAATAATGAGTCAACAAATAAATTTTCATAAAAACTGAAATTAAAAAAAAAACAATAGTTTGTGAATTTTTACGCCGGTATACATCCCCATATAAAGTACACTGATAGAATTTTTCTTCATAGTATTAATGAAACGATTTCATTAAAATCGATTCATTGGTTTAATGAAAAATTTCATTAACTGAATGAAAATTCATTAATATTGTTAATTTTTTCATTAACATTTTTTATGATTTTTTCATAACAAGTTTGTTATAATTTTTATTAAAAATAAAAATTATGTTTTTTCGACCTTTAATTGTGCAATGAAAATGAAAATTATTCAAGTTCGAGGCCATATACTCTATATTTCTTCATTAGGATATTGTCCTAACAAATAATCTATAGAGTTTTTGTTTTCAAATTTATTATTTGACCCTTTCAGGAATGTGTTGATAGATCTATTTCGGGAATTTTCTAGGTTCCCATCATCAGAACACGTTTTGAAAGCGGTAACAATCCCATGCCAATAGATCTATCAACACATTCCTGAAAGGGTCAAATAATAAATTTGAAAACAAAAACTCTATAGATTATTTGTTAGGACAATATCCTAATGAAGAAATATAGAGTATATGGCCTCGAACTTGAATAATTTTCATTTTCATTGCACAATTAAAGGTCGAAAAAACATAATTTTTATTTTTAATAAAAATTATAACAAACTTGTGAAAAAAGGCAAAGTACCGCCTAGTTTACTTTCCCTGTTTTGTTAACTAACTTAACAAAATATAAAAAAGGAGAGAGAAACAAAAAAAACGTGTATTGAATATCCACCAGAGGTGGATCTTGCACATCAAACAAGTTTTCAATTTATTTTTTGATCAATGGTTATAATCTTTAATTTCAAACTCATATGTATATTAGTTCTCATGTAGTGAGTAAACTAGTTCATATGAATGCTTGAGGTTTGGCATGGGATTGTTACCGCTTTCAAAACGTGTTCTGATGATGGGAACCTAGAAAATTCCCGAAATAGATCTATCAACACATTCCTGAAAGGGTCAAATAATAAATTTGAAAACAAAAACTCTATAGATTATTTGTTAGGACAATATCCTAATGAAGAAATATAGAGTATATGGCCTCGAACTTGAATAATTTTCATTTTCATTGCACAATTAAAGGTCGAAAAAACATAATTTTTATTTTTAATAAAAATTATAACAAACTTGTGAAAAAAGGCAAAGTACCGCCTAGTTTACTTTCCCTGTTTTGTTAACTAACTTAACAAAATATAAAAAAGGAGAGAGAAACAAAAAAACGTGTATTGAATATCCACCAGAGGTGGATCTTGCACATCAAACAAGTTTTCAATTTATTTTTTGATCAATGGTTATAATCTTTAATTTCAAACTCATATGTATATTAGTTCTCATGTAGTGAGTAAACTAGTTCATATGAATGCTTGAGGTTTGGCATGGGATTGTTACCGCTTTCAAAACGTGTTCTGATGATGGGAACCTAGAAAATTCCCGAAATAGATCTATCAACACATTCCTGAAAGGGTCAAATAATAAATTTGAAAACAAAAACTCTATAGATTATTTGTTAGGACAATATCCTAATGAAGAAATATAGAGTATATGGCCTCGAACTTGAATAATTTTCATTTTCATTTTTTCATAACTTCATAAAAAAAATCAATGAAAAATTTTAAAATATTTTTCAATAAAAATTTTGACTTGTAATAAGAAAAAAATATTTTTTTTTGAAACTAAAAAAAAACTGAAAAATTTCTTCTAAGCGGAATTAACCAAAACTTTGATATAATAATTTTTTTTTTTATTAAATTTGCCTAGAGCTAACAGTTTTTGACCAAATTCCAGGGAACAGATTCTCTAAGAAAAACGATATAGTTTTGTTCAAAGCCTAAATTGTTACCGTTTTGACGATGTTACCCAAACCTTTATGCTAAACGATAAAAAATTTTTGTTTTTTAACAACATTGTTAACAATATTTAACATTTTTTTCGTCGTAATTTAACTAAAAAAGTGGTAAAGAAAGATTGAACAATTTTGTAAAAATAAAGCAATAACAGCAGAAATAAATTAAAATTGGTCCAGACCAGACTTTAGAAATAATATCCATGAATGATAATTTCTCAATAACCACCAAATTAATTCTATGCTAAAATAATCATAAAAAGTGCAAATTATTAAATATCAACGAAAACATTTCAACAAACTATTAATTTTATTCATTAAACACATGAACCTTAATAATTAATGAAAAAAATTCAATATACTTTAAGAAATTTTCATTGGGTCAATGAAACCATTCATTAAAATTGATTTAATGAAACACCTTTCATTGACTCAATGAAACGTTTCTTTGGGGACTTTTTTATGAAAAAATTCATTGGATTAATGATGAAATTCATTAATACTACGCACAAATTTCTATCAGTGTACCCCAAAATTACTGCATTTCTTGGAACAACAACAACAATAATCAAAATTTTTACAAGAAAAGTGCACCGGGGAATTCTCCACTGAAATACTTTTCCAGTGAAAACACATTTGCCTATGGTTTCTTTGGAAGAAATGCCACAACTATCAAAAAAAAAAACTCAAAATGGAGTCATATTTCCAACCAATAAACCTTCGAGATGGCAAATGATAAAGAAACAGGTCAACCTTAAATTTTTGTCCTTTATAACACATATAAGCTTCATTCAAATTGGAATGTACCCTTCGGGGTAGTTCTCTTGTAAGTATTGTCCACGTTGTATTGTAAAATATAAATGGTAAAATTTTATTCTCATTTTGAAGACGATTTTGGTTTTTTTTTTGGGTTGAGATTTCACTCTGTTAGCACACTTGAACATAGTACACTAAACATATGTAGAAACTTTTTTATCGTACTATTATTTATTGTTATATATTTTAAAATAAAATTTTACCATCTCTATTTTCGATACGACTATACAACACATACAACATTTAGTATACCCCTTATGAACAACCTTATTGAATTTAGATTTTTCTTTCTCTGATAACACTGTACCACAAATGGTAGGGGCCAGTGATCGACGGGGGTTCTGCCTACCGGGAAAATTTATATCGTTAAAAAAAAGTTATGCGTGTCAAGGCGTTTCGCTGGATCAGTTCTAAGAATCGAGATATATCGATTTGAAGTTAGTAAATTGTCAGTTTTTGTGTCTTTTTCATTCATTTTGACCATCTTAATGTCCGAGTTCAGGAAAGTTGTTAAGCTCAACGCCGGCTGCAACATAGTCAATAAAGGATAGCAGAACACCCGCCAATTTGGGCTGTCCCTCAGTGTAATGAGCTAGAAAATGTGAAATAACCACATTAAATGCATGCAACTAAAATACAGTAGTTTTTGTAGGTTTTTCCAAAATAGACTGCCAACCATTTATGCATGCAACTAAAATACAGTAGTTTTTGTAGGTTTTTCCAAAATAGACTGCCAACCATTTATTTTTTTTTTCAGCAAAAAAACCGTGATTGCATTTAAAATAACAATTTCTTTACTACACAAATAACTGTCAAGTAGTAGCTACAGAATTTTTCTGAGTGTATATTATAACTTAATAATATTAAGAAGTTTATACAGCAAAATAAACAGTAAAACCTAGGTAACTTTGAATTAGAATTGGAATACATGAAAACAATTTTTCAATAAAATACTCGGAATTTTTTTTTGTAAGAAATATAAAACTTAGCTTAAAATCTAGTCCCACATTAAGTTTTTGTCCATTTATAAGAGTTTTATGTCTATTTTTGTTTTTCTAAAAACTTAATTCAATTGCAACAAATCAAATATACACAAATAAGTAAAAACATTAATAAATCACGTTTTTCTTCTAAAGATTTAAGATTTTTAAAATTTCATACGATATACCAAATACCGCCAGCTTAGCAATCATGCAACCCACACTTACTCGAACTCGTAGCACAAAGTGCAAAGACCTTTACACCATCTTTGGATAAGATTATAACGTAGATGTCACTACATAGTATTTACTTTGAAAATGATGAAGATTATGGCGCTGGCTGGTCAATAAAGATGATTTTGTATAAATTTTAAAGATGCACAGAATACTTATAGAAAAAAAGAAGTAATAATTTGCTAAAAATAAATAATAGGAAAACAACTAAAATAGATAGCCATAGAACATGAAATAAAACAAAATTATTTAAATTTGCTTACAAAGTGCTAAGAGTGACTTCTGGTTATTACCAACCAACTAATCATCCAACCCACCAACTTAAATGACTGTAATTTTAAATTAATTTCAAACAAAATGAAGTAATAATTTTTTTTTTATTATTTTGGCTGCATGATGAAAAGAATTTTGTATAAAAAGTTGTAATTTAAATCAAATTATGCGTGAGAATATAAATAAAATTATTTGAGACAAAATCATAAATAAAGACTAACATACATATTAGGGTGTCCCATAACCCTCTGATAGGCGACAAAAAATCATAATGTACGCACACGATGTTAGTACATTTGTACTATCAAATGGTTTGATGCAATACACAATAAAAAATATTAATTTCATCGTTTTTATGAACCATATTTATTTTTGGTGATCTACCTCCTCTTCTACCAATCGGAATTTTATGAAATTTTTAAAAATTTTGCTAAACTTAATTAGGGTTTTTTGGAGTTTTTTTTTTATAAAAAACATGGCTTGAGAACATAGCCATGACCATGTTATTACCATATTTTTTCTGGGTTAGAGCTTAAAAAGAAATTCGCGTTTATTTTGAAAAAAAAAACATGCATTTTTGCCGGTTTTATAATATTTATTTGGGATAAGGGTTACTTATTTGCAGGAAATCATATTAAATTGTTTAAATTTGTCAAATTAAACATTTTGCATAATTATGCTTTTTTAAGGTAATGACAATTTTGTTCGCTCCATAAAATTGTTTGATGCCATTTCGATTTTAATAAAGGGTCCGCCAAATAATTTTTTTTTTTTTTTGAACTCCTGAACCAATTGGACTTTGTATGGCGTCATACCAAGGTCTTTATGCAAAATTCGTCTCAATGATGTCTCCGAAATGTTCAATTGTTGAGAACGACGGTGAATTGATGTTGATGGCGCTTCACGCACACTTTCTGCCACAGCAGCAATATTCTCGGGTGTACGCACTGTTTTTGGCTTTTCACGCTTTGGTTTATCGATGAGGATGCCACTTTCTTTCACTTTTTTCACAAGATAACGAACATACGGACCATATTCGTTCAGCGGAAGGATAAAACTAATTATCTGTCAAATCAGACATGAGCTAAGTGTTACCATTCACGAAATAAGCACTAGTTGAAAAAAAAAAGTTAGATGGCGGACCCTTTATTAAGCTAATTAAAAGCTTTCATATGATGTATATTTTGGTGGAATTAATTTAACGCTTTAGTTGTCATAAAGTGAAACGTGTTTGGAAATAACTGCTGCTCTATATTATAAATTAAGTACGTCATGAGGATTCACTTAATAAACGATTTTATTTAAATATCAACTAACTTATTGAACTTATTAAAAAAACAGTTTTTCTTTATTTTTTACTATCATTAACTTTTTGCTGCATATCAAGAATATTTTTTGAAACGAAATTTTAAAGGAAAATAGTAACTGGTACAGAACAACACAATTTATGTGTAGTTTGTTTTTTAATAAATGGTAAAATAAGTTAAAAATAATATTTCTTTGTAATTTAAATGTATATTCCTTTAAAAACAAAGTTTACTGATTACTTTTTAAATAAACTACAATCCGTTACTGTTTAAATATTGTGAGTGTATGCATTAGGCCGGGTCGATTTGTATGAAGGCAAAAAAAATCACTCAACGTTCAAGGAAAATCGTATTCTAGGGATCAAAATAAGAAACTTTGCCGAAGGAACCATACCTCTAAAACGAATTCTGATGTCCCGACTTTTGACCCGTAGGGTGAAATTTTGAAAAATCCCACTTTAACCCATTTAGAGTTCCCCAATCGAATCCAACCCAATCGAATATAATTTACACATTCATCTGCTAGAGCGTCTTCCGGAGAAGAAATACAGACCCTAATCTTGGAAAGACTCCTCCTACTTTCTGAAATATCTCTATCCCGAGATTTGTACATTTTGATATAAAAACACGGCTAAAAAGGCCCTCTTCAACATAAATTTTAACCCCTTAGCGGTCACATAGAATGATGATTTCTGCATTAATCTGCTAGCGCGTCTCCCAGAGAAGAAGCAGCTCCCATAATCTTGGAGAGATTCCTCCTGCTTCCTGAAATATCAAAGTGGGCTTTTTCAAAATTTAACCCTACGGGTCAAAAGTCGGGACATCAGAATTCGTTTTAGAGGTATGGTTCCTTCAGCAAAGTTTCTTATTTTGATCCCTAGAATACGATTTTCCTTGAAAGTTGAGCGATTTTTAAATCGACCCGCCCTAGTATGCATACTTTATATGTTTAGAATGAAAATATTTATCAGGAAATTTTTTTTTAAATTATTTTTTAATTATAAACGAATATAGTTTTTATATGGAAAAATATATTGCACTGTTTTTTTTTTCACTTAACCCGAAACACCCTAGAATTTTTTTGTTGAAATTCTAAAATATATTTTATATGTGCTTTAGTTATGACCTAGGTATAAAAAACTGCAATCCCTTTCCAGATCCTGCCTCCAGGACATTTATAGTTTTTATTAAAATACAATTATGTATTAGCTTATGCAAATTATGATGTCAGGGTTGCCAAATGACAATTTTAAAATTTTTTTAAAATACAAATTTGTCTACACAATTACAATTTGGAAATGTCATCAAGGATTTATATCCTCTCAAATTTCTAACTTTTGGTGTCAATATTTTCATTAGGGGAGCTATAAGGGATAATTGACACGACATCCATTCATATCTACTATTTCCCATTGTTGTTGATACGAATTGTCAAGTTATTGTAAATTCTCTTTTGAAAATGACAAAATGCTGGGAAATAATAGATATGGTAATATGTAGCTTAAGGCATAAATAAATTTTAAAAATATTAATGAACTATTGTTTTAAAACCCTCACCATTTTATTTGACAGTACTCAACGAGTTAATATACAACTATCAGAAACAACAATTTTCAAGTTCGAATTTTTCAATAAAAGATTTTGCACATGAAAACCATATAGCGCATGTTCGAAATTCAGCGTGAAAGAATATGAAAATTATTTTTTTTGTGTATTTAGTCTAAAAAAAAAGAAACCCTAAGCAAACAGACGCTAAACGTGAATGCAGTTATAAATTTTACTAGGTATATAATGAGAATAATAGCGCTTCCGGAAGGCATTATTTGATAAAGAAGCGCTTCCAAAGCAAATAAAGAAGGCATGATTTTTGTTTGCGATGTCTCACTTGGTGTGTCTCTTTTAAAGCGCTTCTCTCATGTTCTTAGGCACTAAGAAGCGCTTTTTTGTATGTTGACAACATTAGTGCTTCATGGTATGCATACTTTATTGCTTCATTTTGAGCATTATTCACTGCTTCAAAGAAGGCATTCTGGGAAGCACGACAGAAGGCCTTCCCTAATTGCTTTATAGTATGCAAGGCGGTGAAGCGCTATTTTGGAAGCATACAAATGTAGTTACTGCTTACCAAATCCAGGTTATTTTTTGCTGGAAAATCTAACTTTTTGTAAATAAAAAACCAAAAAATCAAATTTTTAACGAAACAATATAATTCTAAAAATAAACAGATCCGGTGATTAGAAAACTTTCTTTCAGCTCTTTAAAATTTTCATCCAGATACCAGAAATTAGTTTTTTTCTTTCTATTGAAACGTGGGGTGTATGCCAAAATTTTTTTTTTAGATTTTTGTTTTGCAAAAATAAGACTTCTTGTTTAAACCATTGACTTATTTTTAAAAAAAAAAAAACTTTTAATTTAGTTTAAGCATTTTTTTTGGTTAAAAAAATATGTTTACATTTTTATTAAACAAAATAGAACTTCAAAAATTACATTATCAATTTTATGATAATAATTTAGAATAAATTAATATTCACTTTTAAAAATCGCTTTAATTGAAAAAAGTAGGAAAATATTTTTTTCTGTGTAAGAAAACTGTCTAATGTCCTTTAAATACATTATCTAAAAACATCATGAAAAGGGAAAATGTAATGTATAGCTTTTCAACAGCAAATGCCATTTAAAATTTAAGTTTATTTCACCAACATTATGCCCCGAGTGTATTATCTAACTACAGTGGAGAACGGCTTTAACGAACTAGCGGGGACCGAATGATTTAGTTCGTTATAAACAAAGTTCGCTACGAGGTAAACATTTTACAAAAAATTTTTAAAATTTCAGGATTTTTTCTTAAATTCAACTAATTTTACAATTTTTTTTTATAATTCTAAAAACAATACTTCCATTAAATTCAGTTTCATATAGTTTTTATTTCTTTTTAGTAAATTCGTAATTAAAACGCTAAATTTTTTAAGATTTCCAGCTAATATTCATTTTAGAATCTCGATTTTTTATGTGTTCGTTATAAGCGCAAAAAATTATATGATATCTCGTAAAAGGATCCAAAAAATTAGTTCGTTTCATTAAAAGTTTGTTATAAACGATGTTCGTTACAACCGTATTATTTTGTAGGAAATATATTAGTAAATACTTTGGGACCAGAAAAATCGTTCGTTATAAAAAAAGTTCGTTATAACTGAGTTCCACTACACTAGCACTTGCTGTTTTAAAAGATTATTGTTTTTAATTTTCCACCAACTTAAAAGGGAGGTATCCCAACCCGAACTAGCGGGTTTTAATGAACATTGGATAAGTTGTAAAGGAGCAAAAATAAAAAAGACACGTATTTTTTTATCGACCCAATCTCACTTTTAAGGGTTAAAAATTGATTTGTTGTTTTTTTAATTGACGAAAACTAGATATATTTGTACACATAATGAAAGTTATAAAAAAGAAATAAAATTGATACCCATATTACCTAAATAGTGGACCCGGAGTTGCCACATTTTTGAATTATTTGAAATATAGGTTTTCCCCTATCTTTTTGTTTTTTTTTTTTTTAAAAAAAAGAGAAGCAGCACTCAGGAAATTCTTCCTATTTATTAATGTGTTGCTTTCTTTGGAAATTGGATAGTGGAGAGATGAAAGGTGGGGAAAGATGAATGGCTTCAAACATGGCAACACTGCAATTGCGCGAGATGATAAGTCTTAGAACAGTTGTTGCTCGCTTTTTGGTTCATAGCCCTGATTCATTATTTTACTTCGGTGGGGTTAAGTGCTATAGGAACACCGAAGGTGGGAGCTGCGATATATATGAGGGATAGAAAACTCATACATATTATTTTTCTAAATTGATGTTGCCGTGACCGGGAATCGAACCCGGGACCATCTGTGTAACAGTCCAACGCGCTAACCATTACACCACAGCGGAAGAAGTCGCATAAAAACCAAACGATTTCAAATATCGGAAAAAGCTCAGACACCCCCCTCGATGAAATCAAAGAGGCATTACTAGGCATTATTTTTTAGCTTAATACAACTACAATTCCTTAATAAAATTAAAGATTTAATGTTACTCGAAACACATTTTTTTGTATAACAAAAATACTTGAAAGTCTTTAGAGCAGTTTTGTACACCAGTGAATGTGTCTTCATTTGATACCAAATTATTACTTTACAATTACTTAAATAGAACAAAATAAACCGATCAAACGTAAAATGGGGTAGTTTTTGATCCCACTTAGTAACGCCTAAGCATGAGATTGGGCAGCTAAAAATAAACACGGGTCCCTTAAATTTATATTCTCTACAACATATCCAAATTTCATTTAGATCTACCGGTTTGGGTCGGGATACCTCCCTTGTTAGTATAATTCATGCATTTTCTGAAGTTGTTTAATACTTGACATATTACATAAATGTAATATTTTGCAATAATGAACATTAATATTTCCTGTTTAAAAACAAAAGGTTATTTTTGATACTCAAAAATTTGAATATAATCGTGAACATTTGAAAATCAGGAGTTAACGTTATTGTTTGTTGATGGGAGTGTTTGTTAATGGGAGTAACGCCATATTATATGACGCTCATCTATCCGATACTAATTGTTTTATATAATTTTGTGGAAGCTCTTAACACGTAAAATTCCTTAAAAGTTGATTCCCTTTTGATGTTGTGAGGTGAAATGTTTTTATTGTAGCCACAGCATTAATGAACTTAATACACTTCTGTTCAAAAAATTACTTTCGACCAGTCTGTGGCAATTTTTTAAACTCCCTTTTAAAACATATTTACATTAATATGCTGCAATCTTCTCGGCACATAAATAACAAAATATTTCATGCTGTTTTTTTTCAATTCTCTAGTTCATTATTTTTTAACAAGTCTTTTGTTTTCATCTGCTTATTTGTAATGACTAACAAAACAGAATAAAATCAACTGAATAATTCGGAAAAACGATGGAAAACAAACAATAGTAGTAAAAATACATAAAAAAAAAACACCTTCTACTAACAAGGAATGTATTTTCGGAGTAACCCACCGATTTCGTTAATCACAATTTCACACTAAAAAATAAAAATTCCGATAAAATTAATCGTTTCGTACAACAACATTTTTTATTTATTTGTAAATAAATGGGTTTGCCAAATATGGCAAAAATTACAACTTTTTGTCATGATACCGTTTAACATTTCGCTTTGATGTGATTTTCTACAAAAATCATCCATCGATGACCAAATTTTTTAAAATTAAAAATCGATTTATTTCAATACACGTCGTTTATAATTACTTCTTAGATACTTTTAATCAAAAGTGAGCATATTTTTCTATCATTACAGACAAATTAAGAGAGAAGTTATTTTTTTTGAAAAATAATTAATTTAATTTAATTTCTGCGAAGTCATTGGGTTACCCCGAATATACCTTCCTTGTATTCAAATTATGAAACATTTGGTTTTCAACTGAAATATAACCAAACAAACAAGTGTTGCTTTTTTTGTGAATTTTTCAAGTTGCTTTATAGCTGTCTAAAGATTGCGTGAAATACGTAAATGTTGTAATTTTGAGTTAAAAAAAAAATAAACAAAAAATAGAGTAAACGAAAATATTATAAAATACCTTAATATGTAGTTTTAATAACTAGGTGTATTAAATAATAAACACATATTTTTAGAATTCAGTTTTTTTTTTAGAAGAATATCAATACAAGTTTTAACTGCGTTTTCTTAAGCTGATTAATCAATTTAAAGAAAGCTTCTGCTAAGAATAATTTACATAAAAACAAAAGACTTAAACAACAAACTTGTTGAAATTAATATTGCTAAATACAAAAGAATAACATTATTACTTCTATTTCGTATGCAAAGTTCAATATAGTTATTTCCATTAACATTTGCTTCATGACTACTCATTTTATTATCTTATGAATAAGTATGTTGAACAGCTGTTGTTCATTTTTAAACAACTGTTAACATTATTTGTACTTATTGTAATGTTTGTTTTTTTCAGACTGTTATTTTGAAATCTATAAACAAATTGCGATTTAAATTAGTTTAAAGCTTTATCACCAAAATTGGTATCTGTTTGATGTTAGATTTCAACACTGATTAATCAGCGATTTTTTATTTTTTTTTTTGCATGAATCGTGAGAGACAAATGGTATATAAATTTTATTGTTTTATTGGGTAATATTAAACAATTTAGTAAAAAATCCACAGTTTTTTTACCTCAAAAACTCAAATATATGAGATTGTTTTAAATTTAACAACATTTTCATCGGAAAGCAAAATATCCAAATATATTGCAATCTAAAAATAATAATTAAAGATAAATTAAATTATCTTTTCAGCAAAAATTTTAGTTATACTTATTCATCACTTAACTGTTTTGAACTAATGTTTTACTAATATTTTACTAATGCTTTACTAATTTATTTTATTATTTTTTTATTATTATTATTATTTATTCATTACCAAATTCTGTATAAAAGGATTAAAGATTTTCTGAAACATTTTCTTAATCATTTCGAAAGGTGATTTACAACCTTTATAAAAAATGTTACCATTTCCGATTTAAAGCACATATTTAAATAGCATAAATAAATATTTCAACCTCTAATCCCTTTTATAACAGAATTTTTCTAATAAAATTATGATATTTGGAAATATTCAAGAAAATGTAGTGTGTCCCCGAAAATGCCTTTACTGACACGCGTCTCATAGTTTTGCCAGCCCAGCCCAAGTGAAATTTTACCCTTTAATTACCTTAATTGATGTAATGCAGTTACACTTAAACTACCTTCAAATCACCTTTAACCTGCACAAAAGTATTAATTTTGTTCGTCTGAGCATCAACAAAAAATGTTTTAACTTGTTTATCGATAACACAGTTCAACAAAATTAGAAAAGTTTAATGCGTCGTGGTTGTGACATATCATTTCTAAAAGACTTTTGGACGCAGATGACGAATATTTAAAGTTAGCTACACTTAAAGAAATATATTGCAAAACACTTTAAATTTATTGATAAACTTTTTTTTTAAATAATACAAAATGTGTGAGATGTTGGTTAGTTCGGTTAAAGATCATGAATATTTTTTCCATATTAACAGAAAAATTATAATGTTATTTGTGATAATTTACTTTAATTAACAGAAAAAACACTTAGAAAAAAAGTTATTTCACACCTGCATGAATGAAGTTAGCTTTCTAGCCCGCAGCGGCCTTCAGCAACATTCTTCGTACCTTAAAGTGTTAAATGGTAAACATCATCTATTTACCTCAACTAGTTAAGTTGAAAACGTAACCTGACTTAGTTTGTTGAGTATGACGAAATTTACTGCGAACTTATTTTCTATAAATCTATGTTTAGTTCAGTTAATTATTACCACAGTTGCCAGTTCAACTAATTAAGTTGAAAATTTGACTGGCAGTTATTTTCAAATGTCATCATATTTTATCCTTTACATTGTAAGTAAAAGAATAACAAACATTGAAGATTTATAAAGTAACGCAACTTTTTTTACAACATTGAAATAATATCAACTTTGCTCTTTATCTTATGGTACAAGTTTTGAAAGGTACGATAAATAGATAAATCTATGCATTTTTTTAAAGTTGAAATTTCTCATCTTTCACGATTTCGTTAATAAAATATGCAAAACGAAAGGAAGATCCAATACTTTAATACATACCTTTAGTGAACATCACAGGTTACTTAATTTATGAAAAAAATCGCATGCTTTCTCTTTTAGTTTAAGTAAAAAATAGCTTAAAATGCAAAAATTTGTATGCCCAATAATAAATACATACAAAATTAATTTAAAAAAAAATGTTGAAAATTTCATCTTCATATTGAATTTTTGGATTATTCCGCAGAAATTAATTAAGTGGAATATAAATAAACATCATGTACTATAATTTTGCAAATTCGATTAAGGGATTTAAAAAAAAAAAAAACTGAAATACGTTAAGTTTTCATTTTAATTACAAATATATTCTACATCCTTTAACCAATCGCAATTAATTAATGCTCAAAGTCATACTTTAAAACCATATTAAAAGCTATTAGAAGTTTATTCAGGTATATGAATTAATAAAAAAATTTAAAGAAAAAACTAGATTTTTGGTAAAAAATTAGTTCACGAATATTTCGAAAAGTGGATCTTATGTTAAAATTTAGTGTTTACATTCGTCACAATTGGTAAGTCGCATCTCAGATGTATTTTTAGTGTTTAACAGTGTATTTTTTTTCATTAACGATGATTGATATATTAATATCCCAGCAAAAAAAAAAGCATCAAAAGAATGTATAATGAAGTATTATATTGCAATGATTTGGATTTCGATGTTATGAAAATTTTGATCGGAAGCAATGAATTTTATATCTGCTTGTTATAGGTGGGAAGTTCATGTTTATGATTTTTATTCATTGTATCTTAAGCAATGCTTATGGTTTAATGAAAGTTCAAATTGTTTCATGTTCACAAGGGAACTCGCCCGATTGCACTGGAATTTGCATTCCTTTTTTAACTTTTCCGAAAGCATATTTTCATCTAATTGGGGGGAACGCTGCACAGCAGAGGCAATATGTATATTAAAATATTTCTTTTCTGGAGTATATTAACGTTGGGTACAAAAAATCTGAATTTCTCATATTTCAGATATGCTCCTTTACAAAAAATTTTTTTACATATTTTACTCCTCTCTTTTACCCACTAAGTTTCAGATTGCTCCGAATTGTAAAGTCTAGATTTGAAAATATTAAATGCTGTTCAAAATCAAATTTTTCGAAGTTGTGAAAAAGAACTACTTTGGAAGCGGGAAATCAGGAATGAATTTCGAATCATTGGACAATTGAATCTTTAAGAATCAATTTTATTTTTTTTTTTGCTGGTATACTAAATGATTAACAGATTATTAAAAAAACGTCAAGGTAATTAGTTTGTTAATTAATTTGAAATTATTGGCATATTAATTTCAAGATTTTTACGTGTAAAGTGACAAAACCCAAAGACTCATTAACATTTGTCACACTTCAAATTTGATGTTTTCAACTAAATCAGTTAATGTTATAATAAATTTTTTAATAAAAAAATCAAGGATACTTATAGATGGAGCATTAAATCTAAAAAGATAATCAAATTGTTAAATTAATAACGATGATGTTGTATGGTTTGCAATAAAACCACAAAATTTTAACAAAATATAATTTGTAATTTTACAAAGATTGTATTAACAACATCTCAATTTGTTTATTGTTTTTTTAATATTTTAACCACAGATTTTTTTTTTTATATTTTTATAAAACGTATGATTAAGATTTATTTGTTAGTTAATAATATGTATTAAAAATAATATATTGATGGTCATAAATTGACATCTGTTAAACGACTTCTTCTTCATACTAAAGTAATTTGGCTTCCTTATCTCAGGTTGTAATAAATTCTTTATTAACGTGTTATCAACTTAAGATCATTGGTAAAATTTTGTATAAGTTTTTATTTTATTTATATCATAGGGTTTTAATCCATACTAAATTTGTTTAAAAATGATTCATTACGAATTATTTCAAGTTGAATTTCTAAACCTTATATTATGCTACCTAATTAAGAGGGATTTATAAACAATTAAAAAAGTATTAAAAAAAATGTATTAATTAAAATTTATATATAAAAAAATTTTAGTCATAAAACAAAATTTGCTAAAATAACAATACAAATTCACATTATATTTTATATGAGCAATAATCTTTAGGTATAAGTTAATTAATTATAAATTATGATTCTATGAAACTTTTCATTTCAGTTTTGCATTGAAGATTTCCGTTTCCGAAATTCATAAAATCATATTTAAGTTTGCAAAACTGTTAACAAAAAATATTTAAAAAGATAAACAGATTTTGAAATTTTGCGTATTAAAAGCCATGTTAAAAATTTAAACAAATATCAAATTAAAAAAAAAAAAAACAATAACTCTTCATGACCTTAGCACATTTCTTTTAGTTAAACAGACAAAAAAAAATATTAAAAAAAAAACTATACGTATAAAAATAACAAATACGCAGTAAGAAAAAGACAAACGAACCACCGCCGACAAGGCCCTGTAGCAAGTGGTACAAGTGCAGACCACAAGAGCTTTCAGAATCCCAAAATTACACAAAAAGTGTCGGACAAGCACTGGGGAAACAAAATTTCCAACGTTGGCAAAATATTGGTAAAACCATGAAATAAGAGGTCTATAAATATATTTTTAAAAATAAAATTAGAAAAAGTTGATTTATAATTTTTTTTTGGCCCCACCGGGATTTAAACCCTGGCCGGCAGATTGACAGACGACAGCTATAACCACAAGGCTTAGGAGTATATACCTGATAACTGCTGCATAACTGTTGGATGATCAAATATGTCATCACTAGCCTAGGGTTTGCTGGAAACAACTTACCAACGTTGGAAAAATAAAAAAAAAGTTAATCTTAAAAGAGCTTTTCGAGAAACAAAAAAATTAATTTTATATAAAAAAAATATTAAAAAGTCCAAAAAAAAAAGTCACAAATTATGGCTGAAACCGGAATCGAACTCGGAACCTTCCGAATACAAACCTGTTTCTTGTTCATTCTTTTTATAAATTATATTATCTAACAATTGTTAAACTTTTGAGGTGTTAGTATAACTGGATAGCACTGGGAACACTTTTGCATAGTGTCTCATCCAATTCTTGCCAATATTTTTTTTTTTTGTAGACCACTGAAATTATTGTAAAACAAATACACTAAAGCCCCGACTTGCGTCGTTAATGGGGACGGAGAAACGCGACGCAAATCGAAACGACGCAAATCGAATCACCTTTTTCTATATAAATGCACTGAAATCTAATATATTGGAGAAAATATTCAAAACAAAGCAAAAAATTTTGTATTTTTGATAAAAAACAAGTATGAATACATTTTTATTTATTTCATTTACTTCAACAAATGTTTATAATTATTATAAAGAAATAACAAAACAATAAATTACGAAAAAAGACCGGTTTCGTCCGCATTCAAAATCTACTTAGCAGAATACCCTCCTTTTTCAATTATGGTTTTCAGCTCAAGCTTAAACTTTTACTACTGAACTGCTGAATCTGCACTGGCTGACTCTCCTTTTAATGCCACATTATGTAAATTTGCCCGTGTTTTAAAGCGGTTAAACCAACCGTTGCTGGCTTCGAAATCATCAGAATTTCCGTTACTACTAGATGCAGTATTTTTCTTAAGGTCGGAGTATATAGAAAGAATTTTTTTTATTACGTCCTTGCTCAGTGGCATTCTTCGCTTATTTTGATCATGTATCCAAATTAAAAGAAGGGACTCCATCTTAACCAATAAGAGATTTCTTGCTATAGTATCTTGTTTAGATTGTAGTGTTGTGACAATTTCAGCTAATTGATTTATTTTATCACTGTCTCTGTTGCAAATTGTTCTTACTGTTGTAGGTGCTAGTCCAAGAGCTCTTCCTATATTAACAGCCTTTTCACCCGATTTAAAAGTTTTATTACGTCCAATTTTAATTCCAAACTTATTACTTTTCTTTAACTTTGACTCATTTTTTGCGTCCTTAAGGTATTTTGGCGAATCACACACTAAATTCTTACCATAACCAACAGTTGTTCTTAGCACCACTTATATAACAAATAAAAGGGAATTCCCCTTATTTCACGCAATTTGAAAACTTCTTAACGTACAGGTGACGATCAGTGTTGCCAGAAGTTGTAAAAATGCTAAACGACAGAAAAGATGCTAAATTAGGCACTACAAATGCTACAAATGCAATGCTGCAGTAAAAAATTTAACCGTTTTCAGCGACGCAAATCGAAATCAAAACGACGCAAATCGGAAACAAAACGACGCAAATCGGAAACAAAACGACGCAAATCGAAATCAAAACGATGCAAATCGAACCGACGCAAATCGGGGTCAAAACGACGCAACTCGGTCCGACGCAACTTGAAATTACAACGACGCATATCGAATTTTTCCAGTTTTTAAAAAGCGACGCAAATCGAAACGACGCAAATCGGGACGATGCAAGTCGGGGCTCTAGTGTACTGGCAAAACGCTTTTTGGAAAAGCGTTCTGCCAGTAATTAAATTAAAATTCCTCGGTTAGCCAGTGGTATGCCAATGCTTGATTTTTTGTACCACTGGCAGATTCTGACTGGGTACATACAACAAACATAAAAAACAGCTTAAAACTAATTTTCAAACAAACCAAGAAATAAAAAAAAAATCGTTAAGTCAATCACCCACATACTAACATACCATTTGTATCTGTGTATTTAAAATCATTTAAAAAAAATGCAACCATTTTAAGTTGAGTCTTCTTTTAACTTGTATTTAATAAATGTTTATAAAATATTTAAACAAAATAGAAATAAAAATGTACTCTTGAATTAATTACAACAATTAATGAATAATTGTTTGAGTTAAAGAGTTGTTTTGAAAATGTTTTATGTCATTTGAAATGCACTTGAACTCCTACACTTGTTAGTCAAATGCAGTTTTTTTTTTTTTTTTTTTGAAAAATTGTAAAATTAAACAAACTTTTAATATTGTTATTAAATTTTATGATAGATTCCTACGTAATATTTCTAACTTAATAACACATGCCTGATTTTTTTAATACAAGTTCATTATCAACTGAACACGTCATCATCATCATCATTATCAACTTCATTGAAATGTCTTCTTAAATGTCTACATATTTGCTACACATAAACTTGAGGTATTATTACCTATTAAGATCAATTTCAGAATGATTATATATTTATTACATATTAACTACTTTATTATGTTCATAATTGCAAAAATAAAAAAACAAATTTGTTATGAATAAATATCAAATGTTTTAACCCTTTCACCACCGACTTTTTGTTTGTGGATATATTTCTATTTTGATTTCAGATCCTTGGTAGGGGTCCTCAAATTAGAAAAAAATGGGTTCGAAAATGGAATGGAATTTTTGAATGGAATTTTTAACCAAAAATCCATTAAATGAATCTACGTGCCAAATTTTGAGATTCTAGCTTTGCTACATCGAGAGAATTCCTTAGACGAGTTTTAGTGAAATTTTTTCACTAAACTAATGAAGTTTTCTTCACAATCTGTATGAAAAATTCCTTAAAATTCATGAAAAAGCTTCATAGTTTTAATGAAACAAATTTTAATACAACTTTTTCATTATCTTTAATAAATAATATGAAATTTTTCAATAAATTTTATGAAAAACTGCATTAATTTAATGAAAAGTTCCAGGGAAAATTCATTGATCCAATGCAAAAATTCATTGATATCATCCAGATAATTCTCTCTGTGTAGTTTAGGAAATACACCAAACGCCCCTTTCTTAGGAGATAAAGGCTGGTTAGTCAGCATAAATGTTTGGGAGTTATACTTGACAGTAAACTCTCATTTAAATCCCACATTGATGCGCTAGCAGGAAACATTTGGGGCTCCCTACGTAGGTTTTATCGAACTAATATTTTCTTGCCTTTTTTTTATCCAGCAGAGGATGGCACATGCGATTTTAATGTCGCAAGTCCTTTATGGCCTTGAAGTTGTGCCTGGTACTGTTAATGCAAACCTAATGAGGTTAAAACGCAGAGTTAATACAATTGTCCGATTTGTACACTGATAGAATTTTCCTTCATAGTATTAATGAAACGATTTCATTAAAATCGATTCATTGGTTTAATGAAAAATTTCATCAACTGAATGAAAATTTATTAATATTGGAATTTTTTCATTAAAATTTTTTCACAATTTTTTAAAAAAAATTCATTAAATCAATGAAAAATTTTCAAATTTTTTTCAATAAAAATTTTGACTTGTAATAAGAAAAAAATTTTTTTTTTGTACTATCATTTTGAAATAAAAAAAATTTAAATTTCTTTTAAACAGAATTAACGAAAACTTTGATATAAAAAAATTTCTTTTATTAAATTTCCCTAGAGCTAACAATTTTTGACGAATTAATGGAAAAATTTAAAATTTTTTTCAACAAAATTTTTGACTTGTAATAAGAAAAAAAAAAATTTTTTTTTGTAATTTTGAAATAAAAAAAAACTGAAAAGTTTCTTTTAAACAGAGTTAACCAAAACTTTGATATAAATAAATTTTTTTTTAATAAATTTGCCCAGAGCTTACAGTTTTTGACGAATTTGAATAGTTAGTCACTAAATTCCAGGGAACAGATTCTCTAAGAAAAACGATATAGTTTTTTTCAAAACGATATCGTTTTGACGATGTTACACAAAAACGTTATGCTAAACGATAATAAATGCTTGTTTTTTAACAACATTGTTAACAATACTTAACATTTTTATCTAATATGGTCGTAATTTAAATACAAAAAGTGGACTATAACCGTCGATCTTTCTACAGATTTCCAAGCCAGATCGATAAAAAATTACATATTTTGTACCGACATATAAGAAAATATGTCATCTTTAAACAAAAATTATAAAAAATGTAAAGAAAGATTGAACAATTTTGTAAAAATAAAACAATAAAAACAGAAATAAATCAAAACTGGTTTTTTCAGTTCAGCTTTTAATATTGTAATGCCTGTTAATTATATTTAAACGATTTTTTCAATCATTAAAGTTCTTAATATACATAATTTAAAAAAAGTACAATAATTAAAATATTTCTTTTTTATGAATAAAAAAAATTTTATTTTCAAAATTTGTAATTTGTATGCTAAAATAATCATAAAAAGTGCAAATTTTTAAATATCAGCGGAAAAATTTCATACAAACTATGAATTTTATTCATTAAACACATGAAACTTTCATAACGATTAGGCTAGGATTAATGAAAAAAATATTATATACTTTATGAAATTTTCATTGGGTCAATGATACCATTCATTAAAATTGATTTAATGAAACACCTTTCATTGACTCAATGAAACGTTTCTTTGGGGACTTTTTTATGAAAAAATTCTTTGGATTAATGAAGGAATTCAGTAATACTACGCACAAATTTCTATCAGTGTAGTTGGTAGCATGCTGGCTTATCAGTGCGGGGGTCGATGGTTCGATTCCCACCAGAGGCACTGGTATGTTTTCGCTACAACGCGTCGAAAGCCATAGTGCTCGGTTAGGGCAATATTATATAATTTGTAATTAATCGTATATGATTATTAATTAATAAAAAAAATAAAAAAAAGTATGATAATTTCCCTAATGCAAATCTTCTCTTATACATTACAAAACAACTTTTTATGAACGTCAATGATTTTTTTGTTGGTAAATAAATTTGTATTTTCAATTTTAACATGTTTGTATCATAATCATAAGCCTTTTGTTTTTACACAAGTCATTTTTATCCCGTTTTTCCAAAGAAAAAATGATTAATAGTTATTTTTCTAGGTTTTAATATAATTTATGTTTGAAGTGGGAACATAAAATGTTTTCCATGTTTTTGTCTTATATTTTTATATTTCAACATATAGCGATTTTCCATTTTTCCTAACAAGAAAACATGTACATGTTACCCTCGATGAATGAATGGAATCAACAAAAAACTCCCAAGGATAGTCTCCCAATCGGTTATCTTCAATCTTAGTGAAACTTGGGTATATGGTAGGGAAAAAAGGACTCGTATTCTCTCATATTCAGGCGCTAAAAATTGGGGTAATAAATTATCCCATTTTGCTGTTTTCGGTTTATTTCCTAAGGTTTCAAAGAAATTTCATAGAAATGGAAGTATTTTTGAAGACGCATTAACTGGTATATAAAACATGTGTTTTAAGTGGCTAGCGTTTTGTTAAGAAATTATATCGTAGTTGGTTTAAGCTAAAAATTATATACATATATTAATGCCTATTTAATATAATCGAGGGGTTGTGTGGGGTTTTCCCGAAATAAGTAACTGATCAGATTTTATGCGACAATTTTTCCCATATCCGAGTTTTATTAAGATCGATAAAGACCCATCGGAAGACTCTCCCTGTTAGAGCATACATTTTTCTACGTGTTAGAATTTGTAGTTATTTTGAAACAGATTTAGAATATTTAAATTTAATTTTGTATAACGAGGGTCACATGTACATATATAAAAGTTACGACACGATTGTTTAGTTTGAATATCATATACATATGTAGTTAAAATTAATCTTTTATTTATGAATTTCCCTAAATTTAAGAATTTATTATTTTTTTCGAAGTTCGTGTCTTAAGTCTTTTGTTTCGGTTTTGGTTAAAACATATTTAAAACAAAAAGGAAGTAAATTATAATCATTTTATCACGGTTTTTTATGAATTTAAATAACAAGCTAATAGTTTCAATTACAATTTTCTTTATGCATAATATAAAATTTTCTTTTAAAATGCTATTAAAAATCTCTTCTTGAATACGAAAACCAGAAAAAAAATGTTTTAAAAAGTCAATTGTAGTTTGACCTTTTCAAAATAAAAAAGGAACTACAACAACTAACTAATATAACCGCCAAAATGAAACCTAAAATGGCAATAACAAGAGCAACATCATCGTAACAATGCAAAACTTTTTTTTTTTTGGCAACTCAATCGGTTTTTTTTGTATACTTTTTTTTATGAGCTTTAACAGAAGAAAACGTGATTCTTTGCGTTTGTTTTGTATTGAAGGTGTACTTAGGATTTTAAATATCAATTTACTATAACCACAATGTTTGTCTTATTTTAAGCCAAATTTACAATACAAGAAGAGGAACACAAAAAAAAAATTCAAAATAAGTATTTCAATTAATTGACATTAGAAGGCATTCATGAGTTGTATTTTAAAGATGGAATCATACCGATAGATCATGTTGGTTGCAAATTGAAATAACCATGCATTGTTGGAAGAATGAATAAGGAAGTTGGTTTTGGTTGTTTTAACTGTGGTTCGAGTGTAGATAATTGAAAATTATAGTTATAAGTTATATTTAATGAGAATATAGAAATAATTTTTTACTACTTTAAAAAATCAATATAATTAAATTTTATAGAAAAAAAATGTAAAATTTTCTTACCTTATTAAGACAATTTTAATTTGACACTATAATTTGAATTCCAATATTCACACTCAGGTCCAAGTAATTGATGTTTATTTGATTATTTTTTTTTTCTAAATTATTTGTTTGTTGTTTTTTTTTTATATGTAATTTATAGATTTTTTATTTTTTTTTGCGATTTTTGTTTAAAGATTTAACTGAAAAATATGTAGTTTTGTTTGTTTAAATATATTTATGATTTTATGAAAATATTTTGTCATAAAACTTATTCAAACGTGAAAAAGTCAAGATCACGTTTTTGTTTTTATTAAAAAAAATCATAAATAATATTTAAATGAACAAAAAAGCACTCTAAAGCGATAATATTATATTGAAAGTAGTAGCATTATATTATGTGGATTTTTATATTTTTTTGTTATTAGTTTTTCCAGATTTTTTTATAAAAATTTTCCATTTAGTTTTTTTTAACAAGTTGTTTTTTTTTAAAGAAATGTTAAGGAGTTTTTTTAAAGATCACTTTGAGTTTATAGAAAATTGCTGAGACAATACTTTATTACCGCACGAGTTTATGCAAAACTAAACAGAAACAAATTCTTTACCAGTTTTAAATAATAAACTCAAAAACCCAAAAAGCAAAAAAAAAAAAAGCACGAGCTTAAGTTAAAAACTATTCCGCTTGTTTGTCTGGTGTTAAAAAATGCATGCCTATAAAAACTATAAAACTATTCTTCAATAAATGCAAAAGTTTCAAATAATACTAAGTACTGCTATTTTATGGTCGAAGTACTCGGTTATCGTTGTTGTTGTCGTTTACGAGAAGACACCAAGTAAAACTTGTTAGCATTTACAATATGAACACTAACAACAGCAACAACAAAAATGAATTACAATAATATTTCAAAAATTTCTTATTATTCCATAACTCAAGTTTTTTTTATAAAAGTCATTTACATGTTTATTAAAATTTCTTTTGAAATTTGTTTTTCTTAATTAATATTTTTTGCAATTTTTTTTAATATATAATTTTTATAATTATTTTTTACTAATTATATTTTTTTATTAATTTTTGTTTTGTAAAATAAAGTTAATAATTTAAATACCGTTTATTTTCAATTAAATGTTCCGTTAAACACAACCGTTTTAAGCAAAGTTCAAATCAGAACTAAAATTCCCAAAGCTTCGAATTTTATTATTATGAAAAACTTCTTTGAAAACAACATCTTCTCTACACAATTTAACAACAATAAGAAAAAAAAAACAACAAAAATACACATCATTTGATCATCTCAATGCCTTCAGCAATAGCTAGACAAAACAATAAACATTAGACTGCAACAATTGAGATTTTGTTGTAATGGTGAGAGAGCGTTAAATTACAATCGTAAGTAACATAAAAGCCATTAAAGATTGACTACAAGAAATATGTAAAATATTTGTTTAAAAGAAAGTTATTTTATTTTTGATAAAATATTTTTTTAAAAATGAAAAAAAAAATGTAATATAAACGAATTTTTTATATATAATTCATATTTTCACATTTTAATATTGTTTTATATTTGATCTTTATCATTTGTATTTTAGTATTTAAACATTGGCAACATTTTTTTTAACTCTCTTGCTTATTTTTAACTAAATGTTTCTCTACATTGCAGCTATACATTTTAGTGGGTGTAAAAGTTTGTTGCTTAAGTCTTTTGTTTAGCATTTGTTAATAGATAAAAACAAAAACAAATAAATGTACATAATATTGTACAAAAATATTAGATACTTTATATCTTTAGAAGAATTTATTATATTTTTTATTGCAAAAAACATTTTTTTTAAGAGCGAGAGAAAGAGAAACACATAATAAGCTACAAATACTAATTTAATATTCAAACAAAAATTAGTTAATGTTATGTTGATATTAATTTATAAACACAGAATAATTTCTCGGATATTCTTTATTTGGGCTCAGTTGATTTACCCCTTAATAAGTCTTAGTTGATTCAAAATTGTTAAACTCTTTAGGCCCATATCCACACATGCTGCTTTCCAAGCCAACTGTCGCGCAGCAATGTCAAACGAACAGTATTTGTACTCCTATAAAAAACAAAAAAACAAAAAACTGGAACAACTGTTCCAAAAAATTGACGAAGTAGGCTTGGCTAAATTTTTGCAAATGTTGCGGTCATTTTTAGTCGGTACATATATTATTTATTATAAGTTAACTGTATTTGCCAAAAAAAAAGAACATAGCTCCACTGGTTTGGGCTGTGTGACTAAGGGGGAGACTTTTTCCCCGTTCAATATCATTTTAAACCATGCATTTATGGGAGGTTTCAAAAATTGTTTTATCACTGGACCAGGGAACATTTATCTAAATTTAATTTTTTTACTTCAGCGGTTTGGGCAGCCACTAAGAGGCTGCATTAGAGCATTAATTGTTACTATGTTTTTATCAAAAGATTCAAAAACTATTTTAACTGCGGTTTAGTAATTAAAATTAAATTTTTATAGAAAACTGGTATAGGCAGTTTGTCATTCGTTCCACCCGTACAAGTGTCCAAAATCCCGTCTAATACAATGTTCATATAGAACCCCAAAATACGTTTTCTTGTTTTTTTAAGTTTTCGATTTAAAATTTGATGAATCGTTAGAATTTTTATGAGAGTGTAGCTTCAGCGTTTTAGCTAGGACTTTAGGAGAGAGACTTTTACCCTTTATGTCCCTCCCCGAATGAAATTTCAAAAAATCCAGTCTATACGGATGTCTACGTGGGTTTAGAATCCCAAATACCAAATTTCAAGATCATCGCTTAAGCGGTTTGGCCAGGCCATCAAGGGAAAGACTTTACCACACCCCGTAGAAGCTTAACAAATCCCGAATAAGCGGCTGTCTGAATTTTACTCTACTTGCTTTAGCCGTTTGGCCTGGGCTCCAGGGAGTAACTTTTCCTCTTCGTACCACTTCCAATGGGAATTTGTATAAATAATGCACCCCTCTGTGCTGCCATAAAAAAAATTTTAATATTTTTTTTTGTTCCCAAATATAAAAATACGACATTCAAACCATTATTATTTCTAAACCAATTGAGATATTACCGTCAAATAAATTGCAATAAATTTTGTATTGTTCACTAAATATAATGTATATTTTTAAAGAAATTTTAAAACTTTTGTGCAATTTTTTATTTTCAAAAATTGATACTTAAGATATAAAAAACCATTAGATTCATATATCTCTTTGCTCTTAAGCGATAAATCACAGTTTTTTAGACACTTATGATTGTAATGATATTATCTGTAACAACTTTTAAAATTTACCAGCAATTGTAATTTTTGTTTAAACTCAAATTGATGCACGCGAATGGATTTAAGTTTATTATATGTAGTATTTCAAGTCTACAAAGCTTCATTGATGTGTCATTAAAAATTTTTTATTTTTTTGTAACCCCAAAAATTAAAAAAATTTGAAAAATATCGATATATACATTGATTAAATTGAAAAAGTTTAATTTTAAATAGTTTAAGAAATTTTTTATTATATTTGTAAAGAAAACTTCATTAGTTTAATGAAAAAGTTCATTAAAACCCATTCAAGTCTGTGCATATCAATGTTTCCCCAAAATTTGTTCCAAAAAGTTGCATGCATTCACCCAGAGAAAAGACTCAGTAGTAGCAACCGTATTTGTTGCCAATCGAAAGCTTCCGAATTTTCCGTTGTGATATCAATCATTTGATTAAAACAACCAAAAATCTAACACGACAAAAGAATTTCGATTGCCTTAACAGAAATTCGGTGACAAGGTATTCAAGGTGTTACATTTGGGTCACGAATGGGTTAATAAAATTCGTTATGCAATGACAACATTATTTCTCTCCCTTGTCATATTGTTAGACAAATGTGTCTAACAACAATGTTGCTAAACAATTGAGTGGGCGAAAAGTTTATTTTCTAAGTCTTTTGATTAAGAAAACAAGAATATTTAAAAATAGTTGTTATAATAAAAATTTTTTCAACTTATTAGTTAATTTTTTCATAAAACAGGAAGAATAAAGATGTTATTAACAATTTTATAACTATATTCGCTATACATCTATTATACATTTTAATGCTATATTTAAATCATAAATTTTAAATTGTATCTAATATGCAAACCTAATAAATTAGATTAGCGCCAAAAAAGAACAAAATTAATATAAAAATAGTGAATTAAAGCCGGTTTTCTGTATTTTTTTTTTTAAATTCTTAAGTATATGACAAGAACAGTAGGTATGTATTGCCTAACCCAAATCCAATATAACAAAATATTATAACATTAAAAATATTTCAGCGTGACTATTGAAGATTTTTTTTATTCATAAATTAATTAATAGATTCGATAATAAAAACTTAACTCATTTACATATTTTTCTCATTTAATATTATGCTAAATAAAATTTTTGCATTAAGCTTGACCAAGAACTTTTGACAAATTATTGATTCACAAAAAAAGTGATCTTTAAAAGTGCATAACAAATTAGCACAATTTTGAATAAAAATTATTATTTTTTAACATGTAGGTGTAGATTGGCAGCAGCAAACGCAAAAGCTACAACATTGAAACAATATACGTAAAACAACATAAAAAACTAGTCATTTTTTTTTATAAATAAATAACAGAGCTCTCAACTCATATGTAAACTTTAATAATTGCATATTTGTTTATTAGAGTTTCACTTATTTTTACATATATGATATTTTAAAAATTTTAACAAAAAATTAAGAGGTCTTTTAAAACAAATGTAAAAAACTCTAAACGAGTTCTGAAGAATATATGTTTTCTTTATTTAAATGCAACTTGGAATATTCATATCATTAATCCCTACATCCGTGGAATTCAAGAATAACATGTGCATTAAAAACGATTTCTCGATTTTCGTTCATTACATCCTGCAGATTTATTACCAATGGTTCCAAATGCAAAAGCTAGTTTTTATTTTAAACGTTAACTCGCTCTGAACTTCGGCCAAAAATTGCCAAGTTTAGAAAAACGTGTATTTTTATTAAAAACTCTCAAAATTCGAAATTTTGAAAAATGTTAATTTTTATTTCGTTTGTTACTTTAATCTAATCAAAATTATTCAGATATGGAATTATAACTTCATCGGATATCATTAACACACTTTACAATGAAATCAAAAATGACGCACAAATTTGATAAAAATGCAAAAAGAAGTGTTTTTTAAATTAATTTCAAAGATTTTTTTTAAATGCCTAATTTGGAGATGTCAATTAGTTGTAATTAAAAAAAAAAAATGAAAAAATTACAATTTGTTTTTTTCTTATTTTCCAGGACATTATATGAAAATTGATTATATTGTTAAAAGCCAAAGCCAAATTTAAATGTTTCCGTTAAAGTTTGCACAATTTTCATAAAAATATCACCTTAATTTGACTACCCGGATAAAAATAAAAATTTACACAGAAAAAATCATCAATCTAAAATATCTAATTAAAGATTTGATTTGAATTAAATTTGCTTCTAAGCAAACATTTAATTGAATCAATTAATATTTTAATTGACTTTGTAAAATATAAATACATATTTTATTTTCGACATAATTCTCAAATTATTTTTTCATAAACTGTGTGATTAAATAGAAAAGTTGTAGAATAAAATACCAAATGCTTTTGAAGTATATAAACAAAACCAGCACACACACACACAGACACAGCATTACCAAAAACACATATCCATACATACAAACGTGTCGTTCACACACTTTTTTTTGGCGAGTATCATAATTTTTTTGTTGATAGTTATTTATTACTTTTTTCTTTTTAATTTTCAATAAAAGTTTTAATTGATATTATCATTGCCGGGACAGGTGTAAAGTCAATTAAAATATTAATTGATTCAATACATTTTTTAATTGAAACCAGTTTTTAGCTTTTTCTGTGTATGTTCACATATTGCCATGTATGTATTCATGTGTAATCACCTATGACTCACTCCATATGAAACCATCAAAAATATCCTATTTTCGACATCTACCCTCTTCACTTTTAACCAAATTGTAAGGTAATAATTGTTCCCTGAAAAAGTCACCCAATGTGGAGACGAAATATTGGAAATAAACAATTATAATTTATAAATAAAAGATCCTAAGCTCGTTGAAAGAGAAATCATAGTATAAATTTAACTTAAAGTCCAATTTTTCTTAAAATCATTAAATATAAGAACATCAAAGAAAACATAACAATTTTTTTTAAAATTCATACTAATATAAATATATATTATTTTGGAATAATACATTACGTACGCTCTAATTTCCAATTTTATTTATTAATTTATCGCTTTTCGTTCCAAAGTTACAGACCATAAAGTGGACTAAGATCATTTTTCCGAAAAATTAAAAAAAAAAAAAAAAAACGCCTAAAAGGGTATAAAATGTTTTTCTTTCATTTCTTTTTTCCAAAATGCTGTGTTTTTATGTATTTATGATTATTCATCAATAAAAAAATTAATATTCTCTTATGTGACTTTTTTCAGGTGAATTTGTACATTTATGGGATTTAGTGAAAAACAAAAATTGGATTTTAAGTTAAATTTATACTAATATAAATAAAAATATTATATTAATTCTTTGAATTTTTTAATAATTCCTTTTCGTTTCAAAGTTCTAATTTCCTTTTCGTTTTAGTTGACAGCCCAAGCTGTCAACTAAGATCTTTTTTTGCGAAAAACAAAAATTTTTTTTTCGAATTTCCAATTGATAACTCATCAATAAAATTTTTATAAATTTAAAACTACGCCTTCGCTGAATTAATCGCCATTCTGGGTATCATCGAACCCACTGTGAGTCTGCCAAATTTCAAAGCAAACAATAATCGTGATGTCAAAAATCGCTCGGTTTAATATGGAATTACTCATATATGGAGTTACTCGAAATTTATGAAAATTCTTTAATATTATTTTTTTGTTGTATAAAAATAAATACCACCCCAGTACACATGTCTAAGAAGAAAAAAATTTGGTACATTAATATAATATTTGCACATTAACCACCAAATTTATCTACGTATTTCCCACGTTCTAAACTTTAATGTAACATTAGACTTACTATTAGACATCGTCTAAAGAAGAATCTGGTTTAAAACTTAAACTTAAGCTTCTTATAAAAGACAACATCATAAATGTATTACATCATTACAACATAAGTAATATGTAACATATATTAAATATCTTCATGAATAGTTAAAAATACTTAAAATTTTAATGTAATAATCATCATGTTTGGCAATAAATTTAACACTATTAACATTTTAAACTAAACTAAAGAAAAATCATGAAGATCCATTTAAAAATTGCACTGACCTTGTTATTATTGCTCAAAGTAATTGTAAATTGTGAATTTATGGTCATTAGATGAGTTTATGTTTTTTTCCAATTGATTTTTTTTTTTTTTGTTTTTTGTGGTGGACATATATGGCAAATACAATATGTCAGCAGACTATATGGAATAAATTAAGCGTTATGTATTTTATTTTTTTGATTTAAACCCAAAGTCTATTTACAAATATGAAATATTGGGTTTGGCCAAAAAGTTATTTTGTGTTTGTTACCAAATCTGTAAAAAATGTTTTTCTAATGTTGTACAAATATTTGATTAGTTCTAATTTATTTTGTGTTCATTTACATTTTTTTCTTCAAATTTCTTTAAAATACAGCAGTTCAACAAAATTAGAAAAATTTGATGCATCGACGTTGCCACCTATCATTTCGAAAAGGCTTTTGGACGCTGATGACCTTCACTTTTTGGGGGAAATTTAAATTTTTTATTAAACTTTTTATAAAATAATACAAAATTTAAAAAAATAATGCTAATTTTTTACAACATTCAAATAGTAATAACTATTATATTTATCTTAATATGGTACACGTTTTGAAAAGTGCGATAATATTCTCTATACATCCAATTGAAATCAAAATTTCTAATTTTTCACGTTGTCGTTAATAAAATATCTAAAACGAAAATAAGACCCAAAACTTTAATACGTACCTTTAGTGAACATCACAGGTTAATTAAGTTATTAAAAAACCCGCGTACTTTCTCTTTCAGTTTAAGAAAATATGGATTCTGTGTCAAATCCTAATTAATAAAATTTAGATAAAAGCATTCAAATATGTTGAACACATGTTTTCTAATCAATACCAACCAAGTTCAAATTAATTGCAGTGTGTTTTCTTATAAAACAACGATTTTGAATGATGCATGTTCAAAAATGTATTTTTTCCCCATAGTAAATACATACAAAATTAATTAAAAAAAAAAAAAATGTCAAACATTTTGAACTTCAGATTGAATTTTCGAAAAATTTTGATATGCAAGCGATGGTTCTTTCGCAGAAATTAATTAAGTTTAACATCATGTGCTAAAATTTTGCAAATTCGATTAAGAAATTTTATCAGGGACCGTAATCATTATGAGTTTTATAATAAAAATTACACAATAATGATTATGTTATGAATTTTAAGGATTTTCTTCAATGGTAATGATTATTTTTGAGTAATAATAAAAAAAATCCGCAATAATCATTATTTTTGAGCAAAAAAAATAAAACTCAAAAATACTCATTATTTATGATTTTTATTTTTTTCGCTCAAAATAAAACTCACTTTCATGTAGGTGTAAATATATATACATATTAGGGTAGGGCGATTAGTATGGAAGGAAAAAAATCTTAATGGGCGCTTCGCGTTTCTGATTCTTGGGATTGTACTGAGCAAAAAAGTCCACTAGACCATACGTCTACGGTGAAAATCGAGCTTCCAGATTTTGACTTTACGGCAAAAAAGCCCTATTTTGAAATTAATAATTAACCCCTTAAACCCCACCCACAAATATGATTGATGCATTAATCTGCTACAGAATCTTTCAAAGAAGAGATTGATACCATAATCTTGGATAAGCTCCTCCTCCTTCTTGAGATATGTCCATCCCACACATTGTTACTTTCACAAAATACGGCAAAAAAAGCCCTATTTTGAAATTAAAAATTAACCCCTTAAACCTCACCCACAAATATGATTGAAGCATTAATCTGCTAGAGAATCTTCCAAAGAAGAGATTGATACCAAAATCTTCGATAAGCTCCTCCTACTTCCTGAGATATGTCCATCCCACACATTGAAAGTGAGTTTTATTTTGAGCGAAAAAAATAAAAATCATAAATAATGATTATTTTTGAGTTTTATTTTTTTTGCTCAAAAATAATGATTATGGCTGATTTTTTTTATTATTACTCAAAAATAATCATTACCATTGAAGAAAACTTTAAAAATCAAAAATTTAAAAATCATGACGGATATGCAAAGATTGTCAAAAAATAATAATAATGGCGCAATAAATTTTTTTTTATGTCTCTTCTAAGTGATTGATTTTTTGATTCAAAAAAACGAGCAATAATCATTATTTACGGTCCCTGAATTTTATAATATTCACAAAAAGCGAAAATAAGTTAAATTTTCACTTTAATTGCAAGGATATCCTACATCAGGGGTGGCAATACTTTTTTCGTTGCGTGCCACAAAAAGAGAAATTTTTTTTGTAAAAATATGTTGTGTGTCACCTTAAACTTATTTGTTTTTAAAAAAGCACTTTTTGTACGGAAAGCTTTTAATGGCATCTTCATATTAAGCTTCTCAGATATAGTTTTATTAAATACTGTTGTTCACGTTTGTCCAATTTTCTGGCACTCTTTCTCTTCTCTGATTATGAGTTTTTTTTTTCTAGAAACATTTGAATATTTTATTTCTTTTTTGTCAGCATGCCTCCTATTGAAGCGGCAATGCTTAAGAGTTAAAATTTTTATGTTTAAATTTTATCAAAAATTACTCAATTTTTTTAAGTTTGAATTTTTTGGAAAAAGGACGTATCCGTGACAAGTTATGTCACATTGGAAAGCGTATACAATCTTCTTTCGTATGATATATATATATATATATATATATATATATATATATATATATATATATATATGTATATATGTATTTCCAGGGATGGGAGCGTGTAATTTCACTTTAAAACTACAAAATTACCGAAAAACAACAAAGAATTTGTCAATATTTTTTTTTTTTTTTTAATATTTTTTAACTTTAAAGTGAAATGGAAAATAGAAATATATACCTTTATTTCATAAGAAAAGGAGATTTTATAAGCTTTCCAATGTCACATAATTTGACCCACACAAATACGTAATTTTTCAAAAAAATTAATTTAAAAAAAATTACCTTTAAGATTTGCTGCCTCCAAAGGGGGCGTATTTGACAAACAAAATTATATTCTCGACTCAGCTCATTTATCTGAATCGTTCGAAAATTTTTTTATTATAATCGGTGAGGTGCCCCTAAAGACAGGCCACAGTTTGAAACTTTTGATTGGCCGCGAAAAAAACGCCTCTAAGATTTTTGTACCCAAAAAAGGTCGTATTTTTATTGTTGGTCTTATGTATTGTCTATCCTGTTCTGTTTTTCGATCATTTTATATTTTGAAGTGAAATAAAACGTTCCAATCACTGAAAAAGAAAAATGTATATTAATCATACGAGAGGAGATTTTATAAGCTCTCCAATGACATATTACTTGTGCACTAGGGTGGGGCGATTTGAACATCTTAATGGGCGCTTCGCGTTTCTGATTCTTGGGATTGTACTGAGCAAAAAAGTCCACTAGACCATACCTCTACGGTGAAAATCGAGCTTCCAGATTTTGACTATTTAGCCGTATTTTGTGAAAGTAACAATGTGTGGGATGGACATATCTCAGGAAGTAGGAGGAGCTTATCCAAGATTATGGTATCAATCTCTTCTTTAAAAGATTCTCTAGCAGATTAATGCATCAATCATATTTGTGGGTGGGGCTTAAGGGGTTAAGTTTTCATTTCAAAATAGGGCTTTTTTACCGTAAAGTCAAAATCTGGAAGCTCGATTTTCAAAGTAGACGTATGGTCTAGTGGACTTTTTTGCTCAGTACAATCCCAAGAATCAGAAACGCGAAGCGCCCATTAAGATTTTTTTTCCTTCCATACTAATCGCCCCACCCTATTGTGCACCCCTATATAAGAATTTCCAAAAATTCCGTCCAATTTGAGACCTATTATAAAAGATGCAGAAACTAGAGTTTTTCCACCAAGAGTCATAAAAACGAGTAAAATAGTTAAAATCGGGCATAAATAAATAAATGTTTGCCTATAAACTAGTAGAAAATAATAACAAATTTCGATTTAGATAACTTAATATATGCGGACTGTGCGAACACGAAATACTTGGACAGACAGACGGTAGTGAATTAAAGAGTGATTCTAAATCGATTTGCAAACTAAAAAGTGAGTCTAAGTTCAATACTTTTTAGTGTTACAACTCATTATACACTGACCACATAGTGGTGTAGGGTATAATTAGAAGGATGATGCCTACACACAAAAAAAAGATTAGTTGAAAAGTCTGTTAAACAGTTGGCAACTCATTTGAACAAATTTTTTCTGTTGATATTGTTTAAATCTGTTATTTAACTAAGTTATTAGTTATCACATTTTACCACATGAACAAATTTCAGTTGTACTTACACTTATTTTATCTTCCAATATTTAGCTAAAATTTTTTAAAAGGATTTTGAGAATTTGTCTTTTAGTTTAGAAATATTTTTTATAATACTTTTTTATTAAATATTTTAATATAAAATATTGCATTTTAGTAAAGAGAACATTTTGAAAACTTACTAACTTTTTAATGAGTTACCCATAAAGCTAAAATTTTTGCTCTGAATGAAAAAGGCGTTTTTGGTAGCAACGCGCATGTAAAAGGAGTTGGAATTAAAAAAAAAAAAACTCAATTTTTTTTTGATGTAACAACATTTCAAAAAGTGATGATATCCCAAAAACAAAGAAATTTTATACTTTTCTGACGAACTCTAATTTTTATATAAAAAATTGATTTTCACGACAAAACAAATTTTTGTTACAAACCATTTTATATATTATCCTTCAATTACAACTTGTAATGTAATTATAATTTACAGAAAAAATAATTTAGAATTCTGATTACCTTTTTTTTTTGCATTTATGTATATCGTATCCAGCCAGTGGTCGACAAAACCTGATGAGCTGAAAATAAAAGCTAAAAAATATAAATTTGTTTCATGTCTATAGCACCTGTTAAAAGTTTCATTGATTTTTGCCGAGCCGTTTTAGAGCGTTTGGAAATGGACTAAACGACTTTAGACATATGATTAATTAATAGACAATGTTTTTTTTTGCATAAATAATATTCAAATTATTGAAGATGATTAACAATTTTGTCAGTTTTTATGTTTTACTAAAATTCATTAAAATGTTTAAGCAACAAAATTATTAACAATTGCTTTTTTTAAATTAATAACAAAATCTAGAGTATATATCAAAAAACGTTTAAAATTAAAAAATAAACAATGATTTATTAAATATGAGTTTTATATAACAAAGAGATACAATTAAAAGCTTTGTTTCTTTTATAAGACTATTTGATATAATTTGAACATAAACCGCAACAATGATTTTGAATTCATATTATAAAGATATGAATATAATGTAAACAATACCCAGCAAAAAGGGGGCTTCAACTCATTACTAGACTATTTACTAGAATTTGAGTCGAAGTAACTAAATTTCAGTTGGCAAAGAGCTAAATTTTTCTCTGTGTGCAACATTACTTTTGTTCGGGATGTCCCAAAAGAAGTAGACACTAAATATGGGTACAAACAAAATAAAAGGTACCTCTTACTTTTGGGACATCGCGAACAAAAGTAATGTTGCACACAGAGAAAAATTTAGCTCTTTGCCAACTGAAATTTAGTTACTTCGACTCAAATTCTGTTATTACGAATTTCAGTCGGTTGGTACAACTTAACATTCGTTTTCACAACAAAGTTCGGTTAATTTAACGGAATTTTAGTTGCAACATCCAAAATATTCAGAAATATAATATAAATATCGTTGTAGTAACTGACTTTATATGTTATATCGTGCACCCCGGTAGGCTAGTTGGTAGCGAGCTGGCTTATCAGTGCGGGGGTCGTGGGTTCGATTCCCACCAGAGGCACTGGTCTCTTTTCGCTACAACTCGCCGAAGGCCATAGTAGCTAGTGCTCGGTTAGGGTAATAGTATATAATTTGTAATTATAAGATTATTAATTAATAAAATAAAAAAAAAAAAAATATAAGTTATTACCAATAAAATCATCAATTCTGTTGGCACTTTATTTCTCTGTGTGTGCGATTAAATAATCTGGTAATGAGTTGAAGTACAGTTTTCGCTGGGTATTTTCGTAAATACAGGTAGATGAAGAAAATTGAAAGTAGAGCACCTTATTAAAAACTTGAGATGAATACGCGAATTTTATGCTTGTCATGTTAGCCGCTAACATTTTTCAGCTTAAAAATATACAAAAGTTAATATTTGTAGGCAAATATAATTAATTGAAAACATGTTGATATTTTGTTACCGTAATTGAAACAGATTTTGAAAGTGTAATTGATGAAGGCTAAGTTGAATTGTTAAAAATCATCTAGTATTCGTATTATTTATTATAATTAGTGGGCTTGATAGTTTAATCATAAATCAATGTATATTAGCAACATGTTGCTGAAATTTTTAATACATATTTATAAGCTAATTTATAGCAACAATTAAATACAAATAGCACCGTTCAACAAAATCCGAAAAAGTTGATGCATCGTCGTTGCGACCTATCATTTCTAAAATACTTCAGGACGCATATCACGAATATGGCCTTTAAATGTCAAAGTTAGATATTATTAAAGAAATATTTTGAAAAAAAAACTTTTTGTACACACAGAGAATTTCTTGGACGAGTTTTAATGAACTTTTTTCACTAAACTAATAAAGTTGTCTTCACAATGTGAATGAAAAATTTGTTAAACTTCATGAAAAAGCCTCATATATTTAATAAAACTGTTTTTAGTGAATGCTCTTCAGTTGTCGCATACAATTTTTAATAAATAATATGAAATTTTTCATAAAATTTTATGAAAAACTGCATTAATTTAAGGAAAAGTTTCAATGGACGAGTTCCAGTAACTTTTCATAGATCTAATGCAAAAATTCATTGATTTTAATTTTTTGATGAACTTTTTACAAAAAGTACAGTATTGAAAATAAAAATGCTTATAACACGTTTCGAAAAATGCGATAATATTCCCTACGCATAAATTTAAAGTTGAAATTTCTCATTTTTCACGATTTCGATTATAAAAAAATCTACAAAAACAGAAGCTCCAAAATTTAAATATGTACCTGCAGTAAACCTCACGGGTTACTAAAGTTATGAAAAATCGCATGCTTTATCATTTAGTTTAAGAAAAAAAATAGCTTAAACTAAAAAAAATAAATATATTTTATGCCTTAAAAATATGGAGTCTGTGAAAAATCCTAACTAATAAAATTCAGATAATAACAACATTAACACATGTTTTTTATCAATATGCGTTTTCCAAAAAAATGACGATTTCAAATCAGGGATATTAGGCAATACCGCTAAAATACCGTGAACGATTCAAACCCCTTTCAACGGACTATCGTTATCTCTAAAATACCGTTGCCGAAACCAAATACCGTAACCAAAATATCAATATCCTTAATATACCGTTACCGAAATAATTAAAATACCGTTATCGCTAAAACATCGCTACCGAAATGAAATGGCGATATCCTTAAAATACCGTTACCGAAATAATCTAACAAGATATAAAATGAAAAATCGCTGTAAATAGATATGTTTTCCCAATTTTTGATCATAAACTAGCCAGTCACTGGAATTCGGACATAATGGGACTGAAAATATCGGTATGCATTGACATTGCCTGAATAACTAAAATAAAGTTACCCTTAAAATACCGTTACCGAAATAGCTGAAAGCCCGTTATCCCTAAAACGCTAAAAAAGTTTTACCGAAATAACTGAAATATCGTTACCCATAAAACACCGTTACCGAAATAAAAGAAATTAGTGTTACCCTTACCGATACCCGCCTCGAGTCGGTTACCATCCATGTTTTAAATTATGCATGTTAAAAATGTACATTTTATATATTCTCTATAGTAAATTCATACAAAACTAATTTTAATAAAAAAGTAAAAAAATGCATTTCAGATAGAATTTTCAGAAAATTGTAATATACAATACATGGGATTTTTTGATGAAATGAATTAAGTGGAATATAGATTAGCATCATGTGCAAACATTTTGCAAATTTGATTAAGGTATTTTATAATATTCACAAAAAATAAAAATAAGTAAAGTTTTCACTTTAATTGCAAAGATTTCCTACATTCCCAATCGCAATTAATTGATATGGGTTTCAACGTTCAAGTCCATACTTTAAAACCATATTTAAAGCTTTCCGTAATTAAATCAGATATATCAATTAATAAAAAATTTTAAAGAAAAAGCTATATTTTTGGTAAAAGTTGAATTCCAGAATATTTTAAAACCGGAGCTAAAATTAAAATTTGGTATTCGTTTTCGTGATCTACGTCTTAAAGTCTATCTGAATTGATAAGTCGCATGTCCGTTGCATTTTCAGTGTTCGACTGTGTAATTCAGTGTAAGTCTGAAATTAAAGTCAAATTATTACAAAAAAAAAATATGTTGGTACTTTCAATTTTGTTTATTTTAGTTTAAGCCATCTTTTTTTTTTTAATATAGTTGTTAACTTTAGTTTTTGCTTCTTATAGGGCTTAAGAGATTGTTCCTTTTTTTTACTTAATTCGTTTTCTATTTTCGATGATCTTTTGTTTAATTTTAACTGGTTTTATATTTGTTACTATTGCTCAAGTGTGCCGGTTCTTCTTCAAAGCTGTAATATATTTAACTATCATGGCATGCAAAAAAAAAATACTGTCTGGCTGCAGTGGCCCATTAAATTAGTTTTATGTAGTTCGAGTTTTAAGAGTTTTTTGTTAGTAGAGTAAGTTTGGGAATGTGAAAAAAGTATTGGCAATAAATTTACGAAGTCGATTCTAAAAAATAACTTCATTTGCTCTGTAACTGTGTTCATTACAAAAATGCATAATCTTTATTATAAAAAAAGGTACCCAAAAAGTCTACATGCTCTAACAAGTAGGGCAACGTGGAGTACCTAGGGCGCTTATATGGAATACTATTCCACATTACCCGCAATCGAATCTAAATAATTTTGTTGAATTGTTGATAAATAAAATAAATACAGTTACGAATTTTACCCTTTTTGGCACCTTTCGGCGCATATAGAAAATTTTAGTGGATAAAAAATAATGAAAATTTTCAGTGATCTAATAAAACTTTACTTCACAAGTTGAACGAAAAATTTCTAAAAATGAATGAAAAGCTTCATAATTTTTATGAAATCAGTTTTTAAATGAAGCTTATTTATTGAATGAATACAAATTGTATTAAATAAAATAATAATTTTTATAAAATTCTATGAAAACTTGCATTAGTTTAATGAAAGGTTTCAATAGACAAGTTCAAGCAACTTCTACACTATACTTTCACCCAGATGGTCCCGGGTTTGATTCCCGATGACTGTAACATCAATTTAGAAAAATAATTTGTATGAGTTTTCTATCCCTCATATGTATCGCAGCGCGCACCTTCCCATAGCAGTTAACCGCACCGAAGTAAAATGTTGAACCAGAGCTATGAACCAAAAAGCTTCAATAAGTTCGTCAACTCTCCATCAGGTGGCGAGCAACAACTGTTCTAAGACTTATCATCTAGCGCAATTACAGTGTTGACATGTTTGAAGCAATTCATATTTCCCCACCATTCTCCACTATTCCCTTTCCAAAGAAAGCAACACATTAATAAATTGGAAGAATTTCCTAAATGTGTTGATTCTCTTTACAAAAAAAAAAAAATAAAAATAAAAAAAAAAAAAATTCCTTAAATAGCCCTTAGTTTCAGAAATAAAGGGGTATTCCACATTACCCGCCTACTCCACATTACCAGCGCTTACTGTATTTTTTTATTTGATTGTTTGTTTTTAAGTAAATACGAAGAATATTGTAAACTTAAAAGTGGTTGATGATTTGCGATAATTTCTCACTTCACTCATATTACAATTGTTATTAAGCAAAACAAAACAGTGATTCTTAAATTTAATTCGGTTATAGTAAAATTGCCAAAAACTCAAAGAAAAAAACAAAATTTAATAATTATAATTTAGATATTAAGAAATGCCTGTTAAAGTGGTAAAACTGGTTATATCGCGGCAAATCGCTAGTGTCGTAGTTATTTAGAATCTTTATATATAAATATTCTGATATTACGGGCCAATTTCGGCACCACTGAAGCTTTTTGCAGAATTTAGTATTTTATAAAGTTGGCTTTAGTCCTTTTAACATAATATCTACTCAATTGTCGAAGATACATTCATTTTTTAATTTTTTTGTTTTTTCATACTTTTGCTCTTCATACTTAACTCAACCGTATTTAATTTTACTATATCTTTTTTTCCGTCTCTCGCTTTTCTACCAACACCTGTTCCTTTGTTTTTGCTTTATTTTTAGCCCCTGAGTGTTGACAGGGAAATTATGGCGGACAAATAAAGAATCTCTACAAAACTCTTTAAAATATCAATTCGAGTGCTTATACTTTTGTTTAAAAAACGACACAGGGGAATGACTAACTAAGGTAAGTTCGAGAGCTTAGTGTGAAAGACAAAACGCGTATTACTTCATTGTATTAATACTGTTGGCGAAACACCTGCCACTTTTTTACGCAGTGTATATAATATTCTTTAAAATTTCAATTATTTGCAAATCAACAATGGTTCCAAAATTTGAATTTTAACGAATAGAAAACTTTACCTGCGAATGGGACAAAAAAAATAAGCATTCATAAAAATATTAATTTATAAAAAATTATAAAAATATTAATTTATAAAAAATTATAAACCTTAATAGAAAAAAGTAATCATTTAATATTATTTTTAACTTTGCACTAATTTAATAAAATAATTATATACCAATTTTGTTAGAAATTTATAAAAATTTGAAGTGAAACTAATGTTAGAGACAGCCAGGGGAATGACTGTTGAACACTTTGGTAGGGAATTTTTTGAATAACAAAAACATTTTTGGAAAAATATTTTAGTGATTGCAAAGGACAAATAAAGCTTCATTGTAAAGTAAATAATAAAGTGGAATATATATTTTCTTTTTCAGAATTTAATTACAGAAAGACAGAAAATTAGATGAATATCTCAGCATCACCCATATTTATTTTTCCGAAAATCCATTCGAAAATGTTAAATCAGTATTAACGTGAAAGTAATGTTCCACTTACTTATTGAAGCAATTAATCTTTACCAGCGCGTATACTCGATATTAATGCATTTTATTAAATAACTCATACGTTTGAGTTTTAAGAATCTATATAGATCAGGGATGATAAAGTTAGTACTATACTATAGTGCCTTTATTTAGTACAATTTTAAAATTTCCAAATAAGAAGTGTAAAATTGTGAGAAACATAGTTCAATGAAAGAATTATTAAAATATAACAAGAATTTTAAAATTAGGTGAATTCTATCGAAAATCTTGTGATTTGTTTAAAATGTTTACCACGCTTATAAAGAACTTGTCTGTAATAAACAATTGATGAACCTAACAAAATTCCTCACTAGTTCGTTTAATCCCACCTGCGGTTCATTAAATCGGTCATACTTAATATGGTTGATTACCGATTATTACCCAAAACAATCCGAAACTGCCCAAATAGCAACGATTTGAACACAATTTTTGGAAATGCTAAATTGCAAAATTTACAATTTTTTAAATTTACATTTTTTTAATTTTCTCAAAAACTATACAAAAGTAACATGTAAAATGTAGATTTTTTGAAAGCCCAGGATATACCCTATCATTTAAAAATAAAAAAAAAATATTTTTTTTTTTGAAAAATTACAAAATAGATAAGAATATGTTTTCAGATACCACAGTAAATTATTGCTTATAGTATGACTGTTGTCGGTCTATAACGGGTTAACCATCTTTATAAATCAGTATGAACAACAATATTCAAACAATTATAAAAAAAATACTAAAATGGTTTAATAAAGAATTAATTTTGGCAATAGAAAGACACAATATTAATTAATATTCTAAAATATTATAGTTTAAAATTCGAACTACCATGGCCACCCTGGTGGGCATTTTATTATAGACACCTTTTTTAGGGCAAAATCGGGTGCCATTGTGAAGCCGTTTGTAGTCATCAGAGAATAAAATTTTTAATTTTGTTTACACACAAATAAATTCTCAAGTCCCTGACGTAGCCGGATTTTTTAAATTGTTGATTCTATTTGAAACGGTACGAGGGTAAATTCAAAAATTAAGAAAAAATCCAAAAATAGTTGCCTTTTATTTTTCAAAAAAAAACTATGCAAAAACTTAAAAATGTCTTTACGTCAGGAACTTAATTTTTTAGTACTCTACAAATCAAAAAAAAACCAATGGAAGATCGGTCCTTCGGTTAGGGGTGCACAGTGGCGCCCAATTTTCAATTACTTCGTTTTAGAAAATAGAATATTTATTAAATATCACGCAACGAAAGTATAAGGCAAGGTGATTATTTTACAAGCTGTAACTTTTTTATTCCTTCAAATTTTTCGCCAAAATCTTAATATATGGAAAAAAATTCAAAAAATCGATATGTGAAATAAAAAATCAATAAATAAAAAATTGTAAAAAAAAATATAAAACCGATAAATATGGATATATATCGAGCATGTTATCGATAAATCGAATAAATAAATAAAGAAAATTTTGTATGTATATGCTAATCTTTTCAAATTGCATTTCTTTCTGAATTGTCATTTTTGTAATGAGTTGCATTTCTTTCTGTAATTAAAATGTTATTATTACAAATAGAAAAAACTATTTATTAATAAATGTAAGAGAAAATAAAAAAAAATTTCTTTTGGGGATCAGCGCTAGAGAGAGTGCCACCTGTCGACCTAAGCGACTAGGTCATCTTCAGCCTCATTCTAATCCACTACCCACAAGAAATTCAAGTTTTGCTCAGGTATAAATATATATCCATCAACCACAGAAAATCGATGATGTTAATTGATTAGCCGAACAAAATGATTTATTTTACATTTTTCTTAAAAGTTTAGGCAACATCTTTAAATCGTAAAGCTTTTTATTTGAAAGGGTTGCCAGTCCAACAGCTAATGTTACCATTATTGGGAACGAATTGGGAATATGGCATGTATACTCATATTTAAACACAACTTATTCTGGTTGATTGTTTTTTTATTAAATTTTATATTTTAGTTTTATTTAATAATTTAAACCGTTTCGGTATCGGTTATACCGATACTGACACAAGTATAAAATAGATGCATTTATTAACATTCATTTACACTGAGAGAATTATCTGTCTGATATAAATTAATTTTTGCATTAAGTTGATGAAATTCCACCGGAATTCATCCATTGACATTTTTCATTAAGTTTATGCAAGTTTCAATGTAATTGTATGAAAAATATCATTTTATTTATAAACAGTTTCACACCTTCAATGAAGAAGTAAAGGGTGTTTTTAAAGTGGTATAGAACTGTGAAATGGAATGAAACAAAGATGATTTTTTACATTAAGTTTACTTTATTCGAGAGATAATCTTCTTAAATTATAAAATATGACTTCTGGCATATGACCGCCACAGGTGCACCCCGGTAGGCTAGTTGGTAGCGTGCTGGCTTATCAGTTCAGGGATCGTGGGTTCGATTTCCACCAGAGGCATTGGTTTGTTTTCGCTACAACGCGCCGAAAGCCATAGTAGCTATTGCTCGGTTAGGGTAATATGATATAATTTGTAATTATATGATTATTAATAAATAAAAATTAAAAAAAATTATGACCGCCACAGCTAGCTCGGACGTAGTCATGGCTGTAGGTCCAATTTTCGATGAATTTTTCTAACATATGTGGTCATATATTGGCAATAACGTGGAGAATGTTGTCCTCCAAGTGGTCAATCGTTTCGGGCTTATCGGCGTAGCTTAGCGACTTCACAGTCAGTCTATTCATGTTGAAATGCCAAACCAAACTAAACATAAATCACTTGACAGCTGAAAAAATGGCAGCCAGTTAAAAAAGTGTCTATACCTGTATAAAAAACACCCTTTACATTAAAATAGTAGTATCATAATAGGTATGAAACTTTTCATTAATTTTAATACAAATTACGTTATTTTGCAAAGAAAATGTTCAGTGGTTGCTATGTTACGGAAAACTTTGGAGAAATTTAGGCAGGCTTCGAAACGTCTTGCAGAGCGAAGTATTATTACAAAAACTAATTTGTGAACCTCTGGCTAAAAGTACCTACCAAATACTTACAAAAATGCATAAAATGATTTTGCATAATTATTAAACGAAAAACTTCTAATTTATTTTTCAAACATCAACAGCAACAAATTTGATGTAAATGGTTCAACAATCCGTTGAATTGCTAAACAAATTATTTAAATATAAAACAAATGTGTAAACATAATAAAACGTTTATCTAAAATTGAATAAACTGATTTGAAAACCAACAAAATACACAAACCCGTAACGAAAACATAAAATTTTACATTGTTAATTTTATGTTTTTCCGTTTTATCTACACATCATGATATATAAACAAATTAATGAGTTTTTTTCCTTTTGTACATTTTTGACTGTTAATTTTTTAGTTAAACATAAAATAACTGGAGAGATGATTATTCAAATTTAAACAATAATAAATTATATATTGCAATAGTTGTAGCTGGCTGAAATGAATCACTAACTAAACAATTGAAATCCATTTTTGAGAAAAATCAAGCATGAAAAGATTTTTGAAAGGATTTTTTTCCATCCAGTTTTGTAAATTTGAAAAAACAGAAGAAGATTTACGAATTATCAAAGGTCCATTAAATTAACAACCGAAGAAATATTCTTTAATTAAAAACCAAATTTTCATAAAGAGGGGTTTTAAGAATGTTTTGAATTAGTTTAACTTTTAATATTTAGTTCCATAAATTTTACTAAAAAAAAAAAAATCTAAATATTCGGTATTAGCAAAAATAATTTACTGAATAACTTCTTCTTTTTTTCTTTTTTTTCTTGACCGAAGATTTTTAATCGGTTGTTCTCCCTACTTATAAGCATTAAATTTATTTATCTTCAAACTTAAGCCATCCCAGCAGTTAAAACCGTTTACTGTTCCCTTACTTCCTCTCCTACTGCTACGTAAGATGTATAGTTTATTAAAGAGCAGAAATGAAATGAAAAATTCCACTGATTGCTTACATCACTTTCTGTTGTGAAAGTATTGAAATGAGCAGTTTTCAACACTTTCTTATTATTTCAGTGAATTTTGATTAAAATTTGTTAAAACTTGTATTAAGAAAATGTTGCTCGAACGAAAATTAAAATATAAATATTTTTAAATTATTAAAAGTAAAATTTATATTCAAAAATAAAAAAAAACTCAGTTTAAAGTGGGTCTTTTAAGCGCAATAATAACACATTCCCCGCAGAAAATGAGAAGCAGTATAAACGTTTACGGCATCGTTGGAAGCATACCCACCAAAACCACACATTACCAAATCATGGGTAAAGTAATGTATCGCCATAGGGCTTCATCCATTACTTTACACGTGACTTCACTGATGAATTTTACAGGCGATGAGCCTCAAAGTAACTCAGTACCTTGTATTGGTAAAGTAACTGGTTACTTATATGGTTACATGGTGGGAAAAAGTAATGTGTCTATAAATAGATTTTCATAAAAAAAATGCATAACAATTTTTTTTACAGATATTTTTTTTAATTAAATAAATAACTTATTTTTTTATTAAATAAATAACTTGGTCATGCTGAGATTCGAATCAGGGTTCTCTGCTATTTAACAATTAGTTAGGCGAGAACTCTACCAACTGAACTATCGATACACACAATCTTTTATTGCTTAAAATGTAGATGAGTTTTTGTACTTCGTGTTTTCGTGCGTGATATCAAAAATATACACCTTACCATTATGCTTACAAAAAATCACAAAGTAATGTGTCTATAAATAGATTTTCAAAAATATATATTAATAATTACTTTACGTTTATAATTCATTCATTATGTAATTGCTGATCGGTAAGTCACTATATTATGTTTTGAAGTAACGTAAAAGGTAATGAGGTCTCATTACAAGGTAATCCATGAGTGTTCAATTATCGGTAACGCATTACTTCTTGTTGGAAAATAATGATACAGGTAAGGAGTACACATTACAAGGTAATGCATTACTTTATCGCACCCATTACCAAAGTTTTGCTGGGTATGATCTTAAAAAGCAGAAATGAAATGAAAAATTGCATTGCTTCTTGTTGTGGTTTCAAAAAAGTAATGTAATGGGTAATCAGTTTTCAGCTCTTATTTATTATTTTAATGAATTTTGATTAAAATTTGTTAATACTTGGATTAAAAAGTAGTGAAATGAGCAAAAAGTTTTCAGCATTTTGAAAAAGTTTTCAACATTTTGGTTTTGTTGGTCTTACATTCAATATTTATTTTTTAAATTTTATGAAAATTAATTTATAACAAAATCTCATGTACAAAATCAATTAAAAATCATAATTCAAAAATATAAAATAAAGTGAAAATAAATGTTCTGGAATAAATATAATTTAAAAATATTAGGCTTATATTTTTATTTGTTTGCATTGTTTCAAAAATTTTAAAATTTAAGTTTTGTAAAAATGTAGAAAGTAAAAAAATGTATTACTGAATTGACATTTTTATATATATTTCATTGGAAAAAAAATATTTTTTTAAACAAATCTAAATAAATATGCAAAAATGCGGTGATTAAAAAATGAGATTATAGTTAACATGTTTTGATTAGAAGTTTCAAATTTTAAATTTAATATTATACTCATATTTTTATTCGTGAAAGCCAACCCCCAGTGAGAAAAGAAAAAGTGTTTGCATTTAAATATTTTTAAAGCGAAATAAAATGCTCTACCGGTACATTTTTTATGATAAGGAGAAGGACTAAGTTAAAGCGAGGAATTCATGACAAATAGGTGCTCGACATCAGTTCTGCCAGGCGAGAAATCTCGAACAAAAATCATAACATTTTTCACTGCTATCCAAAGTGCTTCAGGTTTAAATCTCACTTACGAAACTGCTTCCACGGATGCAGTATTTATTGCTGGGATGTGATGATAACTATATAATTTAGTTATACTAGATTACAGTCATATTAACTAAAATGTATTTTGTAGTTGGTTTTTGTTAAAGTTTTTGTTTTGTTTAGGGAGGTTATTGTATTTCAATCTCGTTAGTTTAAGATTTTGTACTTATTGCAGCATTTCTATCTATCCAGCCAGCCAGTCAGCCAGTCAGTCTAACAGCCAGCATTAACTTTTAGACATCATCATAATGCCGAAAGTTGCATAAGTGATTTTACAAAGATGTTTAGTAAGCTCACTTTATGAACCCATATGATGATCACAAAAAAGCTAGAAAGTATATCGGCCATTTCACCGAAGACCGGATAAAGAAGAATATTTTTTTATCTTCGGTCTTCCGATTTCAATTAAATTTATCATTCAGAAACTCTATGTAAACTCTAAATGATTGGCGTTTTTTTCAAATTTCGAAAAATCTACGGTTTTATGCGCGATTTAGTTTTATTGAAAATTGGGAAACATGTAAAAAGTGTGTAAGTATGAATATTGTTGAATGAGTATTTTCTTTAATATTCATCGGATTATCACCATTTAATTTCCACTGGTATGGTATACTTCCTGCTTTTTTAGTACATAATGAAGTATTTTTTATGCATTTTTTTCTAAATGTGCTTATTTCAAATTTAGCAACTCTTGATTTGAAAAAAAGATGCATATTTGTTAAATATGGGATTTTTACTATAAAACAACACTTTCGTTTTTTTTACTCCCGGAGTTTATCTACTATAATTAATGAATTATTGAAAAAAATATTGAATCGTGTTTTCATAGAAAAAACTGAATTTTTTATTTTTTGTATTTTTCAAAATTAAAAAGATTAAATTCAAAAATGTAGTTATTTTAATCTATAACGAGCTTTAAACCTCCGTATATACAAAAATAAAGCAAATCAAATATATTAGCTAGGTTGGTACTAGTATTTCGATCTCGCTAAAGATCTCATCAGAACCCGAAGTTTTAAAAAAAATCTAGATCCTCCAGAATAGGCAGAACTTTAACAAAAACCCTATTAAGCATCAATATTGCTCCATTCTTGTCTAGTTATATAACAAAAAAATTTAGTTTTTACTTTGACTCAAGTAATACAGTTTTGTTAGTTTTTTGTTTTTTTATACGTCGAGATTATTTTTTTCAAGTTATTTTATTTTATAATGAGCCTTCAACCTCCGTATATTTACAAAAGTAAAGGAAATCAAACATATTAGCTAGGTTGATACGAGTATTTCGATGTGGCTGAAGATCTCATAAGAACCAGAAGTTTAAGAAAAGCTAATGCCTCCAGAATAGGCAGAACTTTAACGAGAAACCTATTAATCATCAATTTTGCTCCATGTAATGTTAAGGAGCCGTTTGAATGTCTCTCTTTTAAAAACTACTTTTAAGATTTTCTCTGTACCTGAAAGATAAACGAACTATATACACAGAGAAATAAAGTGCCAACTGAATTGAAAAGTGTATTTTAATGGTAACAACTAATAAATACAGTTAGTACAACGATAATAACATTAGATTTCTGAATATTTTGGGTGTTACAACTAAATTTCAGTTGAATTTACCGAACTTTGTTCTGAATACTAACATTCAGTAGTAACAACCGACTAAAATTCGTAATAACCGACTTTGAGTCGAAGTATTTGAATTTCAGTTGGCAAACAACGTAATTTTTTTCTTTATATGTAAATGTACCATAAATTGCTCTTGAAATGTAAAAGTCAGAGACCCTTAATAACTGTTAAAGGCTAATTTTAGTTTCAAAAAATCACTTAACTAATGCTGACTTATTACGATGCTACATACACATATAGACTCCTAAAGATGTATTCTTAATGATTCCTTATTAATATTTATTATTTGAATTTTATCTAAAGAAATTCAAATTGTTTCTTTAAATTTAAAAAACAAAAATAATAGAAATTTTTCAAAAATATTTTATTAATGAATGAAATATTAGCACTGGTCATAAATAAAGAATTTCTTTCTATAAAAATTTGATATTCAATAGCAAACGTGGTCATGAAAGGGTTAAAAAATTTGCAATACAGAATATTTAAGTAATTTTTTATTTCAAAAATTAAATGTATAGTTTTAAAAACAGATACTTTTAAATTGGCGCCTTAGCAATACATTTTAAAATTTAGTCGTAATAAATTTGAACAATAAAAAAAAAAAAAAATAACAAATTTTCGTTTTTTACTTTTTTCCTTTTTTTTCAAAAAATCATTAAAAGTAGTTAAACCACAGGACCCAAAAAAAAAAAATAATTCTCGAATAAAACCATGTCTTTTTCGAATTTCAACAAAATAAAAACGTTAATCTGTAAGTACCTTCATAGAGTTTGTGCAAGCAAAATACAATTTAAATCGAAAGACATAAGGTCAGATTTTGGCCGATCTTACGTGGAATGGCCTATAGTTTTTGTAATACTTTTATTCGTACATTTAGATCACGATTTAATCATATAATTTGCTTGAACAATTCACAAAATACACAACCATAAGGTTTTTTTCGCTATAAATTAATGAAAAATCCAAAAAAAATTCAAGAAATTTTTTAACAAATATTATGTCTTTCTATAAAATATAATTTTTATTATAGGGTCATTATCATTAAGCATTCGTAGTTCCCTTATTAACTGCTTTGTTAAAACTTATTTATGGAAATGGCTTCATTGTGCTGGGAGGCTAATATGAAGTATGAATTTATTTATTATAAGTTTTTAGATGAATTTGCATAAACCCACAACAAATTTACAATATGGTTAAAATTGTGTTTACAAATCAAATGGTAATTACCATGAAGAACAAATTTTTGAAATCGAAATATGATTAAAATATATGCTCGCTTTCGCTGTCTATTGTTACTATTCGATTAGTTAACCGATCCATTTCATTTCTAAAGGGTCCGCCAGCTAACTTTTTTTTTCAACTAGTGCTTATTTCGTGGATGGTAACACGTAGCTCATGTCTGATTTGACAGATAATTAGTTTAATCCTTCCACTGAACGAATATGGTCCGTATGTTCGTTATCTTGTGAAAAAAGTGAAAGAAACTGGCATCCTCATCGATAAACCAAAGCGTGAAAAGTCAAAAACAGTGCGTACACCCGAGAATATTGCTGCTGTGGCAGAAAGTGTGCGTGAAGCGCCATCAACATCAATTCACCGTCGTTCTCAACAATTGAACATTTCGGAGACATCATTGAGACGAATTTTGCATAAAGACCTTGGTATGACGCCATACAAAGTCCAATTGGTTCAGGAGTTCAGAAAAAAAGTTATTTGGCGGATCCTTTATTTCATATCCATTTCCGTTCCATGTCATATCGTTCCGATTGTAATCATGTGACATTGCATGTGACATCCATAACAAAATCAGGTGTTCCCTGGCCAAAACCGTTGTTCATCATCGTTGTTTTTATTTATCAGTATGGCAAGTTTTTTATGGCACAAACAAGTCATTTAACTCTTTTCGCTCTTTTACTAATTTTTTTTTTAGCTATTGGTGTAAAAAGTTAAAACAAAATGTCTGTGTTTTGCTATTTTTATTAATTTTTGTTAAATAAGGATAAAAAGCGTATTACAAAACAAAATAGTGCTCGTAATGCAAAAGTATAGTTACATCAAAAAATTAATAAAATATATTGTATAAAGTTAATACTAAAATTCATTAAGGCCAAATATTAATTAGGGTCGATGGTCTTTGTTAGAAGAAGTAACACCTTCAGCCGAACCACCAATTGCATGAGCAGTTTTAGTCTGCTGTTGAAATTCATTTAATATACGACTCTGTGGTATATCGGTTTCCACCCTACTACCCACAACTTCTGTGGCATTAAGAGATTGTTCTTGATCAAAGAATATGTCAGTTATAATGCGCACACCTAAAATTATGTAAATGAAATTTTATTGTTTATAGTAATATATTTATATAAGTATAATATAGTACAAGTGGTTTAGTTAATTTATACTAAATAAAAAAACTTTGGTAATATCTCGTTGTATCTACACCATTTTCAATTGTATTTCAGAAGTTATCAGTTGTATTTGAGTAGTTATCAATTGTATTTCAGAAATTATCAATTGTGTTTCAGAAACTACCAATTGAAGGGCTTATTGTAAGAACTTGATGAGCCACATTTTATTTTTAGTTTGTTTTTGCCTTTAAAAGGTTAACAAATGCAAAAAATATGACTTTTCCATGACGTTTAAACTCTAAAATACTAGCAATAAATGTTTAAGTTAGACTTCTATCAAATATTAATCAATGGATATTTAGAAAACAGTAAAAATCCATAAATCAATAAATGTGACTTATCAAGTTTTTACAATAAACTCTTCAATTCAATTGAAAATGGTGTTGTATTCATTTACTACTTACCACTTGATGTCTTTGCAATTGTGGTATTACTTTGGTAGGAAGTTTCAATTGGTTGACAAATCTTGGCCTCCTCAACACTATCGGTTGACAGTAAACGATGACGATGATGATGTTGAAGTTGATTCTTTTCCACAATAACTTGAGAATTATGCTTTTTATTGAGATCGTCTTTAAATTCTGCATCCATACCATTTAATATGGTTTGATGTTGTTTCTTCTGATGGTTGCTGGTGGTTGGATTTACATTATTTTCTACCACAAGAATATGTTTAGCATTGATTTGATTACATTTGTTGTTCTCATTGCTTTGCAGTGGAGACAATATCATCGTCTTATTAATGTTGGTGGTAGAATTTTTAAGGCTTCTATTTTGGCAATACACACAAGCTCTATAAACCGTCTCAGCTTTATGATGCTGATCATTGGTAAATGATTTATCTTCCATTTGGTCAACAAATTGTTTTACATTTGTTTGAGAATTGTAATTGTTTAATCCACAATAGGAAGACCTGGTTGATGCCAACAGATGTTGAGATGGTCCATTGATGATGTCACTCTTGCGTTTGATTTTATGATTAATTGTATCAGTCTCATCTTTCTGCATTTGTTGGTTATACAATTTTATCATATCACGTACTGAAAGTTGACCTATAGATTCGGAATCTGAATTGAAGGCTGAATTATAAAATCCATATGAACTACGAGAATTACCACTTAAATTGTCATCATCGTCTAAACTATGAACACTTAAACGGTTAAAATTCCTATTTAATTCCATTTTGTAAGAAACAAGATGCAGTTGAAGGAAAAGAATTTATTGTTTTAGAATTTGTATAAAAATATATTTTTATTGTTTTTATTTTTGCTTTCGATATGAAAAGAAATTTCAAAATTTTCTATAAATGAAGTAAATTTCTGTGTTGTTGTCATTTGGTATTGAAATACGGAAAGAATAAAGCTATTTGAGAGTTCATTACTGAAACGGATAGTTTAAGGAAACGAAACGTAGCTCCGTACACTCAAATAAAAAGTTAGTAGGAAAATTAGTAAAACAACAAATAACAGGCTATAAAGTTGTTGTACTAATTTTTGTACGCTATAACTTACAAAATTGTTTCCACTAATTTTCGTTGCTAGTTCTAGCAAAATATTTTACTAATTTTTTTATTTAATTTAGAGAAAAGTTTTTTTTTTTAATTCCATATTTATAAATGAATAACATTACTCCTCGCCCATCCTACACCGCTGAAGCTAGGAACTTGATATTTCCATGTTGGTGAGGGACAGAAAGCGAAAGTTTTTCCTTGGCGACACTGCCAAAACCCTCGAGCTATAAAGCTGAAATTTTCAATATGTATTCCTTTGAATAAGACATAACTCATGGTAACAAAACATATGGTACTTATTGGATTTTCACAAAGGAAAGTGCTAAAATAGGGGGCAAAAGTCTTCCCCTTGCAGGCCTGGACAAAAATGGTGTCATAAATGGGAAAAGCCTCCCACTTGGCGACATGGACAAACCGCATGAGCGGCGATCTTGGAATTTTGTATTCTCTCGTATCTCTCGTAGACATCAGTTTAGACGGGATTTATGAAAATTCATTTATAAAGCCGGAAAGTGCATTATATTCATCTTCGCTTAGATGAGATTTTTGGAAATTCCAGCCAAAACCGCCCATATCGGTTTTCTAGAAAAATAAAATTTTAAATATGTGTATTTACCACCGATAAAATACATTTTAAAGTTTTCGCCCGAAACGTTATTACAATGGAGTTTTAAAAAGAGAAAAGTCTATCCCTCCCAAAACGCAGCAGTAAAAAAATTTAAATTTGGATATATATGTTTTCTGGCCCACTAATAGGTACATTTTTTAAGTCTCTAATAAAAACGTTGTTTAAATGGAGTTTAAAAGAGAAAAAGTCTATTAATTTGGAACTGAAGCACACGCTTTAACAATGATGTTGAAAATTTTAACGATGCAAGACAAAAAGAGGAGTTACTCCCTTAACATTTCATTTCACTGCAGATGTACTTTTGGGATTTTCATAAAATCTTGGTATAATTGGTTTTCACAAAACCAGATGAATTACTACTCCAAAAATATCAACCTGTGGGAACTCTGGATCCACTATATAGGCAACATGGATATCAAAATGTTTGTTTTCTTGAGTACTTTAACCCTGCGTACAAATAAAGCTATAGTTTTAGTAAATTATAAACAAGTTTTCATACAAAAACCAATGAACTTGGAACCATGCGTTTTGAACCTTAAACGTGAGATTGGGTAGCTAAAAAAAATACGTGACTCTTTTTTTTTTGCTCCTTTACAACATATCCAAAGTTTATTAAAATTTGCGAGTTCGTGTCAGAATACCTCCCTTGTCAGTAACTACATCGTATTCAGGCGAAATAATCCCACTATTAGATTGTAAATCTAGCTTACAATTAGTACAGAAATGTTTGGTAATGAATGAAATTCATAAAATATTTATTTTTTTTTAATTTCCATGTAATGTATTATTTTATCATTTCAAAAGTTCTCCACACAAAACTGTGAGAAATTGTATTTGTATATTAGTGTAATTAATTGTAAAATATTTAAATACATTGATCACAGATTAAAGTCTAAAAAATTAAACATAATATTAAAGTCTCATCATATTTGTCCTTCAATGGTTCACATTTAATTAGATTTAAACATAAATTATTCAAATTGGACTAATTCATGACAATATGATACCAGTATCTTTTCAATATTTACCTATGTAAAATGAATTTTTAATTAAAACGAATAGATTCATACCAGGGTGTCGATCCCGAAATCCCTATCCCGAAAATCCCTGAATTTTTTCCTAGAAAATCCCGGGATTTTCAATAATTTGCCTATTTTATTACATTTTTGTATATATGACACCGACAACGAAAACATAAAATGTTTATTAACCTTCTTAAATTTTGAAAAATCATAATTCAGCTTTTATAATATTTCATAAAAGTAAATAATTCTAATTTAAATCAATTTATTTGGTTGAAATAAAATTTAATAACTAAATATTTAATATACCATGAATTCTCTTTGAAAGAAAAATTGTGATAATTTTTTCACCTTCCGATATATATTGGAAATATTTGCAAACAAAGTTGAAACTTGGACAAAATATAAATAATAGACGGTAGAAGATATTCAAAAAAAAAAATTAAAGGTCGAAAAAACATAATTTTTTATTTTTAATAAAAATTATAACAAACTTGTGAAAAAAGGCAAAGTACCGCCTAGTTTACTTTCCCTGTTTTGTTAACTAACTTAACAAAATATAAAAAAGGAGAGAGAAACAAAAAAAAAAAAAACGTGTATTGAATATCCACCAGAGGTGGATCTTGCACATCAAACAAGTTTTCAATTTATTTTTTGATCAATGGTTATAATCTTTAATTTCAAACTCATATGTATATTAGTTCTCATGTAGTGAGTAAACTAGTTCATATGAATGCTTGAGGTTTGGCATGGGATTGTTACCGCTTTCAAAACGTGTTCTGATGATGGGAACCTAGAAAATTCCCGAAATAGATCTATCAACACATTCCTGAAAGGGTCAAATAATAAATTTGAAAACAAAAACTCTATAGATTATTTGTTAGGACAATATCCTAATGAAGAAATATAGAGTATATGGCCTCGAACTTGAATAATTTTCATTTTCATTGCACAATTAAAGGTCGAAAAAACATAATTTTTTATTTTTAATAAAAATTATAACAAACTTGTAAAAAAAATTAATTTTATATAAATTTGTTAACAAATCTTTATTTAAATTTATATTTTAGTTTTGTAAATTAACCGATTTTAATTTTTTTTTTTTTGGAAAAATATTGTGTATTTTGACCATTTTTTAAAATTGTCATATGAAAACATTGACATTATAATTTTAATAAGTAAAGGGTCCGCCATCTAACGTTTTTTTTTCAACTAGTGCTTATTTCGTGAATGGTAACACTTAGCTCATGTCTGATTTGACAGATAATTAGTTTTATCCTTCCGCTGAACGAATATGGTCCGTATGTTCGTTATCTTGTGAAAAAAGTGAAAGAAACTGGCATCCTCATCGATAAACCAAAGAGTAAAAAGCCAAAAACAGTGCGTATACCCGAGAATATTGCTGCTGTGGCAGAAAGTGTGCGTGAAGCGCCATCAACATCAATTCACCGTCGTTCTAAACAATTGAACATTTCGGAGACATCATTGAGACGAATTTTGCATAAAGACCTTGGTATGACGCCATACAAAGTCCAATTGGTTCAGGAGTTCAACAAAAAAAAAAGTTATTTGGCGGACCATTTATTTTAGTAATTTAAGAAAAAACCAGCCATTATTTATGCTTTGAGTAAAAACGGAATAAATTTTGGAATATGTTAGACTTTTTGAATTTAAAAAATTCATGGTCCGATAGGTAAGATTATCTGATGAACTAATTTTTAGATGAGAAAACATTTTCATATTGTCTCATTAACATAACAATAAAAAAATATGTAAGATTTTAAATTTATTTTCATCGGGATAAACATTAATTGCATTTATAGTAATTAAATGTGCTAAAGTCCCAAAACTTATTTAACAAATTGTGAAAAGCAATCTGATGTAGGCGTGTCCCTATCCGGATTTCATTCCTGCCTAAGGAAATCTTCAGGGGACTTTGTTAATAGAATTTCTAGAGATATTTGTTATGTTAAATCACAAACTCAATGAGAATTTCTTGTCCTCGTCTAGGAGCGAGATTCAAAATTTAAAATATCAAAGAAAAAAAAAACAACAACAAAAAATTGTCACAATTGGCTTTGTCATCTTCCAAATACTACTCTGTTTTTTTGACAGACCTAGCAATGTAGTGACGTTTATTCAAGTAAATCAACAATAGAAAATCATATGTTTTCTATTAGTGTCAGTTACATTTAAATTTGCACAAGCACCTGCATATTTGTTATTTAAATTTATTTTCATCGGGATAAACATTAATTGCATAAGATTATACTTTTCTATATTCTTAAATAATTTTTGAAAAAAATCCCATCAAAAAATGTAAAAAATAGATTTTTTTAAATAATTATTTGGCAACTCTTAACAACGATCTTTCACAAGTTTGTATTCACGCTTGTAGCGAATATGTTAATTTAGTTTAAGGTTTTTAAACCGCTTAATTAAACTTATCAATTAAAAAATATATCCTTTAAAAATACTGTGCTGAAAACGGAACACTTGGTCAATAATGAGTTAATAGTTTCTGTTTGTTTTTCATACTGTAAGATGTGAATATTAAAATTTTCTATTCAATTATTTCATTTGAAAGTTTTATATGAACTAAAAAATAAAAATAAATTTCTCCCGAAATCCCAAAAAATCCCGGAATACCGGGATACCGCGATCATGGGACTACAGTTTTCAAAATCCCGAATCCCGGATTTTATAAAAATCAGTCCCGTTCGGCACCCCTAATTCATACTTCATTCATACCTCTAGTATATACATATGTAGGTTTGCAAGCCAACTGCCTCACTACAGGGAAAAGTAAGTCTTATCAATGTCAAACTTACCGTGTATGTTGCCATGTTTGAAGCCCTTCATCTTTTACCACCTATCATCGCTCATATATCCCCTTTGCAAAGAAAGCAATACGTTAATAAATAGGTAGAATTTCCTGAGTGTTGCTTCTCTTTAAACAAAAAATAAATAAAATATAAAACAAAATTTAAAATTTTTCCAAAAGGTGGGCAGGTAGGCGTGAAATAAATATAAATCAATTTTGCGATTGCTTTTAGTACACTCATAAAAAAAGTTAGTTTAAAGTCTGTTAAACGCGTTCCAACTCAATTGAACTAATTTTTACTGTTGATATCGTTTAATCTGTTATTTAACTAAAATTATCAGTTATCTCATTTTATCACATGAACAAATTTCAGTTGTACTTAAACTAATTTGTTCTCCTAATATTTAAATAAATTTTTTAAATGATTTTGAGAGTTTGTCTGTTAGTTAAGAAATATGTTTTTATTGGCTGTGTAAAAAGGAAAAACTATGCGTGCACTAGAGTATACTTATGTCTGCCTGCATTTATATGATAAACGTGGTGGTGTTTTTTTTTAAGTCTTTAAAAATTAAGAATTTCAGATTTTTTTGAACGCAGTATTAAAGTACTCGAGAAAACAAAAATACCCACATTGCCTATGCTGTGGTTAAAGCCGATTACAAAAATAGAAAATAAACGCATTCATTTTTTATTCTGAATAGATATCACAAAACATAAAGTATTTCATATACTATATATCTCAATAAGATTAATCTATAGTTCCAAACTTGCTTTCACCAAAGGAAAACATTTGGTTTTTATTTATATAATTAAGTTCTAAACCAACTAGTACAAAAGTTAGTTAGTACCAGTTTTACTCCCTATTTTTCGTCCTTAAATTGTAGTTTTCAAACTAGTTCTCAACTAGTTCCTAAACGTGAGTTTGGAACTAGTTGACATCCGTATGACATCTTTATGTTAAATTTTACAGTTGTTTGTATGGAGAGGCGGTAGAACTCGCACTAGTTGCTGGATCATATAAACTACAATACTGGTTCTGTACTAGTATTTTTTGGTACTGGGTTATTTATAATAATTTAACTAAATTTGAAAAATGCTAGAAATTTAACTCTATCAATAGATTTTCTTATGAAGAATTAGAAAACTAAATTTATTTTTAAACTCAGAATTAGTTCCGAATTTTTAGTGTAATAGAGAACTCAATTAATCTAAAAAAATGTCAGATATTTTTCTATCGATCCTAATAAAAATTATTGTAAAGGGTCTGCCAAATAACTTTTTTTTTTTTGAACTCCTGAACCAATTGGACTTTGTATAGCGTCAAACCAAGGTCTTTATGCAAAATTCGTCTCAATGATGTCTCCGAAATGTTCAATTGTTGAGAACGACGGTGAATTGATGTTGATGGCGCTTCACGCACACTTTCTGCCACAGCAGCAATATTCTCGGGTGTACGCACTGTTTTTGGCTTTTCACGCTTTGGTTTATCGATGAGGATGCCAGTTTCTTTCACTTTTTTCACAAGATAACGAACATACGGACCATATTCGTTCAGCGGAAGGATAAAACTAATTATCTGTCAAATCAGACATGAGCTAAGTGTTACCATTCACGAAATAAGCACTAGTTAAAAAAAAAACGTTAGATGGCGGACCCTTTATAACTCAACATCGTTTTGAAGAAAATATTCGTGGAATCTTAACAATATCAAATATTATAAAATCTCTTTGTTAGAACCACACGACGTATAATGAATAATATAATACATATAAATACTATTCATTATACGCCGTGTGATTCTAACAAGTAGATTTTAGATTATTTAAGATGGATAATATTCAACGAGTATTTTCTGCAAAACGCAGCCGAATTACAAAATACAAATTTCTGGATCGATTAAAAAACACCCGGGTTGTTTATAGAATTAAAAAAAAATATAACAAAAAAATGTTTGGACGAATTTTAAATAGAATAAGTTTTCTATTGTTATAAAATTTCGAAACTATTTCAGAATTTCTTTAAATTCTCCATTAAAAAATGAATGATACCGTCAACTGTCTGGTATTTTGCAAAATTTAATTAAAGTATTATTAATAATACAACATGCTAAAAATGATAGCAAAATGTTTCTTTATTTAAATATGCCTACTTTGTTCACTTTTTATAAAAATTGTAAAAGTTGTTCAATTTTTTGTTCGTATCAATGAACAACTTATACAGAAAGTTTAACATTTCTGCGATATTCCTTTTCCTATAGCGGGACAGTTGGCTTGTAAAGCGCCATATGTATTATATATATCTGGTACATTGTCAATTATTGATGATATTCACAATTAGTGTTGGTAGTGTAGAAAAATATAATTGGAAATTCCTGTTAATAAACACTCTTAATACAGCATCCACGGTATGCATAGATTGTCCATATTAATGTTGCTTACCGTATTGTTTGCTGTTGTTGTCGCTAATGTTAATGGTGTTACATTAGTGTAGCAGCATTTATAATACAAAGGCAAGTATCATCTTTACTAAATATTAACAACAAATTGTATGGGGTGTACTTTATTTACTACAATACGAATATACTTAAGAGTATGTTTAATACGAGGGCATAATTATCTTTGGTAGTCATTTTTTTCATATTTTTTTCATTATCATTTTAAAGAGCATGACTTGCTCTAAGCATTGCATTTGTTGTTGTTGCTGTTGTTTCTGTTTCAAATAGTTTCTAAATACTCTTCATGTACAGCAACCTCGGGTTTGATTGTTACAAACATAAATAAGTACCTACAACATATTATTTAGATTCATAATTTAGCACCCATTTTGGGATATTTAAAATAACAAGTGCAGAAGTGGTCGCATGAAAACTACAGAAGCAAAAAACAAAATTGAATTAAAAAAAATTATAAACATAATTTAGCTTAAATGATACACGGAAAAAAATGTAACGGTGATATAATCACTTAATCATGTTTAAAATCTAGTACGATGCAAAAATTGTAAATTGTAAATCCTTCTGCACAGTGCTTTGGAGTAGATTACAACTTTTAACTGCTACATTAAGAGATTTTGACTAGAACAGGATTACAGCGACCAGTGCTGTAAGCAGGATTTTGTTTCGGAGGAGGGGCCCCATATATATTTTGTCGAAAAAAGTTAGCCTGAATTTATTTTTTTTTATGTTGTATTTTTGGTGCAACTTAAAAAGTAGCTTTTTAGTACTAACACTAAAAACAAAAAGTTAGTAAAAATGTTTGCTAAAACTACTAAAAATTAGTTGAAAATTACGTTGCAGGAGAAACTTCTAAAATTCGCACATTTATTTTACTAAATATAGAATATTAGTTTAGTTAGTCCAAAGTCACAAAATTATCTGCTTAAATCGGCAAAAAAAATTTAAAATTTTGTATTAACAATAAAATTTAACCCTTCTGAAATCATGAGTTTACAAATTTTTAGTAATTTTAAAGTTGAGTTAAACTTGAGTTAATAAGATAATCAAACTTTTGTAGATATTACAGTTTTTGTTTGCTGTTTTTTGTCAACAAATATTAAACAAAACTTTTTGCTAATGTTAGCAGCGTATATTGCTATTTTTAATCAACTGAAATCCAATTCGAAGATAACTAAAACTCAGCAAATTTAACAAACTCAAACAAAAATCAAACTTTGCTCTCTGGCAATTCTTCCCTAACTACGTAAGCGCAATCTATCGAATATACAAAGAATATATCATAGATATGGATGGCATCACTAACAACATATGGAAAAACAGTGGACATTAGAGTGAGGTAAGTTTCTAAAAATAGAACTGTTGTGTTGTTGGAGTTGTACTTGAGAGATTATGTATGCAAGAACAAAAACACCGTGTATTGAATAAAACTAGTTTTCATCACAACAGAACTCGACCTGACGATAGATCATTGGGCTAAAGCGCTCTGTCTAACGTGTAGTGCGAGTGCATGTGGCATTAGAAATCAGTTTATCTATACCACGGTCAGTGCTTGCACAGAAAATTTCCTATAGAGGCAATCGAACAAATAAAAACATAACAAATATTACATTATTCAAATTCAATAAATCAGGGTCACTGACGAAGGTTCAATACCAGAAACTGAGCAGTCTGATTCAGAAAATTTAAAAATAAAATTACATATTAATTATAGTATTAATTGCAATTGTCTAAAAAAGACGTTAAAATTCAAACTTTAACATTTTTTTTTCTGTTTCTATCTTGCTAATCGGTCTCGGTATGGAACGGTTTTTTTTTTGCAAAATTACCAAAGAAAAATTTTTTTTATCAGTACAGTATTGCTGACACATGAGCCACCACTTAAAAAAAGTTGTGCCCCTACTGAAAGAATACAATATGTAAATTTAAACTGTAACTGACACATTGCTTTATATGTTATTAAAACTTCTTTTTAAAAAATGCGAGACAATTTATGTTTTTTATGAAATATAAACTGAAATAGAACATATTTTTATTTACTCGATTAACTCGCTTAATTGACCAAAATTGTTCGAGTTATTCGTTACTCGAATTTGGCCATTTTCATTTACTCGAACAATTGTGTGATGGAAATTCATCGATTAATCGAATAACCGTATACCCTTTAATATACTCAGTTGTAATACAGTATCTTTATTTTTATATGAAAAACAGTCATTTGTAAAAGAAATTTAATTTTTGACTACATCAAATTACAGCATTATGATTTTACATTTTATTTACCCAGTAAAAAAAGTTACTGTTTTTAGAAGCAGGATAAAACAAATGCGCTGATGTAAGTGCTTACTATTACACTATACTGAGAAGCAACAAAAGAAACGAATAATTTTCGTATAAAAATAAACAAACAAAAATGTTGAGCTTACTGTTTTCCCTAACAAGGATGCAGGTTGTAAGCAGCTTACCCTAATCCCTTATAAGGATGCAGATTGTAATGCAGAAAGTTTCATATCGTGTATTATAAGCGATCTGTATCAATTTTCCCGAGTGATTTTCGATTGTATTTGCTGTTTTCGAGTATGTTATAAAAAATAATTAGTCATTTAACTGTTTCTGGAGAGCTAGCAGGTGGAGCGGTAAAAAAATAAAATTATTATATTATACATATGTCAAAAATTTTAACAACAAAAATTCACAGCTTTTTATAAGAGCTAAAATCCGCGCTTATTTTGCCCAAAAGTAATGCTTCCAAGTAGGAATTCGCCATATAAAAATCATAGCATATGTAAGCAGGTTTGTTAGGGATTCTTTTTGGCTTACTCCCTTACAAACCTGCTTGCATGTAAACAGCGTTTTTTACTGGGTTTAATACAGTAGTTTTTTTTTTATTTGTAAAAAAATAAAAAAATAAATGTTTTAAAAAAAATACATATGTAGTTAAATTTTACTGTAATTATTAAGTTATATCATATGTAAAATTTTATTCTACAATAATTTGATTGAAACTACCAACTGCTTCAGCAGTTAACATAATTTTGTAGCTGTGTTAATATTGCAACCTTATGTTTTCTCTGCGTGTAGGTATTTGGTACCTTTATTTTATACTCCAATTACTATTTTCTCACGCTTTTTTATACCAATGCTGTTGAAAATTTTCTTTCAGTGTCAATTGTCAACTCTACTTAACTAACAGTAGATCATGCAATGTTTTGCACATACCGTTTACTAAAATATTTATTTTTTTTCCTACAAGAAAAAAAAACTCCGGAACTTGACATTCAAATAATAAAAATTAAAGTACAAAAAACTATTAAATACTAATTGCAATCGAATCAAAATATCTGCAGTACAAGAAAAAACAAAACTACAAGGATGGGTTCAATACTATCATGCCATACAATACAAACGTCAAAGATATTTCTGGTAATTAATGTCACATATAAAAATAAATACGAGTATATTAGTGAAGATATTCATTACGGCTAAACTTATTGGAATTGGGCATATTTTTGAAGGCATTAAGAGCAAACAACACAAAGACTAAAGAAGAACCAAAGTTCTCAACATCTGTTAAATTTTATATGCCAACTGGTTTTAAGAGAAACAGCTTTTTATAGGTTTTATTAATGCCTATTTTTTAGTATATATAAACAAAATTTTGAGTTAATTATACAAAACTTATGCAGAGAATGCATTAAACAACACAAATTAACTTTAAAATTTATTTAAAATTTCTTAAAAGCATGAAAATTAATGAATCAAAAGTACCATAATTATAAACACTATTAATTTTTAAATCAGACTAGACTAGTTTCTGCCTTTTTTTATGGATAGGCGATCACACAAAAGTATGGCCTCGAATGTAATGCAGCTAAATTGCAGTTTTCTTTTCTATTAGCTTTTTCTGTTATTGTATATTATACCCAAAAGTGAACAACACTAACAAACACAAATATTCTATTTAAATTTATTTTCATCGGGATAAACATTAATTGCATTTATAGTAATTAAATGTGCTAAAGTCCCAAAACTTATTTAACAAATTGTGAAAAGCAATCTGATGTAGGCGTGTCCCTATCCGGATTTCATTCCTGCCTAAGGAAATCTTCAGGGGACTTTGTTATTAGAATTTCTAGTGATATTTGTTATGTTAAATCACAAACTCAATGAGAATTTCTTGCCCTCGTCTAGGAGCGAGATTCAAAATTTAAAATATCAAAGAAAAAACAAAAACAACAACAACAACAAAAAATTGTCACAATTGGCTTTGTCATCTTCCAAATACTACTCTGTTTTTTTGACAGACCTAGCAATGTAGTGACGTTTATTCAAGTAAATCCACAATAGAAAATCATATGTTTTCTATTAGTGTCAGTTACATTTAAATTTGCACAAGCACCTGCATATTTGTTATTTAAATTTATTTTCATCGGGATAAACATTAATTGCATTTATAGTAATTAAATGTGCTAAAGTCCCAAAACTTATTTAACAAATTGTGAAAAGCAATCTGATGTAGGCGTGTCCCTATCCGGCTTTCATTCCTGCCTAAGGAAATCTTCAGGGGACTATGTTATTAGAATTTCTAGTGATATTTGTTATGTTAAATCACAAACTCAATGAGAATTTCTTGTCCTCGTCTAGGAGCGGGATTCAAAATTTAAAATATCAAAGAAAAAACAACAACAAAAAATTGTCACAATTGGCTTTGTCATCTTCCAAATACTACTCTGTTTTTTTGACAGACCTAGCAATGTAGTGACGTTTATTCAAGTAAATCCACAATAGAAAATCATATGTTTTCTATTAGATTTATTTTCTATTTTTAGATTTTTTATTTTTTTTTTTGGTTTATTTTTCTCATGTCCTCCGTCTCTATTTCTATTTCTTATTTAACAGATTTTTAAATTTTTTGAAAAATTATCGTGGCTTTTGGAAATTTTTAATTTGTGATATGGCATATCTGACATTATAATATTTATCGGTGTGTAAGTATTTAAATATTAACCACCGACAGCAAAATAAAGTGCCAACCGAATTGAAAAGTGTATTTTAATGGTAATGGTAACAACTTATAAATCCAGTTCGTACAACAATATTTACATTCGATTTCAGAATATATTGGGTGTTGCAACTAAAATTCAGTTAAATTAACCGAACTTTGGTTAAGAAACTAATGTTTTGTTGTACCAACCGACTGAAATTCGTAATAACCGAATTTGAGTCATAGTAACTAAATTTCAGTTGGCAAATAGATAAATGTATCTCTGTGTGCAGCCATTATTTACTTTTTGAGTGAAAATGAAATAAATTTTAAAATATTTTAGACTTTGTGTATTTGGAAATTTAATGGTCAGATCGGTTAGATTTTCAAAAATTACATGCAATCGATGAGCTAATTTTTAGCAAAGAAATACATTTTCATATTTTCTCATCAACATAAAAAGCAACCATATAAAAGATTATGCTGTTTTATATTTTTAAGTATTTTTTAAAAAAATATCCATAAAAATCGGTAAAAAAAACTCGGCATATTAGTCTTCCAAATGTTTTTAATTTCCGATTGCAGTCAAGGTGTTGAATAATTTTAAAGTTTTTATATCACTTAATCATCTTTAGCCAGTAAAATAATATAGCCGTTTAAAAGTGGGTCGAAAAAGGAACACTGTATCAATAATGAGTTAAACAACTCCTTATTACACAGAGCTATTTCTCTAGGCGAAGCTAACATTTTTTATTGATCAATTATTTGTTTTATTTTGGTCTTTAAAAGTGAGTATTTTCATAATAATAAATTATTAAAACTTGCATTTTTATTGTAAAAAAAGTACTCAGAAATTCAGCTAAAATAATATATTATCAATTTATAACGAGCTTTTAACCTCCGTGTATGTACAAAAATATAGCAAATCAAATTTATTAGCTAGGTTGATACTAGTATTTCGATTTGGCTTAAGATCTCATCAGAGCCCGAAGTTTTAGAAAAGCTAGAGCCTTTATAATTGGCAGAGCTTTAACAACGAAACCTATTAATCATCAATTTTGTTGCATTCTTGTCTTCTTAGTAATCAAACACATGCTTAGGGTCATTTCCTAACAAGCATCATGACGTTACTGAACTTTGAAGACCAAAAATGTTCTATTTATATAACTCTGTTTTTACTCTGGCTCAAGTAATATTTTTAACGGTGTTATTAGTTTTTTGTTTTTATATACATCGAGATTATTTTTATATTATTTTAAATTTATAACGAGCTTTCAACCTCCGAATATTTACAAAAATAAAGCATATCAAACATATTAGTTAGGTTGATACTAGTATTTCGATCTAGCTAAATAATATATATTTTCGGCTGTGGCAACCGAAATAAGGTGACAGTCGAATTTCCCAAAAAAAAAAAAACAAACTGTGGCAACTGAATTTTTGAGGTTTTGGCAACCGAATCCAGTCGGTTTCTGTAACCGGATTTATGAGGATGAGGCAACCGACTCAATTCGGTTTTAGCAACAGAATTTTTATGAGAGTGTGCCTTTGATTTACGTAACTCCAAATGAAGCTTATAACTCTAGGGTTAATAGTGGTGAAAATTAAAAATTTTATTTTTCATTTACATTAAGTGCCATCCTAATTTTTATATAAATGTACACATTTATAAGTATTTCGACCATACTTGGGATTTTTTTATTAGCATTGGAATTTCATTAGCATTAGTTCACTAATGCTAATGCCAAAACAATTTCATTACCATTTAATTGCTATGAAATTTTTTAGCATTAGAATTTGTCCTAGTAATGCTAATGAAATCACACTAATGCCTAAAAAACTAATTACAATTGAGCAAAAAAAAAAGCATTTGTTTAGAAAAAAAAAATGGAGTGTAAATTGTAATACTGAATACGCGAAATCAAATGAAACGAGGAACCAACTTTGTATTATCCGATAACACATGTTTTTGTTTGTATTATCACGTAAATAAGTAAAAAAATTAAATCACCTGTTAAAAATTGATCACTCGGGATCTCTCTCAGACCTAGCCTATTTATATTATAAGGGTATATTAATACTCCTTTGGAACAAAAGTTTGGTCCTTTTTGCTCTATCTCGATTAGTTTCGGAGATACTATCCATTTTAAAATATCGCCATTTTTTAAAATGGCTCGTATCTCGAAAACTAAGCGAGATATCGCCAAACGGACTTTTCGCAAACCTTAACAAATGCAATTACTTCCTACAACAATAATGTGTTAAGTATTCCGATTCCAGTCTTTTCCCGTTTCATTTCATATCGTTCCATTTTGGAACCAATGCTCCATTCTATTATCGGAGTGATTAAATTGGTATTTTCACATACGTATTTGGGTAAACATATAATTGAGACACCCTGTTGTTTTTTCATAAAAAATTATCCTATGGGAATGTGCAAAGAACAACATGACCTAGCATATTCGTGTTCTATCAATTGTAATTTGCTTCCTTTAATTAATTCATTACTAATGGTAATGAAATTTAAAATCATTATCATTAATCAATGAAATCAAATCAATGAAATTCATTACCATTAATTTAAAAAATGCTAATGAAAATAATTTCATTACAATTGATATCAATGAAATTGTAATGAAATCATCAATTAATTAGTACATTCAATTAATTAGTCTCATGTATGATTTCGACTTGCCTTCTTGTGTGTTATTGATGCTTCTTATTTTTCGGTTGTTTTTTTTTTGTTCTTCAGCTTCTTCAGGGATCATTAAATAATTCGATTAAACCTAAGTATTTTAATGGTGTAATCATTTGGCTTTGATCATGAAATATATACCGTTGCTTATTACCAAATAAAATATCAGTAGATCTTGAATGAACTTACCGTTTTGAGTACCGTTTTCTATGGCTGTAGTGTAGAGTTAAAAGTGGCTTAATGTGTGGCAAATTACAGGAATTAAAATATATTAACAAAAAACAAGAGTCATAGTTTAATGTCATTCTTAACACAAACAAAAAAAAAAAACATTTTCTTTAGCTTTAGGGTTAAGATTATATACGGCATTAACCATGTTTTCCATTCCACTATAGTATTTATTATGGGATGATATATAAAATTAACAAGTGTTTCTATTATTTTTCAAATTGAAAATAAAGAAGTTTCAAGTTACACTTTAGGTGCGCCACATTATTATTATATAAAGAATAAAATACTTATTAACAAAACATCGTCATCATGTGAAGGTCGTTTCTGTAGCCATACCAAGTTAATGATGCTGACTTTAACAAAAATAAAAAAAAATTAAGAGATAAAATATTTAATGAATTTAGGAAGTAAAGCATGCAGTTGATTTATAAATGGAGCGCACTATTTCCTAATTAGATTGAAACTGCAGTTTCAAATAAAATTATTAGTTTCGTTTGTGTTTTATATACGAGACTCTTTTTAGAACATTTTGGGCATGTTATATCAATATACATCCATATAAACAGTGAATTCGCTGCCTTATGAGCCACCCAATTGTAGCTTAACTAAAATTTATAAATATTTTTAGTTTAAATGTTAAAGAGGAAATTGAAAAAGTTGATTAATTTTAGAAACACATTGTGTGAGCTACATAAAAATAAAAAAATTTACCCTCCGGCATTTAAATTTTTTTATTCTGACTTCATTATCACTGTTAGAGACCAGCCAACATTAAACTATAAAAAAACAATTTTAATTCCAATTAAAAATATTGTTTATGTAATCATGTATGATTTTATACAATTATATCTGAATGAGTATTGACATATGGGCAATTCCTGGGCGATAGACGTTACTTTTGCACACCTTTAGTTGAGCCAAAAAAAAGTAAAGGAATTGAAATATGTGGTATATATCATCAGTGTATTGAATGAAGTAAGGAAGAGTACTAAATTTCAGGAAAAACATTGGGCAGAATCAGTATGGCAGTAAAAAGATATAAACAAATATCATCGAGAAACGGACGCGACACACATAGAAGTTATTTTTAGGCAATTATAGAAATATAGATAAGTCAGCGGAATTTGTAAAAAAAAAAAAAATGTGAATTAGTGTGAAAGAACATCTTTTATGTGTAGATTTATGAAATATGAAAATTTTCTTTTAATTTTGGTAATAATAATGATTCAACTTCAATTAAAAAAACCTAAAAAAACCATAACATAAAGTTAATTCAAGTAAAGGTAATAATAATTACTGATATCGAAATCAAGTTCCATATTCTCAATTAGGTACTTTAGGATGTATATATAATGTCCTATGGTTCCTTAAGAGGAACAAAGGGCCACGAATCGATATTAGTTGTGGTTTCAGTAATAATTGTTGTTTAGGACAAAGCGACTGATTGGGCCACCTTGTCCGATCCTAGTGTTGGGGCTGCCGACAACCTCTAGGCAGGCTAGCCGAAAAAAGTGGCATGAAAACGGTTGAGTTTCAGCGACAGTTGTCACCTAATTACCTGAGACGGTGTTAGCTTGCCCATCAGGTTACTCAGCAGCGCCTTCTCACTCTAGCTGCGGCCAGACGGGCGCCTAAACCGCATTCCCAGGGGATACTTGGTGTAAGACCGGAAGTAGTGAGCTGCTTGGGAAGTTCGACAAAGGAATCGCTTCTTGATATCCCCAAGTGGATAACAGACAGAAAGCTTTCCGCACAAGTGCACCTCTGTGAAAGACCCCATCTAGGATATATAACCCCATTTATGATATATAATCGTTAATGAAGTTGGATTTTCAAAGTTAATTTTACGGCTTGTTTTTACAATACGTGTATAATTTCAGACGAACGTGTGGCACCCGAAAGAATACGTAAGGAAATGAGTTTTTATAATTCGTTCGCCTGACTGACGTTTGAGTACGTAAAGCTTTATGTTATGTCAAACAGTAGAGATTGCCATGATATTACTTTTCGGTTTTTGTTAGTTTTTTTCATATACAAATAACTCATTTTTCGTTGGTAGGTGGCAACGTTTTTGTTTAAATGAAATATAAACAAAAACAGCTGATTTATGCTTGAAAAAAAATTAATTTATTTTTTTAGAAAACAATAAAAGTGGAGATAAAAATATAATTTGTATAAAAAAAAAACAAAAACATTTACAACTAAAATAAAAAAACATTTTCTAAAAAATAAACTGTAAATAAATATATGTAAATATAAATGAAAATAAAAATGAAAATCATTATTATTTTTTTATTACAGTCTATACACGAACAATGTTTATTACTTAAAAATGTTTTATTTTTGATTTGAATTAGTTCAATTCTTCCAATTTTGTTTTTTACTTCTCATCGAGTAAATATAACAATACGGGTAAAGCGTTGATCTTTTTCCTTCAAAATTTGGGTAGAATAATTCCAGCCCTTCTACATTGGTTCTCTGATGATTTTCGGTGACGCGAAATGAAACATGTAAGGACCTGTCAGTAGATAAAGTCTGCTATAAGAAAGCGGGCAAAAACTTTTTTGAGTAATAAATAAATATTGCACGGTTTTTTGTTTAACAAAAAACAAATGATCTTGAACTCGAATAATCTTGCTCACATCATAATTACAATTTGTTGTTAGAAAGTATTACAGTAAAACCGGGTTAAGACGAACTCGAGGGACCAAAAAAATTAGTTCGTCTTAAGCGATGTTCGTATTAAGCGGGGTTTTTTTAACGATAAAAAATATGTATTCATTAAAACAAAAACAAGATTTTTATATAAATAAAAAATAAAATTAGCATTTCATGCATTCACAATTAAAAATTCAATTAAAGTTCTTCATTAAAAAAAAAATCTGTTAGTTTTTTCTGAATGACTGAATTCACGATTTCATTCGTTATAAGTTTTTCTATTACCAAAATATGATTGTCAGCTTCTTCGGCACACGATTTTGTTCGAATATATCACTTGACAATTTTTCAACATCGAGAGGATTAACAATTTCCAATATTTTTTCACCTGATAAAGTATGTGACGTCAAAACATTAGCATCTATATCTAGAAAGTCATCGACGGATATGAAATTCATATTAGGTCTATCACATTAAACGGATAAAGAGTGTACTAAACATGGTAATTTGTATGAAAACGAGTTTTTGGGACTGCGTAAAACAGTTCGTAATAACCGAGGGTTCGTATAACCGAGTTCGTATTAAAAGATGTATTTTATATGGAAATTGTTGTGAAAACGTCGAGACTTTTAAATTAGTTCGTATTAACCGAGTTCGTCTTAAGCATGTTTTACTGTATTTTTTTTTAATATTAACGTGAACGTCTGTTTTTGACGTTTGTGACGTTTCAAATCGCATTGTGGAAACCAAAAAAAGAGACGAAAACGACAACTCTTACGTTTTCACTCAATTCAAAGTGACATATGCGATACAAAACCCCAAAATGAATTTCTTCACTCATTTACACGAATTAATTGAGTGACACGTCTTACAAAAACAGACCGTTAATTGCAGATTTTAATAAATAAAAGGTCCTCAATGATTTCGTTGTCTAAATACGAAAACTAATGCAGGCATTTCAACCCCTTAATTATTGGAACATTCTGCCACAGTTCAGCCAGTTCAGGTGAAGAACCCTCAATTTGTTATGTCGATATAAAAAAAATCTTAACTCCATCAATGTAGTTCTTTGCACATTCATAAAACGATAAAGCATCTTTGAGAACAATATTTGTTGAGATAAGGTAGGAAATTTCTAAATTACAAGAACAAAAATAATATTACTTTAACCACTCTTAAAACACAAAAAAAAAAAATTGATATAAATCGCAAAAAGGCTCAGAAAAAATCTTTTTTTGCAGTTGTACATTTCGGCCAAGAAATGAGAAAAATTAAAAATGCTTTTGCATTTATAAAGTATAGACCTTTAAGCTTTATTATTGAAAACAAATTAAAAGTTCTGAGCACTTTTGCATTTTTCATTCGTGATTGACCTTTTTCTGGAATTGCCCATATGTAACACCAAGCATATTTTAATATCATTATATCAAAATGTGTTTAATTATATAAAATTATGTTTGCTGATATTTTGGTCATTTCCATAGTCACATACGTAACCAGTCTTAAGGTTCAAAGAAGTGAAAAACAAGGTCAAACATAATTTTTATTTTCTTTATTCTTTTTCGAATAACGAAGAAAGCTTTATATTTAGTAAAAAATAAGAAAACAATCGAACTGCATTTGTCCTAAAATATAAGCAATTAAAGACGGTGACGTGATGTGACAAAACTCTGCGAATTGCGTCTGACTTTTTTGAGAAAACTATTTAAATATGATTTGGAACATTTTAAGTTTGTTTTGCAATTGTTGAATTCGAATTTAAAATATTTTCGTAAGGAAATAAGTTATCTTAAAAATTCGAAAACTGAAAAATAGGGTAAGCGTAGTGTGTTTAGGTGCCTTTACAAGTATTATGAAAAATATATTTTCTGGAAAGTGAAAAATCGGTGCATTTTGATCAAAAACTACACTTTTCCCGTTATTATAGCTCTAAGGCATGATGTCAGCGAGTGATTCTGAGACCCAGTTTGGATTCAGCGTGCATTATACCTTTCGAAAATTTTACTTTAGATCTAGTGTCCAAATGTTATTCGACCTGAATTTTTAGGTGTAAGTTGGAAAAGCTTTATCAAATCTCAAGTCCAACTCTGTTGGTTATGATGGAATTAACTTGAAATTTATTAAACTCATTATACCTTACATACTACCCTCATTGTCACATATATATAACCACATAATTACAACTTCTAATTTCCCTTATCATTGGAAAATTTCTAATATTATGCCATTTGCTAAAACGAGTTCGCCATCTGGACCAGAAAATTTTCGACCTATTAGTATATTGCCTTCGTTATCTAAGGGTTTTGAACGACTTATTTTGTCACAAATTGTCAAGCACTTCACAATTAATAAATTGTTGTTGGGATATCGTGAGAAGAAGAGTTGTAATACGGCAATATTAAAAGTTTTAGAAGACATTCGACAGTCATTTGACCGTGGTGATATATCCATACTTGTATTAATCGATTTTTCTAAGGCATTCGATACCGTTAATCATGACCTATTGATAATAAAACTTGAGAAATATTTTGGATTTTCTAAATTTGCCTCAAATCTACTTAAATCTTATCTAAGTAACCGTCATCTACGTGTCAGCAGTAATAATTTATATTCGACTCTTAAACCAGTATTTTCTGGAGTACCACAAGGTTCTATTTTAGGTTCAATTTTATTCAGTTTATTTATAAATGATATAGTTCAATGCTGTAGAAACTCTTCTATACATCTTTACGCCGATAATGCACAAATCTACCTATCTAGAAGTCTTGGTCTTGTTGAAGAATTGCTTTGTCGTCTTAATGAGGACTTGTATGAGATTTGTATGTAGTCTAAGAAGAATAACCTTTGCATTAACGCGTCAAAAACGCAGGCTCTTTCGATCTATAATGATTTAATTTTAAATGATCTTCCCGACATTTTCATGGACAATGAACTCGTTCAATATGTTAAAGTTGTAAAAAATTTAGGGTTTATGATAAACTCATTACTAAACTATAAAAGTCACGTTGACTTCTCTATAATTAAAATATACAACGTGTTAAGAAAACTTTGGTACTCATCCTCATATGTTCCTTGTGATGTAAAGCTTAAATTAGGGAAAACTTTGATCGTACCTATCATTACTTATGGGGCTATTGTATACGGAGACATTGATGCTACTTCAAAGGGGAAATTGCAAATTGTAATAAACATAGCTGTTAAGTAATGATTACTAATCGTAATAATTAGTAATTAGATTTTTTTTTTTTGAAAGTTGAAGTAATGATTATATTACGATTGTTTTCAGATTCGCACAATTACTAATTAATTACGATTACAGATAATCCAAAAATAATCAAGATTAATAAAAATTACGAGGAAATAATCAAAAATAATAAAAAGTAATCAAAAAATAATTCGACTACTTTCAAAGATTACTTTTGATTGTTTTCAATTATTTTTTTTATTTTGCGAAATTATGGCAATACTGTCACAAAAAAAAATTCTACATAAAATTCTACCAGTATTTAATATTAGTTGTTTATTTAATTTTTTGTTATTATTATTGTTGTTCATCGATTTGATAATTGATAACCTGTTTGCATTCTTCATAATTCTGCATTCTTCTTAATTTCTTTTATATGCATTTGAAAGCAATTGCTTGTGCATTAAAAAAATAGTTGTTAAAATTGAAAAAAATCGTCAACATTTCAAAAAATCGTCAAAATTAATAAAAATGTCAAAATTATTAAAAATCGTCAAAATTTAAAAAAATCGTCAAAACTTAAAAAATAATCACAATTATAAAAAAATCTTCAAATTACTAAAAATCGTCAAAATTGAAAAAAATCGTCAAAAATTTAAAGAAAAGTTAAATAATCTGTGCGATAAGTTGACTTTGCCACATTTTTCTGCAATAGACATACAGTACCTGGAATGTACAATTTGGTAATGGAACCAATTGCAAAGGCCCTGAACTTTCTTCAAGAAGAAATTAAAAATAATGATGGTATTTTTATATTTTGCTTCTGTAAAATATAAATTTATATTAATATCATTAAAGGATTTTTAATACCAACTATTATGACACTGAGCAATAGGCTGCATAAACAAAGCAGATCCCAGGAGATGCAACAATTATCATCTGTTTTTTTACAAATGGAACAGAGGTTAAGAGAAAGGTTCCAACCATATTTCATGTTGAAGTCTGAGGCAAATATTGCAATTGCAGCAACAGTACTAACCCAATGCATTAAAATTAAATGGCTCAAGGTGTTGCAGATATTAAGTCCAGAATTGCCGGAATTAACTGTGGAGAATATAACCAGCAGAGTTTTAGAAACACTACAGTTTATACGCCAAAAATTGTAAAACATTAAATTTTGAAACGAAAATTAATAATGTATCGAATATTCCCGATTTTTTTTATATCACTGATGATGGTGAGCTTATGCGTACATTTATTTTGTTTCTTACTTTAAAGATTTGACTTTGCAGATGATGAAATTGAAATAAGTCCTTCTCCACAAGAACAGATTAAAGTTGACCAACGATCCGCAATAAAACATAAGTTGGCAAAAGTATGATTTACTAAGGGATGCATTTATTTTTTAACACGCTTTTAACGTCGTCAGCTCCAGTTGTTTTCTTTTGCCGGGATGGTCAAGTCCGAGGCGGCAATCATTGTCTGATTTTTCTTTTGAAAAATAAGTTGTAATGAAGCCCAATTGTAAATATATATAAACTATAAAACTTTTGTTTTTGTGAATTGAATGTATTTGTTTCTCTTTATTATTTTTTTTCACGTATTTTTCCCTCTTTGTTGATTTAGGTACTAAAATTTTTATTGATTCTTTTGTTATTGAAGTGAATATTCCTATATTTTGTATACAAAAACTATCTAATATTGTTTTATTTGCTCAGAATTTTTTATACGTTGTAAATGCAAATTTTTCAAAATAAAATGTATGTATAAAATGATGTAAACTCAAAATTTAAAAAAAAAATAGTCTAAAATAATCAAAAATAATCCTTGAAAGTAGTCAATTATTTTTTTGATTACTTTTGATTATTTTTGATTATTTTCTCGTAATTCTAATTAATCTTGAATATTTTGGATTATTTGTAATCATAATCAATTAACAATCAGGAATTGTTCAAAAGAGAATTATGTAATCAATACCATTCTTTTTAAAATGTAATCTAATTGATTACTAATCGTAATCCATATTTAACAGCTCTGGTAATAAATAATTAATGATTTAACTAATGATATCAAAAACGAACCCCGTGCTATGTCTTTTAAATTGGCAGTTACTAGGACTTTTTGTGATTAAATCTTAATTTTAATTTTCAAATTTATAATTTCTTTATTTTTTATTGTATTTATTTGCTAGATTTGTTATATTAATTTAGAATTTTGTATTGTTGAGATGCTGTAAGAGACTTAAAGTCTTATTTGTATCAATGAAATCAATAAATTAAATTAAATAAAAAGTACTTACATGTACTCACGAGTGCTCCCCACTGTATATAATTACAAATATGATGTCTTTTTGTCAATTACTTATTTTTTAATTACTGATAATCACAAGGGTAAGCCTTATTATTTACAAACTTGTAACCACATATTTTTTTTAGTTACTTATGCATAACTAATTATTTTGGTAACCAGTTATTTTTTATTTTTTTGTAATATAACGGGTAAGCGAGTGTTCATATTATGTGTGAATTTATAATGCAGCGTGTATGTAAAACTACTTACAAAATCGACCTCGTCGAACAAAAATAATGAGTTTTGACGCCGAATTATATGCAGTTGGCCCTAAATCGACTGCATATTATTTACCATAGATTCTGGTGATGAGAGCCCATTACTGAGATTTTGCTGGGTTCTATGATCAGAACTATAAAATGCATAATATTTTAATTTAATTTCATATTTTTATTTAATTTGATTTACACACAACTTTTTTTTCACAACATTCTGGATATGGAGCATCAATATTAATATAATCAGTTAACTTACAGCCATCTACACTCATAGTACCACAACTGAAATTAAATATTAAATTTAAAATATTTTCAATCGAATAGTTTAATAACACGAGTACTAATCATATGCACTTACTATTGTAAAGTGGCAAAACTATCTTTTCCACATAAAATACGTCCACAATTTCCAGGTGTCTTAGCTTCTTCGCCCGCTGATAAAACTAGTCCCTTAACAACACATTTTCCAGGATGAGCTAAAATATAAAATTGCGATTATAGCCACACACGAATACTTTCAATAAATTGATATGAATTACCCAGATTTTTAAAATATCCCCCAGCTAGAACAGCAAAACTGCATACAATAATGCTTAAGATTAATATAAAAAATACTACAAATTTCATGTTTAAGCGGATGAATATCAACTAACTGATACTGTGCTTTAAATTGTAGCTCTTTATATAGAAAATTTAATATTATTTCTAAATTTGTTATCACTTAAATGTATTTGGAATTTATTTTCGGTATTGTTTAATTTTATTTTGGAAATACCTACTGATAATAAGATTTCTTAGTAAAAACATATTTAATATTGTAACACTGTGCTACACAGAAAAAACACGAAAAATTACTGGCGCATTTAAAGATTTGTAACTCAGTCAATTTTTAAACGATTTTGAAATTTTAAATGGTATTCGCACAAACGCATTAATTTGCTTTAGAAAAGGCAACAGATTTTAACAAATAAAGAGTTATTTAACTATGGAAAATACTAACTTTAAGAGCATTGTTGTATTAAAAGAAGAAACCCACTTTTAAAAGTTAAAAAAAAACTTAAAAATAAAATGTTAAAATAAAATGTCAATTAAAGTCACCGATTTTCTGTGGTTGGTTGATATATACATATAACTGATCAAACCATGAGTTCTTGCTGATCCTCACAAGATTTTTTCATCTTTCTCTTTCATTTATTAACAATTAGTATAATAGTAACATTTTAATTATGTTCTCAAACCTGACAATTCAAAATGAAATACAATTTTAATTAGTATTAAAAAAAAATCTATTCATATTTATATTAAAAATATAGAGAAAGTATAAATATTTGAAAAGTTTCTTTCAAGTTTCTTTCAAACACAATTTAAAAATTCAAAATCGGCTCAAAAAGTACTGAGTTACAAATCTTTAAATGCAAAAGTCACAAAAGAAATACACTTTTCCCGTTATCTTGACAATTGTAGGTTATATTGCAACTTCACAAACCGGTTTTGTAATACACTCAGCAACCTGCACAAGGTCACTTTAAAAATGATTGCAAAAAAATGCTTTTGTAGCACCGTGTAATAATACTAATTTGTCTGCTAATTTAACCTTTCCTTTTAAGGTATTAAAATAAAAAATATTGAAAATGTTTCATTCGCTAACAATTTAATTTTTTGATAAAATATTAATTTGATGTGTAAATCGGTGAATTCCCAATAAACGTCCAGAATTTTTTATGAGGGTTATGTATGTGGCGCACGCTTGTATGAAAGAATATTCGGATTTTATCTCCACAAGCTTGCTTTTGTTCCTTTTAGCAAAATATAATTGTATACCAAAAATTTGCTCAATCGGACTATATTTAGAGGTCGCTATAAACTGCGACTTTTTGGTTTCGTTTCTTAGATTAGGTGCAATTACTAGTATTTCGGCGTTATTTTCAGGGACCGGAAGTTCATGCAAATGCATGTTTCATCGTTAAGTCTGAGAACAGGCCAAACAAAATATCTTTTTTTATATTTTGTTATAAATGCATATTTTTATTGAACATTTTAGCTTATTTTGCTTAACATGCATATTTTTATTGCAGTTTTTCCTAGTTTTTCATAAAAAAATTACTTCCAATTTATTTTATATTTTAAAAATTAAAGATTTTTATGTGATTTTAATCAAGCACTATACACCGCACTCTTCTAAAACGCTGAACTGGGGCTTGAATAATTACGAAGCAAGTGATCAAAAATCGTGAAACCGTGCAGAACAATATTCCTTGTTCTCAATACTATGTAGGTAAAGACCACTGCAAATGTAGTTTAAAACAAATGAAATTTCATTTAAATAAAGTACGACTTACATTTCAGTAAATTCGACTAACATTGTTATTTGTTTTTTAGTGTTCAAAAAATGAACCACAATTGTAGTATTAATAAACCAACAATGTTAATACAAAATAAACAAACAATTATTTTTTTTTATTTTTTTAAACAACAAAAAACGACTGTAAAAATTAATGTAAAATCATAAAACAGTCATTTGATGTGGTTTGTTTTTGTAAATGAACTACAAGGATAGTAAAAAATTTTATTTGTTCTACAAATGACTGACATTTACATTAAAAATAAAGAAACTGTATTATAACCAAAACCACTACCAATTTTTAAAGCAGAAGTTCCCTGAGTGTAGCATTGCTGAGCACTATTGAAACAGGGGCAGCCTTGTGGAGCGCTAAAATTCTACAGTCTTTTTTTGATGAACCTAATGTGTAACATGTTTCATTATAAAGGTCTTAATTGAAAGGAATTTAACCCTTTCACTACCGACTTTTTGTTAGTGGATATATTTCTATTTGGACTTCAGACTCTTATAAGGGGTCCCTAAATTAAAAAGAAAGAGGTTTACATGTATACCCCCTCCTGCTGATACCCACCAAAAAATATGTCCAAAAATCGAATTTTTTAAACTTCTTAGCCAATTTTTACCACTAAAACATTTTAATATTCAAAAATGCTTCGTTTGATTTTGTTCTGGTCATTAGATGAAGCTACCTGATTTCGATTTCGAAAAAATAAGGTAGTAGAAAAGTTAGTAAAACATCTTGTTAATCAGGTATATTATTTTTTAAGCAAATTTTTTACTAAAATTATGTTTTCAGCTGAAATTTTAGTTATACTTATTCAACACTTAACTGTTTTGAACTAATGTTTTAGTAATATTTTACTAATGTTTTATTAATTTATTTTGCTAATAAAAATTTTACTGATAAGCACATTAATAATGTGTACGACAACCAGATTGAAGTATATACGCAGAATGAACTAGATGTCGGGGCATGTCAAGATGTAGTAGTAACGAGGAAAATTATATTAAAACGTACAACTCTTGAAAGACATATACAAAATCAACCATTGAAAATTTTTGTATCTCTTTTCAATACATAAAACAAAATTGTGGATTAAAACAACTTAAATTTTGTGTTGTCACTTGTGAACACGAGTGCTTGTGAAAGTAATTGAAATAAAAGATAAAATAAAATATTTAAATTTAATAAAGACTAAATGTGTATTGGTAAACAAAATGAGTAGTGTGGTCAAATTGCAAACAAATATACAGACAGGTAGACAGACAGGTAGACAGACTAAAATTAAAGACAAGGACACACTTTTTAGGTAAATTTTTTTGTTTCCTTTTTCTTATTGCAAAAAATGGGTCATATGTCATATTTTGTTATTTTTTCGTTTCGTTTCTAGAATTATCTGCGGTTCTTTTATTTGCGTTCCTTTGAAAGATGCCATCATTTAGAATACCATTGATGTATGTAGGTTAGGGCGGGTCGATTTATTTTTCGACAATTTCCCTATGATTTCCGTATTCTATGGGTTATTTCATGAAAATTTGCCGAAGGAACCATACCTCTATCGTTAAAATCGAGTCCCCTACTTTTTGTTGGTAGATTTTTTTCCCAAATTGACGTTCGTATGAAATATTACCTACACGTTCACATCCATAACTCAAAAACTATCGATCGGGTTTAATCGCCAGTAGGCGATTTGATTTTGATAATAGGTTGATAGATACTTTATTATCTCTTAATTTGAATTTTTGTAGAAAAAAAAATAAAAAGGGAAACAAAAATCAAAAAGTTGGTTTTATGTGTTATTTTGTTTTAGCAATATCGCATGAATTAATCAACCGAATTCGATAAATTTGGGCTTAAACTCTTCGTTTTGAATTGAATTAAATAATGGATTCAGCCAAAAAATGGCCATGAAAGTAATATTCTTGGACAAAATCATGAAAAAAAATGGAAAAATGGTCCAAAATTTGGACAAAAATGCCCGTAACTTTTGAACCGTTGGACCAATGTTGGAGATTTTTGTTTGTAAATTGATCAAAATGAACTCACCTTTCCAACGCGCCTACTGGCGATTAAACTCGATCGATAGTTATGGATGTGAACGTGTAGCTAATATTTCATACGAACGTCAATTTGGGAAAAAAATCTACCAACAAAAAGTAGGGGACTCGATTTTACCGATAGAGGTATGGTTCTTTGGCGAATTTTCATGGAATAACCCATAGAATACGGAAATCATAGGGAAATTGGTGAATTTTTTCACTCCCTACAAATCGACCCGCCCTAATGTAGGTGGAAGATAATGTTGTTTATGTTACGTATATATAATTGTTTCTATTTTTTAGATATTAAATTAATTCATGTCGTCAATGCGTTAGTATGTACATTTTAATATTTTGTAATGTATTGTAATTTTTTTTTTTAAAGAATCACAAAAATATGTTCACGATGTTCAGCAAATAAATTAACTAAAATATAATTTTTCTGCAAATTTATTTTCAGTCTACAAAAATTTTATTAACTTTCAGAAAGATTTTTTAATTTCTAATCCACTAAGTGTTAGGAAAACTGATGGACATTAAATACATGCAATGCATTTTTTCAATGACCAATACCCTGATGAACATATTTAAATAAAAATATAAAGTCTTATTGCATTATTAAATTTTTTATATATTTTTTTTTTAAATGTGTGCACTGTAGTGTTCAATGGTAGTGAAAGGGTTAATAAAACTATGTTATTTTACATAATTATTTTGTGCATTGATTCATTTATTTATTTATTTATTTATTTTTCTTAATAATTGTTGTATATAACTGATATTGTTAATTAAGCAAGGTTAAAAAGCTGCGCTTAACATAAGTATAAAACAAACAAACAAAAATCTTGAAAAATATGCGAAAAATTAAAGAAATGGTCTATTTTAACATGAAATATAATTGTTAATAAATTATTTAAACAAAAACATATTATAAATTCTCCTAACAATTTTATATTAAACATTATTATATCATAAAGTATTGAAACTGAAATAACTATATGTTATATAAATATATATTAGGGTGCCATTTATCGTGTCGAAATACAATGAAATACCTCATTGACAATATATTAAAACAACTGATGATAAACATATTAAAATATTACATACCATTAGAAACCCATAGTGTAGAAATTCCGTTAAATTTCGCTTTACTATCCATTATCTGTTTGAATTAATTAACTATAGCTCTTTAACCCTTTCGTAATATTGTATCAATATAAGTAAACTCATCTTTTTTTTATGCGAAGCAACACTTAGGAAATTTTTTTATTCATTTATGTGTTGCTTTCTTTGGAAAGGGGAGAGCTGAAAGGTGGGAAAGATGAAGAGCTTCAAACATAGCATTTTAACTGATAATAGGCTTTTAAAATCTTAACATGACTCTTTAGCAAACATGTTCGCTAAAGTGAGCCTTTAAATTGTTTTGGAAATCGTTGTATAGATCAAGCTTTGATGTTGTTTCTAAATTGAAATAACTAAATCTGGGGTAATTTTGAGCAACAGGTAATGAGGTCAATGAGGGTTAATGAGGTCCAGAAAAATGTTGCCCAAACTTGGATAATGATGATAAAATAAAAGAAAAAACGGTACAAAAGTAGCTAGTTTTCGATTTTAAATAGTTTATGACAATAAATCAGACTTGAGCGGCGCACTGTGGCTCAATTCATTAGCCAAAACATCCAATTTATGTTTTCACCGATTTATAAAATTTTAACTCCATTTGTTAGTAAATATATCTAAATTAAGGTAGTCAAAAAATTTTAAAATAAAATATTGTTAATTGTGGGCGTGGCATGTTGTAAAATAAAACAGTTTTTTATATTTTTATTTTTTACCCTCTTTAATATATCCAAGTATCATTCAAATCTGAGGATTCACCCCTGTGTAGTTTTGTTGTAAGAATCAAAATCTGTAATGGCTACGGAAATTTTGCTATTATTACGGAAAATTTAACAATTTTGTGCATTCCGGTATTTTTGCTAAATTTATCAACACATATATGATGTTCCCTAAAGTGGACATTTTGTTACTTTTAACTCTCATCGAGTTTTATATCCACCAGCACTATTTTAAAAAAGTTTCGACATTTTTCTTGATCATTAAAAAAAAACGCAATATAAAGTGTAATTTTTGGTAAACATAAAGAAGTGACTTATATACAAGTTTTAAAGAATATTCAATGTCTGATTTTTGTAAACGGTAAGAATTTTATTCACAATTTTAATAAAAACAATTGATTCTATAAAAAAACATAATAAACAAACAAAAAAATGTGAAAAATTAAGTTTTCATAATGTTTTCCAAAGTGGACCATTGATATATTTTCATATATTTTTAATTTTTTTCCCAAGTTTTAGTCTATTGTGAACATTTTTTCAACATGTTTCATAACAACAAAAAATATCGTTTGTTTACCGTAATTAAAAAAGTTAGCATAACCTATGCCAACTAAGTTAATGAACAAATTCAAATATAAATAATCGTATACGAATATTATTAGCATTATTGTAAATATTCAAAAGTGAAAAAATTTAAAATGAGTGGTTGTACTAAACAGTTTAAGAAAAAATGTGTATGACTTACTTGGACGGTAATCTAAAAACGAAATTCCTTAAGGTACAAGTACCACGTGTCACAATATATTCCGTATTCAAACAATTTAAAGATGGAGTAGCATCAACCGGGATAAAAAAAAAATTACATCCAAAAAATATACCGCAGCTGAGCTTGTTAGATTGAAAAAAACGGCGGGTAATCATATTGGGGCATTAAATCGTAAGTTGGCCAGAAAATAACTCGTTTCCAAGGAAACAATTCGCAAAAACTTTCATCAAATGAATGATGACAGTACCCAAATATATGAAAAAATAATTGGAAGAAATACCAACAAAATGTAGACAACTGAAAAAAATACTTCATGAAAAAAATGTTCAAATAATTTTGTATGATGATAAATACTTTTCTTTTGCTTGGAACAAAGGAAGTATTAATTCTGGATTTGATTCTGATGACTTGAAAACAACCTCCTACAAGGTACGGTATTTTGTTAAAGCACAGTTTGAACCAAGAGTTCCAGTGTGGGCAGCCATTTCGGCAAAAAGTATGGCTGTAAACGCTGATGTTTAGATTAATAAATGAGCATTGAAACTGGAAAAATTTATCAGAGATAAACACTCTAAAGACGACATATTATTTTGACCAGATTTATCAAACTGTCACTATGACAAAGGATCATTAGAATGGCTTAATGCAAAAAACATATCTTTTGTACCGAAATACGCAAAATTCTCCAAACGTCAGAAAAGCACGTCCAATTGATTACTTTTGGGGTCTTTTATGCCAAAAAGAGTATGGCAAAGTTTGGGAAGCCAAATGCACTGAAGAATTGAAGAAAAAACATGAAAAGCAGTCTAAAAAACATTGACATGAATGTCGTCCAAAGCACGATTGAAGGTATTAAGCATAAAGTGCTCCATATAGAAGATCGCGAACCGTTGGCTCTCTACAAAAAGTGAATTAATAATTTATTGTCTATACTGTGTTATAAATAAAAACACTTTTTAAAAAGAAATAGTCAGTTTTTCAATTACAGGTGTTTTAAAATTGTCCATTTACTAAATTGGCATAGGTTAACCCTTTAAGCAGCTTTAAACGATGCATGAAATGTTTTAATAAAGAACATTTGTTTTTAAAAATTCTACATAACTTTTTCAAATTAGTTGCCACAAGAGAATAATTTATAGCTGAAAATGCCCAAGGAGTTGGCCTGTAAGCTGATGTATTTTTATTTTAAATATTCCACTTACAAGGAGAGTCTCCCGATGGGTTCTCTCCGATCTCAATTAAATTTGGATATGTGATAAAGAAAAAAATATATGGGACACATACTTTTTTTAATGGTCCAATCTCATGTTTAGAGGTTATAAAATGTGGGGTCAAAAATACCCCATTTTTCGCCTTTTCGGCTTATTTCAAATTGTTTCAAATAAAAGTGCTTTTGCAGACGCATTAACTGGCATATTAAAACTGAAGTTTTGTTAAAGAATTATAGTTTTATTAAGCTAAATAAATATGTACATTAATGCCTATCTTATTTAATCGAGAGGGTGTCTGAGCTTTTTCGGATATTCGTAATTGTTCGTCTTTTATGCGAAGTCATTTGTAGAACAAATAAAATTTTTTACTAACCTTGTAGCTCATTTAAAAAACAAACCACATCAAATGACTGTTTTATGATTTTACATTCGTTATTAAAAAAATAAAAATAAATAAATGTTTGTTTATTTTTTACTACCATGTGGTTCATTTTTACTGCAATTGTTAGTCATTTTTTGAACATTAAAAACAAATGACAATGTTAGTTGAATTTAATGAAATGTAAGTCGTCCTTTCTTTAAATGAAATTTCATTTGATTTTGACTACAATTGCTGTCGTCTTTACCAACATAATTTCCTAAGTGTACAAATATGTATTAACATTGACCCCACCTTTTAACACTTAAACGTGAGATTGAGCCGCGAAAAAAAAAATACGTATCCCTTATTTTTTATTTCTTTATCACATATCCAAATTTTATTAAGGTCGGAGAGAACCCGTCGGGAGACAACCCTTTTTAGTTTTTTCTTATATAGCCCAAATAACAGGTGTAGGGCCACATAAGGGAACACTCCCTTATTAAAAACGGATTTTCCAGTTTTTTACAGAAGTTTTACTTTGAGTGTAGGGTTGAGTATGTCATACACTACATACAATTTGTGTTAACTAATTATTTAAGAAGCAACAAACGACGATTTTTTAACTGACAGCTTTTAGACATATAAACAATGGTCACTTGCGGCGTTGATATGGCGTGTAATATGTTTATGAGTGCATAATAAAAATCAAATATTTAATTATAAGCAGCACACAAACTCACATAACTAACAATAAATTAACTCTTCCTCTACGTGTAAGGGTTAGGGCTTAAAAAAATTTATAAAGTGAAAGTTCATCATTAAAATCTTCTAAGCTTCTTTAAAGTTTTTTTTGTACAATTGAAAACCTTCCTAAAAAAAAAAAAACACGAAGAAAAAAAGCGGTCATGCGAATATAAGCTTCATTAATAAAAAGCAGACGAATGAAAAAAATACATACTATCATCATCATTTATTGTTACATGCCATGCATGTCATTTATGCAAACAACAACAAAACGAAAGAGTGGTAGTAGTTAGTAACAGTATTTTTGATTGTAGTGTAAGTAAGAGTTAAATAGTACACTCATAAAATGTTTAATTTATGAAAATTATTATTTCGTTTGTTGAATTAATGAAGTATGGGATATATTTGTCGCGTTCGCGATTTCATGTTGTCAAAAAACCGACCAAACCTGCCTTTTGCACTAAAGATAGAGCTACTAAAATGTTATCAAAAATGTTAATAAATAAAAGATAAATTGTTACGTTTCTTTACTTTGCTTACTATGAAAATATTGCGAACGCGACATGCAATTCTAGAAATGGCCATATAATAACTTTTAAGTTAAAAACACTAATAACCCCCAATTTGTGGCCAAAAGAAGAACGATGTATTCATATTCTAGAAAAGACAAATAGTTTTAAAGCCACTTTTTATTCAATAATCGGGCAACTCTAATTTTCAAGATATTTTTTAAAGGCATAAGTTTGTATAATATAATACAGTTTTTTTAAGTCAAATTAATGTCCAAATTTGGTATGGGCACGACTTTTACTTCGAGTGTACTATTAGCAAGTAGTAAATACTATAAAAAGTGATAGGAGTATTAGTACCCACAACCACTTCCTTTTTGTATTAAAGCGTGATATTTGTTTTGTTCGTAGTATTCATAGATTTGATGGTTATTATTTAATACACATTGTAATTCATACATTTAACCAAACCCCAGTATGTGGTAATAGTGTCTGTTAACTGAAAAAATAAAAAAATAGTTTGAACACTAGTTTCTTTTATGCTAACATCATGCTACTGTCAAAGTTATTTTTTTTTTTTTAATTTCATAAACGTTTATACTACCAGTACATAAGGAGTTTTAGTGTTATCAAGATGAATGAATTTATGCAGTGTAAGAATTATGAAATATTCAAAATTTGAGTTGATCACAAGCATATCCCAGCAAAAAATACTGATTCCGCGGAGGCAGTTTCGTAAGGGAGATTAAAGCCTGATGCGCTACTAATAGCAGTGATAAACATTTCCATAACCATAATATGATAATATTGAGATCAATTGGGAAGCATAATAAGATAATCTAATTATCATATTATGATTAAGGGAAAGATTAGAGTATGGTTGTCACTTCCATAGTAACATGGTTGTCGCAATTATAAATCCAAAAATATATGATGCTCTTCGAATATGGTTGCCCCAACCATGATTTTTCTGTGCGTGTATGCATCTTAAGAAGCAGTTAGAATGCAGTAAAGGGTTTTTACTGCTTCCTATTTTCTGCTGGGATAACCAGCAACATCAGCAACAACAAAAATAATGACAGCAATGAGGGAGTGTTTATTTTCCCTTTTTCTATGAAAGATTTCATAATAAAAAATTATTTGTAAAATAACGAAGACAAAATATTAAAATATTAATAAGGAAATATATAAAAAAATCATTAATGAATATTGAAAAGAAAAACGTTGAATAATATTAATACTTCCAGGTTTAAGCTTGCAAAAATATTTAAAAAAAAAATTGCTCCAAATTATGGATAAAAAAGATAACTGCTTTTTGGACTTATAAATTGTATGACATAGTATATTGTAAAGCATACATGGGACTAATAAATTAAGTGGACTGATGAAATGTTGATTGCATTACCATTGCATAGATATCAGTGGTAATGAAATTATTTTCATTATATTTTTTTTTTAAGAACTACAATTATTTGAGGATTTAATTTCATTGATTAATGAAAATGATTTTAAATTTCATTACCATTATTAATGAATCAATTTAAAAAAATAATTACTATTGAAAAATAGGCTTTACAAAAAATTTCAAAATGCTTAAATCAGTGATGTAAAGTCCTAGCTCAGGCTCATGCTTATTTGGAACAATTAATGAGCTCGAAATTTTTAAAATTACAAAGAACATAAAATGGACATAAACAAATCAAAAGAAAGTACTGCATTAGACCAACACATAAAAAATACAATTCATACGTCAGATTTCGACAAAATACGAATATTAGATCGTGAAAAAATAGAAAAGAAAAGATTCACAATAGAGACATTAAGGATACAACAGAAAATAAAAAAGACGATGAACTTAAAAGAAGACACACAAAACATTAATGCCAGTTACTGTGTTGCAATATTATAATTAACCTGTGATATAATTTTTAAGTTTGTGTTTAATTTAATTTTCATGTTTACTGTTTTATGTTTGTCTACAATAAAAATTATTGTTCAATGTAATAAAAATAATTTTTCTTACAGTAAGTCATAATTGTTTGTAGTGAATGTTCATTGTAATATTGTTAAATATATTTTTCTTTAATTTAAATAGACGAATCCCTTGATAAAGTGAACATAACATTAACGAAACGTTGGGAAAATATGGATTAAATGCATTTTTAATTACATAAAGAACTTTAGGCCTTATTAGATAAAATAAAAATTATTAAACAAATATATTATTTTTCAGACTGGTTTGTAACCAAGTAAAGTAGAACGAAATGGAATATAACGAGGAACGAAATCTGAATTCGAAGTATGCTTATTACTCTATGCAACAAATAAAGACTTTTTGACAAATACACGTACTTGACAGTGTAGGTTCGATTTTCTACTACCAAAGGGCAGTAAAACCCTACACTCGGTTTGGCGAGCTTGGTGACCAGTTTTGTATTATGGACCTCCAAAGATTCGGAAAATTAGTGAATTTTTTATATTTATTTGAACAAAATCTATTCAAAATCTTTATAAATGTAAATTTTTTTAAGTTAACCGATTTTAATTTTTTAAAATATGTGGTTTTTAACAATTTCCTTTAATTATTATATGCCCGCCTGGACATTATCTACATTTATAAAAGAATAAACGCTGCATACATGCAATTTTATAAATTATATATTTTATCTTATGCTAGTTTTTTATGGTAAATACATAAAAGACCTTCATTAAAATTCGGGTATCAAACTTGGTTAATAAATGTGCAGCGTTAACATGTAAATTTGCGTTTTATCTCAATTTTTACTAAATTATACCATTTTTTCACAATTTATCATTCCATTACGCAAATATAGCTATTTAAATGTGTGAATTATTAAATAAATATACTATTAAAAAACATGCATATCTTTTTAATCCAGCGTCAAAAGAATGCTGGGAGAATTCTGTAAGGCTCATATTATGATTAATCATAAAAATTTGCAGAACCATAATATCATAATATTGGGATCTATTTGGAACCACAATATGGTAATCTATTTATCATATTATGATACAGAAGCAGATAATAGTATGGTTGCCACAACCATAGTAACATGGTTGTCGCAATCATAAATCCAAAAAATGTATGATGCTCTTCGAATATGGTTCCCCCAACCATGTTTTTTTCTTTACGTGTAAGTTGCTCAGTTAGAGTTTTGGTTTAACAAAAAGTGTTAAACATTTTTTGAGAAAATTTTTAAAAAAACTACTTTTTTTTAACAAACTATCTAAGATTGATAACATATGCTCTCAAAAATTAGTAACTTTTTTATTTCTTCCTGAACTCGCGAAAAAGCATTTTTTCAGTGGTTTACTGATACCAAGAACCAAAAAAAGTGTTTTGGCTACTTTTTTAATACAAAAATTAAGCAACAAAAATTGTTGGCGAGTTTTGGCGATTTTTATTACTCTGTTTGGCGAAAAACGGCAAAATAAATCTGACAACCCCTGGTCGGTAATCTAGTTTTCGATTTTAGGGGTCACTGTGTATATTAAAAAATATTAAAGTTTGGGCTTTTTTTATATATTTAAATAAAATTTGAAAAAAGTCCCAAGGTCGAAGGGAGCAAAAATTAATTTTTTCAAATAAATATTTAGCAACTCTGGATAACAGTTCTATATTATTTTTAACATGATCGTAACCAAGATGTCAATTTCCCTTATGGTTTTTAAACCACTAAGTTAAATTTATTCAGTAAAAAATATAGCCATTTAAAAGTACTGGGCTGGAAAGGAACAGCGTGTCAATAAAGAGTCAATAGTGTAGTCACAATCCCACCTAATTCTATAGTCAAATTTTAAGAGCTGTCACTTATAAGTTAAAGTGTCATCTAAAATGTTTTTCTTCTTGTTTTAAAGATCAAAATTTAAAAATTTTGCATTATCATTTTGAAAACTAGGTCAGCAAGAAATAATAGCAGAAGCAGCAACAGCAGCCATTGTCAGTCAAGAAACACATTGTGTATAAACAGTTTTAAATAATATAAAAAATTATTCAAATAAATCTCTACTTAAACTAAAGCATTTCCATGAGAGATAATTATAATGTTTGCAAAACACTTGAGAAAAAGATAACCTCACAACAAGTCTTCAGCCGAAATAAACAGAAACAAACCCAAAATCAATTGAAACAAAAGCACACACAGAATAGGCCACCAAATAGGGTGATCGATTATTCGAAATTTTTCGAGTTTTCCGAATAGTTGAAATTTAAAAAAAAATAGTTTCGGTTTGTGAAATTTAAAACAGAACCGGTTAACCGGGTTTTAAATGTAAAACAATACTAATTTTTTGCTTGTGAAAAAAATTGCGTACTTTCTCTTTTAGTTTAAGGAAAAAATTTCATGTACTTTTTATATTTTCTCCTTAGTAAATTCTGGTGTTTCCAATTATTAGACCTAGGCGGTTAAACGGTTAAAGCACTATTCGAAAAATCGCTTAAATGGATTAACCGGTTATTCGGGTCGGTTCATCGAGAACATTGGCGATTGAACATTTTTAACTTTTATGTTCATATTATATTACTACAACAAAACTTAAGCACTTTAACTATAAAATTTATTCATTATTCTTTTTTATTAAAAATATTAAACAAAAAAGTTTAAATCAACTGTTATTTTAAGTAGTTTTTGGAAATGTCATTGTTGTTGTTTCTTTTTCGTGCCATTTTTATATTTTTTTTTGCATTATAAACTTGCTCTGGTTAGAGAATATGTTCAGTGGAAAAAAAAACCCTTGGAGTGACACATTTTTTCTTTTAAAAATCTGTAAGAATCTTCTAAATTTACAAAATATGCGAGTTTTAAGGTACGAACAAATTATTTTTCTTTATAGCCAGTTCTAGTGTCGGTTTTTACACCGATGATTTTGGTTTAAAATTGTTCCAAAATCAACCGGCTTAATTATTCCGAAGTAGAACTAAACTGGTTCTAGTTAGGTATGTCTAACATGTTTACTGGAACATATTTGATTAAAAAGAAGTCGGGCTCATACAGAATTAATGTGACAGTTGTGTGTCATCGATTTCAAAAAAAAAATCAACCTTGTCTTGAAATACAGAGAAATATTGGTAAAATAATAAAAAATTCTATCTAATTTCCTAAAGTCAATAAAAATACGTTATCTACAGGCTTAACGATTGCTTTCACTCGTTTTAAAAGAATTTTATGATATATTATATGGCGTTTCTTTTTTCTAAGCTTTTCTTGCCATTTTCTTTAGCCAAATATAAGAAAATTGACAAGTTTTGGGAAAAATGCGTATAAAAAAAGTAACCGGTTAACCGAACTATTTTAACCGATTATTCGGGTCGAATAATTATTTGAGTTTCAAAGTATTTGTTTAGACATTAACCGCATTAGATTAATCGAGGAATAATAATTTAAATTTTGAATAATAATGTAATAACATTTTTATTTATCCCAAATGTTAACGATAAAATCAGCCAGATAAATTTAAAATATATTCAATTTTAATAGAAAATAACGAAATATAAGTAAAATAAAAGTGAGTGATTTAAGCAACAATTTCTTATTAACATGTTTCAATTATTTTTTAGTGAAAAAAAATGTTTTCATTTGCTTACCCGAGTCCGGTATTTTGTTGCTGATAGACGTATGAAGTGTAGTCTCTCTATTTGTGTATACTCTTTGATTGAAACTAAAAAAGGAATAGTTTAGAAAAATATTTGATTTTTTTTTAGAAAAACCGAAACCGACAACGCAAAAAAAAACTAGTTAAAACCAGGTTTCAGAAACTGACTCGGTAGCCCTACTACCACACCATATGATGTTACCGTTTCATTAATATTATAACAATAAAAATAAATATAAACAATTTAATACAAAAAGCTGCTTCTGTTGTTGCTGCCAGTTAGTTTTGGTTGTTGAGATACATAGATGTTGATCCCATGATTAAACACCTTAAGTATCAAAATTGTAGAGTTTGTACGATGTGTTGTGGTTTTTGTTATTTTTATTTACCATGGTGATATATTTTATCTTTTATTGTTTAAAAAAAAAAATATTGTATTAATGTTATTATAAAATTTTGGCGTCTTACAACTTAGACTTAAGTAAAACAGCAACAAGGTCACCCCATAAAAAATGCTTTAAATAGCATCTTTAGAAAAAACTGCGTGCGTTATGCATGCTAAAATATAAAAGTATTAAGATCCCGGCACAAGCTGTCATTTGTTTAACTTTGTATGTTTTTGCGCTAAAATCTCTAACACCAACATTGACCTTAAATAGTTTTTTTTGTTTGTTCTTTTTTGTTTGAACAGTAAGCTAAACAATTGTTTTTTTTATTTTTTAATAAAAACATAATCGTAAAATAAAAATAAATCTTCATTGAATTCTATAGTAAACAAATCTTCTAAAAACATTCTCATGTTGTAAAGGTCATAAACATAAATTTTATTTGTCATCTTAAACAAAATCAAAAAAAAAAAAACTAAGAACGCTAGACCCAACAACATGTAATAACTAATATTGTCATTATCAAGTCTTTCTTTTATGTCAAAGTTTATGAAAATAATTGCAAAAAATAAAACATAGGAATAACATTTCCATATAAAGTAAAACAAAAGACTTAAGAAACAAACCTTTTTAGAAAAGTGTTAAGAGACAAACGCATTTCGAGTGTTTTTAAAGGTTTTTAGAAAGAATGCTTACGAAAAAATGTTTACATTTCGTTTTCCTCTAGAAGCTGGAAACTAGATTTATATGTCAACTTAAGCACAAAGATCTGAAAAAAGATCAATTTTAGCATAGATGGAACCTTTTTAACTTTGAACACCTTTTTACCAAAAATAAGTTGTTGCTTTTAGCTGTATGAAAATAAAACAGTGAAACCCAAATATCTAAATGTTGTGTTCCAAATCTGTTTTTATTTAGATCTCGAAAACCTAAAAAGGTTGGCTATAAAATGCCCTTTAGATCGCAAAAGAAAAATATTGGTAATGAAAATGCAATTAAAACAGTACATTTAAAAAATGTGAAAATAATGGCGGAACGCGAAAAAAAAAATATTACTGGTACAATTAATTAACATTAAAACTTAATAAACTATTTATAATCTGCAAAAAGAAAAATAAAATGATTTCTTTATTTCGCAAAAATATTCAAATTTAAAAAAAGATTTTAGCAAGAAAAAAAAAGGAACTCAAATTGTAGGAATTTTCAAACCAACATTCCACCATATTACACTAATTAATAGGTTTAGGCTTAAAACAAAAGAAAAAACCTTTAAAAACGTTTTATTTTTCAAAAATCAATTTATTTTTCAAAATAATTTTTTCAACTTTGATATTTTAGCTTAAATATATTTTACGATTTCCAACTTGATTTATATTTTAAATTTAAAGTATATTTGATATTTATTTTTGATAAAAACAAAAAATAAAACGATTTCCCGTGCCGGGTTGAAATAGGCATTTTCGAAATCGGAACAATGTGGACAGAACTTCAACTTATTACCAGACTATTTGCTCGCAACATTACTCTTGTTCGCTATGTCCGAAAAGTTATTATTTGTGTTAAGGGTAAAAATAAAATAATTTGAGACGTACTTTTTTTAAGTGAGGAAATTAAGGGAAAAAACACTGCATTTGGCGAAAAAGAAATTGTTGCTTCAACAAAACTATGATTTAGGAGATGGCCAAAATCAATAAATTAAAGTTCGAATTGCTTCATCACGCACCTTATTTGTCAAATTTAGCTCCCTCGGATTATTTTCTGTTTCCAAACTTTAAAAAATGACTCGGTTGTAAAAGATTTGTCAACAATGAAAAGGTGAAGTCTGCTGTTGATGAATATTTTAAGGAGCTAGACAGTTCGAGCTAAAAGGATACTATGTGCGAAAATAAAGAAAAATTTACCCTGTTTGTTGTGTTTTCATTGTTAGGTCGGCTAATTTTTGGACCACCCTCGTAACAATCAAATATATAAAACTTTTATTGTTGTTATATTTTCAAATAATTTTTGAAAAAGATTCCATCGAAATGGCAATTTGGGATAACAATTTTCAATTAAATAAATTGCTGAAATTACTCTAACAACGAAAATTGCTTATTCAATTAAAAGTTTATAACTCTTTAATTAAATTATTTTTCAATTAAATATTAATACATTTTATTAAGATTTGTATTATATTTGTGTATAAATTTGATTAAAAATTCATTGATTTGATTCAAAAGTGATCAGCATTGTATAACTTCTGAAAAATAATTTAAACACTTTCCAATTGACAGCTTTTAAAATACTAAACAAATCGATTTAATTGAAAAAAGTTGGCAAATTTGATTTTCTGTGTACCAGCTATTATTAATACAGAATGAATTTTTCTGCCATCAAAAATTATCTATAACAAAAACAAAAGACTTAGGAAACCAACTTTATTACAGAGTATATACATGCTACATGCTGTTTTCTACAATGATTGGAATTTAATTAAATATAATAAAAACCGATCGTAAATTGTATAAACTGGAATTTTTTTTTATTAAACTACAAACAATATGTGTGTGAAAAATTAATGACTTCATATGCATGCCTATTCATGTTTAAAACTACATACATATAAAGAATGTGTCATCAATTTTAAATTATCAGAAGAAAAAACAAAAAAAAAAATTATGTATTATTTTATCTACAAAAAGAAAAACCTTCAAATTGTATGCTTTTATAAAACATTAAAATAATTTTAATTACAAACATTATTATAAGCAGCATTACATAGCATACATGGGACTAATTAATTAAGTGGAATAATGAAATGTTAATTTCCTTATCATTGCATTGATATTAGGATGATGAAGTCGGTTTTTTAAAACCGGTTTCAACTAATTTTTTGTGTGTTGTCGGTTTCGGGTTTTCTATAAAGAAAAAAATTTATTTTGGGATCCGCGCCCGTTAAAGCCAATTATGTATTTTAACTCTCCAACCCCTGTTTCCAGCCCATGATTTTTCTTGTAATCAAATGCTTTTTTTAACAATTTTAATTAGCTTTTTTATGCAGTATTGCGATTTCATTTTCAGTAATAATAATTTTTCTAATGAAAAATATTTCAAAATTTTATCATTAAATGGTAATGAAATTTTTTTCATTTTCATTGGTATCAACTAATGGTAATGAAACTGCAATGGTAATAAAATATTCCCATGTATGTTACATATGCATATTTTTCATCAATTTTATGATTTTAACACACTTACTATAAAAAAAAACAGAATTTAAAAAAAATCGAGACAAAAAATATATTATTTTATTTCAAAGACATACAAAGTGTAAAGAATATTCTTAACTTTAATAAACAATTTTTGTTTTAGTTTATTTTAATTTATAAAATCATTAATCATTTATTAAAACTCAAAAAAAAACATCAAATATTATGATTTATTTCATGTATTTATGAGTAGGTGTTAATATTTGTGGATTAACAAAAAAAAAATTATTCTTCTATTTTTGGTAAAAAAAAAAAAAATACAAAATAAACACATCATTAAGATCTTGATAATTTACAATCAAACAAACAAACAATCTTGATATTAATTATAAACTTAATCAAATTAGATTTAAACATGCGATATTCTGACAGTAGTAGTTGTTGAAAGAACTCCAAAGATATTTAAAATCATTAACAAAAGGTGTCAAGTGATAAAAACAAAAAACTCAATTCTTATAACTTAAAGTGTCAATCATAATAGAATCTTTGTCAAGATATTTAATTTTTAAGATATTGTAATTAAGTAAAACAACAGTTTTTAGAATATTACCAAAAGATAATTTTAGACTACCATGAACTCCCACTTGAGTAGGTACACTCAGGGAAAATGCTTCATCATATTTATGAAAAACTTCATAAATATGATATAACACTTCATAAATATGATGAAGTTGTGTCATAATAGACCAACTTGATGACAGGCTTCTTCATATTTACAAAATGTTTCATAAATATTATGATAAATGTTCAGAACTTTTTATGAAGTTCTTCATAAATATTATGAAATATTTCATAAATATTATGAAGCTGCTTCATAAGCCTTTTATGAAATGTTTCAGAAATATTAAGAAACGTTTCATAAATATTATGAAATATGTTCATAAATTATGTTTACAATATTTCCCTAAATTTCTTTATATAAATTACAAAACTTTTGCATGTTTTATTTGCAACATATATTATTTAAAAATTTTATTTATTTTTTTAGCATAATTAAATGTTACTATTGCAAATAGAAAACACTAATTGTTAATAAATGTAAGAGAAGATGAAAAATCTTATGGGGATCAGCGCTAGAGAGAGTGTCGCACTTTCGACCTAAGCGACTAGGTCATAATCAGCCTCACTCTAATTCACCACCCACAAGAAACGCAAAGTTTTGATCGGGTAAAAAAGTCGAAAAGTCGACTTTTGCTTTCGACTTTTTTATCTGTCATTTCTGGCTTAAAAGTAATTACAGTTTCAGTTGATATCACAATAGACAAACATAAAGCCATTGATGCCAACAAAATCGTTAAATATGACATTAAATCCAAAACTGAGCGAAAAAAGCGCAAAATGAAGTCAAATCATACAGAAAGATCTGATTTTGATATAATGTGGGTTTTTAAAAATTTAATTTTTTTAATAGTAAAATGTGAAACAATGGCAAAAACTATATTTTTCGAACTTTGTCTTACAAATTGGAAAAGTTTTAGGTTTTTTTTATATTATTATAACGTTAATAAAAATCGATTTCGTTATCATTACCAATTAAGCATAAATTCTACGTTAAAATACCAATTAATTGACCCACCCCAAAACAATTTAAAAAATAAGTTTTTTCGCGAATTAGAAATTTTCATACAAAAGTCGATTAATCGACTTTTACTTGGAGAAAAGTCTAAAAGTCGACTTTTTGTTGCAACTATGAATATAACAATACAACTTCATCGCTTGGTAAAACGAACAAAACTAAATCTTTCCTCCTATGCTCCTAAGCTGGATTACAGTTTGTGTTAGAGTGAAACAAATATATTGAATACCAAGAATACAAACACTATAAAGGCTACAACCAATGTCGAAGATATATTATCCATACATTATTTTAAAAGTGCCGGGCTTATAAAAAATTGTTTCGCTTTTGTTTTAAATTTGATTGTGGCTTAGTCTTCTATTCACAGTATAGACATTTTGAGTTTTTAAAAAATTAAATTGCATATAATATTTTCTATAATTCAAATGAAAAATATATTTTATTTTTAAATTTCACTATTTTTCACTAAAAAGGAAAAATTTATTTTCACAAAGTTTATGAAATTTTTTTATGAAATGATGAAGGTGTATGAAACATTTTTATGAAACTCTTCATCATATTTATGAAAATATGCTGAATAATTGATTACAGACAATTTAAGAAACAATTTCATCAATAAACTTTTATTCCCTGAGTGTACCTCCTTAACAAAAAAAAAAAAAATACACTTTCAATTTTATTTATTTGTTTTTATGACTACTTGCGTTGTTTATTGACTGAAGAGCTTACAAAAGTTATGCTTAAATTAAAAAAAAAAATCATAATTACTAAAAACTATATAAAATAATTATCATCATACTTAATCTTACATGAAGTGATGAAAAATGTTAAATTATAAACATGTCTTGTTTTCTTTATGATTTGACAAAGATTATTCTAATCAAATCTTTCGTTAGCCATATTGAATTTGCTATAAAATTATTTATTTAACCTAAATTATTGTCGTAATTACAATAATTATTTTATAATAAATATACCACACACACACACACGCATTTTAATATTTATACATTCAAGTAAATACTTTTTAATTCTATAGAGCCACTTCATCTGACAATATTTTAGTTTTTAATGGAATGTCATGTTTAATATTCTGAAATAAATAGAAAACAAATATTTTATATTTAATTAGATTTAAACGTAGAAAATTTCTCTAAAGGACAAATTTACAAATTGTCTACAGCAAAAAATATTTTAATGTATAGAAAAATATTTAGTAGATTCGCTATTGGAGAACCATTCTTTTTTTTTGGAAATGTAACAAAAATCAACTCCGCTATTATTGTGCCACTTAGTCTATGAAAATATGATGGATTTGAAACATTTTAAAATAAAGTCACATGGCAACCATGACATCATAATTTTTATAAGTGTAGTATTATTTCAACAAAAAAACTAGTAATTTTTAACTTTTGAGTGAAAACGAAATAAATTTTGACATATTTTCGAATTTGTGTATTTGAAAAATTCATTATCCGATCGGCCAGATTTCCAAAAATGTTATACCATTGATAAATTAATTTTTAGCAGAGAAAAAAATTTTCATATTTTTCCAGCTACATACAAAAAAAAAAAAACTAAATTATCTCCATTTTTTATATAAAAATTAATTTTTTTTATCTATTTTCTTTTAAACGAATAAATCTGCCGAATAAGAAGTGAGGTCGAAAAAAGCCCCACACGCTTTTTCACTTACAACGGCTTTGTTATGTTACACTGAACTTTTAATCTTATCAAGTTATCTTTAAGAAGATTGGCAGATTATGTGTGCAAAATATTTAACCGCTCGGCTCATTATTCTGCTTACACATGGAGTCTGAGCAAAAAGTGAGTAATATAGTTTTTTTTTTTGCATCGTTAGAATCCTAGTTGCTAGGAGCAGACCATTTCCAATGAAAATTGCCAGTCGCGACATTTTCGATCTCATTCCTTAACCACCATTCAATTACTAAAAATTATCTCTCCTCCTATTAATAATCATCTCAAATTACCTTTGTTTTTAAATTGTCACCAGCATAACAAAAATATTTGCGTATACAGGGTGTTAACAATGAAGGATCAATATTATTGGGATCATTGCCACCAAAGACACAAGTACAAATGATGGCAACTGCTATAGTGAAAACTGCACCCAAACAAGTATACCACATATAAGAAATGCGGTATAAAGGAAAGATGTCACTGAAATAGAAAGAAAAAATTTATAAAATTATAAAATCTTCTAAATAGTTTGAAAAATATAGAACCTACTCTGCTGTTTCTTGTATTAGAGTAGAATTAGCTGGTGACATTAATACAGAATCAAATCTATAATCACAATATTCAACTGATAAAGGTTTGGTCTGATATTTCACAGCACCCGAGGCTATTGCCCACTGGGCATTTAAGCTTATCCAAGACATACCAAAAACACCCAAAATACCACCAGTCATTGCACTCTGTAAAAAATTTCAATTATTTATTAATCCAAAGTGAAAATCTAAATGTATATGAAAATACTTGATTATTAGCGTACGGAAGTTTATGCGTTTTATGTATATAAAATATGCATTAAAAGTCCTAAAATATGCACTTAATATTTAAAAAAATATACACTTCTTATTAAATTTTTCAACATTTTCAACACTTTTATCGCAATTTTAGTATTTTTGTCTTGAAAATTGGTTACAAATTTGGAAATTACCCTTAATCAGCGTCAGAAAGTTGGTAATTGTATTTTTCACTTATTTTTCTATTCGTGATGAAAATATTTATTAAAAAAAAACATAAATAAATTTGGAGAAAAAAAGACTTATAAAATATATAAATTTAGCAAAATCCCAGGTTTTAGTAAAATGTTATTAAAAACATGTATTTTAATGAAAAATATGCAAAAATATGCATTTATAGCAAAATATGCAACAAATGCTAATATATGCATTAAAAATATGCAAATATGTGTATTTATAGCCAAATATGAAAAAATATGCATTAACAAATCAATGTCATTTTATTTGAAATTTGTTGATTCTCAAAGATATTTGTTTAACTACTTCCTGCAGCTAACGACAACAAACATATACATGAACTTCCTAGCCCTAATGATTATGTGTATGTTTGTATATGACCATATATGCACATACAACATTATGACGATATATGACTATATGACTTGGAAAACGTAATTTGGGGTTAAATGGTCGTATACTCATATACGAGCCATATATTATTTTATATGATCATATACAGCCAAAACTTCGGATCCGAAGATATATGGTCATATATAAGATAATGTATGCTCACTTGGTGCACAATGTATGGAAGTACATTTATGATTATATATGCCCATTTATGATTACATACAAGCCCATGTATAATCATATCATTTTCGATTTTCACATGGAAAAATAAATTACTATTATAAACTTACATTTCCACTAATCCAAGGCATAAATACACCTATTGTAAATATGCCAAATAACGGACCATTGGTTATAGCCTCCAAACTCATAGTCAATTGCAGGACAGTTCCCATATGTTCCACAACATATACCAAACAAACACAGAGAGCACCTACTACCACCACCACTGAACGCATAATCCAATTAACTGCTGTTGCCGACAGGGGTCTTTTAACAAAGGGTTTAACAAAATCTTCTAATACTACAGCTGACATGGAATTTAAACAGGTGGATAAAGAACTTAAAGCAGCACTAAAAACACCAGCAATAAATAGACCCGTTAAACCGGGAAAATCACCCAAAGTTTTCATAACAAATAATGGCAATAATTGATCTCTAGCTTTAGCTAACTTGAAGAGAATAAAGAATTTAATGAACAATTATACAAATTTGATTCAAACCTCTTACTTTGGTAGTCAATGGATCACAGTCCTTATAAGTGGCATATATTAGTAAACCATTATAACTGCATAAAGCCATCAAAATTAATACTCCTATACAAAAGAAAGCTAAAGCTTTACGAGCTGCTGCCAAGGTAGGCAAAGCCAAATATCTTTGTATCATATTTTGAGAAACAGCATTTGTTTGAGTCCAATAGAAAACACCACCAATCAATTGAGACCATATAGTATGTCTTACAGTGGGATTAATACTTAAACTAAAATATGAAAGAATATCATAAATTAATCACTTCAATCTTAACTCGACCATTGTACTTACTCGGGCGCCTCTATTCTACCGGAATCCCAAGCTTCTTTGAAAACACTAGATGCACCACCCAAGTCCATGCTACCTTTAAATGCAACCAATATCAAAGCACCCACCATTGATACAGTTTGCACAACATCTGTCCATACCACAGCTTTAAGCCCACCCTAATAAATTGATGTGATACAAATTATTTCTTTATTTCACTCCAGACCACAGTTTGATATTTCACAAAATTTTTGGGTTAATAATTCGGACATTTCTTACTAGTGATCCGATTTCAATTTAATTTGAAAAGGACGTAATTGACGTAATATTGAGCATAATTTTTGACGTTTGATCTCACAGATCACGGTGTGGTTGTTGTGGGGGGGGGGGGGGGATCCATATGATCCAAAAGTAGGACACCTTTTACATACCAAATTTTGAGTACTCGCCACTTTTTTTTTTATCCTATTTTTAGAACATTAACATATTCCTAATCAGCTAGTAGAAAACTACAAAAAAAACATGCGTGTGCGGGAGGGTTATCTTTAATAGTTTCCCAGACATTCCCTTTTTAAAATGTGAAAAATGGTTCTGAGAATAGTGGGATCAAATCAATGATTTTTTTTAAGATACTATTTATTTAACCAAATAAATTCTCGATAAAATATAAAAAAAATAATGCAATATCTTGTTTTTTTTTTCTCCAAAACGGAACAACTGTGTTTTACCTCCACATAAATATTTGCTTTCTAAACATATAAAGTGTACATACAATTCGAAAAGGTTTTTTTATGTAAAAGAGATTTGTATTAAAAAAATCTTTGATTTGTAAAAACTTTTCCCCCAGCCGCATCTAAAGTTACCATATTTCTAAACAAATATCATTAAGCCACTGTTCCAAAATTTGGACGAAATTTACTGGTTAGGTTCCCGCTTTAAATGTAAACATGGCAGCAAAAAATGTAAAAAATACAATATTTGGAAATTTTAATTTTATTTTCGGGAATTGTTGGATTGCTTATAGCAAATCTTAAATTCTGACATCAATGACCTATTTGTAGCTTCAAGGCTTAATTAAGTCCAAAAAATCGTTCGAATTTATCTATTAACAAATATTTTAGAGAGAAAGAGAAAGTTAACATTTTAACAAAAACTGCAATTTTTACCTTCCTATTAGGATTTCCCAAGTTTTTATTCTACCAATAGTGCTAAATGGGACTATTTTCAAAAATGTCGCAGCCTACAGGTTATTTCTTATCCAAAGACACCAAATACTTATATGGTATGTTTATAACTCCTTAATAGGAAATCTTCAGAAGTTAACTTAAGCTCAATATTACGTCTCTCCAAATTTCATTGCAATCGGACCACTTAGTAAGTATTGGCCGAATTATGTCCAATAGTTTTGTGAAATATCACATTGTGCAGTCATTTCAAGCGACATGTAAACTTACCAAACTTGTATAAAATACGCAAATAATACAGACAATGGGAGTGATCGTGTGTACTGCTACTCCAGTAACCTGATTGAAGGCTAATGCTGGTACATAAATTACAATTGGTAAATATCCGATCTGTCATATGAAATCAATTTGTTAAAATTTTATTATGAGGATTGCTTTTTGTTTATATCGCTTGCTTTTTCTACTCACATTCATGATGGTAAACATAACTGAGCCAAACATACGTAATCTACGATCAAAACGACTTTCAAGGTACTGCAAATAGAAAGAAAAAATTTAAAAGAAATAAATTGTGAATACATGTTGAGGTGTGTTAAAATGATGGAGGAGTTGTTTATCTGTCTTAATTTAACCACTTAATTAAATAACTACGATTTTATATGACACTTTATTAAATTTGTATAAAAATGTTAATATATAGATTGGGGTTATAACTTTTTGTAGCAAAATTTTTACCCATCACCATGTGATGGACTATACTAAATTAATAATAAAAAATCGCTTTTTCGGATCATTTTGAAACAAAAACCTCCCGCACAGTGGGAAAAAATGACAATCTGGCACAAAAAAAAAAAAAAACTACTAGTTCGGTCTTAATAAAATTTGTAGGAGATTACTCAGAAGGATCACGGCTTTTACGAAATTGTTCTCAAGGTCATGGTGGAACAAAACACAGGATGCAAAAGTATCCCCTTTTTGAAAAAAAATATTTAAGGAGTGTCACTTTTGTTTTCATTGATGTATTTCTACTTTTTCTATTTGTAATCTTGAAAAATGTATAAGAAAATAGCAAATCAACATGGGCCTATAACTTTTACCGTTGCAATATTATTTAACCTCAAAGATACCTCTACAATAATAGAAATAAACCTGTAAAAATAGCAAAAAAAAAGGTATTAAAAATTAGTTAAAAATTACTTGCAGAAAAAATTGCTAAATTTAGCAGATTTTTTTGCTAAATATTAATAAAAAAACGAACAGCGAAAATAAATCTGTTAATTCTACAAAATTTATAAAGCCCCCTTGGGTAGTGGGGATAGGGGTTGGTGAAAAATGATGGAGCGAAAAATTAATGGGAATCGGTCTTACATTTTATCTACTATCCCAACCATAATATAGCATTAAAGAGTACACCACATAACTTAAAAAAATATCTCATTGTAAGGTTTTTACCATTTCGTCATTGAAGAGACGATATATTTAAAAAAAAACCAAGCCTTTGCTAAAACTGCAGTTAATACTGTGTTAGCTGATGTGTATGAAACAAATGTATGCCCTCAAAAAAATTAATAAGAGGCGGTAAGTTTTTTTTTTTGCAAAAAAAAATTTATTTTGATAGCGAAAAACATCATGATTTTTCGTATGTAGGCCAAAAGTATGTATGAGAGAAATAATTTCTGTTTTATTTTGCATAATAACACTTATACTACGAAAACCCATTAATAATTTTTAGTCCATTTTTTAGGTCAAAAGTCTAAACGGAAATGGCCGGTTTTGCGCTATAGAAGCCCAGTTTTTTTTTTGCATATCTTATTTTTTATACCCAATCTATCATAAAATGCGCGGGAAGCGAGAAAAAAAAACTTTGTTTTTTTCTGTGCTCTAGTGTGCACAGATATTATCGTTATCCTGAAAATACCTTTACGGCAATAACTAAAATAACGTTACCCTTAAAATAGCGTTAACGAAATAACTGATACCAAGCTATGCTTAAAATACCATTACCAAATCAATAAAAATACCGTTACCGCTGAAATAGCGTAATGACGTAATCGCTAAAAAATCGTTATCGAAATAACTGAATTATCGTTACCCCTAAATTGTCGTTACCGATATAAATGCAAATAGCGTTACCCTTACCGATCCATGGTAACGTCTGGCTAATTCAGCCTTTAGTTTTTTAACTACTTTAACTACTCAACTGCTTAGTCAAAATATAAAAAAACATACGCTAGTTGATTCGAAATAATAAAACAAATGCTGCACTTATGTATAGTAGACGTATGTATACGTCCGTTTTGATATAACTTAAATACACGTCTTACGCAGCAGAGTGGTTAAAATACATGTATTATAACCAACTATAAAGGAGACTACTTTAGGGCCTTTATTTAGAATTTCTCGAAAACTGTGTACGTTATATTTGTATAACAGTTCTCGAAAACTGTGTACGTTTTATTTAGTAAATCGTTAGATAGATTTCTAAAATACGTTTCATTTGATATCAATTTTTGTATAGTTTCTTTGTAAGAAACGTGTTTCTTGTGTGTTCTGTTGTCCTCAACATTTTTAAAAATTTCGAAAAATCAAAAATTTCGATTATTCATAGTTAAAAGCAATCACAAGAAACAAAATTTATTTTAAGAAAATACTACGTCATTAAAAGAGGAAGAATTAATGTACAAAAAAAAAATATTTTATAAATGGTTTTTCTAAATCACTTAAAACACGAGTGCTTTTGAATGGAATGTATTGATGTATGTCACTCTATGTAATGTAAATAAACAATTCAAAATTATTAAAGCACTACAAGCAGTGTTGCCAGGTTTGTTGGTCATAAAATCGTCCATTTAATCAAAAAAAAATCGTCAAAGTCGTCATCATGTTTTGAATATTTGTCAAGATTAAAAATGTTTGTTACACACAGAGAAAAATTTTGCTAATTGCCAACTAAAATTCGGTTACTACGACTCAAATTCGGTTATTAGGAATTTCAATCGGTTGGCACAACTGAACAGTTGTTTTTACAACAAAGTTCGGCTAATTCAACTGAAGTTTATTTGCTACACCCATCATATTTAGAAATCTAATTTAAATATCGTTGTACTAACTGAATTTATAAGTTGTTACCATTGATATACACTTTTCAATTCGGTTGGTACTTTATTTCTTCTTCACAGTTTAAGTGATACTGTGCTATTGTTCTAAAATAGCGTGATTTTAATCATTTTCTATAGTTTAAACTTCTAAAATAATTTTATTTTACAATTATAGCACGTTAGCACTAAAACTGTGAATTACTTCAATATTATTCCGTAAACAATATTTCAGTAGCAAAATTTTTAAAATCTTAAAATTTAAGATTTCTGAATAAAAAAAATTTTGCTTGTCTAAATCTTTTCAAAAATTTTAAAACTCTTCAAAACAATGTCAGAAATTTAATAATTTTTCACTAATTATTGAATTGGGACTATTTTGACTTATGAAAGGAATAATTTTAACGACATTAACCAGAACAATATTGACGTTTTCAAAATCATAGGAAGTCCGCATAATGGATTTAAATTTTCTGTGCTACATTATTATTACGACGTTTAAAATTGTTTAATTTACAGATAAATTGTAAAACCGTTTCGGTATTTGTTGTAGTGTGAATTCAAGTCATAAATGCCGAATAAAGTTCATGTTGTTTTTTTCCAAAAAAAGTAGTAATGTCGATAAAGCGCCTTAAGAGTATCACTCCTTAATACCTCCTCCATGGTTCCACTAAAAAACAAAAAAAAAACAAAAACTTTGAATTGGTTTTGTAGCCTACCAAAAAAAGCAGGGACCGTAATCATTATGAGTTTTATAATAAAAATTACACAATAATGATTATGTTATGAGTTTTAAGGATTTTCTTCAATAGTAATGATTATTTTTGAGTAATAATAAAAAAATCCGCAATAATCATTATTTTTGAGCAAAAAAAATAAAACTCAAAAATAATCATTATTTATGATTTTTATTTTTTTCGCTCAAAATAAAACTCACTTTCATGTAGGTGTAAATATATATACATATTAGGGTGGGGCGATTAGTATGGAAGGAAAAAAATCTTAATGGGCGCTTCGCGTTTCTGATTTTTGGGATTGTACTGAGCAAAAAAGTCCACTAGACCATACGTCTACGGTGAAAATCGAGCTTCCAGATTTTGACTTTACGGCAAAAAAGCCCTATTTTGAAATTAATAATTAGCCCCTTAAATCCCACCACCAAATATGATTGATGCATTAATCTGCTAGAGAATCTTCCAAAGAAGAGATTGATACCATAATCTTGGATAAGCTCCTCCTCCTTCCTGAGATATGTCCATCCCACACATTGTTACTTTCACAAAATACGGCAAAAAAAAAGCCCTATTTTTATATTAAAAATTAACCCCTTAAACCTCACCCACAAATATGATTGATGCATTAATCTGCTAGAGAATCTTCTAAAGAAGAGATTGATACCAAAATCTTCGATAAGCTCCTCCTACTTCCTGAGATATGTCCATCCCACACATTGAAAGTGAGTTTTATTGTGAGCGAAAAAAATAAAAATCATATATAATGATTATTTTTGAGTTTTATTTTTTTTGCTCAAAAATAATGATTATGGCTGATTTTTTTTATTATTACTCAAAAATAATCATTACCATTGAAGAAAACTTTAAAAATCAAAAATTTAAAAATCATGACGGATATGCAAAGATTGTCAAAAAATAATAATAATGGTGCAATAAATTTTTTTTTATGTCTCTTCTAAGTGATTGATTTTTTGATTCAAAAAAACGAGCAATAATCATTATTTACGGTCCCTGAAAAAAAGTTCATATAATTTTATTAAATTTCCTTGTGGAAAATTGTTCATTACTGCATGTTTTTAAAAAATGTTCATTGCAAGCAGAAATTGAGAATGTCTGAAGCATGGAAAAACAATACCTGGTAGACTTATTAAAAAAATTTTCTCTCTAACATTTTATTTATATAATTAATAATGAACATTATATATTTCATAAGAAGGACAAATAAACTATTTTTTAACATCGTCATTTTGGAAGCAAAAATCGTCAAATCGGCATATAGTTATTTTAAGTACTAAAAATCGTCAAAATGACGATAAATCGTCGAATCTGGCAACACTCATTCCAAGTTAATTTATTTCAAAAAAGGAGACTATTTTAGAGATATAAGAATATAAAAACTAGAAAAAAATTTAAAAAAAGACCAAATTTAAATATTTTATTCAGTGTTGCCAACTTTTTGAGAGTAAAAAGCGTAAAAAAGCACCAGACAATTTTTTATTTTTGTATTTGTTTACAAAGTTAAAGAAATAAACTCAAGTTGAACACAAGACAGTTTTATAATTGGATTTCGAACTAAATTAAAGTAAACAAATTTTTTTCACATTTCGGTGTATAGTCCAGTGTTGTGTTCTTACTTTTGCGAAAATATCTGCAAAACTTCATACAAAAAAAGTGTTTTTCGTATCAATTCAAAATGTAAGACCATTTAAAATATAGCGAAAAAGTGACATTTGATTGTTTTCGATAGTTTTTACTGCAGTTTTGTGGTTTTTTGAAAAAATTCATAGTCTCAATACGAAATTGTTTAAAAATCACTAAAAGCACTAACGATAAATTAAAAAGCACCAATATAGTGATTTTTTATAATTTAGCACCATTAGTAAAGTTTTGTCGTTAAGTGGCATTGAAAAGCACCATAAATAGTGCAAAAAGCACCAAGTTGGCATCACTGATTTTATTCCCCTTTTACATTCATTACTCTTACGGCGCATGTAAATATATGATTTTACTTGACAAGTGGCGCTGTGATTTTTTCATTCATTAAATTAAATGCGACAGTTTTCAAATAAAAGCAAAAATTGCAGATTTAAGCTAATTGTAATATTTTGTTTGAACAGAAACAATAAGAGAGACGAAAACACCGATACAGAGAAATAAAATAAAGCTAATTTAAATGCACAAGACAATTAGGAAACTCGTGTCATTAGTAAGATCATTCTTCTTCTGTGTTGTCATCTACCACTAGCCTTAATGAATGAGTGGAAAATCATTGCCAAAGTCAAAGCTAATTTAAGGATTTGATAAATTATAAATAAAAGACATATTCATTTAATCTAAATAACCCAATTAACTATTAGGTTTATGTTTTGTAAAACAAAAAAAAACTATAAACTACACTCAAATAAAAAAGTCTGTAAAAGTTGCAGAAAAAATTGTATTTGTTATAGAAATTTTTTTTAATATTAGGCCAGCAGATTGTTTTGCTAATTTAAGTAAATCGTGACTGTAATTTTTAAGTAAGATAAAAGTAGTAAAAATATTAGTAAAAGTTACTAAAATTTAGTAAAATGGATAAAAACAAATTTAAATTTATGAAAAATTTTATTTTATTTTTTTTTTTAACTTCATATGCATAATGAACGAGTTTTATTAAAAATTTCATTATAAAGAATTTTTAAAAAGTTAAGTTAAAAAATTGTCCATTCACTTTGTGAAGAAAACTTTATTATTTTAGTGAAAAATTTCCTGAAAACTTGTCCAATAAATTTAATACAAATGGTATGGAAACCATAGTTCAATATATTAAAACGTACACTTAAAAAAAATCAGTAAAGTTAGCAACATTTTTGCTGGGAGAATCGTTCCAGAAAAATTGCTAATATCATTTGTTCTTACGAATTCGTTAGTTATTTAAACAATATTAAAAAATAAATAACCAGAATTATTTGATTTAAATGAAAAGTAAGTAAATCGGGTTTTAAGTGATTTTAAATTTCAAATGGAAAATCAAAATTTCAATCGATGGTTTCTAAATTTTTTATGAAAATTCGTAGTATAAATTGATATTTAGAGACCTTAAAAATCGGTTTTTTTAAATTAATCTAAATCTTTTATTTAGAATATAATAAACTCGTACATTAATAAAGTTGATTTGCCTTGAATAAAATTATTTTCACAAAGATTATAAAACGTTTTTCTAAAATGATGAAGATCTATGAAATATTTGTTTTAAATTTTTTTAAAACTCTTTATCGTACGAGTATATATGAAAACTTCAAAAATTTGTTTAATAATTGATTAAAAACGTTTTATAAAACATTTTCTAGTGCGCCCCGGTAGGCTAGTTGGTAGCGTGTTGGCTTATCAGTGCGGGGGTCGTGGGTTCGATTCCCACCAGAGTCACTGGTCTGTTTTCGCTACAACGCGCCGAAGGCCATAGTAGCTAGTGCTCGGTTAGGGTAATAGTATATAATTAGTAATTATATGATTATTAATTAATAAAAAAAAACATTTTCATCAATTTAATGAAATTGTTTCCCTGAGTGTAGATAGATTTTATTTTTATGCAAATTTAATATACTTATAGTATATTTGGACAATTTGTTTTGTAAGTATAGCTTTTAATTATTCTTGTTTTAGCACTCGGTTTTGAAATATTAGTAAAATGTTTTGCTGAACTCAGCGTCAAAAATTAGTAAAAAAATTCAGTAATTTGTAAAATATGAATAGCAAAAACTGTCACTAAAAAAATATATTGTACTCAAAATTAGTACAAAATTAGTAAAGTGAAATTGAAAACTTTAACAGAATTTTCTACTAACTTGTTTTGTCTGAGAGTATGTTCAACAGAATTTACTTTCCGCAAATCCGTAACCATTTGTTTAGTATGTATAACAGAGACAACATATTGTATGTAGGTACTATTTTTTACACATTGTATGGAGTTACAGTCCGTTTACGAAACGTATATGTTCGAGTAATGAAGCCATTAACTGCATTGACCTGTTTTAACTGCCATTTTCAGTAGATTATACTGAAAAACTTTTTTGAGTGTATATCACTTAATAGAATTTTAAAAGTTTACACAAATTACATTTTAAGCAATTAAACCTAATTGCGATGCAAATTTTTCCATATAATAGGGAGGAAAAAAATGCACTCAAATTATTAAGTTAAGTTAGAAAAATAAGTAAAACGCTGTATATTAAGTGAATATTCGATAATGTGGGTTGTTTGCTAAGTGAGCCATTTGTTTCTTCCGTGTTTTTGCATGAAAATTTAAAAACTGTCAGCTATCATTAAATTTCACTATATCTGTTTTAAGTTCTTCGTATATGCACACTAGGATTATATCTTTTTACTTATCAAATTTTACATCTCCTATTCCCGCATAAACCTTTTTGAAGTTCGACACAATTTTTTTTGTTTAATTAAACTAAAAATTAATATTAAGCTAAAATTTTAAAGTAGAGTATAACGATGCTTATCTATTTTAAAGGACACAAAAGTTTTACAATTAAAGCATTATTTCGCGGTATGGGCCTCAAAGTTCTCAAAACAAAGAGCATATTAAGTATTGAACTTTAATGGTAAGATCGTGAAAAAACGGATTTTTAGAATATACACTTTAGAAAGTTTTGTTTCAAAATGACCCGAAAAAGCGATTTTTATTATTATTTAATTCAGCATTGCCCATCACGTGGTAATATAAGTAAAACTTTTGTAAAAGAAATATTTATAACCCTTAAGCACACGTTTCTACTGGTTTTATTATGGAAATTTACAAATTTTCGCAAACGGTAAGAATATTATGTAAAATTTTTATAAAAGTAATTTATTAATACAAAAAAATATAAGCAAGAAAAGAATTTAAAAAAAATCATTTTCATAATGTCCGCTAATGTTATACCTTGTTTGTTGGCTAAATTGAGTTGCGAATATATTTTCTAACTTTTGATTTTTTGGTAAGTTTCAATATTTAAATATTTTATTATATTTTTTAGAATTAGCAAGCATTCTATTGTTATCCCCTACAGGAACTCTAAACGATACATTATATATGTTAACTCTTCTTTTAACAAATTAATGAAACTTTTTGACAAAAATTTGTAGAATGGTAAGTTGGTTTCTCAGTAAGCATTTTCGGAAAATTTTACAGTCTAATCGCGCCCTCTATCACCGCAATAACTAATAAAAGTTTAAGCTACAATGCTCTGTATGCACTTAAAGGATTAATATTTTTTTTTTAAATCTAATTTTTCTATATGAAAAAGTCAAATTTCTACAAAAAAATTTCACAAAATTTGTATTATTGTTTACGCACAATTTCTAAGAATTTTTTAAAAACTTCGATATTTTTGGGCATATTTTTAAAACTATTATTTGGCTCAAATTTATGTGCTCTTTTGCTGGTTGAGAGAAAATGGCTCATTTTTGATATTAAAAATAAACCCGGATTAATTTTCTACATACTTCAGTTTTTACAATAACGGAAATATCTCGATTTGATCAGTAAATTTTTTACAAATGTTGAACGAAAAAGTTTTCTATTTTCAAATATTTTCTAATATGTCTTTATCGAAACCAGTCTTCTTTATAGTTTACAATATTTTATGAATAAAGTGCTTAAACAAATCTAAAAATAGTCTTTTTCAAATCGTTATATGGCAGCCCTGGAATTTAAAATTTTAAGACTTTAGCCAAGAATTTGATCTTTCACATGCTATTTATTGCGTCGTTCTATGGCCTTCCTATCAGAAGTTATTGGCTCTGAAATATTGACGTGTCTTTAAAGACCCGCTGGTAAGAAATACGAAATGGGCTGATAAAGAAAATTTAAATAAATTTATATACTTTTAGAAATCTATTTGATAGACACAAACAAATTTTGTAATTATGTAGGCTCGGAAATCTATATTTTTAGGAGCCTTCACAAATGTTTTTTACATTTCTAAACTACATATATTTTAGATTTAATAATTTTTCTTAAACTTCTGTGCCATTAATGATAATTTCTAAAAGGTTTATATTTTCGTTTAAGAAATGAGAAATTTTGAGAATTAATTTTTTTTAAATCCTCTTAAAAAAAAGTATCAACATCTTTGGTCTGGATTGTTAAAATTAATATAAAAATAAAACTTACTTACCTCATAGGTTGATGTAATGCTTAAATCATGGAAGACGGGTAAATAAAATATAGCCATTACTAAACCCATTGCAATAACACCCAATGCCACATAGATATATTGTATGCCATATGAGTAGATTTCAGTGGGTAGGCCCAGTAGTGTTATGCCCGATATAAAACTGGCTACCAGTGATAAAGCTATAGGCAGCACCATCATATTACGGCCACCCATAAGATAGTCATCCTCACCCACCGATTTTTTCAAAAAGCCAAAATATATGCCAATAAATATGCAAAGCACAAACATGGCTATAAACACTATATAATCGGGCCATGTAAAACGTTGCAACTGAGCGATAATGTTATCTATATCCGTCATCTTGACATACGATTATATTGTGGAATTGCAAGGAAAAGTTCCGCCTTAAAAGACGGTTAAATTTAAAAACTACAAGGATTTCCGTTGTAATAAACTAAACTAAGCACTAAGTTAATATAATGTTAATTGGCAACAGGATAACTATTGTTTTGAATTTTTATTTTTTCACTAGATTTTTTATCGTATCCGTATTGTACTGTTGACGTTGTAAAATTTTCACACCAACTAAATTTTATTTTATAAAATTGAATTTTTTCACCAAAATCACAGGCTTATTTACTTTGCAATATTTCTACAAAAAAAAAAAAAAAAAAGAACACAGAACACAGAATAAAAATTATATTTAGTTAATTTATGTCAATTGTAGAGATTATCACAAGTATGTTTGATGAAGTAAAGCTACAACATATTAAATTATACTGATGAAAGCGATGATGTCTCTCCCAGTGTCTGACATTAGACAATTGCATTGTGATGATGATTCTGATGATGATGACAGTACAACACACTCATGGGTCAAACCCAAAATACAGACATAAGTTTTTAAATTATTATTTTGGTTTCTCTCTTAAAAATTATATTAAATAATTCTAAGGCCTTTCTGAGATAAAAGGAAAATTATCTTAAATCGACTTTCAAATACTGTATTTATCATCATAACCTGTTACATACAATATTTTCAGATTTATTTTATTGGCCTAGAACTTTATTTAAACTAATCTCTATGAGAAAATTTAAATTTTGCATACATAGTAAATTAAAGAGCACCCAAAACTAAAATCTCTGCCATCACCATAAAATGTTTGTAATGATGTATACACCAATCCCCCAATTAAAAGACTCAAACGAAAAACTATTTGTGTTAAACTTCATTACAATATAATGCTATTTAGGCCTGCTAACTTATCTCAAAATAACCAAAGTGAAGGGCTTAAGCATAGTTATGAATGTAGGAAAAACGCATATTTCGCTCTTTAAGGCCTTGTCGCTTAGGGAAAGCGTGGTCGTAGAAGCGCAAAATAACACATGTGTTATATCAAGTCATCTTAGGGTTAATTTAGTACAGAATATATTTTTTATGGATTTATCGAATGGTTTTAGCCAGGTTTGTAAAAAAAGAATTCAAATACTTTTTGTTCAAATATATATAAAAACGCACAGTATCTCCTTGGATCTGAATGCGGCACGGTCCGGGTTAATGTTGTTCAATATGTCCAAAATTTTTGGCACTTATTCTAAAAGTATTCTGTTATTATCTTTTACATCCCGTTTCTTAAAATTCAAAAGTAGTAAGATAATCTTTAACGTTTTTTGAAAATTGAAATAAATAAGTCTGGGGTCGCAGGTCCACATGGGTTAATAATGTTCGAAATATTTTTATTTTTAACTTTGAGTAATGCTTATAAAATAAAACTATAAAAGTATACAAAAATAGCTAATTTTTTATTTAAAATATTTTATGGCAACAAATAAGCCTTTTTATTACTAAAAAACACAATTTCCCCGAAACACGTAAAAATTTAAATCGTTGCCCTACCCAAGTGTACTGGGGGATATTTTAAAATTTTTTTATTTTTAATCTCTTAGATGTTTTAAACAAGTTTAAGCAATAAAAATCTAAATTTTTTCGATCTTGTTCAAGAAATTTTTTTAAAATTTGAAATTGGAGATTTGAAAAACAGCCAAAAAATTTTGTTCGTTTTTGACATCACCGTAGGACAGGTTAATGCCATCCAAAACAAAAAACTTCTTTTATGGCTCACAATTATGAGTGTATTAAATAAAAAAAATTATGTTTCAGTAATCAATTTTAAAAACGTTTAAAATTTGAGCTCGAATTTCTTGCTGAAGTTGTATTTGGCACATTAGTGGTCTGGGGCATTATTTATTACTGGGGTAATTCTTAACCGATTTTGGATTTTTATACCTTTTTGAATACATAAGTTTATCTTAATCTCGATTAATTTATCATTTTTTTTGCAATATTGCAAAAAAACATCAAAAACTAAAAAAAATATCCCTTTTTCCCATATAAACGCATGTTTTGATCTTTAAGGTCCTATCGGGTAGGGAAGGCGTGGTCGTAGGGGCGTAAAATTTCACATGAGTTATTTTCAAGACAAATACAAAAAAATTAGAGGGTAGCGTCTCAACATTTCTAACATTTAAACTTGTAGAACACCTTAAGGGACACTCTACTATTTATATATTACTATATATACACTGATAATAATCCATTCGTAAAATTATGAAAAAATGTCAAAATAACAAATTTCTTTGTAAAATAAACGAAAATTTGTACATTTTACAAAAGTTTTTGTAGTTTTGACAATAATTTCGTATTTTTATACATGGATTATTATGAGTGTACAATATAGAGTTATATATGCGTTCGTATATAATTCAACATAAATGTACATATAATTATATAAAACTTCATGTGAACCAACATTAAAAATATTCATTTTATAATTTTTATAAATGCATATATTGTTATATACAAAATTATATAGAAATATATGATGCTTTGAATATTTTTTAACTGAATTCAGATATGATTATATATGGTCCATTACAAAGCCACATTTAATTACATGTACCATTTGCATTTGAATAGTGAAAAAGTCTGAGGAAAGTAAATTTTTTCTACAAAACAACCCTGTTCGGAGTTAAATTGTTGAAATTGAGCCATTTTTTCTTGGCTCCACAGTTTTACCTTCGTAAAAAAAATGTAAAAAATATATTAGTCATATATACATATTAGTTTATGAAATTATATATAATTTGATATAATTGTTGAGAAAAACTAAAAACTATTGTATCAACTTTTATCCAATAATAGCGAATTATATCTAATTCCATACAATTATATATAATACACAAAAAGTTGTATGAGGACAAAATTCAGATGAAATTGTATCTTATAGATAACATACATTATTAGACAGGCAATATATAATTGGATTGTAAGAATTAAATTAATATATGGGATTAAACAAAACAATATATTGCGCAGTGTTAAAAAATTACCCGATTAAAAAAAATAATATTATGCAACAAAGAAATGTATAAAATATCTAATTGAAATACAATTTGATCCGAAAAATGGTGAATCGTATTGTATATAAATGGATTATATTACATTGAGTTTGATATAATTTGATACAACTCAATCCATCGAAGATAAGTTTGTTAAATTGATTGTATTTCAATTAGATATAAGGCTATATAAAATTTGATACATTTCTTTGTTGCATCATATTAATTCTTTTTAATCGGGGGAGTTTATTTTTTAGATATATTACTCGCCCTTAGTGTTAAAAATTATTTAGGTATATTTAACCAAAAAAAAAGGAAATAGCAAATCGCCACTTCAGGAGAAGCCGTCTATTTAGGGAGTGTTGTACACATGCTAAACGTTTTGATGTTTATGAGCTTTCCGTCTTTGTATATCTGGGACATATGTATATTAAATGATCTAAATTACTAAATTACTTAGCAAGAATTTCATTTAAAATGTACAACAAAAAATCGTTAATCAAATAAATTACTCTGATTTGTAAAATTTATTTTTAGCAAATATTTAAGTGATATTATGGGTATTCAAGTGATAAGACTATATTTTTCCCCGATTTGGTTTTTATGCAATTAGTGCAGTATTTCATAGAGAATTTTTTGTATCTCCACTACTGGTCTCATTTGTAGATGGCGTTATTTTCTTATATTTTTTATTTTATGATTAAAAAACTGGCTATATCTCGGAAACTTTGCGAGATGGAACAAAATGGACCAAAAATCCTTACTCCGTACCTATTAAGTAGTTTTTATTAACCACCTATGGACCTGCCTCTGGTCAGATCCGGAGAGTCCATTTTAGCAGAAATTTTCTGCTGATTTAGCTTAAAAAATCAGTTCATTTATTTACTTTCCTAGTTCATTTAACTACAACTGTCAACTTAAATTTATTTCTGATAAAATGTAGGTGACATAAAGTTAGCAGACTATGATTCTCAACTTCATTGAAAACTTTGCTGGTGCAAAATTCAGGTACATATTTCTGTTGTCGTTGCTAAATTTTCAACTATTTTTACGGGTTTTTTATTATTAAAATACTATTTTAGAATTATGTAAATATCTTTTTTTTTATTTGACCAATAGTTTTATGATTTTGTGTACCTCATTATTTGTTAGAATAAAAGTATTTAGTATCAACAAAAATAAAACTACAAAATTCTAAATCTGTTTACTTTGGATACTACCTCAAAGAAGTTGGAGGTTTGATTATATATAAAAATGTTAGCGTATACTTAATATTAAATTAATTAATATATAATGCTCATACGATCATTATGTACATTTATCAGAGTGAAATATTAGTAAAATTTTGTGGTTTAAATCGGTTTTTTTATAAAAATATATAAAAAGGAGTATTACAGATTACTTCCGGGTTGTTATATATTGATTTAAAAAAAATGTTTTAAGTCTTAATTCTGCAATATCACTTGTATGTATCGCAGAGCCCACCTGCGGTGTTCCCATAGCACTTAAGAACATCGAAGTAAAATAATGAGTCAGAGCTATGAAACAAAAAGCTTCAATAAATTCGTCAACTTTACATCAGGTGGTGAGCAACAACTGTTCTAAGACTTATCATATCGCGCAAATTTTTTTTGCCATGTTTGAAGCCCTTCATCTTTCACCACCTTTCATCTCTTCACTATACCTTTTCACAGAAAGCAACACATTTATTTATAGGAAGAATTTCCTAAGTGTTGCTTCTCTTTAAAAAAATAAAACTGAAATTAAAAATTTAAATGAGTTTTAATTAATTTGTCAATTGATGTTTAAACATTTGTATAAATATTAGGGTGTGTCGATTTAACAATCGATATTGTGCCATCGATTTTTCGATAGCTTTCGGCATGAGGAAAAAAAAGTTCCACTACGACATATCAAAAAATCAGTTTCAAGGCGTCCAAATTTCAGTTTTTTGACTTTTTCTCAATTTTTTTTAAGGTTTTTTTAGTAGGTAATAAAAAAAAATCGGCTGATTTAATTTTTTTTAAATATGTATTACCCATCCAAGCTGAAATTGTACGCTAAAATCGATGGCGATAGCAGTTTTACCAAAAAAAAATTTTTCTTGAGGTTTAGGACGAGTTTTGGTCTAAAGTCGATCTTTTTTTACGCATTAATTTTTAAGGTTTTTTAGTAGGTATTTTTAAAAAAAAAATCGCCGATTTCAAACTTTTTAAATATATCCTATCCAAGGTATTGCTTACTAATAAAAACCTTGAAAATAAAAGTTGAGAAAAAGTAAAACATTGAACTTTGGGCACCTCGAAAATGATTGTTTTGATATGTCGTAGTGTAACTTTTTTACTCATGCCAAAAGCTATCGAAAAATCGAAGGCACAATATCGAAAAATTTTTATCCTTACGACTCGGCACACCCTAATATACAACAACTTATACTTTAACTTACAAAAATACGAATTATAATGAGTCTAAAAATAGATCTCCAGAAAACTGTTGTATCATTATATTTTGCCTGGAAGTAATAAGACAAGATAACCTATTATTGTTCACCAATTATTGTTTGCATGAAAGTAATGCGTTAAAAGTTTCTTATTGGTAACGCATTATTTTTAACTGACAAAGTTAATATTTTAGCTGTCAAGTTAATCAAATAATGCAAATGTAAACGAGGAAGATTAAAAACGTGGACTAACGTTAAGCAAGTATATTAATTTCGCAGTCTGAACTCCGTATAAATCAATAAATGCAATGACTCTAATGTAAAAAGTCAGCATATTTAAAATAAAGTTACTTGATTAAATGAAAAAAATCAAATTAATTAAATTTTAGTTCACTAACACGGCTAAAAGACGTGTCATCTTCATATAAGTGCATCACCGAAAAAATTATAAGATTCAGTTAAAGAGCATATGAGTCATCATGGTGATGATAGCCAACAGATTGCCTGCAATGCACAGTGGGATATATCACAAAATTTTTTTTAAATACTTCGGTCATTTCTTACTTAGTGGTCCGATTGCAATGAAATTTGGAACAAACATAAGTGACGTAATATCGAACTGAAGTTTTGATTTAGAAAACTTTTTGTATATAAAATTATAAGTGCTCACCATTTTTTTTTTTTTGTTTCTAATCCGATTTTAAAAAAAACTAACATATTTGTAATATGCTAGTACAGACTAACAAACAACATGCTTACATGATTGGGTTATCTCTAATATTTCCCGGGATATTATTATTTGAAAATGTGTAATTCCAAATTTGGTCCAACGATACCAAATTTTTTAAATTTACGCTTTAAGCAAATGTTGGTTTTGAGTGGAACAAGATATTGCATTAAATTTTTTGTATTTAATTAAATAACCATTATTTCAAAAAAGAAATTGGCCCCGATTTCGTCCCGCTATTTGCAAAAAACTGGACCTGATTTGGACCAAATTTGGAATCTCACATTTTCAAAAGGGAATATCTCAGGAACTGTTTGAGATAACCCATACATGTAAGCATGTTTTTTATTATTCTCTACTAGCAGATTACAAAAATATTAATTTTTTGAAAATTGTACTAGAAACAAAAAAATGGCAAACATCAAAATGTCATATACAAAAAGTTCCTTATTTTGGATAATTATATTGCCACCCCCGGTGGTTTGAAATGTTTAAAATATTACGTAATACTACGTCATTTATGCCTGTTCCAAATTTTATTGCATTCATACTACTAAATAAGAAACAGCCGAATTATTTCCAAAAATTTTAGATATATCCCACTGTGCAATGTAGGCATTTCTAACAAGCATAAAGATGTGAGAAAGTTGACATTTTCTGGTTTTTAGGTTTTAATATATTTCACACAAATTCGTATATTTTATCTTACCAAATAATAGTGATGGGTATGAAATTTTTAACTTAAAATTAAAAATTTTTATTAACAATAATTATATTTAAAAATCTAGTACAATCAGTATCATAAAATTTTGCATTAAAACAAAGAATTTTTTTGTTTAATATATTTTGCACCTTAAGAAACTTTTACTTTCTTTTGTTTTGTTTATAGAAAACACAAAATTTATCATTTAAAATTTTTGAAATTTTTAGTCTTAAATATTTTTCGAATTAAAACAAATTAATTTAACAATGACGAAATTATTTAAATTTTATTATAAATTTAAAAGTACGGCAATGAATTTGTAATAGAAAATATTTAATTTAATAAGACGTACACTCAGAATATTCTTACCGTTACTATATGTTAGTCATTCGTGTAGTTAACGGTAACAGTAATATTAACTGTAATTTGAATCATTTTACAATCGGGAAATGTAAAATAACTATTTTTGACCGTCATTAAAAAAATAACTAACCAAAAATACCGTGTTTTAGTAACATTTGTTTTGCGTAGTTATTTTGGCAACTTCGCAAAAAGATGCAAAAAATACTGAAATGCGTGTAGAAGTAAGTTTTAAATATTTTTATTCTTATATTAATTTTTTTGATTCCAGAAAATAGTAAAAAAAATTAAAAAGCCCGCAAAACTAATAATTATATTCAATAACTGGTCAAACATTTTATGAAGAGTGTTTAAACGACAACGCAGAAAGTCTAATATCGAAGATATAAACCATACAACCCTTTCCATATATATATATATGTATGCGTAGCGCATACTTTAGGTACATGGCCAAAATTGTACCCGAAATATGCGGTGTATCGAAAAAATTGTCCTCATCTTAAACGCTAGATGTATGAAAAGGCGCGAAAACTTTGGGGACAGTTCCCAAAGTAAGCAAATGTCCCTCAACTATGCGGGGGAATGAATAAATGTCTCTAGACTATGCGCTGTGCATACATATATATATATATATATATATATATATATATATATATATATATATAAAATAAAAATGTTTGCACAATTTTTCTCAGCTAGGAGTACTTTTTCATTGTATATATAAAGAAAAATTCTCTTATTTTTTTTTTAATTACTTTTTTGGACCACACTTCGAACAACTTGGTGGTAAAATTTCGCTCGTGTTTAGTTAAAAATAAAGAGATGTAGAATCGAATAGTGAAGTCAGATTTGACATATATTCAGCCGTTTTTGTTGTATGGGAAAAGGGACCCAAAATCCGCGATTTGAGTCGCCTATAGGCACGGGAAGGAGTTGGAATTAAAAAAAAAAAATACGCCATTATTTTTATTGATACAAAAACCTTCTAAAAAGTGATAATATCCAAAAATCTATTTTTCAAAATTCCCCCGCATAATTTAGGGACATTTGCTTACTTTGGGGACTGTCCCCAAAGTTTTCGCGCCTTTTCATACATCTAGCGTTTAAGATGAGGACAATTTTTTCGATACACCGCATATTTCGGGTACAATTTTGGCCATGTCCCTAAAGTATGCGCTACGCATACATACATATATATATATATGTATGCGTAGCGCATATTATATACATATATATATATATGTATATATATATGTATGCGTAGCGCATACTTTAGCGACATGGCCAAAATTGTACCCGAAATATGCGGTGTATCGAAAAAATTGTCCTCATCTTAAACGCTAGATGTATGAAAAGGCGCGAAAACTTTAGGGACAGTCCCCAATGTAAGCAAATGTCCCTAAACTATGCGGGGGAACGAATAAATGTCTCTAAACTATGCGCTGTGCATACATATATATATATATATATATATGTATGCGTAGCGCATACATTAGGGACATGGCCAAAATTGTCGCCGGAATATGCGGTGTATAGAAAAAATTGTCCTCATCTTAAACGCTAGATGTATGAAAAGGCGCGAAAATTTTGGGGACAGTCCCCAAAGTAAGGAAATGTCCCTAAACTATGCGGGGGAACGAATAAATGTCTCTGGACTATGCGCTGTGCATACATATATATATATATATATATATATATATATATATATATATATATATATATGTATGCACAGCGCATAGTTTAGGGACATTTGCTTACTTTGGGGACTGTCCCCAAAGTTTTCGCGCCTTTTCATACATCTAGAGTTTAAGATGAGGACAATTTTTTCGATACACCGCATATTTCGGGTACAATTTTGGCCATGTCCCTAAAGTATGTGCTACGCATACCTATATATATATATGTATGCACAGCGCATACTTTAGGGACACACCCAAAATTTTGGTGTATCGAACCAGTTGTCCTCATCTTATACGCTAGATGTCTGAAAATGTATGAAAACTTTGCGGACAGTCCCCAAAGTAAGCATTTCTCCCTAAACTATGCGGGGGAACGAATAAATGTCCCAACAGTATGCGCTGTGCATACACATATATATATATATAAATATACATACAGAGAATTAGCTTCACTACAGTAATGAATTTCTTCATAGCTTTAATGAAAATTGTTACAGGAACTCATCCATTGAAACTTTTCATAGAATCTGTGAAACAGATTTCATTAAAATCAATGTTTATGAAATGTTTGTAGAATTAATGAAAATCTTTAAAAAAAAAAAAACTAATGAATCATTCCGACAATAAGGCGTTTATGGAAATTATGAAACAGTTTCATAAGGTTTTTATAATATTAAGAAGTTGTTTGAATTAATAAAACTCTTCATAAATGTCTTGAATAATGTATTGAAACTATTTGTAATGATTTGTAATTTGTAATGAACTAAGTGATTGATGAACTAATGATTGGAATTTGTAATGAACTAAGCCAATAAATCGCTTCATATGATTTTTTAAACAATTTCATAGAAGTCCAAAATTAATAAAAGGCTATAATGAAATTATAAAGCGCTTTATAAAATATGTTGAACACTAGAGAATTAAATCTTAAAAATAAAGTTTGAAATGTATGAAAATTAAGAAAATTATAAAATTTTTATGAAAAAATAAAAAAATTAAGTCATTGAAATAATTTGATAGCCCTAAAGAATATTTTCATTAAATTTATGAAGAGATATTTTTTGAAATCGAATGATTTTTTTTTTATGAAACTAAGAAATTTTATGAAAAAAATGTATGCAAAAATTTCTTAATATTAATAAAATTTCTTGAATATAATGAAATTCTTCATAGAATCTACGAAAAAAATTCATTGAAATTGTTTCATAATTATCATGAAGGATAATATTCTCTGTGTATATAAAGGGTCCGCCATCTCACGTTTTTTTTTCAACTAGTGCTTATTTCGTGAATGGTAACACTTAGCTCATGTCTGATTTGACAGATAATTAGTTGTATCCTTCCGCTGAACGAATATGGTCCGTATGTTCGTTATCTTGTGAAAATAGTGAAAGAAACTGGCATCCTCATCGATAAACCAAAGCGTGAAAATCGAAAAACAGTGCGTACACCCGAGAATATTGCTGCTGTGGCAGAAAGTGTGCGTGAAGCGCCATCAACATCAATTCACCGTCGTTCTCAACAATTGAACATTTCGGAGACATCATTGAGACGAATTTTGCATAAAGACCTTGGTATGACGCCATACAAAGTCCAATTGGTTCAGGAGTTCAAAAAGAAAAGTTATTTGGCGGACCCTTTATATAATAATTGATATATGTAGTAATATTTTGTTAGTTGTTTTGTATTGTTTTGACTAATATTGCAGTTATTTTTTTAATAGTTGATAATGACTACAATTTTTAGTAGTTTTAATGACAAATGCAGTCATCGCCTTTTTAATTACATTTGCTTTTTGTTTTAAGTGTAATTTTTAGTCGTTTCTACTTCTTTAAGTAGTAATTATGTCACACTTCGCGAAAAAAAAAAACTGTTAAAAAATTTTTTTTCATTCGATTTATATAAGAAATTAATTTTCATTTAATTTTCCTTTCATGAGGGAGAACATTTTTTTTTAATTTTTATTAATTTTCAATTTTCAATATTTTATAATTTATTGTAATTGCATTTACAATTTAAAATATTTTTCACTTGTTGCTCGTTTTATATTAATCAATCACAGAGGCAGGCACCAGTAAAATTCAACGATATTTTAATCAATTACTACCGATCATAACGAAAGTCTAATGTCTAACTGAGGGTGGCCGTGAAAGCTATGAAAGCACAACCCTCAACCACTCCTAGAAATTGTGGGATTTTTATTTCTTTTTTTTTCATCATCATGCAAAATACAATAATATAAATCTTGGCTAAGGAAAGAAAATGAAAATTTAAAACAATTAACAGAAACAAAACATCTATTAAACAAGAGAATGTGAAAATCTCAGCTAAAAGATATGATGGGGGATGGGTTGGTCAACTTTTGAATGAACATACAATTGTGTTGGTTTGTTGATTTCTGTGATACCTCAATTCAATGTCAAGTTCATAATAGTTTAAATACTTACCGGCATTAACAAAATAGTGGGAGCATATTTTTGTGTACTTATACTAGACAGATTTTTAATACTAAATTATATATGAACATACACTCAAAATAGTTTGACAGCAGAATCTACTGAAAATGACACATAAAACAATTGTTAATTCAGTTAAAAAGGCGACAAAGGCAATTACAGTTAAAATAAATAAAAGTGTTTTTATTTTTAACTGTTGAAAAACAACTCACAAATGCAGTAAAAATAACTAACACTGCACTGATAGAAAAGAATTAGTAAACATTTTTGCTAAAATTTGCTGAAAATAAAGTTGTAGAAAAAACTGCTAAAAGTAAAAGATTTTTTTGCTAAATATTAGTAAGATAAGAAAAGCAAAGATAAATCTGTTGAATCTACAACAGATATATTTGACCTTTAATATGCTAGCATCAGCAAAAAAAAATTGTTAAAAATTAGTAGACAAAAAATCATAAAAAAATGTAAAATATTTTTTCTTTTTTAATGCGAATAAAAATCTGCCCTTCTGAGTTGGTAATCTACAATTTTTTAGCTAACATTTTTGTTGATTTTAGCAAAAATGCTGTTATTTGCATTCTACTAAATTTAAGGTAAATATAGCATTTTGTTGAAATTACAGTTTTTGTTTTCTGTTTTTAGTTTACAAATATCTAGTAAAAGTTTTTGATAATTTTAGCTGAGTAAATTGCTATTTTCAATTAATTGAAATTCAACTCGAATATAATTTTTTTAATTTTTTTTTAATTTAAAAGTTTTTTTCTGTTCTTATTTTATAAATATTTAAAAAAAAAAAATTTGCTAATTTTAGCAATTTTTCTGCAACGTTATTTTTGACTAATTTTTAGTATTTTTACAGGTTTATTTCTATGAGTGTACCATTAAAATAACTGAAATTTTTTTGCTACAAAAAAACTTTGAAACAACTAGCAAAAATGGTAAAAACTACTATTTTTCGAGTTATTTTTCCGGTATTTTAAAAATATATTTTAATAAAAAAAATAAATTTGATTTCTTTCGGTTACAACAGAAAAATGTTATATTCTACATGCTTAACCTAGCCAATCATCCCGCTTTTAGAAGGATTATCAAACATTTAAATTCTGATTACGCGTTAAGTTTTTTCCCCGTTTTTTAACCAAAATCCCGCTTTTTATATTTTACAACTTCTTTAAACTTTAAACTAGAACCCTTTAAACAGGAAAATCTTTTCCGAATAGTCAAACAAATTTCTGCCAAATATTTTTCATAAAAAATACCGAAATACTCAAATTTAACTCAGAAATTTTGTTTTAAAAGGAATAATTTCTTAAGATAAAAATAAAACGTTTTTATTAAGATTAGAAAAGTTTAAAATAACAATAACTTCAAAAAATTTTCGTAGAATTATTTTAAGTTGGTCAGAAAGATAATTTTGTTTTTGAGTTGTAAGTTTCAGATTATCTTAAAACGTTTTTTTAAGCAATTTAAAAAAAAAATCAATCAATTTAACAAAATCAGATTTTTAGACAAAAAATGTTCATCATCCAAAACCCGCGTTTTGATCAAAACCAGTTGGTCACGTTATACATCCTTCTGAAAATGTAAAGTCAAAATTCCAAACTGTAGTCCAATTATTGCATGCTTAAAAAAAAGACATGCTGGAAATACATTTCCGTTCCACATGTTTCAAATGTTTCAAATATAACATGTTTACTTGCAAGTATAATTATGTTTGCCTGTAAACATATATATGTTTGGAACTAGTGAAAAACATCTACCGGCAAACATATACAGATTTGGCTGCAATTATATGTTTATTATAAGTATGTTTGCATGTCCCAAACATAATATCTAAAAAATTCAATTTACAAATATACTTTTGTTTAGGTTTTAAAATTTAAATCATTGTCAACATATATATAATTACCTGCAAACATATTGAAAGGAGTATTTTTTCTGCATATGCGTTTTATGCATTGCAGATACAAAGTATCTTTCTAATAATTATTTGCAACCAATGATTATATTTTTGATTTAATAACAAATATAAACTAAACAAGAATTTTTAAAACTCGACGAAATTTTGTATTTTTTTAATAACTAACAATAATCAACAGTTTACTGCAGAAACATTGTCTTGATAGTCGTTGATTAAAATACTAAAATAAATGCGTTAATAAATGCAGTAGTTTTCCTTAGTAGCTTTTTCAATAACTGTCATAATAGTTGATTTGTATTATTTCAAAGAACATACTAATAACTAGTCAACTGTAATAATAATAATTAAAAACAACTACTACAGATTACTACACAACCAACTGACATGTAGTAACTGACAAACTGTTTTGAGTGTACTATATACAAAAATCTCATAGAACTTAAGAGTAATTATAAGCAAATGCACTTAGTATTTAAAACGATTTCTATTCATACACAAATTTTTAATTAGTCAACAAAATAATAGAAATGTTTCAAAATAAAAAATGTGTCAGATGAATTAGAACGTTGAACTTTATGTTGGAAAAACGTAAAACATTTCAAATATTTAATACATAAATTTATAAAGAATATATTTTATATATTTTTCATTTCATTTACTTATCAATTAGACCACTTTAAAATTTGTTTCAATTAGTTTTTGTTATTGCAGTATTGAATTTATTTAATAATTTAAATATTTTAAAGGAATTTAAATATTATCAGTGTATTAGGCATATATTGCGTATGAGTGTTATCGAATTAAAAATCACGTATACGTATCAGTATTCAAAGAATGAAAATATGTTGAGTATATCCAAACGTTATGGCGTTAAAAGTGGAATATTATTGAATATTATTAGTGTCCGACCGAACAGTTCGGCCACAAAATGCATTTGGTCTGTATTCGGTATTTTAAAGCATTATGGACAAATTTGGCGGATGGAAAAATGTTTATTGTGCTGATTAGATGCTATTTTGAGTGTCAAATTTGAAGAAAAGTCTGTAGTTAAGCAATGAATTCACTGTTCGGCCTCAGAAAGTTCGGCCAAATTTAAAATAGTTCGGCGGCCGAACTTTTAACTTTATAGCTAAACTTCGGTTTTTCTCTTAAATTTTATACACAAAATCGAATAAAATCGGCTCAACAAACATGTTTCCAATACCAAAATTTGTCATCATTGCCTCTAGATATCAAAAAACCGACAAAATATAGGTTTTTGGCCGAAATGTTCGGTCGGACACTAAATATTATTATAACAAAATGGATACACAATCAGATTATTTAAAAAATCTACTATAAGAAAATTGAAAAAAATTTAAAAGGGATTTTAAAAATAAATTTATAACAGGGTTGGCCACTCCATAGATTTTCATAATAACTATAGGTGGATTCCACACAGAGAAAATGTTTGTTGGACGAAAAATAATGAAATTTTTCAGTAAATCAATGAAACTTTTCTTTACAAAATAAACGAAGTTTTTTTTACAAAATTAAAAGCTTTATACTTTTTATGAAACCAGTTTTTAAATGAAACTTCTTCATTGAGTGTGTGAAACTTTTAATTAATAAAATTATATTTTTCGTAAAATTTTATAAAAACTGGCATTAATTTAATGAAAAGTTTCAAAGGACGAATTCCAGTGCAATTTCATTCATTTTGTGTCCAAATTCATTAATATCCTTTAGTTAAATCTCTCAGTGCATAGTTACAGCAATATCAGAATCTAAATTTAAAAAAGCGTTTCCATTGACAACATGTGTTTTCTTGGCCGGTTTTATTTCGATATTTTACCGCTTTTACTTTGAAGTATGTTGGACTAAATTTAAATTAACGTTAAAATACCGAAACCCCTTTTTACAACGGTATTTTGTAGATATAACAAAATTTAATGGGTAAAATTATATAAATCCTGCGTTATTAGAAGGCACATGCTACTACTTGTGGAATTCCAGTTTTAAAATGTTCGTATACACTACACTCATAATATTTTTACAGTAACTGCATGTAGGTCATTCGGGTAGTACACAGTTGTAGTTCTTTTAACTGCTATTGTAGTAATTTTTCTATGAAAAAAAGAAAAACGACTAATTTAGACTGTCATTTCAAAAATTAACTAACCAAAAATACTATACTTCAGTAACAGTTGTTTTGGGTAGTTGTTTTAGTAATTTTAAACTTTCACAATTTACATTAATTTTTATATTAATTTTCCGTTAAGATTTCATTTCGTAAATTTACTTGATTCACTTGACTACGCGTAGTGTGAGTACCAAAAAAATGCTCGTGAGTGATTGTGTGTCAGTGAAATTCTTCTTAGAATATTTCTTTGATAAGTTACATGAGGAATGGCAGCAACTTTGATATAGGCTTTTGGACATGAGATTAAAAATTTCCAAATTTTGTTTAATTTTTACAAAAAAATTTAGGTCAATCATAAATATTTGCATGTGCTGCTGGACAAGATGGACTTAAACTTCTAAATAGTTTGACTTGGTTTGAAACCATGATTTCATTGACTAGGAGTTTATTGAATACATGTATAAGAATAATTTAAAACTTCCTTACTGGTGATTTTTTCAGCATTTTAGTGAGGAATTCTTCCAAAGATTACAAAGGTATTTGGATGAAACTCGGTCCTCTGAAGATTTTCGGTGACGCGAAATGAAACATGTAAGGACCTGTCAGTAGATGAAGTCTGCTTTAAATTAGCGGATGAAGAAACTTTTTAATTAATAAATACACATTGCACGGTTTTTTTTTTAATAAAAAACAACTGATCTTGAACTTGAATAATCTTCTTCACATCATAATTTATGATAAAAGATCGAAAAATAAACTTTTGATTTAATTTTTTTTTTTTAATTGAAACATTTAAATTAATTATTTATAGTTAAATGTCAATCATTTAAAACTTTTAATATAATCTTTTAATATCATTGTAGCACCTCTTGTAGCCAAACCCACTATTATTGAATTTGGATTACCCGATATTGCAGTTGGCAAAACGCTAGCGTCTATAACTCGTAAGTTTTCTATACCGTGAACCCTGGAGGAATTTATAATTTATATTAAGAAATTAAGAAATTTTAAATTTTGTTTGCTTTAATTGCAATAACTTACTTTAATTTTGAATCTACTACACTAGTTTTCGGATTGTTGCCCATCGCACAAGTTCCACCTGGATGATGTGATCCCAAACCAACATGTCGTATAACACATTCCAGATAATGATCGCTGGGTTGATTTAATTTGAAATCCCTTCCAAAAGGTCCAAAATTTGCACATTCTTGTATGCGTGGCCAATGGATTTTTGGTTCCAATGTGACAAAAGAGTTGGAAGTAACTACCTGAAATTTTTAAAATGATTAACAGCATTGTGTTAAAAATTAGTAAAATTACAAAAAATTTTAAAAAATTTTATTAATTTAAACAAATTTAATTCGTAGGCGAATATTTCTGATAATTTACAGAACGAATTATTTAGTGAAAAGGTATGATGATTAATTTGTATTAGTACAATTAGAATATTACTCATACGGCACGTATGACACAAACACCAATGAGATTATATTTATAGGAGGGACAATCCGTTTCAAACACAATATCAAACAAAACAGGTCGTCACTCCGCAAATAAATGCGTACAATGCACAGAAAAACGACACCGTACCTTAGGTTAATAAAAAGTAAAGCTTTCATCCAACTCTCCATAAGAAGCTTTTACATACCGAAAAAAATCCATGCGCTATATATACGGAAATCGATGTAAATTGTACGAAATATTTCGTTGTTTCGCACCACGAAGGGTTGGTGTAAATTGCACGAATATGTACGAAAGACGTTAGTTTAATATACGAAATACATTTCCTGTTTTACGAAATATTTTTTATATATTACAAAAAAAAATCCGAGCTTCAAAATGGTACAATTATAAAAATCTATGGAAAAAGATATCAGGGCGAAATGTAAAAAAAAAATAATATCATAAGCCAATCTCAAAATGTTGCACACATTTAATTTGTTTAATAAACAATTTATTTCGTAAAATAAAATTCTTATATTTTGCGAACAAATATGATACGAAATATTGTATTTTACAAGAAAAGTTGCTACGAGAGTTTTTTTTTTTTGTTAAAAAGTTGCATTGATTTTTTTAGGTGCATATAACGGATTAATAATACTGTGTCCTTTTTCTGTAATGACATGTTTCATTTGATGTTGTGTTTAATACGGATTGTTTCTCCTATAACATAATCTCCTTGGAAACACTTTCACAATTAAGTAAATTTAACTAACCTCCACTGCAGTCCTTATTGCTTTAATGGTGCACTCAATATCTTGTTGTTCGGCCATATAATTAGGATCTATTAGAGGATTTTTTCTTATATTGGCACTTCGGATTTTAACACTTCCTCTCGATATCGGCTGTAAACATGCTGAGATCAAGACAAAGCCCTCTTGTGTAGCATTATAATAACGTGGAAATAATGCTCGAAAATGATGCTTCTTAAAGTTTGATATAGACATTAGGGCCAATTCATCAATAGCTCCCGCACCAAAAAAGGTTAAACCATAAATATCACTTAGATTTCCAATCAAATTCTCGATATGACCCATTACACCAAAATTACCCAAATGACCGGACCCAGAAAAAATATATTTAAATATTGAAATTGGATCCAGTAAAGCTCTTTGATTTAAAGTAGGTCCCTCAATTTGTATGGAAATATATAGGGGCAGATTAAGATGATCGTGTAATTGTTGACCCACTATTGGTTGTTCTGGTAAAAAATCTGGTATGGGTATATTAAATTTTCTTAGTTCTTCATGATCCCCTAAACCAGAAACCATCAAAAGTTGTGGTGATTGATAAGCTCCTGCACTAATGATGAGTTCTTTATGTATTTCCACTTCATAAATGAGTTCTTTTCTGGTTTTCTCATCTTTTGTGGCAATTTTCAAGGATTTAACTTTTACTTTGTTGTTTTTATCGATTTCAAATTCTATTCTTTTAGCCATGGTATTGGTCATTATCCTAAGATTTCTATATTTATATGCTGGATGTATAAATCTTTGATATACACTGTAGCGTAGACCATTCTTAATATTATATTGAGCTTTACGAAACAGCCAAGGCTTGTGCATAAATTCATTTTGTGCCTTTTGCATTGCCAAAGTGATTTTTGAATATTCCGTGGGTATTTCCAAACGTTCAAAGGGTTTAGCATTACCCGCTTCGAGAAAGGGTTTCACTGACAGCCAATTCCAATAGCTTAGGTTTAATTCCTTGGACCATCGTTCAAAATCACCTTCAAACCCATTATAATGTAGCATATAGTTTAGTTGTGCCGAACCGCCAAGACCTTTACCACGGGGAAGACATTGACGCTGAAGATATAGAAGAATTCAAGTCAATTATAAAAAAAAAATGTTATACCCTCCACAGTGTATATGCTACAAATGAAGTGAAAACATATTTTTTGAGGTGAAAAACTTGTTAGATGTGAAAAAGATATTGTGTGGTGAAAAAATATTTTTGAGGTGAAAAACAATTTTCGTTGTAAAAAAAAGTTTAGTGGTGAAACAAAATTTTGAGGTGAATTTTAATTATTATTCACCTCCAAGCGTCTGGTGAAAAGTATAACATACTTTTTAATACACCAGACGCTACTATAAAATTGTACTACACACAAAAAAATCGTTGCCAAGTGACTAGGAGTTTTTTCACATAAATTATTCAATAGTTAAGTAGAAACAAGTATAGTTTTTGCACACAATTTTGTATGGAAAATTTAGAGTTACATTCACATTTTCAATAGTTAAGTAGAAACAAGTAAAAACTTGGTAAAATGTTACTAGTTTTCGCACACAATTTTGTATGGAAAATTTAGAGTTACATTCACATTTTCAATAGTTAAGTAGAAACAAGTAAAAACTTGGCAAAATGTTACTAATTTTCACACACAATTTTGTATGGAAAATTTAGAGGTATATTCACATTTTCAATAGTTAAGTAGAAACAAGTAAAAACTTGGTAAAATGTTACTAGTTTTCGCACACAATTTTGTATGGAAAATTTAGAGGTACATTTACATTTTCACTAATAACTTTTGAACCGCTGGGCCGAATGTGATCTTTTTTCATACCAAACTTTCCTCAAAGATGTCCATCGATCTAGGTAAACATGAGTAGTCCTTATTGCGTTACGGGCAGAAAAGACAGACGGACATCGCTAAATCGGCTTAAAATTGAATAATTTTCAAGAATATATGAGGAATTTTAAAAATGTTCGACTCTTTGAGGCAGAATATTTTCAAAAACTTTTTGTGTATGACATTAGTAACCGCGTAATCATTTATCTTTAACGGCGCAAAAATTATGGCTGTTTAAGTTTAAAGCAATTTAAAAATATATTACAGTTTTTGATTAAATTTACACTCAGAAAAATTCTACAGTTACTACATGACAGTTATTTGTGTAGTAATGCGTTTGTAGTTATTTCAATAGCATTTGCAGTTGTTTTACTTAGAAAAATAATTTGATCGTTTTTGTGGGACACTCTTACATCTCTTCTTAGAGAACAATTTTGGTGCAAGGGAATCACCAACTCAAACTTGGATTAAAATGGCCTCTCATTTCATTTACTAATGTGGACTCATAATTGTAATGTACTTATGTCCAAACCCCGAATAAAAATGGACGCCTTTAGAGAAAATCAAATTAGTTTTGTTTGTATTTACTATGGGGAAAATCAGTAGGTATTCATTCGCAAATTTTTCAAGTCTGTAATTTTTAAAAATAAATTCACTTAAGAAGATAAAATAATCTGCCATAATTCAACGATAAATGAGAGTCGATAAAGAAAGTTGAAAAAATAAAATGTTAATAAAATCGTATTTGCAAACCAAAAACTAAAATTTTAACAAAAAAAAACTAATTATTTATCAATAATTTATTTATTAAAGTTGTTTTTTGGTTCCAATTTATTTAAGAATAATGAAAAAAAAACTGTTTTTATATTTTTTCATTTTCCTTCACCTTCTCTTTCTTAAAGGAATTTATCAGACCCGAGTGCCCATAGAAATTTCGTGAGCACAAATTTACAGGAAAATCGTGATCGAGATCTCTTTACCCCATAGACTCTTTGAGAAAATAACAAAATACGTTTTTGAACATGTATCATTTAAAATCGTTATTTTTTAAGAAAATGCACTTTAATTTTCCAGAACTTCGTTGGTATTGATTAAAAAACATGTGCTAAACATATTTGAATGTTTTTATCTGAATTATATTAGTTAAAATTTGTCACAGACTCCATATTTTTGAGGCAAAAAATATATCAAATTTTTGTAGTTTCAGCAATATTTTTCTTAAAGTTTTTTCATAAAATATGCGAGTTTTTTCATAAAATAAATAACCCTGATGCCTCAGGGCATTCTTAATAAAATTTACCACAAATGCGTCAAATGAGCGTTTTATACTTAGAAATTAATATATTCCGATAGAAAACTAAATTTGCTAAATATTATGCGAAGAAATTTTATGTGTGCCGTGCACGGTTTGGAAGCGAGAAATCTTTAAAATCAAAATTTCGTAAAATTTCAAAAACTATTTTTTTTTTTTTTTAAATCTAAAAAACTAAAAACTCTTTATATTAAAATATAAGTAAAATTGAGGCTTTATCTTTAATAATAAGTCTTACTTTAGTCCAAGGACTCACAGGATTTTATTAGTATTCCTCTAAAGGACATTTTCTTAACCCATAAACTAATAGACGGATTTTTATGAAATTTTGCAGAAGAAGACATTAAGTATTAATAGAAAAGCGTTGAAGTTTGAATAATATAAATTGAAGTTTAAATACTTTTTCGCCTAATTTCGCTTTAAACAAAAAGCGAAAATCGCGATATCTTCTTAAATAGGAGCAGAAAAAAAATAGTTTTTCGAGCGTGGTTATATCTTGGTAAGAGAAATATTTTGTGTCCAAAACTTCTCTTTTATATGCTTTAGTTTCCAAAATGCACCCTAAAATATTTTGGCTCATATCGCCTAAATTAGGCAACGATAAACAATTTTGTTGAAGAACTTATTATTTGTTTTTCGAGTGGAGCACAGTGTATGAATTTAGTTGCAAAACATTGTTTGCCAGTTAGAGGGTTAAAGTACGTATTAAAGTCTTTGATCTGCTTTTCGTTTTAGATATTTTATTGACGAAATCATGAAAAATGAGAAATTTCAACTTTAAATAGATGCATAGAGAATATTATCGCACCTTTTCAAAACGTGTACGATATTAAATTAAAGAGCATAGTTGGGACTATTAGAATGTTGCAAAAAAGTTGCGTTATTATTTTCAATTTTGTAATATTATATAAAAAGTTGATCCTTTCTACATTGGTTCTCTGAAGATTTTCGGTGATGCGAAATGAAACGTGGAGGGACATGTCAGTATATAAGTATGCATTAAATTAGTGGATTAAGAAATTTTTTTAATTAATAAATAAACTGCACGGTTTTTTTTAACAAAAAAAAACTGATCTTGATCTTGAACAATCTTGCTCACATCATTTTATAAAAAAGTTTATCAAAAAATTTTAATTTCCGGAAAAAAGTGTTTTCCAAATATTTCTTTATATAAGCCCAACTTCAAAAGTCGAAGGCCATATTTGTCATCTGCGTCCAAAAGTCTTTTAGGAATAATAGTTCGCATGTATAAAATTTTTCTGATTTTGTTGAACTGTGTTATTAATCATATTTATGAAGTTTTCGTAAATCCGACAAAAGTTTTATAAAAATAAAGTTTTTATTATAACTAAAATTTAGCTCAAATATAACAAAATTTTTGTAGATTAAACAAATTTTTTGTTTTTATTCTCACTTAAATTAGTAAAAAAAAGCCTCTAATTTGAACAAGTTTTTCCTGCAACGTCATATTAAACTAATTTTTAGTAGTTCTAACACAACATTTTTACTGTAAGTGTAAGTGTAAGTACTAAAAAAGTACTAAAAAATTTTAAAATTCAATAAATTCCCATCAGAAATGTATTGCTTCTTTTCAAGTTACAGCATTAAAAATACGAATTTAATTTGTTTTTTTTTCCAAATACAAACTCAAATTATTTTGCCAAATTTTGCTAACGACAATCGTAATAACTTTAAACTCTTTCTTAGTACAAATGATTTTGTTGAAGTAACAGGTTTTTAGTTGATTGTACTATTTTGAGTTCAATCAAAATTTTGTGTAAAATGGCGAAAATTTGGAATAAAATCCAACTTTTTACTATCATAGCATAATTACTGACCTGCTCCTCCAAACCTTTTGATGAATATTTTTGTGGCACTGAAAGAAATGACCAATCATTTAGACCTTTTTGTTGAAATGTTGTCAATAGCGGTATTTTACTAAGCAACCCAAAACGGTCACCAGCTTCTATTAACAATACGGTAGCATTACTATGTTTGGATAGCAAAGAGGCCACCACAGAACCAGCTGTGCCAGCGCCCACTTAAAACAAACAAAACAAAGTTTTCATTTATATCGCATTCCAGTGGTACATTACATTTCTTAAGCTTACCCACCACATAATCAAAAACATACCCTTCTTTGACAGGCAAAGCATTTGGTATTTGTTCTTGTAGTAAGGCAGCTATAACAAACCACAGCATGGACAGAAGACCAATCATTAAGGAGGTCAATATGAAAATCTCTACAAATAGTTAAAAAAAAAAAAAATGTTTTTGATAAATTAATGAAACACTAAAAAAACAAACTCACTCTTAAAGTCCATGTTATTTACACAAAGTTTTTATTGAAACTATAAAAATAATGTAGCACTGCACATTTCAAGCAATATCCCACTAATCCAATTATGGTTTGTTAAAATGAAATAGAAACAAAAGTGGAAAAAATTCACTTTGAATTTTTGTAATCAAATACAATTTAACGTACCACCCACCTAGCGGTTTAGTCACTCACACACCTTAGAGAAAAAAATAAGAAAAACAGAAACACGGAAGAGGGTGTTGCTTTATGCGCTCCATTATAAATCACCTCAATAATATCAACATTTTTACAATTCATTTAAATTTTATACACAAATCACATTTATCATTTTTATTTAATATAATCCTTCTGGATTATAAATATTTAAGATTTACGTTAAGAATAGTACAGCGTTTTGTGTTCAAGTGTTAAACTTAAAGATAGACTAAAAACTAAGAACACCCCCTCTTGATTCCCGCATTGATTTAGGCTTTTAACATTTCCATATCATCGTCCATAAGACCTTCTTCGAGTTTCTTTTCCAATTCGCGAGCATCAACATATGTGATCTCTTCCTCGGGTAAGTCTTCTTCCATAAGAGCTGCCTCTTCGGCTTCTTCCTTGGCACGGCGTTCCTTTAAGCCAGCAGCCGGAGAACGTATAAGGGAGATATTACGCTGTACATCCTTAACATCCATTTGAATTTCAACTTCACGACCCTTGCGCAGACGTTCCATAAGGAATTGACCTTGACGGCGTTCTTTGATTTCAGTGACCTTTTTAATGGCCTCCAATGTTTTCGACCACATTTCACGGTTATATTTAATGGGACAATTGCGTCGCTTCTCAAATTCGAAACTGGGGTCAATAGCCAATTCCTTGCCGGCCGCCTTACGGTAAGCCTTAGTCCATTTTACCTTACGGGGATTCTTCTTGCGTTTAAAGGCCTTATGACACTTGCCACGGCAGAATTTGAAAATCTGTAAAAAAAAATGCAACACAATTAATTTTTGGATATGACCACTTCCCAGTGACGTCACTGCAAATTCATTGATATTGTTGTCTTTAACTTACCTTGCTGTCATTTCTTACAAAATCTACTCCATGTCCAGGATATACTTTGCTAGAGCAAAAATAACACGTTTCAATGCGCATTTTTGATGATTTTTTTATAAAATTCTATTAAAAAAATTCAACAAATTCAATGCGTTATTATGCACGTGTGTTGTTATTTTTATCACTTGACAGTTAAGAAAGAAAGAATAAAATAAAACAGAAAAACTTAACGAAATAAATGTTGTCATTTGTGACATTTTTCGGCTAAAGCGATTAGCCAACAGACTTTTAAAAGCATAATTACTTCAATTTCTAAATCAAACGCGTTTAATATAATTGTTATTAAAAATAAAAAAATTAAAATTATGTTTTTTCGATAAATGCAATGAAAATGAAAAATTATTCATACTCTATATTTCTTTATTAGGATATTGTCCTAACAAATAATCTATAGAGTTTTTGTTTCCAAATTTATTAATTGACTTTCGGTACCCATACACTTTACAATATTATTGCAAATATTATTGACAGTATTATTGTAAGTTTTTCCTACACAGCGCCACTGTTTTGTTCCGTTGTGGAGGGATTTAAAAATTTCACAATCATTCCAACACACCATAAAATATTTTTCACATTTCTTTGCCAAGTAATTAGGGGCATTTCAACTAATATAGATTATTTACCAAAGTTATGCTAAATTTAGTAACATTTTACCAAGCTGTTACTTGTTTATACTTTATTAGTTAATAATTTATACCAAAAAACTTTATTAGTTGAATTAAAACCTTTTTGATTTTTCCAATACAACCGTCCAATATGACCTACACACTGGTAATATTTTGCATAATACCGGAAATTGCAAAAGAATATTGCGTAGTGTATGGATACCTTAATACACAATATCACAAAATTCGTTTTATTGATTGAATTATTCACCAAAAAAGTTCCTCAGTAGCTTAGTTAGGAAAAACCTTAGTTAAAATAAAATTGTTTTAAAATAATAGATTAGATTGGTTTTATCCGTCCATTGCATAGGACAGTAAACGGTCCGTCATTAACGGACTTTCAACGTATTCGAATCCGATTCGATAATCCGTTTCCTGGACCCCGTATGCGGACGTCACCAAATGACGTTATATGTTATGTGGTATTAGAATAAAAAACAAAAACCATCATCTCATTCATGTGAATGGCCTATTATATGGCTTTCACACATAAATTCTAAATACGGGTTTTGCGAAAACTTAAATAATTTTTGTAATATCATAAAGATCTTTCATATGTAGTTTGGCAAAACGCGTACTTAGCATATGTGAACGACATATTATATACCAAAAGTTACTTGTTTTTTGTTTTGGCGTTTTTTTACATTAAAACCTGCCGCAATGAATAAACACAGCTCTGTTAGTTTTATTATTAATATGAACATTCCTGTTATGTCAAAGTGACAACAAACGTTGAGAAAAAATTGTCTATTTTTATAGGCAGAGGACGAAGCCGAGCTGAAATTATCGGCGGCAGCTCAGAAAAAAAAATTGGGAGAGAAAAATTTAGTCATTCGCCAACTGAAATTCGGTTACTACGACTGAAATCGGTTGGAACAATTAAATATCGGTTAAAACAACAATGTTTGGTAAATTCAGAAGAAGTTTATTTACAACAGACTTGGGCGACGTCAATTACATTTCAAAATCGTTCACTTGTGAAATTTTTCAATATTATTAATAATTTTAGACATAAACTCACACTTGTGGGCTTAAACGCTTCCTTGGAAAATTTTTCAATATTGTCAATATGTACCAGACATGGGACATAATTTCAATAAATGTGTATTTAATTACAGGCCAATTACTTTTTTATGTTCAATTACATGTAATTAGGTGTAATTGAGTAATTGCCCTGTAATTAAATACCCAGATGTTGTTCCTAATCCCCATGTTTGGTATTAAACATTTTACAAATTTTCCAAGGAAGCGATTAAGCTCACATGTGTGAGTGTGGGTCTGATATTACTAACGATATACAAAAATTTCACAAGTGAACGATTTTGAAATGTAATTGACGTCGCCCAAGTCTGATTTACAACACCCAAAATATTCAAAAATCTAAAAATCTAAAAATAGAATTTTGAATTACAGGGAAATGTATGAAATTTCTAGGTAATGTTTGGAGTATAACTTTTTGAAAACAGGACTTCGATGAAAAAAGTTTACGCTACAGATAAATGGATCCTTAACTAGCCAAATTTTGCTTACTTAGGGTTGCTCGGAATGGCTAAAGTCATACTTAATTAAATTCGGATTTATAAGAAAAAGGTTTTAATAAATTTCTAATAATTTATACCTCTATTCTCAAATTAAATTTGCGATGAAATTTAGCGGCCCAGTTAAATAAATTATCATTTAAAAAAATATATGAAAAAATATACGGTTAGCTAATAAAATCGGCTAAAAATTTAAGCCGTACTATTCCGCGGCGGCGTCTGTGCGCCAACATAAAGCCGCTAGACTTCGTCCTCTGTTTATAGGTCTATAATTTTACGGGCTATTTTCTATTTGCAAAAAATTAAAATATCTATTCTCTATAGATAAAAAATAATGTTAAAAGTTTAAATATTGTGTTAAAGTGCTATTGTAAATTAATCTCTATATTTTTTGCCACTTATTTAAGAAAATTACAAAAAAAACATGGATAACTATGGCAATGAAATTGGTCAAAAAATGAGAGTAAGTGCAGAAAAAATAAGGAAAAATCAATTTATTTTGACAAAAAAAAAAAAAAAAAAATAAACGGGTCAATAATGTGTGGTTTTTTTTAATTAAATTTATATAATTTCTTTTGGTTTAAAAAGAGTGCCGTAAAGGCAAAACTGGTGGAATTGGGTACTGGAGGCTCTGCCGGCTACATTGATGATGAGTTGCCAGATTATGTGATGATTATGGTGGCCAATAAGAGAAGCAAACAGCAAATGATATCCGACCTAAATTTATTTTTAGGCAGCCAAACGGAACTATTTGTCACTTGGCTGCATGAGGTATTACAAAAATTACAGGAAGTAACACTGCCATCCGCCAGTGGTAAGTTCACACAAAACTTTAAATTTTGTATTGCTACACTTTGGGAATGTTGGGGAGAGAAAAAAAAATTAAGGAAATAAGAAACGGCATAACTCGGATAAGTTTTAACGATTTTCACGATCAATAGAACTTTTAATGCTGAGTTCAAAAATATTATTTTTTTTTTGTCGGCGACCCCGGTTCCCGAGTTACGGGCCTCCAAAGTTTGTATTTTAAATTCTTTGTATTTTCGACATTTGTAATTGGATCAAAACAAAATACATATCATTTGAAAGCTAATTCAAGCACCTTTAATTTGAAATATAACACTTCCTGTGCTATTAACCCATTAGGCGTCAAAATATATAATTTTTTTTTTACCGAACTTTTTAGAAAAAACTCTAGTTTTCTCGATATTTGACTTAAGTAAAGGTAAAAAATAAGTTTTATTTAATCGTAGCTAATTGATCTTTTTGCTTAGGTCGCGATCGTCACAATTTGTTCAAAATTTATTTATTTATTCAAAATGGTCACACAAACCTCCAAGGATACTCTTAATCTTGTACTAGAATAGAATAGCCCAAAGAAGATAACACAAAACAGTTAAACAAATAATTGATAAGTACAAAATAAGAAAAAAAAAGTTGAAAATCGCCCCAAATCTGATAGACAAAAGACTTAGTGAGACTGAAATACGAAAAATCCCACTGAAACTTGCGTTAAAATATACGAAAACATGGGGAAAATGGTTTTTATTGAAAGCAACATATATAAAATAGATTACCTTAACATTTTAAAAGATAATTTGCCTCCCAGATTCGAAAAATTGAGCTTGGATCGAACTTGGGTCTTCCAACAATTTTAAGGAATGGCTGCTTTAGCGCACACGCAAACAACTGGATCAAATATCCAAACTTTAGAGACATATAACTCGGAAAATATGGGCCGCCGACACAAATATTTTTTTTCTTATTATTAGTGCTGTTTTTAATGTTTCTTTTTTCAAGATAAATAATTCAAATCTTGTGTTAGGTAAGGTCGAAAAGAGGATTCGGAGAAGGGAAATGCTTCCCTAATCCGACTCAAGTCCGTGAGGACTTACACTTATGCCAGAATGTCGGCTTGTTGTGCTCTCTAAAAAATCGGTCCTATGTCACATTCCTACCCCAGGAACTCCGACGCACTGACGAAATTCCTCAAGCTCTTCCATCCTATGCCCCCAATTACCCCAGTGTGGATATTAGGTCACTGGATAGTATTTCGACCCGGATCCCGGCAAATTCCGGGCATTCGCAGAGATAGTGTTAAAAGGTCTCCTCGTCCTCCCCACAGGCCCTACACACTCCCGAGTCCGCCCTACCAATACGGTGGAGATGGGCCCTTAGTGTCAAGTGTTCCGTGATTATTCCCATCAAAAGACTCAGTTCCTTCCTACTGAGATTCAGAATTTCCCTCTTCTTGTCCCTGTCCGGGTTGCCCCAGAGAATACCCGTGGTCCTGTCAACACCCACATTCTCCCAAATAGTCCTATGCATTGTGTCGGCCCAATCCACCAGCTCCGCCTTGAGAGCTCGAAAAAGTCTTGTGTTAGTTATAATACAAAGAATAAATAGAAAAACAAAAATTAACTTTAAAGTTTAATTAAAGCAACTTGAAAATTTAATTTAAAGTATCACTGTTAACAAATTTTTAATATTTTGTACAAAAACTCAAAAAACAGTTCAGGTTTTTAGAAAACAGCCTGATTTAACTTGAATATATTGTAGAAAGTAATAAACTAAAATAAATGATTTTTTTAGCTGCTGTCTCACATCCAAATAGTAGAAAAGTGGTACACAAATGTTCAAAATTCTTGATTTTTTTTTAGAATTTAAAACATTTTCCTAATAGAACAACTGTCTGATGAAAAAAATATGTTCTCTTTAGAACAATTCTCAAATTATAAGATTTTGTTTTTTAAATATTTAGAACTTGATTTTCAGATTGAAAAATTTTTTTCTCTATACAAATAAACTTTTGTATACGAAAGTTGAATTTGGGGTGAAATGGTAACACTTTTTCTAGTTCTTCAAAAACCTACACAAACGTTCAATAGACACATCTTACAGAGTGATTTGTGGACTAACTAATCAATTAGCTCATTTGTTAGTTTCATTTTTATGCATTTTTACATAAAAATACATTTTGGGATGAAGTGAGAAATTTGGAGAGAAAGTACCAGCAACTAAGAAAATAAAAATCGTAAATTAGTCATACTGGGCACAAATAAAAAAGCTGGCACAATTCAAGTGAACAGACCTCTTGTATGTACTGCAGTTTACGGAATTGCTATAAATATTATTTGATGGGCATTTTGTTTAGACAAATTTTAAGGGAAGGTTCTCTAATGTGGTTCTTCACTTCGCGATTGGGCTATAAAAAAATCAAATGGACTTCAAACTGGACCTAAAATAAAAAAAATCTAAAAGCATATAACATTTTTAGAAAATAAAGTAAAATCGACGAAAATTTGTTTAAATATTTTTTTTTTTTTTAATTCTGTTTCTTAAAACGTTTTTTGTAGCGTTTAAGCTGCTCAAGGGGTTACCATGTGTAATGCTAAATTTTATAATTGCTTTAAACAAATGAAGAAAAAAAAATATCCAAAATAGACAAGAACAGTTAAAGAAAATAAATTATTTAAAAAATACCAAAACTAGTAAAAAAATAAAAAAAAAATAAAAAATAGAAAATATCAAAGATCCACTTTAAGGAATATTATGAAAATTCAATTTTTCACATTTTTGTTTTATTTATTAGAATTGTTAATAAAATTCTTACTGTTTACAAAAAACCGACTTTGAAAAATTCTTTAAAACTTTTTGTGCTTACGAAAAATTATACTTTATATCACGTTTTTTAAAATGACACAATAAAACCAAGAAAAACGTGTGCATTAAAGTCGACATATTCAGGCAAAAACACGAAAGAAAACAACAAAAAAAATTTAATGCTGAAAATTTAACTGTAGTATCTTTTTTGTTTATAAAAAATTACTCAAGTTCGAGGCCATACTCTATATTTCTATATTAGGATATTGTCCTAACAAATGATCTATATAGTTTTTTTTCAAATTTATTAATTAACCACTTTCAGGAATGTGTTGATAGATCTATTTCGGGAATTTTCTAGGTTCCCATTATCAGAACACGTTTGGGAAGAAGTGACAATCACATGCAAAACATCAAACATTCATATAAACTAGTTTTCTCACTAAATGAGAACTAATATATGATTTTCACATTTACAAAATATACTAAACACAATACAAATACGTTCCAATATTGCTTAATTTGTTATTAAAACTTCCCCAAAATACTATTAAAACTTCACCCCAAATTGAACATATTCACAAAAATTCGCATTATTTCTACAATCTGCATTATTTCGTTATTCAAAAGAAAAAAAAATTGATTTATGGAGATATGTTTACCAACACAAAACTTTTCGAATATATTTTTTTTAAATAAAACAAAACAAAAAAACTACTTTTTTCTATCAGAACACAATAAAAACATACGGATTCTTAGTCATAAATATTTTGAAGTAGTAATTTATTTTTAAACAAGTCCCAGTAGCTAGAATGTCTGAAAATAAATGAACTACTTCACCACTATTGCCTTACTACCCCAAATTGCCCTATATTATAAAAAGAAGTTGAAAGTTAAATATTATAAATGTTTACTTAAAACTGTTCGTAAAGTGTAATAGATTTCCTTAAACTAACTATATTTGTTTTTAATTAATTTTTTCTATTTATTTAGCACCCTCTAAAAAGCGTAAATTTTCACAAAAAGAAGATTCTGTTGCAGCTCTCAGCGCTACGGCGGCTAAAAAAGATAAAAAACAAGCCAAAAAAGATAAAGCTTCAACTTCGAAGAAACCTAAAGACTCCAATTCAACAACTCCTGAAAAAACATCGTCCAGCAAGGTGGTTAGTTCCATAACAGATCTAGTAGCAGAGGAATTATTAGAAAAAGCCAAACAAAATATAACAGCCACAGCCGATGCCACACAAAACATTAAAAAGTCTAAACACAAACGGGCATCCGAAGAATTGGCAAACTCTCCTAGCTCTCCAGGAGATCAGCAAAATGAAACGCAAGATTTTGATATACCCACCATATCGGAAATTTCTTCTACAACAGGTTTGCCAACCAATACAGATTCAACAAAAGCATCTTCCATTTTAACAGGAAATCGTCAAAAGGATTTAGCAGAATTGGCAGAAATTCAAAAGAAAATCTATGCAGCTAAAAAACAACTCAAACAAATTGGTGAATTAGAAGATGATGAAGATTTTCTAAACCTACGCGATGAGGATAGTAGAGAGGAATTTAATGAGGCAGGAGATTTAGTAAGAAAACCGACTCCACCTCATGATTTACAAAGGAATAAAGAAAAAAGTCCCATTGTCTTTGAACGAGAAAAAGCTCGGCATCATTATGAAAATGAAGACGATGAAGATGAAACATTGGCTTTAAAACGTAAACGTTTTACTCCTCCTCCCCAGTTGACATTGGCAGCTTTGGCGCCAGGTAATTACAATACATCTTCCAAAGATGATAACACCGATAATCGTAATGAAAAACGGTCGGTACATCAACGTTTGGGTTTAAAAAATCCCGGTGCAACTAGAGAACCTTCAAGATCTTCACAGCCAATGGCTAGAGAAAGAAGAAGAAATTTACAAGAACAAGAACTTTATGTACCAGCGTTTAGGCGTAAAGAAATGGAACGGGAGCGTGAAAGAGAACGAGAAAGAGACCAAGAACGTAGTCGAGATAGAGATAGGGACAGGGATCCATATAACAGGGATAGAGGACGTGATAGAGACAGAGATACCGAAAGACGTTCGGATAGACAACGGGAAGCAGATAATAATAATCTTACAAGAGGACGTCCTCGTGTAAGACGATCATTCGAAGAACGTGATAAAAGACGTTCTACTTCAGAAAACAACAATGAAGAACGTAACTCAAGCCAGGTGGGTAAAATAAGCACTACCACACCTTCAACAACAAATCTTGCACGTAGCAGTAGTAATGAAGCTTCCCCCGATATAAATGCTACACGTAAGCGTATCGGTTCTAGGGTTATAGTCGCACCAGCTAAACCTCCAGAACTCTCCGATGAAGATGATCTCAATGATAAGCCGGTTAATTCAGTAATCAAAATTAAACCTCGTCCTCCCGTGTCACCCAGCAAACAAGCACCGAAAAATTTACTTTTACGAGCTGTAGCTGAAGCCCAAAGATCAACCGTACTCAAAAAACCTTCAACGGCCACAAAACCCAAAGTGGCTTTACGCTTGGGTGAAAAGATCAATAATCAACGCAATACAAAACTTTATACAAAGTCTTATAGAGATCGTCTTAAGACCACCACCACCACCACCACCACTGCTACTAACAGTGGGGTAGGAGCACTTTTTACGAGGACTACCAAAAATCTTATAGTAGAAGTTAATGGTGGTTTAGCAAAAGCCAAATATAAAACATCTTCTTCGTCCTGTATTAATCCACAGGAAGATGAGGAATATATACCAGAATCTGTATCAGATAGAGGAGAATCCGATCAAGATTATGTATATGTACCACAGACAATACAACAACCGGCTAGTGCAGAAGAAGAGGACGATGACAATACAAATGATAGTAGTACTACATATAATCGTATAGATCTTGTGAATGAGGGGGAAATTATTAAAGATTCTTTACATAAAACACAATTTGTTGTTACATTAAATGGTAAGTTTAAGAGTTTACATTTGACATTATTTCCATTATAGAGTTGAGATTTAAACTGGCGACAATAAAATTTATTAATCACACAATGTATTTGAAAATTAAATTTTTTTGTTGAAAAGTTTTTACTTAAAATTATCTAAAAATTTTATTAAAATACAATTTACAATATATATTTAAACTTGAAAATGCAATCTGAAATGAGTGAAAACATTTAAATTTCGAATTTCTCAAAATTTCCTACTTAACCCGAGAAGGCTAATAATCTACATGTCAGAATCTAATGCATGTCAGAAATGTACTTTTAAAATTTTCTCATGGGTAAATGCATACAAAAATAATTTTCATAAAAATTTTATAAAAGTTGTATTTCAGGTTGAATTTTATGTTTATTTCTCTTTTTTTTTTTAATATTATATTGTTATTTATATTTTTGTTTTATATAATACAGTAGTCTTGTGTTGTAGTTATTTCTTAGCCATATATGGCCCTTTGGGCTCGGTTACTTAATTGAAGAATAATAAATAAAATAAAGACAAAAAAATTTAAAATATTAATAAACAATTTCTGAATTTGTTTTGATGAAATGAATTAAGTCGAATATAAATTAACATTATTTGCTAAAATTTTCCAAATTCGATTGAGGGTTTTTATAATATTCACAAAAAATAAAAATAAGTGAAATTTTCACTTTAATTGCACGGATATCCTACATCCTTCGTCCAAACACAATTAATTGATATGTTTTTTAATGCTCAAAGTCCTTACTTTAAAACCATATAAAAGTTTTTCAAAGTATATGAATTAATAATAAATTTTAAAGAAAAAACTTGTTTTTTGATAAAAAAAGTTAAATTCGCGAATGTTTCAAAAACCGGAGCTAATATTAAAATTTGGTGTTCACATTCGTGATCTACGTCCTCAAATCTATCAAAATTGATAAGTCGTTTGTCCGATGCATTTTTAGTGTTTAATTGTTTTACTTTTGTGGATAAATTGAAAAATTTGTATTTATTCCATGATTCAGATAGACGGCACAAAGTAGAATTTTCGTCTAGCACATGTATTTTGGTTTCGTACACAACAAGAAAATACACGTACAAGATGGAACTTCTACTTTGTGCCGTCTATCTGAATCAGGGGCTTATTTTAATGTCTCTGAAATGACAGCGTAGTAGGTTGTAAATTTTTTCTTGCATACATCTTATCGTAGACACTCAGGTCTTAACAAATACCAAAATCAATAGTGTTTGACCAAACATTTGGAACGAAAAATGCATTTAGTCGGTATCGCTATTTTAAGAATTGTGGACAAATTTTACAATTGGAAAGTGTTTGTTGAACCAATTGGATGCAATTTTTGTGGAGAATTAAAAAAAAGTATGAATTTAAGCAAGAAATCAACTGTTCAGTCACATCGACCAGTTTTGGAATAAATTCATTTTTGATTATCTTTTATTAATTTAAATTGCTTTTGACACCATATTGTTCTCAATTGAATATAGCAAAAAAAAACTGGTTCTTTATAATTAATATATATTTTTTTTAATTCAAATATTTCACAGAAGACAAAACTCTTCCTAAACTTAAACGTCATGCAGCAGCATCACGTTATTCACGTTCATTATCGCCACCACCCCAGGTATCATCTTCCAGCAATTCAAAAGATCGTGAAAAATATGCAGAGCCAACATCAACTTCAAATCCCTCGTCAAATTCGCGTAAAAGCAACATCAAAGAAAGACTATCCATTAAATCATCATCTTCATCAAATGAACGTAGATCTTCTTCTTCGCTGCGACAAGAGGCTAGCACAACACCACCACCACGTCGCACAGAGCTAATAGAAATTTATCGTAAACCTAAAGAAATTAAAAAGATAATCATTAAAAATGATTCAGAAGATGATGATTTATTAAGTCCTTCGAAGAAACATTCTCCCGAAAAAGATCGAAAACTTAAAAGGAGAAGTAATGATTCACCAACTTCCCATGATAGAGATGTGAAGTCTGCGGAGAAAAGATCAACAACCACTCCACCCTTAAAGGAGCATGATCATAACCAGCATGATGATCGTCATAACGAGTCGTTGACACCTTCAAAACGTAAACATAAACCCATTAAATTTGATTTACAGGAATCAAAGGAATCGAGAAATTCTCGAGAGAGTCCTATACCGAGCAAGAAACGGAGATCATTAAGTCATGAGACTTTAAGCCGTGACAGAGAGCGCAATTCGAGAGATCATAGCCGTGATAGGGACAGAGAGCGAGCTTCGTCACATGATCGAAGAGAAGAAAAACGTAAAATTTCCATACGTAATGAGGCGAAGAAATATGATAATATTCCGGCTTTATGTAAGTTCTTATTTAATTCAAATTTAACCCTTTCACTACCCTTGTACACTAGAGTTGTTCTAGGTTATATGGACATTTATAAAAAGAAATTTTAAGGATGGGATAGTTAAATTATTTCCTTTCTCTATAAGGAAAAAGCAAGTAGGCACCAACAATTAAATTTCTCAATACAAATACCTACATAAAATTATTTTCAACAATTTTTTTTGTTTGTAATATTTGCAAAATGTTATTTTTCATATAAAAAATCTTAAAAAAAAATTCAAAGTTACAAAAATCTTAAAAGGCGTTTATATTTACAACTTGCTGGTGCAAAGTGGAATATTTCAAATCCAAATATAACGATTTTAAAACATCCCAAAAGGCTTACTTCAGCGAACATGCTTGCTAAAGTGAGCATATAATAAAACTATAATAAAAAAGTTAGAAAATTATGTAAACATTAAATAAATTTGTATTCAAAATCATTTAAATGTTTTAAGCTGCTGAAGCCACATAATGCAGAGTTTATTTGATAATGCAAACTTTTTTAATTGCGGTCATCAATCGATATTTTTTTGTGATCCTTTTAATACGAACTGCCTGAAATAGGCAAAAAAAATATTTTAAAAATAAAACCAGGAAAAACGCAGTTGACAGATTTGACATATTCATATAACAACACGGAAAGAAAACGAACAACCCACATTAGAGAACATTTCCTTACATACCGTCATTCCCTTAATTTGTCATTACGTTTGTAACTCATCGAATAAAATTCTGGATCTAGAGATGTCAAATATTCGACCTATTTTAAAAACCGTGTTTTGGACAGGACGCCAAGGAGAAGACTTTTCCCATTTTGGGGAAAAAATAATTCGTAAAATGCACAATTTGGTACATTTCGTATATTTTACAAAAGATTTTCGTGGTGCGAAATAACGAAATATTTCGTAGAATGTACGAAAGGTTTCGTATATATTACGTATGTATTTTTTCAGTGTAGTTTCAACGGTTTGGCCAGGCCGCTAAGTGGCAGACGTTCCCCCTTGTATACCCTATTTTACTACGTTTCTGGGCAAAATTACAAAAAGTACCATACCAGGGAGTTAGGTCATATCCGAATTAACACATATTGAAAAATTCAACTTTCTTGCCAAAAGAATTTTAACATGCCACCAAGGAGGAAAGTTTTCCCCTTTTTGTCCCTCTCCGAAGGATTTTCAAAAAATCCAGCGTTTTGGGTTTAATTGGGCTTCATTTTTCACGTTATTATTTCATAAACATAGATGAAGCAAACAAATTTAAATGAGAAAAATATAAAATATTATTTACCTCTTATTCTGAATTTTACATAAAATATTAGCGGTTTTCATTCTTGGTGTTATATTTACTACGATAAAAAAAATCGTTCTTAAAATTCTCTTTGTGACATCCGAACTCAATTTATATCAAAGGAACTGTTACACTACTTTTTGAGCATTATTCAACACAGTGTTGGCGAAAAAAAAAATGAAAACTTTAAACGGCCATACATTTTTAATGTACTCACACAGAACCAAATCCTTTTGGGGTTTTACTATACTTACCTAATACATTCATCTGGCATAGGAACTATTCACCCCCAAAAAATGGTGAACCTAAAGTAAAAAATAAAAGTCAATAATAATATATTTACACAAAAAAACAGCAACTTTCACTGACAATTGTAGACAGCGTATAAAAAATGGTTAAAAACTTTTTTCTAAGAACTCTTTAATTTTATTTTTAGTAAACTCTGTACCAGTTGACTCTTCTACTTCTTTTCGTACCAACAAACCCAAGGAACGTTGCAAATATCATCCAAATTGTACAAAATCGTTCTGTGAATTTTATCATCCTTCGTCAGCCTGTAAATCTTTTCCAAATTGTAAATTTGCCGACAAATGTCTATACTCACATCCCAGATGCAAATATGATTTGGCATGTGTTAATTTAGATTGTAATTTTTCACACAGTGGTCCAAGAAGTGCCAGTCTGTTGGAACCCACAGCTCCACCAATATGTAAGTATTTACCTTGAAATCTCAACTTGGAATAATCTAAGACAAATTTCTAAATATAATTAGAAAATAGTCGACTACACTAAAAATGATTAAATTTAAATTCATTTTGCAACTATTATTTTGTATTAATTATTTACAGCATCTTCTGTAGTGCCTGTACAGAATTATAAATCAATATCTTCGACAGCAGTTACAGGACCGGTCTCCTCTACAACTTGCAAATATTTTCCAAATTGCACAAAAACCAGTTGTCCGTTTTATCATCCAAAACCATGTCGTTATGGTAAAAATTGTATTAACAAATTGGAATGTCTATTTTATCATCATGAAATACCCAGTAGCAGTAAATTTAAATGGATAGCTCAAGCAAATTGATATCGACTGGATTTCAAAACAAAAAAGCAAGCATGATTAAAATTGGACAACATGTAATTCGTTTTTTCTATAGTAACACAACTCTACCTTATAGAAAAGGTAAACAATTTTATTATAAACACATATTTATTTAAATTTATCAATTTTGCGCTATTTAAATATAGATTTAGGCAACTTTCTTTTCCCGATATTTCAGTAAACAGAAATATAAACAATTGAAAATCGAATAAACGCAAAAAAATATTGAAATTATTAAAAATAAAATAAAAATATTTAAAACTCTTTAAACACAAACTACTTGGATTTTATTTTTTTTGCAATAGAAACTCGTTTGGATAATTAGAATTATAATTTAACATTTTATTTATTTTCAAAATATATATATTACAGTCTTCTTATATAATAATAATACATAATATACTATATATAATAGAATAATAGGTATTACATATATAAATTTTAAAATTAAAAAAAAAAAAAAAATATTAAATATTTCGAAAACATTTTATAGACTTAACAACTCGAAACAAGTCACAAAAAATAATTCTAGTTTCTAAATAAAATAAATGAAAAATAGTTTGACTTATATAAATAAAATTTATTAAATTTAAATACATTTGATCCATTTATATACAAAACAAGTACATATTAAGTAAAGGAAAGGAGCGATATTATTTATTAAAATTTTAACAAACATTGACTTATTAAGATCAAGATATAATTTTCTGTTTTTATAAAAAAGTAAAAAACTTTGTGGTATTTAAAAATCATGAATACATAATTTCTGAATTCAAATTTAAATCAGTGGAATTGTGAAAGAAAGCACTTGATACAGAAGTAATCAAAATTTTTATAAATTTTTTTAATCAAGATTAAATAAGTTAAAATTAACAATTCACTTATTGGCCACATATTTTGCAATATTGCATTAAACTTTTGTATGTTTTAACGAAGTTTTTTGTACATAAAATTTTAAATACTTATAAGATGTTCAGCAATATTTGGGTATCAAATTTATTAAGAAGAAAATTCGAGGTTTTCCTAATTTTTTTACCATATTTTACTTTTTTTGCACATTTTATCATCCCATTTCGCAAACTAAATTTTTGTTCATAAACCAAAAAAGAAATTTCATTACAGTGAATGTCTAGCATATATTTTAAAATTTTAGTTAAACAATGTTCACATGTTTGTATGTTTTTTTTTTTTAAATAAAATTTAAAAATATTTTGTAGACATTCACTGTAATGAAAATTTTTGTTAAACTAACTTTCGCAAATATTAACTTTTTCGACTGATTTTTGATACACATAATTTTTTAAGCGATTAACATATTATTAGAGTCCGACCGAACAGTTCGGCTAAATACTTATATTTTGTCGGTTTTTTGATATCTAGAGGCAATGATGACAAATTTTGGTATTGTAAACATGTTTGTTGAGCCGATTTAATTCGATTTTGTGTATAAAATTTAAGAGAAAAGCCGAAGTTTAGCTATAAAGTTAAAAGTTCGGCCGCCGAATTATTTTCAATTTGGCCGAACTTTCTGAGGCCGAACAGTGAATTCATTGCTTAACTACAGACTTTTCTTCAAATTTGACACTCAAAATAGCATCTAATCAGCCCAATAAACATTTTTCCATCCGCCAAATTTGCCCATAATGCTTTAAAATACCGAATACAGACCAAATGCATTTTCTGGCCGAACTGTTTGGTCGGACACTACATATTATACTGAAAGATGAACTCATAGGTTATTCTTTTTACTATGATGTCATATAAATTTTAGGCACATTTTGGACTTCCTTTTTTCTTTTTTGCACGAACTAATTGTTGTGATTTGTCTTTTTGCTTATGCACAAAAATGCTTTAATACATTACGAAATGGAATGATAAATTGTGCAAAAATAGTAAAAACTGAGTAAAACCGCAGATTTACTTATTAAACAAATTAAAAGGTCTTATCAGTATTTGTCATCATACAAAATAAAGAGAAAATATATACTTTTTTTAATTTTAAGTATAAAAAACTTCGTTAAAACATGCAAAATCTTTAATGAAATTTTGCTAAAATCTGGCTCATAAGTGAAAATACTGGGTACGCCATTAAAGTTAGCGTTGCCGAAATATTTAGGATCAATGGTCCGTACTCTTGTTTTCGATTTTATGGGTCAATTTTGTAGTGCTGTGTAACTACTACAATTGATGAAAACTTAAATTTTTAATTAACTGTTAATCAAAATTTGAATTAACTGTTAAATCAAGAAATTATTTACTTAATCTTGATTTGAATACTCAATAAAAACCTAAATTACACAATTTATCGAATTTTTCTTTAACAATTAATTAACATTATTGATTATATTTTTGATTATCATATTTATGAATGTATTTGTTAATTAATTGTTGATCAAAATATCGATAAATCAATCTTTTGCGGAATTGTTTAACAAAACCGTGATTGATGCAATTAAGTTAAATTTTTCATTAAAGTCTTGAATCAACAATTTCCAGAAATTCTAGATTACAATTTTACAAATTACAATTTTTGAAAGTAAACTCCTCTTGCAATACACCATTTTAGCATAATATTGGCATGCTGATTACAAATAATGCTAATATTTTAAAATCTTTTAGTTTTCGAGATATTTTAACTTTCTGATTTTTATTGAATAATACCCTGTTTTTAAAATGTTAAAAACTTGTTATAGTTTTAAAATCTACGGACGTTAAAATTTCATTTAAGAATAGATAATAATATGTTTTTATGTTTAAGGGTGTTTTCATAATTATGTAAGAAATTGGAAATTTCAAAAAAAAAAAAAAAATCATGCAGTAAAGGGTTAAGGATAACAATTTTTGTAAAGGACAACAACGAGCAATCAATAAATTTAAGTTAAGAAAAAAAATAGAGAAATAAATTGATTTCTTGAATTTATTGCTTCTAAGAGCACATGAAAGAAGCGCTTTTCACCTTCTTAAAAGAGACAAACCCAGTGGGACAATCGCGAACAAAAATTATGCCTTCTGGATATGCTTTGGAAGCACTTCGTAATTAAATAATTCCTTCCGGAAGCGCTTTTGGTAAGCACTATTTTTTGCTGGGATAATCTCTCATTTCAGCCATAATTATGATCGAATAGTATTTGAGTGCAAAAACAAAAAAACTAAGATAATGTTTAAACAAATTTTAGAATAGAGGAAAAAGGCTCCAATTTTTGTGAAAATCAAATCGCAATATCTCGAAAACTGTTAGTCGGATTTAAAAAATTTCAAAATATTCGTCTTCAGCATTATTCAGCAATTAATAAAAAATTATGTGTCTGAAGATATATTTTTATTAAAGCAATTTAAGAAAATTTTTCATAAATCGATAACTTTGGTAGCGGGGCGCCACGGGTTAAAGCTTTCCGATTTTTCTCAAATTTGCACTAAACAACTTTTAGACCTAACACTACAATAATCTGAACAATAAATTGAAAGTATTTTCTTCATACAAAAAAAAGCCACCCTAATGCAACGGTTTTGAGACTTTAGTACAAAACATTGTTCGTTGAAGTGTCTAGTTTATGTGAACTTAATAATGATAAAAAAAATGAAGATTGCATTAGCTGCAGTAAAAACAAGAGGCATTAAACAAATACAAAATTTATTTTTCCAGATCCATATAAAATTTCGAAAATAACCTTGAAAACATTATAATATAAAAATGAATGCTTAATTTTACCGTAGATTTCAAAACCATAAACAGTTTTTAACATTTTGAATTCCACTCCACAATATTGAAGCAAAATTGTTTAAAAATGAAATTCAAATATCTCGAAAACTATCGTTCGCGTTCAAAATTTTTATCAAATTCGTGTTCAGCGTGCCGAAATTATATAAAAATTATGTTTTGCAAGCGAAGGTCTTTTTTGCTGTTTCAACAAAATTGAGCTTAATGAAATCAAGTAAAATTTTTCACAAAACTCTGGATTAAATAATTTTTAGAAATTGTAGCTACAAATATTTATTTTGTTGAAATCTTTTTTAAAATTTTGATCAATTATGTAAAAAAAAGATTAAATTTATTCCCAGTTTCTTATAATTTAATTGAACATTATTAATTATTGTTTTTCTATTTTAATTGATATTGCTCTTTTCGTTAATCTCTTTGAAATATTTTAATAAATACTGTAGTTTAAAAATATTCTTCTTTACTTTAACTGAGCATAATATTTAGTTAAACATTTTTAATTAAATAAAAAAATAGGAAATATCAGCTGTTAAAATTAACTATAAAAAAAGGTTAAAAACAAGTATTGGGCAAATACAGGAAGTGAGAGGATTAAAAACTTATTGGCACCTAATTTACATAAATATTTAAAACAAAAGGACTCTAAATTTAGTTTCTTTAACACGGAAAGAAAAGGATTTAGATTTGTATTTATCAAACGGTTTAAAATTAAAGAGATTTTTATTTTTTACGCCATCTTTTTTCAAAGTCATGTGTAAAACTTTATATTATTTAAAACCTATTATTATACTAAGTATATTTATCGTTAAACGTTAAGTAAAACTATAGTGTTTTTCTTTTATATCTAGAAAATGGGCGGAATGTGTAGAGTTTTTTCGTTATTTTTTATAATTTTGAAATTTATAAAAAAACACTTAAATTGTAAGCAAACAAAAAAAAAATAAATAACATTAGAGTCTTGCAAAGAAAAGTGACTAAATGAGTCTTTCTTCCGGTGGTGGTTTCAAAACATTATCCATTTCTAGTCTAGGATTACAATATTCTTGAGCACTAGGACTATAAGTGCCCCTAGTTGCACGTTTATTACGTGCCATAACCAAAAATGTTACCAATAAACCAGCACATACCAAAAGTAATACCACTATGACTGGTATAACAATAATGGCAATATCAGCAGTACTAGGTTCTTCCCGAGAAGTGATCTAGAAAATAATTAATATTAATTAAAGTGAACATTTTAAATTTGCTTGTTTCAAACTAACCAATACTGTACAGTTTTTGCCAGTATAACCCTCAGTACAATTACAATAATAATCAGCTTCATCTCCGCAAGCTTCTATACAAGTACCACCATTCATACATAGCTGTTGTCCTGGTTGTTTACAAGGATCTGTGAAATTACAATAAGCTCCACAGAATGAATCTTGGCATATACATTTAAATGATCCTGGCTGATTTATGCATCTTCCCAGACCACCACAATATTCCACACTCATTGCACATTCGTCAATGTCGATTTCACAATTAACACCCTCAAAGCCAGTATCGGTGCAATTACATTTATAGCCACCCACCAAATCAGAGCATTGGCCATCATTTAAACAAGGATTCGATTCACATTCATTAATATCCATCTCACACAAACGACCAGCATAACCCAAACTACATTTACATAAGGGAGTCTAAGGAAAAGATACATACAAAAAATTATTTAAAATACGATAGAAGTCCAAAAATAACAAGAAACAAATTCAGAATGTTTTTCCTAAAAATTGTAGGTGGGCTCATTGTTCATTTCCATTTATTGAACTAGTTCGATCTATTGTTTTGGATACGAAAATTGCATTTAAACCCAAGAACAACCGGAATCCGTTTTAAACCCTTCTAAAATTATTGTCTAGAACATTTTTTCTTGCTGAAGTTTATTTGCAATGATTATTTCAAATAAATATTATTTAGGAGGCAGAAATTAACGGCCGGTTGTATTTAAAATGCCAAATAATAATGTTAAAACCACGTTGAATTTTAAATCTATAAATATAATTTTTGAATTTAATTCAAATAAAATTAAATAAAAAAAAAAATATCCAGTGCTTTTGCTAGCGTTGTCAAAACGTTCAAAGTTTTTGCTCTTCCAGTGGTTTTATTTAAAAAACAGTTGTAGATTTTACATTGACAGGGTTGGTAAAGTATTTTTTAACATACATAGGCAAATCATCGCTAGTTAGTCCTTTGCCATTGCTATTTTATTGGTGCCATAGTAAAGCAACGTTATGATTTTTGTATCATTGGCAATTTCTGACTGGGGACACTTATGAAATTCTTCCTATTTATAAATGTGTTGCTTTCTTTGGAAAGGGGATATTGGAGAGATAAAAGGTGCGGATAGATGATGGGCTTCAAACATGGCAACACTATTGAAGCTTTTTGGTTCGAAGTTGGACGCTGCAATACGTATGAGGGAGAGAAAACTCATACATATTATTTTTCTAAATTGATGTTGTTGCCGCAGGGGATCGAACCCGGGACCATCTGTGTAACAGTACAACGCGATAACCATTACACCACAACGTCATAGAAAAACAACTGCAATTGCAGTTAAAAATCACTACTACTGATTACTACACAAACAACAATCATTTATTAGAAGAAACACTTTTTTGAGTGTATGATTTTTTGAATGTGGATATATAGTGCTTTCATTTTTCTATAGTATTTTTTTTTTACTCAATATCTATTTCTGCAACATTTTAAATGCTTTAAGCTCCAACAACTCTAATTTCTTCCAGAAAATATTTGAGATTCTAAAGTTTTTTTTAGTAAGAAATCTTCTAAATTCATAGTATTTATCAAAATAAATAAATTAAAAAACGTTGTAAAATAATACCGAAATTGTTAATTTTCCTACAGATAAAGTTTTAGCTCTTAAAAACTTTTATCAATAAAAAATATCAACAAAATTAGAATTCAAGCACTATCTCCAAACAAATCAAAATATTTACCATTGCTTCTGGTTTGATACAGAGACCTCCATGATCACAGGGTGTTACATCACAATAGGCCAAATCACATAAGGCACCCTCGTAACCAGTCATACAACTACAGGTAAAATTATTACTCGTCTGGGGATCTATTGTAAAAAAAAAAACAGTAACAAAATTAGTATCCTCCGTTGCAATTTCCGAAAGTTTAACTTACTGAAACCATCTTGACATGTTGAATTATTTTTACATGGCATATTTTCACAAGTGACCTGTTTCAAAACATCACATTGTGGTCCAGCATAATCCTCCGTACAATCACATGCAAAAGCTGCTATAAGATCCGTACAATTACCGCCATTGTGACAAGGTTGCGATTCACATTCATCAATATTTATTTCACATAAACGACCACTATAACCCGGTAAACAACTGCAGAAGAAATCGGCCACCTGATCAATACAAGTTGAGTTATTTTCGCACATGGCGGTAGCACATTCATCGATATCATTTGAACAATCATCACCATCATAACCCGCTTGACAGGTACAGGCATAATCCTCGGAAGGAGAACTGCAGTAGCCACCATTTTTGCAATCTGATTTAAAACATAAAATACAACCCTCATCGGGTCGTGTCGAATTCAAACGGAATTGTATTTGTGGCCGTACCGAAACATTTTCAGTTCTCGGATACATTTCTTCATTGGTAAAGTATGGCAAGAGTAGATCACCAACTCTGGCCTCACCCAAACAGCCCTTGAATTGAGAACCCTGTTGCGAGGATATTGTGACTCGTGATTGTTGATTTTGACTTACTACCGGCATACCACCCAAATAAACCTGAGCTCCACTTGATATTAAATCTTGTAAAGCATTCAAATCGATGTCAGCTGAAAAGGCAGGTGAAGGATCTACCATACTTTCCCAACCTTTCCAGCCCCCTTCCAATTTACCATTGTGGGCTCTCAAATAGATTCTACTCCATTCTATGCCATCGGAATTGTCTTTACTAAATCTCTTAGTGTCACCTAAAGAATCTTGATGGAATTTCCAGGTTACCGTTACTTGTCCCTGATTTACACCAATTTCAAAGAAACTTTGTTGATTTTCAATATACAACAAAGTGCCACCAGCTCGGGTACGATAGGCAATTTCTATAACAGGTTTCAGTTTAGGTTTCAATTCTTCATGAATATGTTCTCTATAAAAGGAGAAGGACAGAGGTGATTTTTCATTGCCTCTAAAGGTAATATTTGTCAAACATTCATAGCCATCATCAAGATTTTGACAAATACTGCTACCCGGGCAAGTAACCAATTGACAAAATTCAATTTCTTGACAATCTTTGCCCTTGTAGCCATTGGGACATTTACAAATGTAATCATTCCAGGTATTACGACATTCAGCATTATGTCTACAGGGATTCTTACGACATAAATCATCAGATACTTCTCCCTTTAGCACAGACGAGCGATCTATAGTAATAACACCAAACGCAGGAGGCAATGCCAAATCCTCTTCTTCCAAAGGATACAATTCAACAATCATAGTATGTGAACCATTACTAACTTTAACATCTTGTATAATACCCTTGAAGTAATCGTCTGGTTTAATGGTCGAATATTCGGTACCCACTTCAGAACCTGGCACCACAGTAGCTGTATTTTCGACTGGGGGTGTTGGAGGCGCAGGTCCACCTAAATAAAGCACCTGTGCATCCAGTAAACCTGTCGAAGACAGTGTTTTGCGGAAGTACTCAGTACCATTTAGTTTAACCTGCACCAATGTTTGATTGCGTACAACTTCGATTAAGTGATTGTAGCCATTATCCAATTTATTGCCTCCCACGGTATAAGCTTCAGGAGTGCCATTAAATTGCATTTTCACCAACAATTCGCCACCTTGTAATTGTGCAGCCACAAAAGAACTACCGGAATCTAAAAAGAAATTACAATTTGAATATGAAACCTATGGAATTATATCTTCCTGAAGAAATGGTAAAAAAGCTATAAATAGTCCCAAAGTCTAGAAAAAAAAGTTTCATCATATTTATGAAATAGTTTCATTGGACTAAAATTTATGAAGAATTGTCATGTTTATGAAGTTTTCATATACATAAAAAAACTTTTCATAAATTTTTTTGAAATATGTTTTAACCCTTTTACTACCGACTTTTTGTTTGTGGATACATTTCTATGTTGACTTCACACTCTTGATAGGGATCCTCAAATTAAAAATATGCTCCTCCCACTCCTATCCACCAAAAAATGGGGACCGACAATAAAATTTTTGAAATTTCTCAGCACATTTTTACCATTAAATCATTCGAATATCCAAAAATGCTTTGTTTTATTTTGTTCTGGGCAATAGACGAAGCTACCTGCCAAATTTCGAGATTATAGCTTTGCTAGTTTAGGAGATACACCAAACGCCGCTATTTTCATAGATAAAGATTGATTTATTAAAACAGAAGCATCAATATGATGAAACTTTTTTCCCAGAGTTTACAAAGGACTTAATTTTAGTCTAGTATTTTACTAATATAATATTTACACTTCTATGATAAAATTTTGCTAGGTCCGATGGAAATTTCGAAAAGCATTATCTCAGCAATAATTTTACAGTTTCATAGATATTTATGAAACATTTCGTTAGACAAAACTGCTGTTTTTATCATATTTTGATAAAGTGCAGTCAAATATTTTTCTTTTTCTGAAGAAATATTCACATTTCTGTTTTAACAGTTTTTTGACTTTTGAAGACATTTTCTAATAGGAATTTTTCCTGATCGGAATTTCTTTGATAGAACTTACCAGCACCCTTAGAAGCTGCCTTACGAGGATCACTACCCAAATAAAATACTTGACCAGTTGGCTGTCTAGTACGTATAAACATAGAGATATCCAAAACAGAACGTATAGCTCGGCGAGCAATATCATTTGTCTCCACAATCACAGCTGAATGTGTGGTATTCTCATGACCAAAAGTTGCAGCGGTGATATCTGAATAAAGGAATTATTAATGTTTTCATATAACTTTCTCACTTATCTCCAAAGGTACTTACTATATTTACAGGTGTAACCAAAGTGTGGTCTCTGACATGTACAGGCAAAAGTATGCCATAGATCTGTACATTTACCATTTGAATGACAGGGATTGGGATTACATTGTGCTGTCCGTGGACAGCCACTTTGTATATGCGTAAGCGTAGTATTATCATCTAAACCTTGTTCTTCGGGGAATATCCATTTACCATTGACGACAATATCTTGCATACAACCAACAAAACTGGAAGGGCGATGTGTTAAATGTCGTAAATACGATTTCAAATTGGGTATGGTACCGCCCAAGTAGGTAAGAGGGAATGAAGGCTGTTGACTGCCATTCGAGGTTTCATAAGAACCTACCGGAAATATGGCCTGTTCATCGTTGGCGGATAAAACTAAATGAGAAGTATTTATAGCTACGAAAACTTTATGCCAATTACTGTCATTTAAATTGGATCCAATAAAAACACCCTCCCATTTATTGAGCAATGAGGAATGTAAATTTAATCGTCCGTTGATCAATTCCAAAATATAACTAACTGGTTCATTTTGGCCACCTGAAGTACCGAAAGCCAAAACGCCATTGGGCAAAGTAGTACGGAATTGTAAGTTTATATCATAACCTTCTTCGCGCTGGGTTTTAACCGTTATCAAACTGCTTACCACCATGGATATGGTAGTAGTTTTTTCACAAGTATCACCTTGATAACCATGTTGACAAGAACAGTTGAAGAGATGCTCAGTTTCATTGACCAAATATGGTTTACATAAGCCACCATTTAAACAGGGAGCACTAACGCAACCTATTAAAGGAACCGAGCAATTTTTACCACCATACATGGCATCACAATCACATTCATAATCATTAGTTTGATCAATACAGGTACCATGGGCACCGCAAGGTTTATCACGTTCACACTCATCGATATTTATTTCACAATAGGTGCCCTCAAAACCCGGTTCACACTCACAAGTATAAGAACCGATCTACATAAAAGAGATGGAGATTAAAGTTAAATTGTTGATTATTAAAAAAAAATAAAAGATTTATTTGAGATTGATCATTTGAGCAAGCAATCGTAAAGCTCGACGTCATTGTCATTGTAAAAATTAGGTTAATTGAAATGAAAAGATTTTTAATTTTCCGAAAACAAATACTTACACCATCATTACAGGTACCATGTTTACTACAAGGATTACTTTCACATTCATTTATATTAATTTCACAATTTTTGCCCATTATACCCGGAACACAAACACATTCGTAGCCACTGGCATTTTGAAAACTAAATGCTTGACTAAACACGCTAGGCAAATCCATAGTCTGACTCAATTCATACAAAGTAATATTTGATCTCTCCAAACAGTTGCCATTAAACTGACATGGATTACTTTCACATTCGTTGATATCGATATCACAATTCTTGCCTCTATAACCCGGATAGCATTTGCAAAAGTAATCATTAACTTGATCTATACACTCGGCACCATTGACACATTGATTTGAAGCACATTCATCGATATTCGATTCACAATAACGTCCTTCATAACCCGTCGAATTGCAGTTGCAGTGGAAACCACCTAATTCATCAATACATTGACCACCATGTTGACACGGACTCGAAACACAATCATCAATATCGATTTCACAGAAACGTCCCGTCATGCCGGGTATACAAGAACAGGTAAAATTGTTGATTAAATCCACACAAGTAGAACCTTTTGAGCAGGGACTGCTGGCACATTCATCAATATCGATTTCACAATTAAGACCCATATAACCGGGAGGGCAAACACATTCGTAAGCATTAATCTGGATAAGGATACAAATTTGTATAAAATTAATTAAATGATATTATACAAAAGTAATTTCAAAGGTTAAGCTTTTAGGGAATATTTTTATACCCTTCTTTCCACTGCAAAAGAGGGAATTTTTCAAAAAGCAATAAATATCAATTTAAAGCATGGATACGATAAAACTTTTACATTTATTATAACTTCTTACCTATACCTTAAATTAAACTTATGAGTATCAAAATTTAATACAATCAAAAATAATTAAGATCTGAAGCGACATATATCGAAATTTCGCCTTTTCGACTAAAATGAGCCAGTTTACCCAAACTTTTAGGGAAAAGTTATGGCTGTTTTGTCATTATAACAAATTTTTTAAATGTTTTTTAAATACCCAAATTTTTTCATGAAATTTTATCATTAGTCATATATTTTAGGGGGTTAGTGGGTTTGCTTCCTAATGACACATTTTATGTTAATTATTAAAACTCATTATTAAGATTAACTAAGTAATCGCATTAAGACCAAATTAGGCAGAAATAATATAAAAGAGTTTAACCCATTGTCGGTAAGTCATTATATTGTATTTCAAAGTAATGCAAGTGGTAATAAACAATCATTACTTGGCAATATATACGGTATTGACATGTCATTACCATGTGAAAAACTGGACTGTCTATAGAGTCTTCCTGTTCGCAATATGTAGAAAGCCGGATGACATGAGGTCTAAAAATGCTAAATTTTAATGTTCTTTCATGAAATGAACAATATGTAGGTATGTTTGTATGTATTTATGATTACCAAATTGACCCTTAAGAAATATGTTTTTCATAATTTTAAAGTAATTATGGTTTTGAGCGAAAAAAATGATGTATATATTTAGTTAGGATATTTGAAGTTATTTCGTTAGTGTTATTTTTGGGTTACCGTTATATTAATTTATTTCGTTAAGAGTTATTTTAAGGTTAAAAATAGTTCCTTGAAACGGTATTGAAACGTTATCGGTATTTTAGGGTTAGCATTTGCCAACCATGGTTAAATCTAGTGATAGCGGAAATTAAACTCGATGACAGTTGTTGACAGTTTTGACATATTCATGCAACAACACGGAAAAACGAAAGAGAACAGGCCACAATAGGGAACATTCCCAAAAATCTAAGTAATAAAAAATTGTGTTAAAGATATTGAAATATCCGTAGAAGAATTATTTACTATATTTACATGTAATTACAAAATATTTAGTTACTGGTAATTAGTTACATAAGTAGCGATTTCGTTTTTTTTTTGTGTTGGTAGAATCAACTACAAATGGCAGTTACAATAACTATAATTTGGAGTTGTAACTTTTTAAATGACAATAATACTTTTGAAAATAATCAAATATTTTAACAAAAAAAATTCCGATATTTAAAAAATAAAAGTGAGTTATACCGACAGCATATCTACGCCGGACGCGATTGTCTAATTGTTAATAAATGTAATAGAAGATGAAAAAATTCTTGTGGGGACCAGCGCTAGAGGGAATGACGCACTTTCGACCTAAGCGACTAGGACATCTACAGCCTCATTCAAATCCACCACGCAGAAGAAACTCCAGGCTTTTATTAGGTATATATCAACCATACTTGAGATTTTTTTCATTAGCATTGAATTTTCCAAAAAAAAATTCATTACTATTCAATTGTAATGAAATTGTTTGGCATTAGCATTTGTCATACTAATGCTAATGAAATCAAACTAATGCCTAAAAAACTTATTACAATTGATAAAAAAAAACATTTGTTTACAAAAACAGTGGAGTGTAAATTGCTTTACATAGGAATGGAACGGAGATCGATATGAATTGTATGCCCATTTATATTATAAGGGTGTATTAATACTCATGTGGAGCAAAACTTTTGTCCATTTTGCCCCATCTCGCTTAGTTTCGGGCATTTTAAAAAATCGCCATTTTATAAAATGGCTAGTATCTCGAAAACTATGCGAAATATCGCAAAACGGACTAAATTTTTACAAAACTTAACCTGCGAACCACGTCCCGATAATTCAAATGTGTTAAGTGTTCCGACTCCACTCGTTCCCCGGTTCATTCCGTATCGTTCCAGTTTAGACCAATGTTCCATTTTATTATCTGAGTGATTAAATTTGTATTGTCACGTACGTATTTGGGTAAACAAATAATTTGGAAACCCTGCGGCTGTTTCATAAAAAAATAATCTCTCGGGATCTTTCCCTGACATAGCCTATATGTATTATGAGCGTTACTTAAAGCTCCTATGAAGCCCAGATTTCATCGATATTCACCATTAGTCGAAAATCTTATTTGTCAATTGTAATTTGTTTCCTTTAATTGATGCATTACTAATGGCAATGAGATGTAAAATTATTGCCATTAATGAATGAAATCAAATCAATGAAATTCATTAATTAAACAAATGCTTATGAAAATAATTTCATTACGATTGATATCAATGAAATTGTAATGAGATCATCAATTTATTAGTTCATACAATTAATTAGTCCCATGTATGATATCAACCAACCACTGAAAAAAAAAATTTTTTAATATAATTTTGTTATTGTCTACATATGGAAGAACTCAAAAAGTATTGTTCTTCTAGCGCTTAACTTTGTAAAAATTAACTTTGTAAAAATTATATCGTTTCCATGCTTTAGCTTGGAATTTTGTTAAATTTACTAATAACTACTCTTAAGATCAACTGGAAAAGTTAAAGCTCATAAATATTTTTATTTTTTTTTAAGGTAAAATAATAAGTACTAGCCCAACATTTTTTTTGATACCAAAGTGAGCAATACCAACTCACTTGTCTTAAAATCCGATGCTTTCCAAATTTAAAGAAAAACAACTATAATGATTTAGTATTTAGTAACATCTCTCTTTATCTCACATATAAAAATCTCCCGCCCATAACTCCCGATTTAAATAATTAATCCAACTTACCTTATTATGACAAGTGGCACCATTTTGACAAGGATGACTTAGACACTCGTCAACATCAGAATCACAATGTATGCCGGTAAAACCAGGAGTACAATAACATTTGTAAGAACCCTCCTCATTTTTGCAAATACCATTGCCACATATTTTAGGTGAAATCATACATTCATCAACATCTTTCAGACAATTGCGTCCAGTCCAGGCAGCAGGACATTTACATTCATAATCGCCATTGGGTAAATCAGAGCAGACACCACCATTACGACATGGTTGGGTTGAACAGGCCGTGCATATTTTATTTTCCGGACATATACATTTGTTTTGAGAACATATCATGGGATCTTGGCAGTTGGTCAATGCACATGGTTCTAGTTTTTCACATCTTTCACCCGAATAACCAGTAGGACAATAACAATGGGTACCATTTAAGGAACAAGTGCCACCATTTAAACACTTACAGCCAGATAAGGGTATACTGGAAGGCATAACATCCACAGAAGGTAATTCACAATTAAAACCTTAATTTAAGAAATTAAAAAAGTAGATTTGCATTATTACCAGAGACACTATGCGTTGAGAAACACCATGTATTAGTTTGTTTTTTTAGATTTTTACAACTATTTGAGGTTAGGTTAACAAATTTTCTTTTAAAGAAGTTTTCATTTATACTATATTTTATATATTCTATTTTTTTTTTTTTTTAGTAATTTAAGTATAATTAATTTTATTATTATCCAAACCTTTAAATCCACTAGAACATACACAAGTATAATTGGTGGCAAAACCCTGGCAAGTGCCACCATTTAGACATTTATCAGAAGAACATGCATTCAACTGAGCCGATCGGGATTGCTGTTGATTAGCTAATGTATTGGAAGTAGCACTACTGGGAGTTATAGGTGGCATAGCAGTAGTCGTTGTAGATATCGGTAAACAATGACCTATTGGGCCTATATACGACGATCATCATCAAATTTATATACAATGTTAAAAAGTTCCAAAGTTAACATTAATTTTTTGTTAATAGGGATACAAATTTGACAAAGGACAATGCAACAAAATAATGAGAAATGTATACAGTTAGTAAAGCTTTGGCAGAAGTTTTTCTTTTTTTTAATGAGTATTTGATTTTAAACATAATATTATTTATAACGAAGTGAGGGGGAATTTTGCGAAAAGCTAATTTATCATTAACGGCTTTATGTATTATAGGCTGGATTCAATTAAATTTGTAATACATATAATGAAAACATTAATTAAACATGTTTATGATTTATAATAATTGTGATTGTAATTTAAGTTATTTTAGACATACTTAGTTTAAGCTCACATCTCTTCTTTTTAAGCCAATCTGGTGGTATGTAACGTTTACTTTTGCCGCCTTCACAATTTATGGTTGTAATTTCAAAATCTTGTAAAGCTAACCAATCGGAATCATTTTTTTTTTTTTTTTGTGAATTTATATAATGAGAAAAGAATAAGAAAAGACACCACTATAACCCAATAAAATTTATAAAATGAATAAACCTTAAGCCCATGCGTTATCCAAAAAAAAAAAAAAAAAAATAAAAAATATGAAATAACACCACTCGATATATTTTAGAAGGATTGAACTCATTTTAAATGAGCTTGAAACTAACACCGCGTTTATTTTATGATTACGAAGGTATTATGAAAAATAAAATTTTATCAATATTAAAAATCTACACAGAAAAAACTAAAATCAAGTTTCAATTAAAATATTTGTTGAGTCTATTAAAAATTTAATTGAATTCGGTCCTATTAAAGAAATTGTAGAATCAATTAAAATAATTTGTAACTAATTGATTTTATTTTCAATTAAGGTTTTAATCATATCTCTTAATAAATTAATTAAATAGTGTTTTTAGTTTCAAATAAATTTTTGGTAGATACTATTGAAAATTTTCAAAGAAAATCGTCAAAAATTGGGCGAATTCGAATTGGAAAAAATCGCTAAATATTAATTAAATTACAAAATAAAAAAAAAAACACCAAAATTATAAATAACTCTCCAAAATTTAAAATAAAAAAAAAAACTAATATTGAAAATTAAAAATTGGGCAGTAATACGCACTATCCGTGTTGCTATAGAAGAGGTCACATCCGACAAGTTCCACCAGGTTTCAAGGAAACAGCAGAGTTGTGTTTTTTATCCTTTTATATTTCTTATCTTCCTCAAATATCTTCTTGGTCAAACTTTCTGCCCTATCTAATCTTTCGTATCCCAAAAACTTACTTATTCTCCGTGTTGGGTCGAGCCAATGTAGCATGTTATGATATCCCATAGATCATTTTGGTCAGCGCTCTCATTTGGGCTGTATCGATATTGAGAAATCGGATACTTCTAATGTTCTGAATATGAAAATTCAATGTGATGTCATCTTCAAAAAGCACACTTTTCAAATATCGGAAGAAGCATTCAAGCATCCAAAAAATAGACTCAAGGAAACAGCAGAGTTGTGTTTTTTATCCTTTTATCCGAATTTGTAGCTAATCGAATGACTCGGTTGTAGCTGTAGAATTTTTTGGTAGTTATCACCGAATTTCTGATTCGGCAATCGAAATTCTATCTCTGTGCCAGAATTTCTGTTGTTTCAATCGAATGATTGTTACCACTAACGAAACGTTCGATGAGAACTACCGAAGAATTCGCTTGGCAACAAAAACGGTTGCTACTATCGAGTCTATTTACTGAGTGAGTGCCTTGGGCAGATTCATCCGATCTGCTCACTATTTATATCACTTATATCCGATCGGAGTTGGAATATTATGTCTATTTTAGAGCTTTTGCAATGACAGTAGGGTATCCAGCTCTATTAAGTCCTTGGAGCATCGTTGGATTGTTGGATGTGGGACATTTTTCTATCGATATTACAGTAGTAAGTGGTCTTCTGAAATAAGTGATCTTATTCCCAGTGTTCGAGTTTTTATTTAAAATTCTTGCATACCTGGTAGAGCACATCCGGCACAGTGGATTGCACAACGTATTAGTCGTACTGACCGTATGTGCAATAAAATCCCAGCAGAAGTTTTCCCTGTTACTTTCAAAAAGAGTTATTAAAATATTTCTTAACACTACTCCATCCCCCAAATAATCTATTTGCCAAATATCACCAAATATACTGCATTAGTCGCAGTATTGTCTAAAGTGAAACAAGATGATTAATATTAAAATAATGTAAGCTAAATCGTAAGGCTTTTAAGTGAAAATACAATTACTTGAATTCAAAATTTTTTGAATTTTCGTTTCATACCCATACCTGACTTAAGTCTCTTAAGCCAATTATGTTTCAGCCTTAAATCGGAAGTCTTATATTATCAAAAATCTTTGCCTTATCATAGGCTAAAATCTTAACTAAATCTTAACTTAATTCTATGATCAAATCTTTGTTATATATGTATTCGGGAATAAGAGGCTAATTAGGTTCCTTCTTTATATCGAGTAGTACTACATTTTTAATGATACATTTACCAAACACCCATTTATGAAACATATACATCTGACATGGTAATTTCACGTGCTACACTCACCTGAAGTTCCTGGCTTGCATATACATTTTCCACCAATACATTCTGAATCTATGGGACACTGGGGACACGGCAGTGGACCTTGCTGACATAATTCACCCGAAAAACCGGGAGGACAAGAACATTGAAATCCTATAGGTTTATCCACACAAGAGCCACCATTAAGGCACTGCTGAGTTTGACAACTAATAGGTTTTTCACACAATTCACCACTCCAGCCATCAGAACATTGACATATAAACCAACCATTAGTATCAAAACATTTACCATTATGACAGGGTTTCAGTGTTTCACATTCATTAATATTAGTTTGACACAAGGGACCCATAAAACCGGTATTGTCACAATCGCATACGAAACCATTAACCATGTCAATACATTTGCCATTATTTTGACAAGGTTGCGAAGCACAATCATCCATATCGATTTCACAATGCGGACCGGCATAACCCTTTGGACATTCACATTCGATGTTGGAGCTACCAGGAGCTACTACACAGGCACCATTATTTTTACAAGGATTCACCTGACATAACGCATTTATATTAATCTCAGTTTCACAATGTGTTCCCGTATGATTGGGTGTGCAAATGCATTGGTAATCACCACGACTATCTTCGAAACATGTGCCACTATTTGAGCAGGGATTACGATCACAGGGTGAACCATTATCCATTTGACAATTTTTACCCGAATATCGGGCGGTACAACGACACTCATAACCGTCGTTGTTAGAAATACATAAACCGTGACCCATGCAAGGATCATTGGCACAAAAATCTTGATTTCTCAACGGTACATCATGATCAGAGCAAGGACCATTGCGCAAGGGACAAGGACCAAATACGGCATTTTGTACATTCATCGATTCATTAATAAACTGCAGTCCAGGACCATCTTGTAAACACCCCGTAAATGAGTTGCCCAAAATTAAAATAGCAGCTTCGTTGCCTATATCCTGATTTGTTAAAAATTGGCTATTGAAAGTAGAGTTTGCTGAAATGATTACAAACAGAATAACAATTACTAAATGTTTCCTGGAGACTATGAGAATTGCTAACAAAAACTTACCAAATATTCTCGATTCTTTGTCGATATACAAATATAAATTGCCATATTCATATTTAAATTGTAAAGTATGCCATCTATTATCTAACAAATGATAGGAGTATTTAACATCTACGCGATTATTGGGTCCTATGACTCCAGGGCCCGCCAATGATATGTGCAAAAATTCAGATAGCACAGAGATTACTATAGAGTTTTTATTATATTGTTGAGCTAAAACTTCACCGCCTAAAATTAGATAACAAATTAACAAATTTTAAAATGTCTCTAGCTAGGAAGCTACAATCTCAAAAACTTACCGCGACATGAACGAAAACTTATGGCCGAATGATCCCATATGGGCATGGGCAGCAGTAAACGCAAATAAGCTGAACCATTAAAATATGCTTCTTTGGAGGTAGCTGAAACACCAGAGGAATCTGTGGCAAAATATAAGGTATTAAAAAAGAAAATTATTTGTTAGTTGGAGATTACAATGCACAAGAGGTAAAGTTCATTTAATATTTAAAATCTAAGATTTATGGCCTTTGGCTTCTTAGTTTTTTTTTCTTTCTTTCTTTCTTTAACTACCACATTTGATGAACTGTATAAAATGAAATCTTTGGAAAAAGTACAAGTTACAAATCGTTTTATCAGGTCAAAAGTGAATTATTTATGTACAATTATATATATATGAATGAATGTACTTTAAGTACTTCCTCATTTTGTTTGGCTGTGATGGTGTTAAGGTTTTTTATTTTAATGCTGGTGGTACTGCTGCTACCACTACTAGGTAGTATTGCTATTTGTACCGGTCATTAACTGCAAATGTTTGTTTCAAATAACACAATATTCATGTACATTAAATGGACAAAAAAGTAAAACAAACGCGTACTTAATGAAGCCAACTTAAACGGAATTGACGGAATGGTTACACACAGAAAAATAAAAAAAATTGGAAACTTATTAAAACTACTTTAACTTTGCTTCCCAAAAAACTTTTCATGGATCCGCGTCTAATATAATTAATGTAATAATTTGAATATGTTCCTTTAACCCTTCGGTCTCGTTTAAAATAATACCCCAAGTATACTATAACTTCTTTGTAATAAAATGTTTCTTTCATAAGTACCAGACCTATTACGAAAAAAACATTATTGGTTTGTTTTATGATGATTCCAAAAATATTTCGTGACCCCGTGAGATGCACCATTTTCAAAAAAGGGTTTTTTTTTGTATTTCAAAGAAGTTTTTTACTTTTACTAAAGGCAACGCATACAATATTAGTATCATATGAATGGGGTTTTAAGGCGGGTCTAACAGTATGTAAAACATATCCAGACGTATCCTTTATGCAGTAATATTAGTACAAAAAAAAAAAACGATTTTTTAAGTTTTTTGTACGGAGATTTTTGTTACTTTAATGTCAAATTAACATATTTTAATCTTACATCGATTTGCAGTTTACAAAATAAAAGAAATTGTTTCGGAAATATGCGTCCACTGCCAAATTTTTATCAAAATCGGAAACTATCGAAAATTAGTCGTTGAAATAAAATGAAAGTGCTCAATAGTAAAATAAAAAAACATGTTTTTTTTAATAATTAGTTTAAAACCTTTGGAAATACTACTAACAACGAGAGTCTCCCGATGGGTACTATGCGATCTTAACACATTTTATACTGCCGTTTCTTTAAAGCAACAACTACTTTTAAAGTAAGATAATTTTGGATAAATGACAGTATGGGGTCTTTGCTATACAAATAATTTAAATTGTCATATAATTAAATAAAAAATTTTGTTTTGTAAGCTATTATTAGAAAAATAATTAATTTATAGAAAGCAGATTGGTGTTACAAAGGTTATATGAGGATTTGGTTAAGGACGTAACAATGGGAAAATTAATAAGGACGTTAAAATATAAAATTAAACTTTTTGAGTTTGTAAAAAATGTAATATGCAGAAAATTACTCCATTTTCTTTTTTAATGTGAAAAATATCTATTATCTTTCAACAAATAAAAAAAAAAAATTAAAAACACCGTTGCCATATCACAAGTTTGATAATTTGTCTAAAAAAGAATTGGAAAAAAAAAATTAAAAGTGTAAATCCGAAAGATTTAGTTGTGCATTAAAGTTTGATAGATATTTGCTTTGGTAATATATAAAAATTAAAAAAATCTTAACCCGTAAAGTACATACAAATCGCCAAAATTTGAATTTAAATTGCGAATACAGCCGTCCGAAGGTGCAATAAGAACATACAGAGAAATAAAGTGCCAACTGTATTGAAAAGTGTATTTTAATGGTAACAACTTATAAATTCTGTTAGTACAACGATATTAACATTAGATTTCTAAAAATGTTGGGTGTTGCAACTAAAATTCAGTTGAATTAACCCAACTTTATTGTGAAAAATAATGTTCAGTTGTACCTACCGAATGAAATTCATAATAACCGAAATTGAGTCGTAGTAACCGAATTTCAGTTGGCAAATAGCTATATTTTTCTCTGTGTGTATACATAAACTTCAGGAAAAGCTTATTGAGACACCAGCACATCTTTCAACCGAATTTCGTCAAATTCCCACTATGAGTTTTATAAAATAGATTAATAAAAGTCGGTGATAGATTCGAAAATAAAAATAAGGGACACGTATTTTCAAAAATGATTAAACTTTTGTTTGGAAACATATCGCAGAGTAACGTGATTCAGATTTATTTTTATTCAGCGTTACAGTACTCGATAAAACATTAATATTGATATCCATATTGCCCATATAGTAATCTCAAAAAAAAGTTAGTAAAGTCAGCAACATTTTTGCTGGGAGGATCTTTGCAGAAAATATCAGCAAAAATTTTTCTGACTTCGTTTAGTGTAACTTAGGGTTGTCATTGGTTTTGAATATAGATGAAAAAAGCTCTTCGTTAAAAATCGCTTAGTAGCCAAACAATATCTGTGGAATTCCCGGGAAATTTGGAGACTTACTTCCCGATTCACTCGAATTTTCGTCGGGATTTATGGGAATTATAAACTACTTGAAAATAGACATCTTGAAGAAATTAGCTTTCTAATTTTTATTATTATAAAACACTAATTTGGTGCATTTAAAATGCACCGCCTGGAGGTGGGCTTGCTGGTTAGAGGAGCAAATTGTACTACGAAAATAGGAAAAAAATAATATTAGGTCAAATTAGCCCAAACAAAACTTGTGTTCGTAAAATATGAATGACCTCATAGAGAGAAACTGATTATCTTTTATTTTATAAAATTTTTTTCATATTAATAAATCTTTTGACTTTATAGATATTATAAAACTGTATCTTACTGAAAACCAGCACTTTTAAATATAGTTTTTTAAAGTTGTTTTTCAAGAATGACTCATTTTGACCCACACGAGATGGAAGTGTTGAATTTGAGATTGGGCTAGTTCGGCCGTCTGCAGTGAAAAATCAATCCCAGCACAAAAATTATAGTTGGTCACATTACTAATCCAACTTCATTAACATTTATATTATAATGGCAAAAAAAACAACTAAATAACAAATCGCAATGAAAAGTAAGACAAGTGTATAGTGTGTAGTGATTCTTTAAGTACTTTAGACCTTTTGACCAAGTAATATTTGTTATACACCATTATACCGAGAGTATCATTCACCATAAGGTGTTTTCGGTTTTGAGGCCATCGATCAGAGCAGTAGGTACGTACCTCTCTACCTACTAGTAGCGGTTGTATGAATGTTGTTTTGGAAATTTGTAACCGTTTTTGCTTCAACATTTCTAAAGTATAACATGTTAGTATTTCAATACATTTAGTGATTATTTAACTAATGCTGATTTGTCTAATAGTCCATGTTAATGAATGGTCTGTTTTGTGTTTTTTTTACTTTATTTTTGGCATTTACAATCTTTTTTTCTCTACATTTTCTCCATGAAAATTTAGTTAATGGTCTAATTTTGAACTAAATTGCTTTTTTATAAGGGGAGGTATCCCGATCCTAACTCGCAGATTTTAATAAACTTTGAATATGTTGTAAAGGATCAGTTTTTTAACTGCCCAATCTCATGTTTAAGGGCTAAAAATTAATTTATTTTTGTATGAAAACTTGATACTCATATTGCCTATATAGTGAACTCAGAGTTGCCACATATTTTAGTTATTTGAAATATAGGGCAAAAAGGCTCTTCGGGAAAAGTCGCATAAAAAGCGAACGGTTTCGAATAACGGAAAAAGTACAGACACCTCATCGAATAAATTAAATGTGTATTATTTTTAGCGTAATACTACTAAAATTCCTTAGTGAATTGCCAGACTTAACGTTACTCAAAACACATTTTTTGAATAACAAAAATACTTGAATGCCTTTGGGCATAATTTGTACACCTGTGAATGTGTCTTCAAAACACCTTTCATTTGATATCAAATTTGTCTATAATTACTTTTAATAGAACGAAATAAACCGAACTAAATAAAACTTAAAATAGGCTAAGTTTTGACCCCACTTAGTAACGCCAAAACATAAGATTGGGCAGCTAAAAACACGGGTCGCTTAAATTTGTATTCTCTACAACATATCAACATGTTTGGGTCGGGATACCTCCCTTGTTAGTAGATTTACATTGATTGATGTTAAATTTTATAAGAAAGTATAAATAAGTTTAAAATTCCAAAATTTTGAAATTAATTTAGTAGAAAATATCTGTGGCTTTTAAATACAGGACTTAGGTCGAATTTACCAGATCTTTATAGTCAATAAAACTTTTGAATGAGCATATTTTTGTCTGATCCTCACATTATGTATTACAGCTTATTCACTAACCGATATGAGATCCCCCAAATTAGCTTATTTCAAAATGAAAATGTCAAAACTTTCAACTGTCCTTTGCACAGAGAGAATTTTCTTAGACAAGTTTAAATGAAATTGTTCACTAAACTAATGAAGTTTTCTTCACAGATTCGTAATTTTTATTAAACTATTTTTAATATAACTTTTTCTCTTGGCGCATGAAGTTTTTAATTAATTAAAAAAATATTTTTCTCAAAATTTTTTTTTCAAAAACTGCATTAATTTAATGAAGATTTCAATGGACGAATTTCAGTGACACTTAATAGATCTAATGCAAAAATTCATTGATATCATGCAGGCAATTCTCTCAATGTTTTATAAAAGTTTCGACATGAATGTACACTAGGGTTATAACTTTTAATGGTTTCGACCGAATTCCAACCAATCCTATTTCTGGGTGATGCAACAAAGAAATGTATAAAATTTGATATAGCCTTATATCTAATTGAAATACAATTTGATCGGAAAAATGGTGGTTCACATTGTATGTAAATGGATTATATCAAATTTAGTTCGATATAATTTGATACGACCCAATCCAGTGAAAATAAATTTGTTAAATTGAATACAGGCTGCTAAATATTATGGTCTAATAATTAAGAGCCCAATTTAAATTCACCGTACAAGTTAAATTTAAATTGTATATGCTTAACAATCAAACATTTTTGTGGGGTAAAGTGTTTGTAACCGTCATTTAATGACAATCGTAATTATAATTAATTACTGAAGATTTTTCTAGTTAGATTTTTTCAGGAGGATGAAGAAGAAAACATTTTTATTGAAAAATTTAACGGATACAATGGATATGCCAGACTGCCGCAGCTTTGTCCCCTCCAAGGGCTCGTCAGTGGTTAATTTATGTGTCAATTGAACAAAGTATTTTATGTTGGTAAACTGCTCTATATGAAAAACTTTTTATTTTGTATCGTAGTGAGTTTCAAACCCACAGCCTTTACATCAGGCTATGACTCGTAGCATCACCTCTTAGCGAGTTGAGCCATGGCCGACTCAGCGATTAGTGTGGCTAAGTGGAGCTCTGCCAATCACCGTATTCACAATGTATTGTTTTAATCAGAAGAGACAGAGTTAAGTAATACCTATGAACTATTTATTTTTCAACTAGAAGTCTTCCACTTTTTAATCCTATTGTTTTCTCTTTTTCACAAGTAATTATCACATTATGACAAAAACGTCACTTTCGCACAATTAAAAGAAAAATATACTTTTTTTTACATGGGGCAATACATTATTTTGTTTAATCCCATATATTAATTTAATTCTGCCAATCTAATATTGCCCGTCTAATAACGTATGGTATAACATATTGTAAGATACCAGTGCTGCCAACCCAATTTGTCAAAAAATCGTCAATTTTTGCTAAAAAATCATCAAATCGTCATTTTGAGAAAGGAAAATCGTCATTCATTCTATTTCAATTAAAATAGAGGAAAGTTTATTTAAAAGTTCGTTTTAATCACTGCCCAGCAAAAAATATGGAAGGCTTTCTTAAAGAATCAATTTTTCGTTGATTCCAAATTCATTCCTGATTTCCCGCTTCTAAAGAAATTCTTTTTCACAACATCCAAAGATGTAATTTTGAACAAAATTTAATCTATCCAAATTTAGTCTATGCAACTCGCCCCAATCATAAATTTAGGAGGTAAAAATGAGGGGAAAAATATACTATATATATATATATTTCTTTTGTAAAGGAGAATATTTGAAAAATTAAAAATTACTATTTTTTGGACCCAACGTAAAAATACTGAAGAAAAGAGAAGTTTTGATACCCATATTGGCTCTGCTTTGAAAACAGCGTTACCACGAATTAGAAGAAAAAATTGTTTCGGAAAAGTTTAAAAAAGAAAATAAATTCCAGCACTATCTGTATTCTCTCCTAGAAGAGTTCTCTTGTGAACATCAACAGAATTGCACTTTTATTAAACCATGAGATGCAGTGAATAAGAATCATAAAAGAGAATTTCCACCCTATGACAAGCCTATATAAAATTTATTGGTTCCGATCCAAATTTTCATTACATCGAAATCCAAATCATTGCAATGTTTTGATTCTTATCTATTCTTCTGATGTTTTTTTTTGTTGGGTGCATTTTTAATTAATTCAATTTTGATTTTCTTTATTATTTCCAATTACCAATACTCACTACGCGGAAAAGACATTTAAAATCAAATTTTTTTAAATCTGCAAAATTCCATGACGAAATGTTAAATTTAAAATTTTTCCGATGTTCGGCTTAACAAAAGTTGGGCGTACAAAAAAAAAAAATGGCATTCAAGAAAAATATTGATTAAACAGCATTCAAAAACATTGAAAATCGCTCTTTTATCAATGACTTTGAAGCTTAATAATTCAAATTATTAACATTTGTAATTTTCTTAAAATATATAAAAAATAACTCGGTTTTCGTTATTTTTTAAATAAAATTAAAATAAATCTTTCAAAATGATGAAGTTTACAAATAAAAACCCATTTTAATCACGAAAACCAGCGATTCAATAACTTTAATTGCTGAATTTGCGCGAACAACGAAAAATCAATTAGAAATTAATTGATAGCTCTTCAATTGAATTATTTTTCAATTAAATAATAACTCATTTGATTAAAAAGTGATCAATATAGTATACTACTTCTCGATTATCAAAAAACAATTGGATAAACTGTTGTTGCGTACCAAATGTTTTTTATAGCTTGAATTTTATAACATTGAATTTAAAGCGGCAGATTTATATATATGTACTTTATGTTAACAAATTCACACAGAAATTAGTTTTTTTCTTTCTATTGAAACGTAGGGAGTATGGCATAATTTTTTTTGGATTTTGTTTGCAAAAATTAGTTCTTTTTGTTAAAACCAGTGTAATTTATTAAATAATTATTAATTTATTTTTTAGCATTTTTTGTTCAAAAAAAAAAAAAAAAAAAAATGGTTAAATTTTTATTAAACAAAATTTAACCTCAAAAATTACATTACCAATTTTATGATAATGTTTTAGAAAAAATTAATATTCACATTTAAACCACTGAAATTATTAATGTTATTAAAGTAATAAACCTAATGCGAATTAATAAAATCTAATTAAAATGTACTTATAATATGTATTACTAATGCATAAGCATTTATAAAAAGCAACTACATACATAGATATTTTAAAAAACAATACGAATATGTTTTGAGCACTAGTATAAATAATGTCAAGCAACTTCCAAATTTGATTGATTTTATTGATTCAGTTAATTTTTAATAGACAGCTTTTAAAATTTTCAACAAATAGATTTAATTGAAAAATGGGGAAATATTTTTTTCGGTGCAAATGTGTAAATTAACAATTTTGGTTCGATTTAAGATAATTTTACAACATTTACTTTATATGTTTTAAATGAAAAGAAAATTGATATTAAATTATAAAGAAAAACATTGCAAAATTCGACAAAAATTGCAAGTTTTTATAAATCGTCATTTTCCATACAATGAATTTCGCAAAATCGTCAATCGTCGCACAGTGGCGCCATTTGAGTTTTTTCGTTGCAAAAATCATAACTTTCGAACCAAATGAGATAATCAACAAATTTAAAAAGCATATGATAGATAATCAATCAACCTATGAAATGAGTGTTTGCCTACTTATAGGTTAGCAAAGTTGATATTTGTAAAAAAATCATTTTCATGGGTAGTAAAAAAAATATTTTTTATTTTTTTAAATTTTTTTATTTTTTTTTTGTCTCTTTTAAAGGAATAATTTTAAATCATAAGATTTAAAACTATTCCAGAAAAAATTTAATTTTTTTTTTTATTTATTTTTCATTTTTTTTTTTTCAATATTGCTCACAGTCCGTAAAGGAAGGTATATCTAAAAGACTTATCATTTCTGAACTATAATTATTTTCTAACTCTTTTCGTGACTTTATATGCCGCAGTGATGAAATAAGTGGGTCGGAAGATGCTGCTAACATGTTGAAGAGATCCTCATTTTGTCTCACCCTTGATGATTTGAAAGTGTTCAGCAGACTATACTTTTTATAAAATTTGTTTAGGGACTTCTGTGCTTCTTCAGAAAGCTCTCCAATTGGCAAAGGCTGATATTCAATTATATCTTTTCCATGTGACAATATTTTGTGAACTGTCGGGGTCAACTTTTTCTGTGGATATAAGTTTGCTAAAAGAGATGCAGTTTTCGAGGCATATTCTCCATACTTTTCAGAATCAACTTTTTCCTTGCAGTTTAAAATATTCAAGATCGTTCCTAATCTCTTAATGATTTCATTGTCTATTCCAGTGATTCGAGTTACAGCCTCATCATTTTCAAAAAATCTTCTCGAAGTGTTTCCATCGTTTGAGTTTCCGAATCCGTGCTTGTTCTAGTCTACTTTTAGTCCAACTTGTTTGAAAAACTCATTATGATAAAATAAATATTTGATAATCCTTATCCTTATTAATATTATAAAAATGACTGTTGGTTTGTTTGTTTGTTTGTTTATTTGTTTGTTTGTTTGTTTGTGTGAGCATCACGTCCAAACGCCTGAACCGATTTTATTCAAATTTGACACATAGATAGTGGGCGGTCTGGAAGGAACTATAGGCTATATGAAATTTTTATATGATGGGCGTGGCACTTTTACGCCCACTTTTTCACTATTTTCGATATGGCTTTACCGATGGAATTGATATTTGGTACCCAGAAAGAGATGTCACAGATAAGCACTTTAAGTTATATCAAATTTTGATATTGTGGGCGTGGCACTTTTACGCCCACATCTTCACTATCTTCTATATGGCTGAACAGATTTTATTGAAATTGATGACTCATAAGCACTATAATAGATTAAGAATTGGCGGGCGTGGCAGTTTTACGCCCACTTTTTGTTATCTTTTATATGGCTTAAAGGATTTTATTAAATTTTGGTACACAGATAGTGGGCAAACTGAAAAGATATCCATCATCGCAAAACCTAGGTCTAAGGCACGCTAACAACGTAGCGGGCAACGCCCGCTAGTAAAATATAAAACAAAATTAAGATAATTAACAAATTAAAAGTAGGACAATATAAAATATTTTAATCAAATAAAACGGGTATAAAGTATAATTCAAAGAGGAGAAATTATTAGGGAGATTCATAAAATATATAACTACGGGATTATGATATTTTTTTTTTTTTTCAAATATATAGTCTAATCTACCTAATCTAGACTAATCACGGGATAATGATAGTTTTTAAATAAAAATCTACCTAATGTACAAACATTTTCATAATCTACCTTGAATGAAAAACAAAAATCTACCTAACCTTGACTAATAACGGGATTATGGTTGTTTTAAGATATATAGTATAATCTACCTAAACTCATAAACAAAACTCATATATATTAACAATAATAATAAGAATGGGTTTTCGCGTTTATATGTCATTAATTGCCCAAAAATGCATGTGACATCTTTTTTGAACCACGCCTTTTTTCAAAATTTTACCTCTAGCAAAAAATGGGGCAAGGACGGGCAGCTGGAAATTTTTGCAATAGGTAAAGGACTAATCAAAGAACTTATTTTGAAAATATGGCAAATATAGTTTTTAATAGTTTTTTTTTTATTTTCCCCCAAAGTTGAGAAATATTGAAAAAATGAATAGTTTGTAAATATCAAACTACCTGGACCAATACAAAGCAAACAGTCTATTTTTTTTTTTTAATCTTCTCTTAATAAATATATCTATCAATAACATTAAAAAGAATGGCGATCCGTTATCTAGTTTTCGAGATTCGGCATCTGAAAGCGGACAAAATTACATAAAAATGTTCTGTTTTTTTGAACACTAAAATTCGGCCAACTTTGAAGGGCTATATCTTCTGAACCAAAAATCTGATTGTAATAAGAGTGGCATATTTGAAATCGTTGGACAATTTCCCATAAAATAAATTTTTGATTTTTGCCACCTTACTTGTTCTACAGGCGCTACTGTGCGTCGTTTGATCATAATTCACTTCAAAAATCGTCAAAATGGTGACAAATCGTCAAAGTTGGCAACGCTGTTAGATACAATTAAATATACTGTTTTACAAAAAATTACAGTGGCAAATAAAATTGCATCTTACTATACATGAAGTCATACTTAACTTTATTAAATTTGTACAAAACTGGAGCACATTATATAAGATTATATAATATTATTTTTACTCGGGGGGTAATATCATTAATGATTGCATTTAAAACATTGTATCTAATTTAACAAGTAATGCGGGAATATTGTTAACAACTTTCTCAATAACTTTTTTTTTTTGAAAAATTAATGTAATTTTTTTTAACAAAATAAGGAGCTTCGTGTTAGTTTTACTTCACTGATTATATTTTGTATTTTCAACCTCACCTTTCTGGTGATTAAATTAGTAGTGCTCTAAATACATCAAACGATGTATTTCGAAACTATTTAAAACAAAAAAAAAACACATATTTTTATACAACATTAAATTCAATTTGTTTGCATCGCACAAATATGCACTACAGCTTTTGCTTAGAGAAACAATACCAAACTGAAGAATCGTTTTAATATTTTGTTTTACAAAAATTTAATAATTTCTTTACGTTTAATTAATTAGTTTGAAAACCATTTTTTTTTTGTGTGCAAGTATTTAAAATTAAAAAAAAGTGAAAATATTTTGTAATGTTTATTAGTAAATTATATTTTCAATTAAGTTGTTGTAATAAATAAAAAATATTTTGTTGTTAACGTCAGGTTTCATATTTGAAAATTACACTCAGAAAATTATGTAGGCAGAATTAACAGCTGAAATAACTACATTAAAAAAAAAATTTTAGTTTTTACTCTGGCTCAAGTAACCACGTGTTTGATTACTAAGACGACAAGGATGGAGCAAAATTGATAGTTAATGGGTTTTTTGTAAAAGCTGTGCCCATTCTGGAGGCTCTAGCTTTTCTAAAACTTCGGTTTGTGATGAGATCTTAAGCCAGATCGAAATACTCGTATCAACCTAGCTAATATTGATTTGATTTGTTTTATTTTTGTAAATATACGGAGGTTAGAAGCTCGTTATAAATTAAAAAGAACATAAAAAAAATAATCTCGATGTATATAAAAACAAAAAACTAATAAAACTGTAAGTAACAAAATTTGCTTAATATTAGTAAAAAGTTTGCTTAATATTAGTAAACAACAAAAATCACAAAAAAATGTGAAGTTTTTAAAGTTTTTTTGTGATTTTTTTTAATGTGAATAAAAATCTGCACTTCTGAAATCAGCAATCTACAACTTTTTACCAAATATTTCTGCTTATTTTAGCAAAATAAACTGTTATTTGCATTCTACTAAATTTAAAGTAAATATAGCAAAAGTTTTGTTGATATTTTTGTTTGCTGTTTTTGTTTGCTGTTTTTAGTCTACAAATATTTGGTAAATAGTTTTTGCTAATTTTGGCAGAGCATATAGCTGTTTTCAATTAACTAAAGTTCAAATCGAATATAACTAAAATTTTGTAAAGTTAACAGTTTTATTTTTATGTTCTTCTTTTTTTACTCTGCTTATTTTAACAGTTTTTTTTTGAAACATCATTTTTAACAAATTTTTAGTAGCTTTTTCTGCTATTTTACAGGTTTGTTTCTTAGAGTATATTCTTTATTACATATACTACTGGTCAGATCCGGAAAGACTTTTTTTAGCAGTAATTTTTTGTTGATTAAGCTTAAAAACTATGTTGATTTAGCTAAATTCTTAGTTAATTCAACTACAACTGTCAACCAAAATTTAGTTCTTCTAAAATTTAGCTCACCAAAATTTAGTAGACTGTGATTCTTAATTTCATTAAAAATTCTGCTAGCGCAAATTCAGGTACTACTTTCTGTTGTCGTATCTGAATTTTCAACTATTTGTGAGGGCTTTTTTATGGGCATACACAAATAACTGTCATGTAGTAACTGCAGAACTTTTCTGAGTGTAACCATCTAAAATTTATAATTTATATTTTGTTTTTGACATATTTATGATACATTTTATGAAGGTATGTTTAAATAGTTTTTAATAGAAAAAACACGCTCAAATAGGTTTTCTGTAGAATCTACTGAAAATGACAGTTAAAAGAATTGTATATGCCCGATTAAAAAAAATGAATATGGAATTTTATATAATTTTATCTAATTTAGTATGATAGTTATTTATATAAAATTTCATCCGAAAAATGGCTTGATTAAATTCTATCAAATTGCATCTAATTGTAACATATTAGATTAATTTAGAAACAATTAGAAGTGATTTGATACAGTTTTGTCCTAATCCAATTTTATTAAATTATACGTTACTATAAGATTATATCTAATTTAATATAATAGGATTTTTAATTTTGTATGGTTTTTTTTCAATTTTAAAAACTTTAACATAAGGTCTTCTCATAACATTTTTTATATAACTTGTTAATATGGTAAATCAAGTTACGAAAGAGTTTGTTATTTGCCATTTCAATTGAAATCCAGAAAACTTTAAATAAATTAAAGTTTTCTATTTCAAGTGCAGAACATTTTCAATTGACAGTGATCATTTTCATTTGGAACTAAACAAGTTATAAATTATTTGATGATTTCTGCCAGTGGTACAAAAAATCAAGCACTGTCATACCGCTGGCTAACCGAGGAATTGTAAATATATTACTGGCAGAAATCTTGTTCAAGACGCTTTACCAGCGTTTCCAAGAAGCCTTTTTCCAATATTTGTTTTACAATAATTTTAGTGGTCCACAAAAAAAAAATATTTGCAAAGAATTTGCTGAGACCACTGGGTCAACGATGGCAAGAAGTGTTTTCCCAGGGCTATCCAGTCAAAAATTACCAACGGCTCAAAAGTCTAACAACTGGTAAAGCATTTATTTTAATAAAATGATGATGCTTTGTTTAAAAAAGGTTCCGAGTTCGATCCCAATTCCAGGCATACATTTTGTGTGTGATTTTTTATACTTTTTAATGTTTATTTAATACGTTGGCAAGTTGTTCCTGCAAAACTTATTCCAGTGCAGACATATTTGATCAGCCAACTGTTACCCAGCAGTTATCATTCACTTACGTTTTAAACTATTATATGTCTCGTTAGCTCAGTGGATAGAGCAGTCGGCCAGGGTTCAAATCCCGGCGGGACCAAAAAAGTTATAAATAAACAAGTTTGATATAATTTTTATTAAAAATAAAAATTATGTTTTTTTCGACCTTTAATTGTGCAATGAAAATGAAAATTATTCAAGTTCGAGGCCATACTCTATATTTCTTTATTAGGATATTGTCCTAACAAATAATCTATAGAGTTTTTTGTTTTTAGATTTATTATTTGACCCTTTCAGGAATGTGTTGATAGATCTATTTCGGGAATTTTCTAGGTTCCCATCATCAGAACACGTTTTGAAAGCGGTAACTATCCCATGTCAAACATCAAACATTCGTATAAACTAGTTTAGTCACTACATGAGAACTAATATATGAGCTTGAAATTAAAGATTTTAACCATTGATTTCAATTTATTTTTTGATCAATGGGTATAATCTTTAATTTCAAGCTCATATATTAGTTCTCATGTACCATATATTATTATACGTAGCATTGTATTAGGCGATGTATAATTATATATAAAATCATGTTAATTAATATATACCATACGTAGTTAATATGGACGACAAAAATTATGTATTTGAGGAAACATTAAATAAACTTCTCCTGAGGATGACATTCGACGAATGTCGAAATATTGAGAAATAAAGTAATTTTTATATTTACTACAACTGGCTTCGAGCTCGAGCAATTTTATTTTGTTTACTACCATATATTGTATTAGGCGATGTATAATTATATATGAAATCATGCTAATTATTATATACCATACGTAGTTAATATGGACGACAAAAATTATGTATTTGCGGATTTTTCACAGCTTCCCGGACAGAAGATTTATGTAGCCGAGAGTCATAGAGACGTCCCGGAATAGTACCAAACAAAAAAACCATCGAAATTTAAAAAAAATTCTCAAATCTATTTCCAAATTTCGATACAAGTGGGCAGAAAAATCACAACATAAATTAGGTATGGGAGGCAAATCAGAAAAATTAAAAATATATATATTTATAAAACGCTCAAATTTTATATAAGATGGTACAGAATATTAATCATAGCACGTGCTTTATTTTTGTAATAATATATGGCACAGAACAAAAATGGTACGGCCTTAGTTTGCTTTCTATCGCATATCCAAATGCCATTAATATTGACATGCAAGTGTTGGGAACATTCTCCCTGGTGATTATAACAATTTTCAACAACAAACCTTTTAAATGAGTCTTGATCCCAAATTCTAAGATTTATTAAAAAGTATTTTTGAACTATTATTCTACATATTCCGGTTAACAAACATTTGTGATTAATCTTTTTTGTAGTTTTATGAATTCCGTTCTTTCATATAGTTTTTCTTTTGGTATGTTTTACATGATTTTCTCCATTATGTCTCTGTGTGATCGATCTTAAACAGAATGAACATTTATTTTTGAAAAGACATTCCCATCTTTCACCTTTAATGTTTATTTTTACGTGAAAATAACACGATAAGATTTAACCGTATATATGTATACATATATTTTACTGCCTTATTTATGTTTTGTTTCAGTGGTTCTCAAACGTTTGTCAATAAGTTTAGCATTTGTAACTTAGTTTTATAAATAGTTGCAACTTTTTTTTTTTACTTTTACTACACTTATAGATATAAATCTGTAAAAGTACCAGAAAAAGCTTCTAAAAATGACTTAAAAATAACGTTACAGAAAAATCTGCTAAAATTAGCGAATTATTTATGCTAAATATTAATAAAATAAGAACAACAAAATAAAACTATTAACTTACCAAAATTTTAGTTATATTCGATTTAAACTTTAGTTAATTCAAAATAGCAATTTAATCTGCTAAAATTAACAAAAACGTTTACAAAATATTTGTGAACTAAACACAGCAAACAAATACTGTATTATCAACAAATTTTTTGCTCTATTTGCCTTAATTTTAGTGGAATGCAAATAACAGTATATTTATTCTCATTAAAAAACATCTAAAAAAAAACTTTAAAATTTTCACTTTTTTTATATATTTTTTTTCTACAAATATTTAGGAATTTTTTTTTGCTTATTAATTTTAGCATATTAATTTGTAACTTTGAATTAACTAAAATTTAGCTCAAATATAACTTAAAATTTGTAGATTTAACAGATTTATTTTTGCTGTTCTTTTCTTCCTTATATTAAGAAAAAAAAAAATTTGCTAGTTTCAGCAGTTTTTTCTGCAACGTCATTTTTTTTATAATTTTTAAGTAGTTTTAGCAAAAATGTTTACTAATTTTTTTCTATCACTGTATGAATTTTAAGAAAATCTCAAAAAGTTTATCACAATGTATTAAACTTAAAAGATTTTAAGTTTAATTTTTCTGTCCTAATTATATTTTTACAACTAAATTTTTACATACTTTGAAAAACAGTATATGTAAAAGACTATCAAGAAAATCTTGATCGTGTGACTGCAGTGTTAGGAAAATTAGCTTTTTAAAAATTTTCAGCTCAAATTAATAAATATAATATTAGAATAAAAAAAACAAGATCGTTACTTAAGTAATCAATTACCAGTAAATTATTATTCTGCAATTACATATAAGTTCTTCTTTAACCCATTATTAGTAAGTCATTATTTTGTATTTCAAAGTAATGTAAGAGGTAATAACCTATCATTACTTGGCAATCTATACGGTAATGACCTGTGACTGACATGTTTTTGCTAAGAAGATTGATAAATTGTAGTCTTTTCATTTAAACTCATGTCATAATATTCACATTACAATCTATCATCCGTAGATAAATCACATATCGTCCGTCGGCTGAGTATTGTTTTGCCGTATACGCCAAATCATGTTATTTTATATTATTATAAAAAATATTATTTTATATTGAAATTTCAAGCCAATTTCTAGCTTAAAATTTTGTTCATATCAGCAGTTTAAGATTCTCTGTTTTATTCTTTTTTTTTTTTTGGTTACATGTACCCTGAGAACGGTAACAACACCAACAAAATTTTGTTGTTTACATTTTGTTTTCAACCAGTATCTGGAAGTAGAAGAAAATCATAAAAAAATGGGAAACTTTAACCAGAAACCAGTTTCCTATGTACTTCAAACTACAATAGATTCCCTTTAAAATAAAAACTACAAAAAAAAAAACCAAAACAACGGCTCACAAAGCTCAATATGGCCACAATGCACGCACGATCGGTTCAGTAACCTTAACAAAGGAATTATTTGTTAAATGATAATGGTTAGAGTCGAGTAGATTAGAGTGCAGTTTATATTCAAAGTTTAACCCATTTGATGACGCATCATTTATTTATTTTAATGCTGCATACGCCCCTTCTATTTTGCAGTTTAAAAATCAAAATTAAACAATTTTTCTAAAACAAAAATCAATATTCGTCTTCTGTTTTTGGTGTCTGTTGTTTATTTTTAAATCAACAGAGCAGCGGTTCCCACCAACTTTTGCTTCACGCATTTTTACTGGTTCACAATTTTTTTTCATATATTGAAAAAATGCAAAAGTAAAAAAATATTTTTTTTTATTGGAAAAAAAACATTAGCCGTATTCATCTAATGTCGTATATAGTATAAACATCGTATTTTCATAACATAACCCAGTAACATTTTTTCGTGTTTTTAGAAGCAGGATAAAACAAATGCGCTGATGTAAGTGCTTACTATTACACAATACTGAGAAGCACCAAAAGAAACATATAATTTTCGTATAAAAACAAACAAACAAACAAAACTTTTGAGCTTACTGTTTTTCCTAACAAGGATGCAGGTTGTAAGCAGCTTACCCTAATCCCTTACAAGGATGCTGGTTATAATGCAGAAAGTTTCATATCGTGTATTATAAACGATCTGTAAAAATTTCCCCGAGTGATTTCCGGTTGTGTTTACTGTTTTCGAGTATGAAATAAAAAATAATTAGTCATTTAACTGTTTCTGAAAAGCTAGCACGTGGAGCGGTAAAAAAAATAAAATGTCAAATGTCAAATATGTCAAAAATGTTAACAACAAAATATTAATGTCTGTAGAATTTTGTGTAAAATAAATTATGTAGGGTATATTCATTTTATTACTTTTAATTGTAATAATATAGACATGAAATATGATTTTACTGCAAACCATGAAATCACAGCTTTTTATAAGCGCTAAAATCAGCGCTTATTTTGCCCTAAAGTAATGCTTCCAAGTGGGCCATATAAAAATCATAGCATATGTAAGCAGGTTTGTAAGGATTCTTTTTGACTTACTCCCTTACAAAACCTGCTTGCATGTAAGCAGCGTTTTTTACTGGGAAATGTTTTGCTAACCCCGGAAAGATTATTATACATTTTGGTTTATATTTTTATTTCAACATTTAAAGACATTTATAAAAGTTTAAATAAATTGTTTATAATAAAAAAATCTATTTTTTAATATATTAAATATAGGAATAAGAAATGAACGTGCAATTTGAGAAGAAACGGACCAATTATTTGAAATGCGGGAATAATTTGTAATTCCCTTTCCTGCAAATACGGTTTGTGTGCTTATGCACTAAATACAAATCGTATGGTGAATGCCCCTATTACAAAAACCAAATGCAGTAAACCCAATTAAGATGAACTCCTGGGGTCCGTATTTATTAGAGTAAAATTTGTTTTGAATAATTTTATTGCATATAAATCCCTCAAATTTATAATAAATTCATAATTTCTTTTTTATTAATATTTGAAATATAGAAATAAAAAAAATAAAACAAATTGTAAAATAAACTTTAATGGTTTGGTAAATCATTTATGTTGTAATAATACGATCTTTACATGAATCCGGCTATTAAAAATTTGTATAAATGCAGAGTTTTTGATAAATTTTGTGAAAGAATTTTAAATTTGGTGTGTTCGGATTAAAATATGTTTAAATTCAAAGAAATTTTGCGAAAATTTGCAAAATCTTTGGAATTTTGTATTTAAAATTGAAAATTATATAAAAATTTGTTTGTGTTTCTGTTAAAAACAGTTCATCTTAACCGTTAGGGTTCATCTTAGCAAGTTCGTTTTAACAGTTGTTACTTTGAAGTTGTTCCAAAACGTCAGGACTTTCAAATTAGTTCGTAATAAGCGAAGTTTTTATCTTAATTGAGTTCGCCTTAAACAAGTTCACTGTACGAGACTTTTAAAAAGAATCACAAAATCACAAACTTGTGAGAAAAATTTTTATATTTTTTCAACAATTGAAAAAATTTCAAAAAAGGTTTAATAAGGAGTGAGATCAGTCAAACTAGTGCACGCATTTTACCTTGGAAGTTCTATTACATACTTCAAAGGAAATATTTTTTTTATCAAGTGAGCTTTGAAAATATACCTAAATTGTATGTAAAAAGTATCAATCAAAACGATTAATTAGTTCGTCAAAAAATGGACGATCAGCAAAAAGTAAGAGAAAAAATAAAAAGTAAGAGAAAAAATAATTGAAATTTACAAAGAAAAACCAGATTGTACTCTTACATTAATTGGTAAGAAATTAAAGGTTTTACGAAATACGGGTTCTAGCGTTGTTAAAAAAATATAATGACACTCGTATTGCTAATATAAGTCCCGAACCGATATTAAAAAGGGTATTTCTGATCTAAAAAATTCTAAGAGAATAGGGGGCCTTTTGAAGAAAAATCTTAGCCTGGCAAACAGAAAATCAGCTGTAAAACCAATTGTTTAGAGGTTTTGGTGAGAAAATGTAAAGAAAGTGAACGACTAAAAACATATAAAGTGCAAAAAGTGCCGAGCCTAAATTCCAGGAAGAATGAGGATGCCAAAGAACGAGCCAAAAAACTGTGTCGTAATTTTGTAACAATATATGATTGTTGTAGCATGGATGACGAAACCCACGTCCTTGGTGACTTTTCAAAGCTTTCTGGGCAGGAATTTTATATAGCGGATGCAAAAGGAGATGAAGAGGAACAAATTTGGACAAAAAAAAAAGACAAAGTTTAGACCTAAATTTTTAGTTTGGCAAACAATTTGCACTTGTGGCAAAAGGAGTACTTTTTACATAAGAACAGGTACAATAAACACCCATTTGTACATAAGAGAGCGTTTGAAAAACGACATTGGTCATTCATTCATGGTATTCGGAAAAATAAGGTATCGGAAAAATGAGATATCTATAATATTTACATTCGATTTTAAATTATGTTCTTTTTTTGTAAAATTTTACTTCAAATCTTTTAAAATTAGGAAAATATTTAAATTCGAAGAGTGCTTTATTCATAAAATATATATGCTGTATTCATAAAATATATATTCCAAGAAATAAGGTAAGTTTTTATCAAAAGTTTCTCATTCTTTTTATTTTTTTTCTAATTTTTCAAATTCAACAAGAGTTATTTTAATTTTTTTCTATGAAAACCTATAATTTTTTGCACTGTATTTTAAAGACAATTTTGTATAAAAAAAACGAGATATTATTTGTTAAAATCGGTTTATATTTGAAAAAGTTACTAAACTTTTTCTAAAGTAAACATTTTGTAATTGCAGACTTTTCTTTTGGTAAACCATTTGACTTACAAACGTAAATTAAAAACTGTACAAATAGCTTAACCTAAGTTAACATGTATAGTTAAAAACAGGTGTTAATGAAAATTTTCATCCGATTTGAAAAATGAAAACCATGTTTTGTTAAGAACTAAATTTTCTTTATATGTTAGTATAAATTTTTATAAGCTTTCATATTAAAATAAGCAATGAAAAGCTACTAAAATCAAAAAAGTTTATAATTTTCGTTTTTTTTTTAGATATTCTTAAAAAAAACAATACTTATAACTTACAAATGTATCAAAAAATGCACGTCATTTTAAAGCGTAATCAGTTTTCTTTCCAAACCCGCTAAAAAAAATTTAAATCGGACAAAAACTGACTGAGTTACAGGTCGATAAGTTGACGAGCATTTCTGAAAACGGTTTGTTTTAGAATAATTTCTGAATTTGAGGGTGTTTCTGAAATTTTTTGACACAATTTGCAATGTACTCAACAAGACCTATAACCCACGCTAGGTCGTTTTCAAAGTTTCTTTTCACTGCAGCACCGTGTTATTATTAATAATTTACATTCAAATTATTGAGTTTTACGATAGTATCATTTTCCGAATTTGGCCATTTCTGGTAATTTTTTTACGTAATCTAGCCATTTTTTCACTTCAAGAGTTGGCAACTTTGGTCATAACTAAAGTAACATGGGAAATACAATAGGCTTTAAAAATTGTTAATATAATGAATTATAAAAAGAATCAGTGAGAGGAACTTTAGTTTTTCATTTTGTAGGAACTATTCGCGGACCTCCATTTGGGAACCGTTGCAATAGAGCAGGGCTAGCAAAATTATGAAATGCGTGTTAGTAGTGCCATCCGAGCGGATTTTCGTTGGCACGTGAAATTTTCTTGAATATTTTCAAATATCGCAATTTTATTACAAAACTCTGTTAAAAAGTTATCAGGGGTTTTTCTATTTATTTTCGCTATTAAAATATGTGATGTAGTCCGAAAATTTTTAAATTTTTCATAAATTTACAAAATCCCATTTCGAAATGTTTAGAAAAAAAAATTAAAAAGGTCTTTAATCTTTTTTTACAAGATTTTGGTAATAAAGATCGAAATAAGAGTGCGCCCCGGTAGGCTAGTTGGTAGCGTGCTGGCTTATCAGTGCGGGGGTCGTGGGTTCGATTACCACCAGAGGCACTGGTCTGTTTTCGCTACAACGCGCCGAAGGCCATAGTAGCTAGTGCTCGGTTAGGGTAATAGTATATAATTTGTAATTATATGATTATTAATTAATAAAAAAAAAAAAAAAAAAGTTTTACAAGAATCAAAGTTCCATAAGCTTTTCAGAATATAAATGGTATCGTTTTTTAACATTGTTGTCAACGAAGATGTCGAAATTCTCCCTCAAAATGTGTAAAAAAAATGTGTAAAATAATCTCATAATCAGAAAAATCAAATAACTGCACGAAAATTTAGCAAACATTTTAAAATTCGGCAATAAAATTGCAATTAAAAAGAGTGAGAAAAACAAAAGTATTAAAGGTTGGAAAAATACTTGAAAAACAGCAAAGTTAAAAAATATAATTTTTTTTAAAGGCCAGAAATTGTGAATACAAATTTACAAAAGCTGTCAAAAAATAAAAATCCAAAACGAAATTTAAAAAAGCAAAAACGACAAATTATTCTTCTCTGGTGATGACAGTTTTAAAAGAAAAACATTTCCGAATTTAACAAAATATGTCTGTTTTTGGCACGCACTGAAAAAAGTCTAGCCACCCCTGCAATAGAGTATTGAAAAACATTTTCATAAATAATATAACGGGAAATAGGTATAAACCACTTTATTTATTATATTTTAGTATTGAAAACCTGTAAACCTAAACTTAAGGTTGCAACATGTTCATTGAGAAAAATTGTAAAGTATAGAATAGAAGTAGTTTTTAGGTGGTTGTTTTTTATTTTTTTTATTTTTAAATACAATTTTGTGAGATTGTTATGCCTTGTGACTTTCATATACTATTTAGTTATATCTAAGTAATCACAATATTAGGAGGTGTGTCAATTTTTGACATTCAACAGGCCAAGAGCGCCTGATAACTATTTATTTTGTTATCATTCCCTAAAATTTATATTGTACCTGCGTATATTCGAAAGCAACAAGTGGTTCAGTTTTTCCTATTAATCTAATATCAATAAATTAAAAGTAGAAAAATTACTAGTGTCCGACCCAACAGTTCGGCCAAAAAACTATATTTTGTCGGTTTTTTCATATCTAGAGGCAATGATGACAAATTTTGGTATTGGAATTATGTTTGTTGAGCCGATTTAATTCGATTTTGTGTATACAATTTAAGAGAAAAGCCGAAGTTTAGCTATAAAGTTAAAAGTTCGGCCGCCGAACTATTTTCAATTTGGCCGAACTTTCTGAGGCCGAACAGTGAATACATTGCTTAACTACAGACTTTTCTTCAAATTTGACACTCAAAATAGCATCTAATCAGCCCAATAAACATTTTTTCATCCGCCAAATTTGTGCTTTAAAATACCGAATACAGACCAAATGCATTTTCTGGCCGAACTGTTCGGTCGGACACTAAAAATTACGTTACCGTTAAGGGACGTTTTCACAGAGTTTAGTTAAATTTTTATTTAAATTTTAACTTGAGGTTGTGATTTATCTTTTTAAAATGACAAGAAAGGTATTCCGATGTTCCCAATAGATTGCGCTGAAACACAAAACCTGTTGATTTTAAATTTTTTAGATTTTGTAAATTTTATGTAAATTATGTATCAAATGATAGGTATTTGAAATAGCTATCTGGTTATGCAAATGTTTTAAATCCTTAGTTTTTATTCGCCGCTCGATTTAACCCTCCAATCGCCGAGCCCGTCTCCAGACTGCGTATATGAAATTGAGCACAGAGGCGTTAAATTGACGTTATATAATAAGAAAGTAAACTATTTCAATAGAAAATCAATATTTTTCATGTGCAGTACACGCAGTATTGTTTCATAATACATTTGTTATCAATTATCATCAATTTTCATAAAAATTTATGACAAATCATTTCATAAGAAAGTTTCATAAACTTTGTGAAAAAAATGTTACTTTTTTATTGACTGAATTTAATAATATGAATTTTTTATATGTTTACGGCAGAATTTCTAGGATGTAGATTATCTTTAAACTTGGATTTACGAAGCGGAATACCGCTTCCGAAATGTGGTTTATTTTGCTTTGTTATAATTAGGTCAAGTTTTTAATTGCATTTGCCACAAACAATGTACTACTTTTGCAATTTCTTAAATTATTTTACAAAAATGCTATTTTTGCTTTTTATATAAATATTAACACAATGAAGATATATGATCCCTCATATGAACATATCTGAATCATTTATGAACACATATGAGTCATGTATGGATGCATGCAGGGATACAACTTTTTTACAATTTTTGAAAATATCAAAATGGCCCTATCCATACCATGTAGTGCATAAAAAAACAATAAGAATTGCATCTTTAGATTTTCGATATCGTTAAAAAAGGTTCCGCGTCAAATGCAATTAAGTTTGGGATCAGTAAGTTCTAAAAAAATAAAAATATTTTCTTTATAATTTCATTAAATGATAAATAAATTATAAGTTTTTCCATTAAATATTGAATAATATTCTTTATAAATTCAATTAATCGTGATAAAATATTGCGACTTACCTACGCTGTCTTATGCAAATTTGCGAAATATTATAATTTATTGCTAAAAGTATAAAAGTATAAAAATATATAAATTTTTATTTTTAACTAACTTTTATTTATTTTTGAGACCTTTTGATTTCAAACTTTGTTAAACATGGTGCGAAAACTTTTTTAACAATAGCAAAAATCTAGTGACGAAAGCAACTTTTGTGCGGAACGCGCCATCAAAGTCGTACAAGATATTTTCCCCCAATGCAAATCAACACGAACTCTTAATCTTAAGTTAATTTCACTTAACAAAGATAGTTTTTAGATTGTGATTTAGATTATAATCATATAATTACATTAAGAAATGTAAATAGTTAAAATAATTATAAAATAAAAAATTTTGAAAAAATAAAAAATTTTGAAAAAATAAAAAAAAAAAATCTTAAAGGACTTTCAGAAATTGGCTTCGACGCGGAACGTTTTTTTCCGAAATGACCTGAGGAAACATTTTTCGGTTTCAGCACAACATCGGCTACACCGTGGTGATAGGGCCTTATTTTGGTTGTACCCCTAGTGGACATGTATGAAGAATGTGTGCTCATGTATGGATCCATATATGTCGATTTTTTACCGGGCTTAAATAAGAAATAATATATTTTTTACTAAAAACCAAACGGATTCATATATTGAAACATCATCGCCTTCAGAATCTTTTGCCTTCAAAAAACGTATATACGTAGTAAGTAATAAAGTAAAGTAATAAACGTAGTAAGATATACAGATGTGTACGTCAATTTTCAATTTATTCATTTACTTTATGCGACAATAGAAGATCGCTTATTTTTTTGTTAATTTGAAAAGCGCATTGTACTATGCAACCAAAACTTAATAAAGGAAAATTGTATAAGGCTTTAATATTTATTTTTTTATTTTTATAATACTTTTCTTGCTATTTTACCATTTCTTGTGACATTTTTAATGGTTTTTCGTGCTTTTGCATGCCATTTTCAACTTTTTTTGTACCATTTGAAACTTGCCCTGGTTATAATAAAGACCAAAATTCTAATTAAGTGGTTCCGACAAATTTTTGTTAATAAGCTGGGAAATGGTAGACAAAAGTCGTTACCGGTTTAACTAAACCAAGTTTAACCGGTATCCCAAAAACTCGGCCTAAGGACATATTGATCAATCAGAAACAAAAATTTAAGAAAAAAAATGAATTTTTAGGTAGTTATATCGAAAAATCGTTTTCTAAAGAACATATTGTTTCTAAAATCTGAATTTTTTATATGTTTTAGAGGGCATATTGGATCAATCTGCAAACAAAAATTCAAGAAAATTTTTCAGTTTTTTTTTAATATTTTTTAAAAGCGTATGTACATTAGACCTGGTCGATTTGTATGGAGGCAAAAAAATCGCTCAACATTCAAGGAAAATCGTATTCTAGGGATCAAAATAAGAAACTTTGCCGAAGGAACCATACCTCTAAAACGAATTCTGATGTCCCGACTTTTGACCCGTAGGGTCAAATTTTGAAAAAGCCCATTTTGATATTTCAGAAAGTAGGAGGAATCTCTCCAAGATTATGGGAGATACTTCTTCTCCGGGAGACGCGCTAGCAGATTAATGCATAAATCATCATAAAATTTAAGTTAAAAGAGGGCCATTTTAGCCGTGTTTTTTTTTAGCAAAATGTACAAATCTCGGGATAGAGATATTTCAGAAAGTAGGAGGAGTCTTACCAAGATTAGGGTCTCTATTTCTTCTCCGGAAGAAATAGAGAATAAATATAGAGCAATTCCATATGAAAGCGATCACCTTTTGGACGACCCCTCTCCGATTTTAAAATAAATAGTCTCAATCGATTGCCCAGCAAAAAATAATGTACCTACATATTTTTTTTTTTTTTATAGTGACTGGTTTAGTGGTGGTGTGCACCACTGTCATGTGACAAAATTGAAGAATTCTTCATAAGGGACCTCATTGAAAGTTGTTTTAAAAAAAAAACTACTAAAGCGATCGCAACGAGTGATAGCTCGTTGGATTGCTGGACAATCGATTGAGACTATTTATTTTAAAATCGGAGAGGGGTCGTCCAAAAATTTGCCAATTTTGATCGTTTTCATATATATTCGATTGGGTTGGATTCGTTTGGGGCACTCTAAATGGGTCAAAGTGGGATTTTTCAAAATTTGACCCTACGGGTCAAAAGTCGGGACATCAGAATTCGTTTGAGAGGTACGGTTCCTTCGGCAAAGTTTCTTATTTTGATCCATATAATACGATTTTCCTTATGTACATATATATCAAAGCTTAACATATCTCAGAGAAGACAGAATAAGCTTTGAAATGAGATATTAATTTGTAAAATCAGACTGCTTCGCATTCAATAATTTGAACAGTATGTATTTTTATAAATTTTTAACAAAAGTAGCATCCTTAATCAACTTTAAATATAACACAATTTCACTTATTTTGGTAACCGTATTTAAGCAATAACAGTAATTTAGTTATTTTATTTAAAGATATCGATATTTTACTAAAATTTTTGTAATATTTGGTTTTGAATCGCTAACGGCATTTTAGCAGTATTGACTGACAACCCTGCTTATTAAAGTACGATTTCACGCTAAATATTAGTATTTGTTTTTTTTTTTTTCAGAATCATTTAATCTATGAACTATGTATTAAAAATTTTATTTATTGTCAATCCATTTATAAAAAATTTACGATTTCACAATTATTAAAAAATCACGTTTAAACAATGTTTTAATATACACAAAGAATTTCCGATATCATCATTAATTAAAAAAAAAATTCTAGAATTTTATAAAAACATTTGTTTTTTGTCATTATACGAATAAATAAATAAAACTGGTTTCTATTTCTTAGAAAAATAACTTTTAAACAAATGAATGCCTCGCTCGAATAAGGGTATACAATCCAAAAACCAAAGTTTTCAGGAGAGGTAAAAAACGTGGGAAACGGTTGAAACTTTTAATTTTGATAAACATTTGTTTTGCATTTGTTAGACATGTGTACAAAATTTCATTTAAAAATATTAAGTAGAAGTAGCAAAAAATTGCACTTGAAATTTTTCTTTAAGGGAATAAGGGTATATCTTACAATTATATTTGTATTTTCATAGATTTTTTAAGTAGTTTTTTTAAAAACTTTTGGTATTCTTTTGGATTTTCAAACCACTATATGAAAATTCCTAAACGCTAGATTTCATACAAAAAATAAAACATGCATCTATTAATTTTTTACTGAGAAATTTCATTAAAATTTGAGTGAAACTATGGGACACTTTTAATTCCCGCTTAAACAAAGAATCACGGGTTTTTAGTCAATTGCAACCTAAGTAGTTAGTACTGACAGACCACTGCTATTTTTGTAAAGACCACCTTGTTCAAAATTACCAAATAAACAACTAATATTGTACTAGGAAAACACTATTTTGTGTGCCAAGCATGTGTTTTACCAGTACCACCCGCAAAATTCTTTGCCAATATTGTTTTTTTTACTAATATTTTTAGCAATTAGAAGCATTTGACTATATTTCAAACATTTAAATATGATATATAAGACTAATACCGAACTGTATTGCTGCTTTTTAAATGTGATTTATTATACACATTTCTCAAAATATATTTAATTTATAATTGTGAAAGGCGTGGTAGAGAAGAATGAGTGTATTTTCTAAAAATCATAATTACATTGTAAATTTTCAATTTTCTGAATCAGACTGCGCAGTTTCTGGTATTGAACCTTCGTCAGTAATTTAATTTAAGCACCAAATTTGTTGAATTACCAACGTTATGCCAACGGTGCCAAGTTGGCTCAAACCAACGGTTGGCCGCTGTTATCAATCGGGTAAAAGGAAAATACTGTCAAGATTGTTAATCCTACCGACAGTAGCCGACGCTTTGCCAACACTGTGCCGATTTTATTTTTCTGCCTGGGTTACCATGTTGTATTTAATTCTTTAGTTTGCCATGGTCAATTCAAAAAAAAATGTCGCTTATACCCTTATTCGAGCGAGGAATTCTAATATTAAACACAAGCTAGCTTGCCAGATACTTTTTTTCGATATACCCAAACAAATGAAATAATATCACTAAAAAATCCCCAAATCGAAAATAAATTTGGCCAAAGTACTAGAGTTGAAATTCTTTTTTTAATTTGCCCAAGTTGATAAGGATTGCCAGACACTTTTTTTATCAATATCCCTAAAACAATTAATTATTCCCAAAAATGTCCCAAACTCAACAATGTGCGTTTTTAGTTGTCTTCGAAATGCAGTTAAAACTAGATTTTGAAATCCAGTTCGTGTATCATTTTACACACTACCATATGATCGAAATCTAGTTTAAACTGAATTTCGATGGTAGATGTAAATGCACCTTAAATAAGAGCTCTAGTTCTATGTTTACTAAGCTTTAATTAACTTTACAGATTATGTATACTGCAAACTAGTTTAAAGAAAAAAAAAACCAAACTCTGAGTTATTGTTCGTACTCCTTTTCTGAATAGTTGGACTTTTATAAGGAAACCCGAATTTTTTCAAAAAAAAAAAAAAACAATAAATTTAAAGGACTTTTCCATTTAAAACATAGAGAATTTCAGACATTTTTCATTTTATAATGAATTTACACTTCCACGAAATCTGGTTTAAAATCGAATTTTTTTTCTAATAAGTTATAAATTTACTGTCGGAAGACAACATTTGCAGCAATTATGAAAGAAACAATGTTGATTTTCCGAAAAAATTGTTTTATTTTGGAACGACTTTTTGAAGGCACGATATTTCTTTTTGTTCTTCTGGTCACCATATCAATGTTGTTTGCACAAACTGTCTTTGCCGGAAACAAAAATAAGTAACTGGAAAATTCAATTCATCGAATTTTATTTATAATAAAAATGCCATTTTATTGGGTTTAACCAAAGAGTATATACAAATAGAGAGACTAAGCTTCCCAAGCCTATCAGCAACCAAATACCGAACTCGGGCAAGCAAATGAAAACATTTGTTTTACACTAAAAACTAATTGCAACATGTTGATATCAAATTGTTGCTTTAAAGACACACTTTTATTTTGCTTATATTTTGTTATTTTATATTAAAATTTATTGTATTTTAATTTTATGTTGCTTAATATTTTAAACAAATAAAAATTTTATTGAATTAGTATTCAAAAACATGATAAAAATAAATTTTAACTTTTAAAATTCTTCAACATGTTTTAATTGGCTTGGTGCGAGTTTACGACCAAATAAATAGAGGGCAGATTGAGAAAGACTGAGGTGGATTTCGTTTTATTTAGTTTTCCACAAGGTGATGCCACATTTTGCAAATTTCTCTCCCAAAATACGGGAAAACACAGTGTTGTATTGCTACAACATAATTTTGAACGTTATTTTAAACCAGATTTTCCGACAATCTAGTGATGAATTTGTATGGAAAATCTGGTTTGAAATTGCGTTTCATCAAAATCCGGCTTAAACCAGATTAGAGTCAAGAAAGATTTTTTTAGATAAACCACCCATACAGATAAATACAAACGGCACAGTGTTGGCAAAGCGTCGGCGACGGTCGGATATACCTTGGCAGAACGTAAGATTAACAATCTTGACAGTATTGTCCGTCTACCCGATTGATAACAGTAGGAAATACTTAGTTCGATCGAACTCGCCACCGTTGGCATAACGGTGGTAATTAAAAAGAATTGGTGCTTTCAAAATACTTTAAATTTAATTAATTTTGAGAAATATGTATAATAAAAAGCTTTTAAAAAGCTTCAATACAATTCGGTCTTAGTCTTTTTTTTACATCATATTTAAGTGTGTGAAATATAATAAAATATTAAAAAAAAAAAAATAATGCGTCTAATTGGTTATAATATTGGTAACAACAATATTGTGGTGGTACCTGGAAAACACATGCTTTGCAAACAAAATAGTTCTTTTCTGGCACAATATTTATTGTACCTTTGGTCATTTTTAACATGGTGGGTTTCACAAAAATACCAGGGTATCAATTACACAGGCCTACAAAAAAAAATTTTTGTTTGGTGCCGCTAATTCTATGTTATAATTTGGTTAATTAGTCCGCAAGACGTCATGGTTAGCTGTCAAAATCGCGAAGCTACGTTCAGGTTTGTATCGATCGGTCATAACCTAAAAATGTATTTTATTATACTTAATGTCATTATAGTCAATTAATTTCTTTGATTAAATGATAATATCGATATGCCGTTGTCGAGAAGGTGTTGTGTAAATAATCCAAATACATTTTGTTATATTTGTGGTGAATATGTAGTAAAAAAGTTTGTTTTTTTAATAAATTTATTAAATGTTATTTAATTTATTTATCCTTGCGAAATCTCGAAAACTACACGTAGCATTAAAAAAGTAAGTATCAATTTTTTATCAGGGTACCGAACGTACTTGAAATCTGTTTTATTTTTAGCGGCACCAAAATCATTGTAGGCCTGTGTTATGTATCTTTTTTACGACACACGACAATGAAATGACACCTACATCATTATCGTTTCGGGGATGGAACTAATTTTGTTTACTCATCTCATATCTTATAAATGTCATATGAAACCGATGCAACAAAAATTGTTACAATTACGCTGTTAAAACGAAAATGATTTAGGTGTCATTTGATTGCCGTGTGTCTTAAAAAGATACATAATTGATACCCAGTAATTAGCTAGTACTATTTTTTTTTGTTATTTGGGGACAAACCACCAAGTCTGGCAAGCCTAAACACTAGTATGAAATTGAATATTTTATAGTTTTTTTTTTAACACATACAAAACCTTAATAGATTTTAAACATGAATTGTATTGTGTTCAACTATAATAAATATTTTGTGACCGAAAATCCGTAAAATGAAAAACAATCCGCTAAATATTATAAACTAAATCCCTTTTGAGGTATTTCCCAAAACACAAATACTGTGTAATAAAAATAATATTCCAACTAAACATTTGTTAAAACGTCGTAGTACGAGAAGTAATAATATTTATAAGTTCATGTTAAATATATAAAGATTACTTTTGAAGTAATTATTAAGAATTCTGGTATTTTCTTCGTTCGCCTTCATGTGCAAAATACTAGTAGAGAGCACCTAATTAGCATGACGACAGACATAAAGACGGGCAAAAACAGAAAATAATAGAAATTTAACAAATACCTGTTGAGCGGATGATTAGTTAGAACGAAATAGTTAAAAATGAACCAAACAAAAGAACCTTAAAAGTTACCTAATGTCCAAAGTCTTATTAACAGAGTTGGCAAGCGATTTTTATGGTAAGCGGTCTTGAATCGTGCATGGGAATTTCTCATTACCATGGAAATTTCATTAACATTAGTTGATGCTAATGAAAATTAAAACTATTTCATTGGCATTTAATGATAATGAAATCACACTAATGCAGAAAAAAACTACATAATTTCACGCAGGCAAAAAAAAATTAGTAGAAAATCTGTAAAAGGTTTTCAATTCCACTTTACTATTTTTTTTTACTAATTTTTAGTACAATATATTGTTTAGTAACAATTTTTGATATTCTCATTTTACAAATCACTGAATTTTTCATTAATTGTTGTTGGTGATTTCAGCAAAACATTTTACTAATTTTTAAAACCAAGCGATTAAATTAGCAAAAAAAAATTGCTGATTTCAACAAATTTTATATTTAAGTTTAAGAAAATGTTATTCGCAAAAATTAACACCTATACATATACAAAAGAAATTGACTAAACCTAAAAATAAAGCCTATTTACACTCAGGGAAAAAATATCCATCATATTGACAAAAATGTTTCATAAATCGTTTGTCATCAATTATTAATCATATTTATGAAGTTTTCATAAATACGACAAATGTTTTATAAAAATTTAAGACAACAATTTTATAGATCTTCATCATTTCATAAAAACGTTTCATAATCTTTGTGAAAATATTTTTTTTCAAGGTAAATCAATTTTGTTTATTATTGTACGGGATTCTTCAAATTCTAAATATTAACAAATGGCGTAACATAGGAACATAAAATCAGCATTTAAAAACGTAGATTACATGGAATAATTTAAAAAATCAATTTTTTTGAATTTACCTAAACAAAATCTACAACATTAAAAAGATATTTTAATATCAATTAAAATTCCTAAATTTTCGTTTATATTTAGAAACCATTGATTGAAATTATGATTTCCCATTTGAAATTAAAAATATATCATTTACAATTCGGTTTCTTTTGGAAACGCAAAAACTATCAGAATTAGTTTTTAATTCTGGATTATCAATAGAAAATCAGAATTTTCTAAATGTAGATGTAATTAACAAGAACAAATGTGTTAAATAGATAAACACAATGGTTGCGCTTGCGTGTGTACACACATTCCTATAATAAATGTAGATGGTGGTTGGTTTTTTCAAGGTTTCTAGATGCATTATTGCATCTGGTATTTTTTGCATAAAAACAACAACAAGTGCTTGTTAAGGAATTTTCGGACAAAAACATGCAGATTGTTAAAGAAAAAAATTTATCTGCTTTCATTTAATATAAAAATAAGGCAAGTTTTATGTGTTATACTATATGATTAAATATTGTTTATTTTCTTCTAGCAGCGCTTTTATATTTTCTACATATCATCAATAATAAAGCGAAACAAACAATAATACATGTATCATATACACAGACAACAATGTTCCGGAAAAACTAAAATGATATTAAATGTATTTTTATATTGTTCCCCCAAATGTGTATAAATACGTACAAAAATAAACTTAAATGAAAAATATTTATAATTTATGGTTATTAAAAACTTAATTGTTAAAAGTCATAGTTACAGAAATTTTACTAAAATTTAGTAGTGCTTACTAATTTTTTGTACTAAATTCATTGTACTAATATTATTAAAATTTATTAATTTTTTTTTGCTGATTTTAGCAAAACGGGATTAAATTGCATTTTACAACAATTCTACTTAAATTTAGTAGTGGCTACTGATTTGTTCTACTACCCCGAGGAAAAAAGTTTCTATATATTTTTATTTATTTATTTCGTCTATGGATACAAAAATCCTTACAGACTAGCAAAATTATGACAATATTAAAAAAAAACTTAAAATATATTATTTAATACAGTTTTAAATTGATAGTGGTTAACACTTATATCTAATTGATTACAATATTTATTAAACAATCTCAAAACTCTAGTAAGAGGTTCATTTAACGCATAATTAGTTCTATGTACATCAATATAAAAGAACTTATCTCTAACTCTTAACGATCTAGAAGGAACATATAATTTGATTAAATGCAATAATTCTGGGCAATCAACTACACCACAAATAATACCATGTAAAAAATTTAAGGCAAAAATGGTCCTACGTGTTTCCAAAGTTTTAATGAAAATAAATTCACATTTATCCTCATAGGATGGAACAGAAAATGTAGGATCAAAAGGAGATTGATTAACATTAACATTAACTCATATACAACTTGATGTCATTATATATGCTTATGTGTGTGGCAATATATTACTATATATGTTCATATCTTATACCTACCAGATTAAAAAAAAAATTGATATGGGGGCTTTATGTAGTCATATCAATATATATGTGACGCTTTATATGATCTTATTAAATTTCATTCGAAATATGGGCCCACGTAATTATATCTGTTTGTATGGGTTTAGATCTAATCTGATGCAATTAGATAAATGTCCAGTACAATTTTATCCGAATTATCGCCCGATATTTTATCTGCTTTGTATCTAATTGTATCAGTTTATATCTAAAAAAAACAGATATTATTGTATCCGGATTTTGACTTGATAAATTGTATATGATTTTATATAAACTGATATATCTAAATATAATTAGATCCAAGTTTTACCAAGGTAAATTTGCACTAAATGATTATATATTGGATATATGGAATTCGAACATTAGCTACAGGTATTGATATTGTATTGAACTGGGAACAAACTTTGTTTTATCGGAGTATCGGGATCTTTTCCGGACCTAGCCTATTTGTGTAATCAGGGTGTGTGCCCGTTTTGCCATATCTCGTTTAGTTTCGGAGATACCGGTCATTAAAAAACTCCATTTTATACAAAACTTTTGCAGAACTTTACCGAAGTAACTCGTACCGATAACGCATATGTGTTAAGTGTTCCGATGCAACCCGTTACCCATTTGCATTCCATACCGTTCCCTTTTGGACCAATGTTCCATTCTTTTGTCAGAGTTTTTAAATTTTTAATTTCATGTAAGTATATGGGTAAACAAATAATTAAGACGCCCTGTGATTATTTCATAATAAATGAATATCTCCGGATATTTTAATTAATATTAATTAATATATTAATATTACTATGTAGCTAACACTTTCTCCGTTTTGCTGTATGTCTCTTAGTTTCGGAGATATTGGCCAAATAGTTACTCTATAAAATTGCTTGTATCCAGAAAACTATTTACGATATCGAAAAACGGACAAAACTTTTGCAAAATTTGTCCTATGCAACACGTACCGATAATACAAATGTGGCAAGTGTTCTGAGTTCGCTCGTTCCCCGTTCCATTGTATAACATTCCATTCTATTATCGGAGTGTTTATGTTGGTACTTTATTTTTCTCTGTGTATGTTTTAATTCTTTTAACATTTTAAATTAATGTGAATCAATATTTCTATGTATTTTAAGCCAGATTGAATTTAGAACCCCACTTAGTGACCCCTAAACATGAGATTGGGAAGCTAAAAAAAAACACTAGGCCCTTAAATTATTATTCTCTACATCATATCAGAAACTCATTAAGATCTGGCGGTTCGGTTCGGGATACCTCCCTATTAAGTTCGAATTATTACTTCAATTTGACCTAAAATTTTTAAATTGTTTTCTGTGAAATAAAGCTTACATTTTTATTATTTGTCAGTTTTTGTACACTTAGCATATTATGTAGGTAAAGACCACAAAATGTAGTTAAAAACAAATGAAATTTTCCTTGAAAAAATACGACTTTTTTACTGCTGATAAAATTAACCACAAATGTAGTAAAAATTAACCACAAATGTAGTAAAAAATTCACAATTTTTTATTTGTTTTATTTTTCAAATAAAAACAAAAAACTGATAAAAATAAATGTAAATTCGTAGTAAAATCAATTGATTTGGTTTGTTTTTTTAAATGAACTACAAATGTAGTCAAAAGTTAAATTTCTGTTACAAATGACTGCATATATGTACTGTATTACTACTCCAACAACTACAAATATTTTCAGCAGAAGTTCCATAAGTGCCAATGCATAGATTCAGAGGGAGGGCAAATGGGATGCTTCCTCCCCCAAAATCATATATTTTAATACAAAAATGTTAAAATGTTTAAAAAAGTTAAGAAAAAATACTTTAACTACCCTTCTCAAAACCATTTCCTGTATCCGAACCAGCAGAGACAATAATAAATAAAAAAATCAAATTAGTTTATCATTAAGTAGGCGTAACGGTATTTTTCTGTTAAAAGGGGTTTTGAAGCGATAACGGTATTTAAGGGTTATCGCTTGACAAACATGTTTCTTTATAGCGTATGAAGTTTTATATAAGGCACAAGGGAAATGTTATTTTATTTTTTAGAATTTACAAAATAGAGAATTAAAATAGAATATTTTTATGGTCATGAAGTTGAATGTAATGCGATTATGACAATAAATGTCTTTCATACTTAATTAGCAGTTAAGCATTTATTTGTTTAAGAGTTTTTTTTTCCTCATTTTTAGAAATATTTTCAAAATTCATTATCATGTTTTAATGTACACTTATTAAATACTTTTGTCGGAATCAAAGGTGTGCACTTTAGAATATTTAATAGATTTACAATTGATTTCACAGTAAATGGTTAAGTGACTTTAGCTGAAATTATTTCTTAATGGTTAAAAAGTTAAACGGTTTTAAGCTTTTAGCATGCCTCGGTTTTAAGCTTTCAGTTTTAATATTATTTATAACAGATAAAGCTCTACCAATAGCTTCCAAGCAAATTTCAAGATTTTTTTATAAAATATTTTGAACTCTTTCAAAAATCAAAACCATTTTTTTCTATGAAGTTTTGCGAATTAAAACTTAAAACTTTTTTGTGCTATGGAACCCAGAAACATTTTCAATCTAGAATTTGTATTATTTTTAATTTATAAAGAGCTTTTAACCTCCGTATATTTACAAAAATTAAGCAAATTAATTATTTTAGCTAGGTTGATGCATGTATTTCGATCTGGAAAAAGATCTCATCATAACCCGATATTTTAGAAAAGCTTGAGCCAACATAATAAACGGAGTTTAAAAAAATATCCTATTAAATAATCAGTTTTGCTCCATTCTTGTCTTCTTAGCAATGTAATACGTGATTATGTTATTTTAGTAACAAGCATCATGACGTTACAAAATTTTGAAGACCAAAAATGTTATTTATAAAAAAAAAATATTAGTTTTACTCTAGCTCAAGTAATATGTTCTACAGTTTTGTTTTTTGTTTTTATATACATCCAGATTATTACGGCTCAAGCCGTTTTAGCTAGAGACCAAAAATTTTAAATATGTGTTAGTTAAATAAGCTTATTTTGGTATTTTTGTCCAAGGTGCTTCTTTAATCTCCTAGCAGAAACTGAAGTTTAGCGTGTATGTTCTCCTCCAGCATTTTTAAACTCTTTAAGAAGGAAATCTGAAACTTGGCACATCCATTACAAAAATACAAAAAAAAAACAACTCTATTAATGATATCTAAAGATACCGGTATCGAAGTATGGGGCTTTTAATCCTTCGAGAACCACATGCAAGCATGCTTGTCCAAGCGTTTTTGTCACTTATAATTGTCTAGGTAAAAAATAGAGTAAATGTGTAAAAAGGTAATTTGTATTGGATTATATTGTTGTAACTTCAAACAAGAATGTAGTGGGTGCGCTCAAAAAAGTTTGTCGGTAAAATCTACTGAAAATTTCGTTAAAAAGACAACATAGGAAATTACGGTTAAAAGCACTAAAATGTAGTTATTTTTTACTGTTGAAAAACAAATTACAAATGCAGAAAAATAACTAACAATATACTAAATAAAGGGTGTTTTTATAGAGGTATAGAACTTTGAAATAGAATAAATCAAAGATGAATTTTTTAAATTGACTTGAAATTTACTTTATTCGAAAGATAATCTTCTGGCATTATAATTTTAATATGACTTCTGGCATATGACCGACACGGCTGGGTCGGACGTAGTCTAATATGGAGGTACAATTTTAGATGACTTTTTCCAATATTTGTCAATAACTTGGCGAATGTTGTCCTCCAAGTGGTCAATCGTTTTGGGCTTATCGGCGGTGACTAGCGTCTTCACATATCCCCACATAAAATAATCCAGCGGCGTTAAATCGCACGATCTTCGAGGAAATTTCACGTGTCCGAAACCTGAAACTATGCGTTTACTAAACGTTTCCTTCAATAAATCAATTGTAGCACGAGCTGTGTGACATGTTGCACCATCTTTTAGAAACCACAACTCCTGCACATCATGGTTGTTCAATTGATGGACGAAAAAGTCAGTAATCATGGCTCTATAGCGGTCACCATTGACTGTAACGTTCTAACCAGCATCTACACAGCAATGACTCTACATCAGCTCTAGAGCAGCAACGACTTTTTCTGTACGCACTGTGGATGCATATTATCATTTAGAGTAAATGTGGTGCAAAAGCGTTCAACAGTTAATACAATTAATGTTGACGATTATGTTGACCGTAAAATGGACGTGGTGCGCGATGCGTATTTCGAACAGAACCATGATTTTCAAAATAAATTTGCACAATTTGGAAGCGTAGTTCAGGCGTCAGTCAAACTAAACATAAATCACTCGACAGCTGACAAAATGGCCGCCAGTTAAAAAAGTGTTGCCAACTTAAAGTTCTATACCTGTATAAAAACATCCTTTATAACGATATAATATTACGAAAACCCGTTTTTTTTTTTTTTAAACTTTAGGTTCTGATATCACGAAAATCTTCGGTCTAGGGGTTAAAAAATTTGTTTTCCTGTGTTATTGATCGAACTTAAAGAGAGTACCAACCGAATTGAAAAGTTTAATTTGCTGTTAAAAACCAATAAATTCAATTAGTACACTCATATTGAAATTTAATTTCTTAATATTTTGGGTGCTGCAACTAAAATGCAGCAGTATTATCCGAACTTTGTTGTGAAACCCAATATTAAATTGGTCCAAAACTATTTCTGTCTTAGTAACCGCATTTCAGTTGGCAAATGGCTAAATTTTTCTCTGTATGTATAAATACTGCGAAATAAACAACTTTAAAACATTTTAAAAAGTGTTTACCTATAACACTTTTCTTGTTGTTAATTCTCCATGACAAAATGTTTTTGTTTTTTGGAAATCTTGACCCAATTATAAATCAATACCGCATATTATTATTGTTTAAACCATCCAAAATTGGTTGTTAGGAAGAGACAAGATAAAGATACAAATATTGAAGTATGAATGTTTTGAGAAAATATTTTACTTTCGCAATTTTTTGTTTTTAAACAAAATAAAAATTAAATTAAAAATTGTTTATAAAACAAAAAAGTCAAAACCAAATATGGTCTTATTGCAATTGATGGATCTTCACTAGGGGTGTTATTTTCTCGGACTTTTCACTTTAAAAATAAAGTAATGATCTAAATATTTTTAGACTCATTATTTTTTTCCAACTCTAGTAAGGACATATATAAGTACATATTTTTGATTTTTTGTAAGCTGGAAAGTAAAGCCATTTTATGCAAGCAAGTCATTGATGTTTTTTCTCTCAAGTATAACATGTCGAGATAGCTCAAATGGCAGCGCGGTTGACTGACAACTTGGAGGCCCGGGTTCGAGTCCCGAGTTGGCACATTTTTATTAAAAAAAATGTCCAATAAAAAAATATTTTTTAATTAAATTTAGTTTTTTTGAAAATTTATTTTTAGAATCATTACTGGCAAGCATGTAGGTAACCATATATTTTTCAATATTTCGTAAGGTGGTTAGTAATGATATGTCATTATTTTGCGCGACATCCCCATATAGAAGTAACGACATTTGTAATGCCAATTGTAAGTACTTGTGATTACCAAATATGTACTTACCCAGTGTAGAAACGGTAATGAAATGGCATTATTTTTACAATTACCAGTAACGACACCAACTTACTCTCTGTATTACTTTAATATAAGTAGTAATGACTTACTAATAACTAATTTAATTTCGCATTATTTCAATACAAAAAACAATTCGTTACCCATAAGCACTTACTTTTATCATTATTTTAAATATAAAGTAATGATCTCAAAATTTTTTGAAAATCTATTTTAGACTCATAATTTTTTTAAGTCTAGTAAGTACATATATAACTACTTATTTTTGATTTTTTGTAAACTTTACGGTAATGACATTTTGTTTTTATGTTTTTATCTTACAAATGTTTTGTTTTTATCTATGAAGTATAACATGTCGAGATAGCTCAGAAGATAGAGCGGTTGACAACGTGGAGGTCGGGTTCGAATCCCGCGTGGGCATATTTTATTAAAAAAATAAACTTTCAATAAAAAATTGTTTTTTTTTATTAAATTTAGTTTTTTTTTTTTTTAATTTAACTTTTTCCAAACGGGTAACCATGTAAATGTAAACACATATTTTTCTATATTTCGTAAGGTGGTTAGTAATGATATGTCATTATTTTGCGCGACATCCCCATATAAAAGTAATGAGATTTGTAATGTTAATTGTAAGTACTTGCCATATCCAAATGTGTACTTATATAATCACTTATATGGTAATGCTTTTCTACACTGGGTTGTTCTTGAAAAACTTCATGTTTATTATTAAAATACATTTATTTACCTAAAGTACGCCTTAATACTATCTGGTAACACTAAAACTGTCATATGCTTAATTTGAATAACTAAAATTATGAAAATTGAAAGAAATTTCTCAAGATCTTTAAGTTACAATTCATATTTCCGAACAGTTTTTAAATGCTATTTAAGTCAAATTATTTTAAAATAAGTCTTTAAAAAAATAGTTCTATACTAGTTTTAAATCAAGAAATAATGAAATAAGTTAAAAACTGATAAAAGATTTATGAAAATTTTAAATTCTGTTTAAAATAAATTGATATGTGATAATTTTCACTTTCGATTAAAATTGAAAAAAACATAATCTATTAAACTTTATAGGGGAGAGTGATTGATATACCTCGAAACGGTTGTACCTTGAAACGTTTCATTTTTCATTACCTTCCCAACGTTTTATAAAAAAGTTTTCGTCTAATCTGAAATTTCCATCTATTAAGTCTATAAATGCTCAGAAATATTATGGTTGTACCTTGAAACAACAAATACATATTTTTCAAAATTTTTAAGATGAAATAGAATTCTTTGGAAGTAAATTAAAAATAAATGTGGCTTATCAAGTTTTTACAATAAGCCCTTCAATTCAAAAAATATTAAAAACTATTGTTTCAAGGTTGCCATATAATTCATTAAACAAATACTATTTTTGACATTTTTCTATAGCAATTTTTTGGAAAATTATTAATTAATATAAATGAGACCAATGTTATAAAGGTCATATGTAGATTTGGTTAGGGACGTATGGGACAATTTTTTGAATGAGTAAAATTTGTGGTGCAGAATGGATCAAGAATTTTCCGAATTTGTAAAAACTTTAATATGCAGACAATTTCTCCATTTCCAATCAAAAAAAAAAAAAAAACAATTTTAAAATTTGATTCGCCAGTGTTGCCATATTAAAATTTTGAGAAAAACACCAATATTTAAAAAAAAACTCTTAAAAATCGTGAAAATCCTATAGATCAAATTCTGTATTACCGGTTAATAGATATTTGCTTTAGCAATAAATAAAAATTATAATTTAAAGAAAACCTTAACCCGTTAAGTACATACAAAGCGTCAGATTTTTAGTTTAAATGGCGATTACCACCGCTAGAGAGTGCAATAAGTGTACAAAAACTTCAGAAATGCTTATTATGACACTATTACCTCTTACTATAGAATTTCGGAATCGATGAGTGGTATAAAATGGGCTAGAGCGGTCATTTCTTAAAACAATCATGTGATGTGTTGCTTGTTTTTTTGTTCAAATTGTCTTTGTGTCAAAAACAATTTGCGTGGGAAACCTGAAGTGTTTCATGAATAAGGGGTTTAATTTTAATTATTTTTTATTTAAAATAATTTTAAAAAGTCAATTGATGATGTCTTAATTTCAAATAAAATATACAACATTTTTAATATTTCCTAAAAATTCTGTAAGAGAATAAAAAAAAATCCGGGAAATCCCGCATAACATTCACGGAGTAGAAAATAGAGCGCGGACAAAACCCCTAATCTCATCTTAGATACGAGGGCGGATCAATAAGTCCGTGACTTTTCGAACTTCCCTCGTAGTTATATAAAATGCAACACTGCTCCTATCAAGTACAACCTGTTAATAGACTACTGTCAAATTTTGAGCAAGTTCCGTCATTTACTTTGCGTTTAACAGTTGTTCAAAACATGCAACATCGTGGGTTTTTTAAAAGCTGAAAAAAGTGAATTTCGAGTGCTCAATCAATCAAACCAAGGATAGATAAATACTATGGGGACTCTGCATCATCGATTTCAATGGTAAAAAAGTGGTTTACCCACATTCGTTGTGGTCACACAAGTACAAATGACGCTGAACGCTGTGGACGGCCAATTGAGGTCAATACACCCGAAAATGTCGAAAAAATCCACGATATGGTGTTGGCCTATCAAATATTATACCAACTTATTGGCCCGATTTAACGAGGATTTAAAAAAAAAAACGACCCCATATGAACCACGAAATGCCTATTTTATGTACCTCGAAAAATCCTATTTTTTTGGAAGGGATACAAAAATTGGAGAAACGTTGGACTAAGTGTATTGAGCTTAAAAGAGATTATGGTGAAAAATAATTTGTTTTTTTTTCCAAAAAAAACTGTGTTTTATTCAAAAAGTCACGGACTTATTGATCCGCCCTCGTATTAAAATATATGGTTAAAAAATTTGAAGTTTAATTTAACTTAGTGTGGGTGGGTATTGTTTTTTATAAACAAAATTCATTTTGTTTATAATTAAACTAAATAAATTGATTGTTATTATAAAATTAAATTGTTGTTGATGTTGTTAACCAAATAACTTACCCATTGACAAATAAATTAATAATATTAAAAATATCCATTGTATAAATTGACCAGCTGTACAGCTGGTGTACCATAGAAATGATCTTTTGGTTGGTAAAATTTTGTTGGTTAATGTGGTGTTCATGTTGTTGTTACAATTATGCCGCCGACTTGTTGGTGTTGCTGCTGTTATTGTATGTTGTTTATGTAGTTGTTCGATTGCTGACGCATACTTTATCTCAGTTATTGTTTTAAACATTTGTTTTTTTATTATTGCTGTTGTTGTTGTTCGTTTTTCTGTTATGTTCTGTGATTGATGTTTATTGTTGATGTTATTATGTTGGTGTTTGTAAATTTTTGAATTTTGTTGATGGTATTGGTGTTGCATTGTACTACCGTCTAAAGGTGCTAATGATGTTGTTGTTGTTGTTGTTGTTGTTGTTGGCGATAATGACGACAATGAATCTAATGACGTTCGCATTTTATGTTTTGGTCGTTGTTTTCGTTAACCAAAGAATGTTGTTTAACGATTTTTTTTTCTCGCTTTTTTTATGTTTTAAAAATCATTAAAAGACTTTGAAAGTTTTATGTTTTAGGGTATTAAATTTTGCTTACATTGGTATTTTGTATGCAAAATTTTCAAATACAAGAGTAAAATTGAGGTTAATTTTTTTTTTATTTTATTTTTTTTTTTTGAATTTGTTTTAGATATTCAACAGCTTGTTAAGTACTCTAATTTCTTTCCATGAGATTGACAAAACAAAAAAAAAAAGTTACACTTTCTCATCTAGAACTGGTTACTTGGTTATGATTCGTTGTTGTTGTTGTTAATGGTAGAAACAAAAAAAAAAAAAAAAAAACTACTTGTTACCACTTTTTTCTTAACTTAATTATTAAAAAAAAATAATTAACTTTCATTTAATTACTAATTTATGCTTTAAACAATTATTTCTATAATAAATTTAATTATTTTCATATAAATATTTTATTAAAATTCAAATTTTTTCACACACAAAAAAAAAAATTCACCAGTTTTTTTTTTTTTTTATCCGATTTACATAAAACAAAAATACAACAACAATTTTGATATTTTTTTATTTAAATTTTTTTGTCTCCCTTGCACTTGCACTGTGTGTATGTAGCCATCTCTATGGGCTTTTTAAAAACGACTCGTTTAAAACTCCCCGTATCGCACGTTTAGAAATAAACAACAATTACGCTCGAGAACAGATTGTAAACTGAAATTTTTGCTAACTAACCACATACTATGCGCGCCTCTAGTCGATGTTAGTATCTAACATATACACAATCAATGCTTGCTTAGCTTTGCGTTAGTGTTTAAATGACCATGTTACTACTATAGTGTTGTTGCTTCCATAAGAAGGAGATACATACACTGCAAGTGTTTGTTGTAAGCAAATGTTTAAGCAACTGTCTAGTATGCAGGGTACATAGTGTAACCATAGTTATCATTTGTGGCCAGGTAATACCACGGAGAGTGAGACAACTGTAGCTTGAGTTTTGGGTTATTTTGTTGTTGTTGTTGTTGGTGAAAAAGCAGGTGTTTAAGGTGGTAGTGTCTGCTGCAGGTAACACGATGGACAGGTAAATTTTAAACAAGGTTGTTGTATTAGCTACACTAAAAAAGATTTAACTGTTATAATATTTTTGAATGATTTGTGACTTGAATTCAAAAAAAAAAAAATATGATCGTTAAATACAAATAATAGTGTCCGACCGAACAGTTCGGCCAGAAAATGCATTTGGCCTGTATTCGTGATTTTAAAGCATTATGGACAAATTTGGCGGATGGAAAAATTTATTGGGCTGATTAGTTGCTAGTTTGAGTGTCAAATTTGAAGAAAAGTCTGTAGTTAAGCAATGAATTCACTGTTCATCCTCAGAAAGTTCGGCCAAATTGAAAATAGTTCGGCGGCCGAACTTTTAACTTTATAGGTAAACTTCGGTTTTTATCTTACACAGAAAAAACTAAAAACGGGTTTCAATTAAAAATTTTATTGAATCAATTAATATTTTAATTGATTTTGCACCTACCACTGAAATGATAGTATGTATTAACTAAAAAAATTTTCAGACAGTTTATTAAAACTCTTTCAATTAAAATAATAATAATATCAATTAAAAGAGTTATTGTTTTTCTTTACAACCTCAATTAAAAAGTTTAGTTAAATTGATTAAAACTTTAATTGAAACTTGAGAAGAAAACAATGGTAGTTTTAATTGAAAACTCGTATTTTTTTATTTTTTTTTATATGCCCCCATTAAATAAAAAAGGAAATGTAGGTTTGTAAATTAAATTGACATTTTATTTATAATAAAATTAAAGCTTTTTAATATAAAAATGTATTATAAGAAAGCAAATAAAAGTAAAGACAAAATTTTTGTTTTGCTTGTCTTGTCTTGAACTTTTTCTTGTAATTGAATTGCTTTCTTAAAAAAATCACACACAACTTTAAAATGATAGTCTAATAACACTTATACTTATTGAACATTTAATTATTTACAAAAATAATAGTTTAATTGTCCTTTTTCGATAAGGTTTATTTAAATCCACATGTGCACTTTTATTACCACAGATAAAACACGAAACTAAATTAAGTTTTCGTGCGTACACGAATATCTCAACAAAAAGAGTGTTGCAAACTCTAGTGAAATAACTACGATTTTGCGTGTATTTGAAATCGGTAAACAATTCAACTTAATAAAAGTTAATCATTTGCGATTTTTTTCTTTTTATTTACAAATTAAATAATATATTGATATAATTAAACCTTTGTTTGATTATTTAATCTAAATAAAATTAAAAAAAAAATTGCCAAATTTTTTAACAATTTTGTTTACATGTTGTCAACACTGTATGGATATATTAGAAAATTCAATAAATTTTTTAATTGAATCAATTAAAAAAATTGTTTAAATTGCTATTGATATTCAAACAATCGATTAATTAGATATTTTTGGCCCATAATTTTTTCTGTGTAAATTTTATACACAAAATCGAATTAAATGGGCTCAACAAACATGTTTCGAATACCAAAATTTGTCATCATTGCCTCTAGATATCAAAAAACCGACAAAATAAAGGTTTTTGGCCGAACTGTTCGGTCGGACACTAACAAATAAAATAGTTTAAATATTTGGTGTAAAAGTACATAAGGCTTCTTTTACAGGTACGTACCTTTACAATTGTTGTCGTATTTTGAATATTATTACTTGGTATTTTCTTAAATATTACGTATAATTCTTAAAAAAAAATTATTCGTTTATACATTAAATATATGTATTATTAATTATTAAATAAAAAGTTTTATTGTTTTTTCGGACTTTCTATATTTTCATATATCGCTCATTTACTTCAAGACTGTCATAAGTCAAAAAATGCGATTTTTTAGTTAATGATGCAGATTTATTAGTAATATCGTGCTTTATATTGTGTAATATCATGTATACTTTTAGAGATAGAGGATAATACAGTAGTTTTGACTTAGCTGCACAACCAACTTCTGCACGAATTTTTGTGCAGGTAAGCCAAAAGCGCTGCTAACTCAAATTGGTTACCTGCCTTAAAGTGCAGGTAAACTAAATTGTTGAAAACTGCAAAGACCAGATATGATTAAATTTATTTTTATTAATTGTTTATTTCATACAATAGAATTTATATAAAAAACAACAAAACGAAAATAAAAAAACATTCATAAAAAATTTTATAAGGTTTTTACATACAAATTTATGTAGGTACAAGCGTTAACTAACCAAACTAACTAAGTAAGCAAAACATAAGAGGCAGCTAACGGCGATCTTTGTATGAAAATAATGTACAACTGCCAAAAACATGAGGCACTTATTTTAAATGCGCAGGTATACACAGTGCACTTAATGAAGGCAATTGCATACGTAATTTTGTAAAATAACAACGAAACCAAAATTTTGTGCAGTTATGTGAAAAGTGCACGTAAGTAAAAGGCAGTTAAATCAAAACTACTGTATATTTTATTTTTTCCCTTAAGTGGGTGCAAAGAGTATATCGCATAGAGAAACTGTTCTACTCACGGGTCTCTCGATAATTAACGAATTCGCACACAACTCTCACTAAGAGAAAAATACATTAAAACCCCATATGACCAAATAAATAGAGAAAGGGTCAAACGACGCAGATATGGATTTAAAAAAAAAATTACGTATAGAAAACATACATATTTGATCTGATCAGATCTAAAATGGTATGATTGAATCTAATTAGATATGATTGAATATAATTAGATCTAGTGCCAGATTTGATCATCTATGATAACATGTGGCATTTGTCATGCACTTTATGGTCATATCTGATCAGATCTAGTACTGATCTAGATCTGTTCATATCTGAACGGATCTGGAAATTGGAAAATTTTCATGTCCAGATATGAGCAGATCTGGTCATGTAGAATCACATCTGGTGCCAGATCTGTTCATATCTAAAAAGATGAAAGGGTTTTGAATCGATGACGGTATTTTAGCGGTATTGCCTGCCACCCATGGTTACGTTACGTTTCCGCTCAAGTAATTTCTGCTTAAAGCTATGTGTCAGTTACCGTTTTAGTTGACATATTATATTTGTTTAGTAGGGTTATACATTTTTTAAGTGCCGCGCCGATATGGACAATACTGTATTGACAAAAAATATTTTTGTTTGGTAATTTTGAAAAAAAAAATGTTCAGCACCGAGACCAATGTCTAAAATATTATACTTTTGCAATTTCTAAAGCTATTTTAAAACATCCTTGAACATTATTATACTCCAATGAAGGGTTAATATATGCAGACATTGAATCTATATGAAAATGTAAGACCAAAAGGTAAGATTTTCAGAAATTAAGCAACATTTTAAAATATCTAAATTTTCAACAAAAATAAAAAATCGCAACAATCGCAAATCTATAAAATTGCAAAATTAATTTTTTCAAGATTCGAATTGAACTTAATTCATCATAATTTTTTAGTGTTCCAGCTTTGATTGGGCCATCTATTCTTTTCTTTAACTCGGATCTAAATTCAACTTAATCACACGAGTGAAAAACTAGCCATTTTGCAAAACTGAAGTCAAACAAAAATCTGTTTTCAAAACTTCATCATGGAATTTGCTTTAACGGCGGCGTAAAAGTAATATCAATTTTCTTTATATTTTTCTAAGGTATAGACTGGCAATGGTTTATTATTTTTAATATTTGCAAAAAATGCTTAAAGTTATGTCCCTAATGTTTTCTTAAAGTCGAACTTTATAAAAACGACCCAGCAAAAACAGACATTACCAAGCGTGTAAGTAGCGCACAAAGGGATTCACTATTAACTTTTATCAATGGGGTGAACGCACAACAAAAACATGGTTTGGGGCAAAAATATTCGAAGAGCATCAAACAATTTTGGATTTAATTATCATATTATGGCTATAGAAATATTTATAAATCATCATAGTATTATTCCTACATAATTCTCTCATCATTCTGTTGAAGCTGGATTAAAAAGTTATGCATGTTTCTCTTAAAAAGTACAAACGTGTGTTTATTTATTAAATAATTTAAACATTTAAATAAACTTATTTTAAACTATTTTCAGTAATCCAATTGCCTTTGCGCTGACGAATAAGATTTGTGCTATTAAGGATTTATAAAAACCATTATTTTGACGCTATGCGATGTTTACATACATTTTTTATTTTAGTATTTAAAAAAGCAAAATTAAACTTTTTCTTTTTCAGCACAAATCTTATTTTGTCCGGAAAAATAAAATAAGGGAAATATGTGATTACAACACAAATACGCATTACAATATTGTTAAGAATACATACATTTATAATTATCATAACATGTTTATAGCAATCACAATATTTGCTGTATAACCATTATTATAGTCCTAGTTATCATATTATGATCATGGAAAACAATTTCGTCATCATTTCTTACCATATTATGATTATTGCAAACATGTTATTATTATATCGTACTACAGACTTAAAAGCATTTATATTTTGTTTAAAATTTTCTTTCATATTTTTTTAATTTAATTTTTTTTTGAAAATGAAAATTATTCAAGTTCGATGCCATACTCTATATTTCTTTATTAGGATATTGTCCTAACAAATATTCTATAGTTTTTTTGTTTTCAAATTTATTATTTGACCCTTTCAGGAATGTGCTGATAGATCTATTTCGGGAATTTTCTAGGTTCCCATCATGAGAACACGTTTTGAAAGAGGTAACAATCCCATGCCAAACATCAAACATTCATATAAACTAGTTATCAATGGTGATAATCTTTTACTTCGAGCTCATATATATGTATATTAGTTCTCATGTAGTGAGTAAACTAGTTTATATGAATGTTTGGCATGGGATTGTGAAGACGCTCATAAAAACAGGCTGATCATCTTATAGTTGGCGCAACTATAATATGGCTGTAGTTAGAGATAATACTATATTATGAATATAGACATGACAATCGGTTATCATAACCGAAAAAGAGAGATTTTTACTAAAAATTATGAAATATGATTGATACAATAATAATTTAATTTTTAAACAACTATTTATGGCTGTAGGAAACATAGTTTTGTGGCCACAATCATATTGCAAACATATTTTTTCTTTGCGTGTAAGAAAAAATAAATTAACCTACTTTTAATGCTGATAAAACCGTTATTTTCCTACTAAATAAATTTATTCCAAAAAAAGTCAAATCAAATCTAATAAATTACACAAAAAATTTAAATTATAAGTACAAGAGGAAGTAAATGATAACAAATAGTAGTAAATATTTACATTATAAAAGAACTTCCGTCTTACCGCAAATATTAACAAAGAACTTACCCAGTATAAATTATACTATAAAGTATATAAAAACTTGCAATACTCCAAATAGCAATAATAGTTTTACAAAATGTTTAATAACGAGTTTAAAAAAGTTTTCATACTGCTAGTCCTTATACAAACAACTGTAATACGGGCACTCCAAAATGTTACCGAGGAGGAAGCGACGATAATATATGATAATGATCCTGAAGCTATGGAAAATCCTGAAGAAACTGGACCTTATTTGGAAGGTGATATAAATGGCGAGGCCGATGATTATTTGAAACGTCTACGCAATGGCATTGCATCTACCTCATATAGATGGCCTGGCGGCAAAGTACCATATGAAATACAAGGATCATTTAACAGTCAACAACTGGGGATAATATCACATGCTCTAAATGAATATCATACAAAAACTTGTATACGTTTTCAGAGACGTACAACAGAACGAGATTATGTCGTGATAACAAATAAAGTTTCGGGTTGTTGGTCAAGTGTGGGTCGTATGGGTGGTCGTCAAGAGGTTAATTTGGAATCACCCAAATGTTTTTCAAATTATGGCACTACCATACACGAACTAATGCATGCTTTGGGTTTTTACCACGAACAAAACCGTTACGAACGTGACTCGTATGTAAAAGTAATGACGGAAAATATTAAATCTGGTATGACGAAGAATTTTGAAAAATTACCTTACTCAACGGCTACTGCGTATGGTGTCAATTATGATTATGCCTCTGTAATGCATTATAAATCGACAAGTTTTTCTAAAAATGGTAAACCCACTTTACAGGCATTACAACAAACGTCAGATGTTACAAAAATGGGTCAACGTTCTGGATTTTCTACGGGTGATATACGTAAAATAAAAGCCATGTATAAATGTCAATGAGTTCTATTGGTATTTTAGCTATAACAAATTTGTTTTCTTTTTGGTTTTTATTTTTTATTAAAATTTCTATTTTTAACAGAGCAAATAATAAACATAAATAATATGTTAACAATGAAGAAGACCTTATTGTAAAAACTTGATAAACCACATATATTGTTTTATGGATTTTTGCTGTTTCCTAGACATACATGGATTAATATTTGACAGAAGTCTTGCTTAAACACTTATTGCAAGTACCTAGAGTATAAACGTCCAGCAAGTCATATGTTTTTGCATTTTTTAACCGTTAAAAGCCAAAAAAACAAACTAAAAATAAAATGTGGCTTATTAAGTTTTTACAATAAGCCCTCCAATTAATCTTTGGTTAAATAGTTTTACTTAAATTATAAACTACAGTGAACGAAATTCTTTTGGGCACAGCAATATTTATGAATTTTATCAATAATGGGAAAAGCTAGGAAAATTGTAAAAACGACAAAGTAAGGATTATACGATAAATCACACTGCGTAACTCGAAATATAAAATAAAAGCACCGGAAATTGGCCCTAAGTATTTCGGTCACATTGACTTTAATGGCGTACCTAGTTTTATTTTTCACTTATGGACAGATTTTCCGCAAAGTTGCATGCAAAATTTTTCACAAAAATTTTAATTTCAATCTGCGATCAAAACTCTAATATTTTTTAGTTTTTAATGAAATCTCCGAAAGAAATTTCTTGCATATAATGTGTGCCGACCGATGAACACAGTAGCATAATAATTTGTATCCTTTAAATAATTAAACGTTCAACTTTTAGTGCATTTTTTTTGAAATCAGACTCCAGTTTTAAAGTTTTACTAAACTTTGACCTGAAAAATAGTGTGCCAATAATTTGAAATTTTTCATTTTTCAAATCTGAAATCTTAGGGTTTGGTAGATTTTCCTTTATATCAAAAAAAATTAATCGATTAAAAATAAATTTATTTATTAATAAATAGTCACTAGTTTGTCGTTTTTAGATTTTTTTTATAACTATTCGCTTTTTGTGGTAAAATTCAAAAATATTGCTGAGCCCAAATGAATTTCGACCACTGTATATTTAATTTGTTGCAATCACATACTCTTCAGGTATTTCGTTGTCTTCGTTTTTGGTTTTTTTTTTATTGTATATTCAGTTTAAGGAAGTATTATTTCCTTAGATTAATGTTGAGTTAAGTTTTTGTTCTTTTCGAAAAATACATTACTTTGCATAGTCAATTCCTTGCATAAGGTAGAGAATCTTCTTATGGCTTGATAAGAATCTATATCTTAAAAATAAAAAATACAATTAAGTGTACTCTAAAAAAAAGTCAGTAAAGTCAGCAACATTTTTGCAGAAAAATTGCCAATATCAACAAAAAAAAATTAGCTAAATTTAGCAATTTGTTTTGCTGAATTTACTATTTTTTTTGCTGATATTAACGACTTTTCTGCAAGGATCATCCTAGCAATAATCTTGCTGACTTTTATTTTGAGTGTAACTTAATAACTAAAAAATTTATAAATTTAAAAAGACACTAGTACAGGGAGTTAGCACACAAAACAACATCATGGTTATAGTTGTGGGTGGTTAGTGTGAGAATATAGAATAAAGTTACGCCAAGTAGTTGTAGTTTTTTAACGTTTTCTTGAGCTTTTTCTTAACTGGTGATAATTGGTTGTTTGCATATAAAGCTGTTTCTTTAGTATTATAATCAGTGAGGACGAAAGGATTCCAGGATATTAACATTAGTTGTGTTGTTAGGTATGGTCGGACTAGTAGTAGGAATAGTAGAGTAGTTAGCCTTTAAAATACCACGTCTAGTCTTACCTCCTGCATTTAGATAATCTAAATTCATATGCAATTGTATATTGCTAGTAGAACCATGGCACGAACGATTGTTGAGGAAATCACGGATATGTTGAACAATTAAATCAATAGCAACTAAAAGAACAAGAAATAAATAAAAAACAAGTTATTTTTTTTTTTTTTCTATGGAAAATGAATATAAATTTTGAAAAAATTTTAACATACAAACATAAACAGCGCTTACCCAATGGTTATAATAAATATAAATTATAAGCGTTTAGTAACAAAAGATCAAGGCATTTTAAATAATCATTAATAGGAACAGGTCATTTTAAATTATGTTATAACCCATAGTAATTAGTAGCAAAATTTTGAAATCCATTTTTTATGGAAATTATCAAAACTATTTAATTTACATAATATAAGAACAAAATTTTTAACATATTTATTTCTAATTATTTGTGGCGTTTTCTTTATTGAGTACAAAAATGGATTGCTGGTTTTAAAAAATCCTGAAAAAGGTTTTTTTTCAACAAAAACTTACCTTCTTGAGATTTGTGTTCTATTTATATAATGTACCTAAAATAAGTGTTATATACTAAAAGTGTTTTCAATTATTACTTAAAATTCTACTTATTTGTTCGACTACTTTAAACTGTGTTTGTCGTTAGATTTATTTGGCTTTTAATTAAACTTAATAACTACTCCAACTAACGTTAGTTAACAAAAATTTGTGAACGATATTTAAAAAAAATGCAAGTAAATTACTGAAACTAATTTTGTTTATAAAAAAAACTCAAGATGCAGTAAACCACAGTTTAACTTAAAAAAAGGCTTAGGAATGTAAAAAAGATAGATTGAAAAACAAAAAAATGCTGGGTTTTTTTTTTAATAAAGAATTTTAAAGGCAATAAAAGTTGAAATGTTAAATATGAAGGGCTTATAAAACTGCATCAAGAATTTCTGGCAAATTATGTTCGCAATATGCTTTCCATTTTTAACTTATTTAGCAAATTTGGGTCCATAAAATTTAACTAAAGACCCCTAAGTAAAAAAATATGTTTTAAAATTAGTGTTCTCTTATCATAGCTGAATTGGGATTGGTTTTAGGAGTAGTAGTGGTGTTGGTAGTTGATTTATAAACAGTAGTAGAAGTAGAATGTGTATTATTAGCTGTATGGTTGCTGGCTCCAGTGGCACCCGAATTATTAGCACTGCAACCTGGTCTAAGAATTTCACTGATATGATGTACAATGAGATCAATTGCAACTGCAAGAAATATATATAAAATCAAAGAAAAAAAAAAAAAACAAAAAAAAACAACAAAAATATTTGTAGTAAACAAGCTCTAAAATTAGTTATTCAAAAATACTAGTGTTGTATAGTTATTAAATAATAGGAAAAATGTTTTATAATAAATTGAAGGCTGATTTTTTTTTATAACTCAATAATAAAACAAAACAAAAAACGTGTTAGTTTTTATAACACAAAATCTTAAACGAAACGAGCAACTTCAAAAATATATATAAAAAAATAGAAAAGTTTTCAAAAAATATAACACAAACCTGTATTGTCAGCTCCTCGGGGTATAATAACATCAGCAAATTTTTTGGTCTAAAATTATAAAACAAATATTTGAAAAATAAAGTTATTTAACAAAAGATCAATATAATTATATTACCGGTGAACAAAACTCTTCGAAAGCCGGCTTAACAAAAGTCATATATTGATTTAAAACAGCATCTAAATCTCGACCTCTTTCATTGATATCACGGGGTACTAGAAAATAGAGGAAAAAATGTTTAATTTAGACTTGAATACCAAATTTTTTATAAAAATTGTGAAGATCAAAATTATGATGTGAGCAAGATTATTCATTTGTTTTTTGTTAAACAAAAAACAGTGCAATACTTATTTGTTAATTTAAAAAAAAAAACTTTTGGCTTAATTTTTTTAAATTTAAAAGTAAAACATTGCAGAGTAAGGCAAAACTGACTTATGGCCCTAATGCTATAGGCAGAAAATGTTATTGTTTATTTAATAAACAATAACAATACAGTGTAGTATGACTAGAGATTCTATCCTATACACGAACAATGTTTATTAGTTAGAAATGTTTTATTTTTGATTTGAATTAGAGGCAATTTACACGAAGAAATTAATTGCAGGCAATTTTTGAATTCTCTTTTAAAGTTGCTTCTGAAAATCATGAACATTTACACGAGGAGTTTTTGCATGCAATTTTTTTGACGTTTATTTTGCCAATCTTCTTTAATTGTTCATTCGTTGAAATTTAATTTAAATTTAATTTTGATTTAAAATATTGAATAAAGAATTGGAACGTTTTACCCGGTCCAAATAAACAGGATCTTTGACATTATAAAGATTCTCAATTTCCTGGTACTTTATAAGTAAAAGTTCCACTAGTTCTTTATTCCACATTATTTATTTTTTATTTTACGAAATATTTTCGATGCACAACACTTTAGAAGCCGAATACGAATAAAACAAATTAACAAGAATACGAACGATAGCAAAAAGAAATGTCAAAAAATATCTTGAAAAACGAAAACTGTGCAATTTTTGCTACACCGTTTGCCTTCAAACAATAATTGCACGCAACATTGCATGCAAAAATTGCCTCTTAGTTTAATTCTTCCAATTTTGTTTTTTTACTTCTCATCGGGTAAATAAAACAATACGGGTAATGCGTTTATCTTGTTCCTTTAAAAATTATAATTTGGATAAATCTTCTAACCCTCCTACATTGATCCTCTGAAGATTTTCGGTGACGCGAAATGAAGCATGTAAGGACCTGTCAGTAGACAAAGTCTTTTTTTGAATTAATAAATAAACATTGCACGGGTTTTTTGTTTAACAAAAAACAAATGATCTTGAACTTGAATAATCTTGCTCACATCATCGAAAAATAAACTTTTGGATATAATTTTTTAAAATTTAAAGTAAAACATTTAATTTTAAAGATCTCTTATATATTCCCTAACAACTTTTAAACTGCTTGACCGAATTTTTGTTAATTAGTATTAAACTGTTTATGTCTTAGATAATGAGAAATTTGTTTCATTTTAAACATTCAAGAATTTCTTATCGAGAAAAGTTTTTAAAAGTTTTTAAAAGTTTTATTTCTGCTCTTGAAAAAATCTGTAAGTCTTCCACTTGAAAATTTTGCGAACACAGAATTTGAGTTTCTCCCTCAGTAAATGTTGTTTTTTTTTTTTTTTTTGCTTTACCTAGCGTTTTAAATTTATTATATGTTCCAACTTCGGGTTCATAAAAAGCATACATTTTTAGACAAGTTTGATATAATTTTTATTAAAAATAAAAATTATGTTTTTTGACCTTTAATTGTGCAATGAAAATTATTCAAGTTCGAGGCCATACTCTATATTTCTTTATTAGGATATTGTCCTATCAAATATCTATAATATCTACCAAAGGTAGACCTTGCACATAACAAACAAGTTTTCAATTTATTTTTGTTCAATGGTGATAATCTTTAACTTCGTGCTCATATATTAGTTCTCATTTAGTGCGCAAACTAGTTTGTTTGATGTTTTGCATGGGATTCCTGAAAGTGGTCAATTAATAAATTTGAAAACAAAAAACTCTATATATTATTTGTTAGGACAATATCCTAATAAAGAAATATAGAGTATGGCCTCGAACGTGAATAATTTTCATTAACATTATTATTTAAAATTAATATTTATATGTTTTATAAATGAATTACAAGTAGTAATTGGATTGAAATAAAAAGTACTGATTTCTTAAACATTTAAAACTTTTTTTTTAATATTTTAATTAAAAAACTTTAAGAAAAATAACCAACCAGGGAATATAATTTCCATAGAACGCAACTATATTTAGTAGTCTTTCAGAAAATGTGTTCGTGAAGAAACTTTTAATCTGGAGGCAAAAGAGTCTTGCTACTTTTTTGACCAATAAATTTCAATTTTTTTTTTTATAATTTACAATTTTAAGATAATTGTAAGATATTACATTGACTTTTGTTTGTTTAATTAAATAGCCTTTTTTTTTTTTTTTTTTTTTTATAGTAATTAAATGTGCTAAAGTCCCAAAACTTATTTAACAAATTGTGAAAAGCAATCTGATGTAGGCGTGTCCCTATCCGGATTTCATTCCTGCCTAAGGAAATCTTCAGGGGACTTTGTTATTAGAATTTCTAGAGATATTTGTTATGTTAAATCACAAACTCAATGAGAATTTCTTGTCCTCGTCTAGGAGCGAGATTCAAAATTTAAAATATCAAAGAAAAAACAAAAACAACAACAAAAAATTGTCACAATTGGCTTTGTCATCTTCCAAATACTACTCTGTTTTTTTGACAGACCTAGCAATGTAGTGACGTTTATTCAAGTAAATCAACAATAGAAAATCATATGTTTTCTATTAGTGTCAGTTACATTTAAATTTGCACAAGCACCTGCATATTTGTTATTTAAATTTATTTTCATCGGGATAAACATTAATTGCATTTATAGTAATTAATATCACCAACACTTTTTCAAGCAATCGCACATAACTTGCCTTTTCCATTGACAAAAATTAAAAATTTTTATTTTTAAATGCGGATAACTTTTGCACTTCAAGATATAAACAAAATGAGTGTTGGAAAATACAAGCAGATTACAAAATTTTTTTATTTTTGAAAATCAGTTGATAAAAATATAAATTTGGTAAGCTCTAAAATTGTTTGAATACCAGAGGTATTCTACTTTGGAGTCTATTTGACCAGCGCCTGATGGATCTAGTAGGCTCTTCTTTGGAATTTAAGCTTACAATTACGTTGATTATGGCTGAGTACAGTTTAATAGCAATCCGATCACCTAGTAAGAAATTGCTGAATTATTTCCAAAATATTGTGCTGGTTGACAATACCAAACAAAAAACACGGATTAGGTTCTAGAACCGTTCTATAGAACTTGTACCTGTTCTTCAAACGCTCCTTAGAACTAGTTCTAAGGGTGACAATTTCAAACAAAAATCATGAGTTACAACGCCAAACTAGAACCAGCCAGTACTGGCTCCAAAGAACTAAAAGTTTTGCTTTGATAAAATGTTTTAATATTAATTTAATACCCAATATAAAATCAAAAGAAAAAACTTATTACATTTATACTGGTGGTAATGTGTTTTGTAGGGTGTTACCAGATTGGTCATGTACTTGTTAAAATAATAGGGTTTGTAATACAAATGTAACCAGTCACCGAACATTTTTTTTATTCCCAAATTTATTACCGGCTAATAGAAAGTTTTGCTGAGCTTTAAATGTTTTTAAATAATTTTTGAAAAATGTTTCATCAAAAAAGGTCAAAAATGGATTATTTTTTTTAAATAATAATTTCCCATAATTTCACACAATTGTAGTCAAGATGTTGTATTATTTTAAGATTTTTTAAACCTATTAACTATCTTTTGCCACTTAAAAGCACTAGCTCGAAAAAGGAATGCTGTGTCAATAACAAGTTATTGTAAAAAAGAGCTAAAGTAAAAAAAAACTTGGAAAAACAACACGTTTCTTAAACGAATCGTTCAAAGTTAATAGGTAGCAAACATTGTATTTTACGGTATAAAAGTTTTTCAAGCTCAAAAGTGGAAAATCGCAAAAAGGCAAGAAAAGGAAAAAAAAATTAAAAATCAAGACAGGAAGGAACAAAGTAAATTTGTCTTCTTAAAATTGTATACTTGCCAGCATTTGAAATTATTCGAAAAATGTTTATTTCTGTGAAATATCCAGCTTGAAAAATATTCGAAAATGCCGAATTATTCGAGACGAAAAAAACGGGTTTCCCCGAATAACTCGAAAACCACAATTTTCTAAAAATCGGAACTATTCTTTAAAAACAAACCAGCGGGCAATCCATATAGAAATAATGAATCGCAAATGGCGTTGGATTGGTCACACGCTGCGCAGACCTCCAGGTGACGTTGCTAAAATCGCCATTGAGTGGAACCCACAGGGTAGGACGAGAAGAGTAGGCAGACCGTCTCACACATGGGGCCGTCAACTGAATTTAGAAGTCATATCTACTGATCAAAGCTGGGGAGAAGTGAAGAGAATATCATCCAACCGGTCCGAATGGAATAAATTCGTTGTGGCCCTTTGTTCCCAATAGGAACCACAGGACATAATATATATTCTTTAAAGCCTAAATCATTTTAATAAAAAAAATCAATAAAATGGAATACATACCTCTTCTTGCCAAACGTGTATCCGAATCAGTGTCGACAAATAATTTCATATGGAACAAATCTCGTATCTTGGGAAAATAGAAAACCAAAATACCTTCGAACAATACAACATCTGCTGGATAAATAGTCATCTTGTTTTCATAATCCCTAAAAGAAAAAAAAAACGGAACCGGGAAAGCAATTCAAAAAAATAATAAATGAACACCAAAATATACCACAACAACAAGAACTTACAATGAATTTGTCCGATAATCATAACTAGGAATTTCTACTTTAACACCCTTCAAAATAGCTTGCAATGTCTCAAACATTAAATTTTCATTAAAAGCTTTGGGATGATCGAAATTGTATAAACCCTGAAAGGCCTTTGCCTTTTCCGCCGCAGTCAATTCACGATAGAAACTATCTTGACTAATGGTCACCACCTGACGTTCAGTATGATCCATATCAGCTTGTCCCAATTCGGTCATAATTTTCTTGCATACTGTCGACTTTCCGCTGGCAGTACCACCGGCCACTCCTATTAAAAATGGTTTTTTAACTACGTCGCCATTAGGTAAACACAATGTTTGCACATTTTCCACATCCATTTTAGCAGTGTTAAAATAATAATTTAAAAGAAACTTAACAATTTTTTAATAATTTACACTTTTTCGGTGTAAATAATTTGCTCAATTTGTTAAAAAACTTAAAATAATATTTCAAAAAATGAAATCAATGCTTATGAAAAAGCAATTGACAAAGAAATAAAAGTTAAACAGATGTTTTCAGAACAAAAGAGAAGAAAAAAACTGTCATTGCAAAGTTTTCTCTTATACAAAATTTTGTTGTTGCCATACTTGGTTCATTTATAAACTTCCGTTAGATTTAAATGCTTAAATATAGTTAAAAAAATTTTGGTGATTCAAAATAAAATCTACTTTTACTCAATCTGCTGTAGTTCACGTAATAAATTCTTTTATTAAATAAAAAATATGAAAATATTGGTGATTAAAGTTTTTTTCATTCACTAGTCAACTACACAGTCAGAAAATGTTAGAGGTATAAAAAAAAAAATACAGCACTGGCATACCACTGGCTGAAAGAAGTTTTTTTAAATAAATGACTGGCAGAACACTTGTTTGAGACTCGATTCCAGCTTTTCAAAAAAGTGTTTTTTGCTAGTTTTATTTTTACATTAATTTCGGTGGTGTACAAAAAAAAAACATTGTCAAATAATTGTCTGAGGCAATTATGTCAATATTGGCTAAAAGCATTTTCCGAGTGCTACCCAGGAAGAAATTGCCAACGTCTCGAAAGTCTTAACTGGTAGAGCAGTTATTATTATTTAACTGGTAGAGCATTTATTTTATAGAAGTCATGATTTGCTACAAGAAGTTTGCATTCAGAAGGCTCCGAGTTCAAACCCGGTTTCAGACATAATTTTTTTTGTGACTTTTTTATAATTTTTAATATATTTTTTTATATAAAATAGATTTTCTTTAAACCATTTTTTGGCCTTTTTAAGACCATTTTATTTTTGGCTACCCAACATTGGTAAGTTATTTTTTAACCAACTGTATTCCAGTGATGGCATATTTGATCAGCCAACGGTTGGTTACCCTGCAGTTACCATATACATGCCCAGTCAAAAAATGACGAACGGACCATCGCTGGCAAGGCACCCAGCCAAAACATGGTAATGACAGTTCATTACCGTATAGATTACCAAGTAATGATAGGTTATTACCTATTGCATTACTTTAAAATAAAAAATAATTACTTATTGATAATGGGTTATATAAGTACTGATATGTTATTGCAAAATAATGAGTTACTGGTATTTGGTTGCATAAGTATCGATTTCATATTTTCATTCTAATATTGTATTAATTTTTTTTTTAAATGTTTACAAGTAAATTTTCTAAGCAGAAGTTATTTTAATTTTTTTTCAAGATTTCTTAAACAAAATAACTTATAGAACCACTTATTTTTTAAGTCCTTGGTAACCACTTATTCTATCATTGTGAGTAACCACTTATTCCTAATATAAAAGTAATTACTTATGCTTTCACTATGAGTAACCATTCAGGTAACTCATTATTCTCACTTTTTTTCAACGGTTGGGTAATGACATTTTGGGACATCGTGAACAAAAGTAATCAAGCGAGTAAATAGCCTGGTAACTAGTGCGCTACTTACATGCTTAATAACCTGGTAATGTCTGTTTTTGCTGGGCACTTTAACAGGTGGTGCAAGTGCTGGCAAGAAGTGCTTTACCAATCCCAAATGATAACATCATTAGACAAAAGGTCCATTTGTTGAAAAAGTGTCGAACAAGCACTGGGGAAAATAAATTTCCAACGTTGGCAAAACCAAAAAAAGATTTTCCAAAATTAAATTAAAAAAGTTAATTTATAATTTTGTTGGTTCTGACGGTATTCGAACCCTGGGCTCCAGATTGGCAGCGGACAGCTTTACAGACTGAGCTAACAAAACCTACACTCAGGATATTAAGATGGTAGAAATGACTAAAACTTACAGTTACATTGGAGATACAATACAATTTTCAAATTATTATTTGTAAACTATGAACTTATTAATTATAACAAATATAAACTAAACGAACATTTTTAAAAACTCGATATAATCTTCTATTTTTAAATAACTAACTAAAATTAACTGTTTCCTGCTAAATTACTGTTTTGGTAGTTGTTTATTAAAATACTTAAATAACTACTCAAAACAACTTACAGGAGTACAATATTCTTGGTTAGTTATGGGTTCCTGGTCACGAGGGGCATGAGGGTAACGAGAGGGCAGATTGTCTTGCTAATTGCGGGGCCCGAAGGCCCTTTATTGGCCCTGAACCATTCTGTGGTATACCTTTGGGGTATGTTAGGGAGAAGCTCGGGTCGTGGAGGGAATCAGAATTCTCTCTCTATTGGGAAAACTTTCTTGGCTAACGACAGGCTAAGAGATTAATCTCTTTTTCCAGTGCAGGATCGAGGAGACTCTTGTCCCTCGGGAGGGGTAACTTGAGTACCCTGGTGTCTAAACTGACTGGACACTGCAATCTCAGATACCACCTGCTCAAAAGGGGTCTTTCGGACACGGATGAGTGTAGGTTTTGCGAACTGGTAGCTGAGACATCGGAGCATGTTCTTTGCGAATGTCCGAGGCTTTGTGAAAGGCGTGCCAAGTTCCTTGGCGATCGCTTTGTATAAACCCTGAAAGGTAGCTTGAATCTTTAGGGTAACTTTAGGCAGCACAAAAGACCTAAGTTGGTCGCGGTGCATAGTGCCATATAATCTAATCTAGTTATTTCTTGAAATGATGTCTAAAAAGTGAATTTTTTAACTTTTTGGCAATTTTTAAAAAAAATTTGGAAATCCGATTCTGAATCAACGGGCCTGATTTCACTTAAAAGGTGTATTGACTTTCAAACCAAAAAACCTATGTTAGGTCTAAAAGTTATGTGGTTCAAATTTGAAAAAAATCGGACAGCCTTAACCCGTTGCGAAAAACTTTTTTTTTTCTTTAAAAAAATATATTCTACGTCACATAATTTCTAATTAATTTTGGCGAGTATTCTCATTCATTCATTGCCACAATTAAATCAAGCTTTACATAAATAAAGGTTAATATGGAATTTTCAATATTCCCGAAATCTAATTCAAATACAAACTCCTATACAAACTCATAACTTGATTTTCGCAAAACCTGGTTTCAAATCGGATTTCAAATTAAGTTATACACTCAAAAAAGTTTTACAACTACTACATGACATTTGTTTGCATAGTATTCAGTAGATGTCGTTTTTAACTGAAATTACAGTTGTTTTTCTACAGTTATTTAAAAAAACAACTGAAAAAAATACTGTATTCTCGTAGCAGTTGTTTGATGCAATTATTTTAGTATTTTAATAAACAACTACCAAAACAAATTAGCGTTTGGAATTTTGACTTTTGCATTTTACGTGGGATGTAGGAAATACAAATTGTTATTGTATTTAAAAGAAAAAAAAAATAGTTTTCTTAATAAAATAACTGTTTCGAAATATTAGTTTTTACCAATTTTTACAGTTGATTTTGTTTGTTAGGAAAAAATAGTCAGTTATTTTTACGACATTGTTTGTTATATTTACTACATTTGCTTATTGTTTTTCAACAGTAAAAAAATAACTTAATTTTTATTTATTTTAAAGGTAATTTCTTTGTCGCCTTTTTAACTGAATTTACAGTTGTTTTGACTGTCATTTTCAGTAGATTCTACTGTCAAACTTTTTGAAAAAAACATTCATTATACCAGACTTTCGTTTATGACTCTAGAACACTCTAAACTGGGTCTAAAAGCTTCTTAAAAAAAACAAATCTGATTTTATAACATAAAAAATATTTTTATTTCTTCGAAATATGATTTTTTTTAAAGTATTTGTAACAATAATATGAAATTTTGTGATTGTGAAAAAATGGTGGATAAGGTGTGTGTAGTGTTTTTTTTTTTTTTACAGAAATATAAAAAAAGATTAAAACTAAACTATAATTTTTTTAGATTTATACTAAAGATCTATTATAGAGTTAAAATAAATAAAACTAAACAACTTATTTCCCTCTCCCCTTTAAAATTTTGTTAAAATTTGGCGCAAATATTGTCTTTTATGCAAATAAGATTGACACCAATTATTTTCTTACTTATTGGCACACTTGGCGCGCGAAATGTGGCGACTTTATTTAAAAAATCGTAAAAAGGTACAAAAATTTCTTTACAAAATTAAGAATAAAATGAAAAGTGTTGTTGCTGCGTGAGTCACTGAAGTCTTAAATCTTAAAGAAGACAACATTACCTTTAAAATTATGTCACATTATTAATTTATCAGAAGTTCAAAGGTCAACTTTTCGTGCCAGAAAGTTCGCGAGCGAATATTTATACATAAAAATTTAAAAACAGCAGATTTTATCTTAGCTTTTTATGGTAAATGCAAACAAGACCTTCAGCAACATTCGGGTATCAAATTTGGTTAATTATTTTCAGCTTTAACTAGTTAAGCCGCTGTTTTTCTCAGTTTTTACTATATTTTACTATTTTTGCATAATTTGTCATTTCATTTCGAAATTGGTCGAACAAATTTTGTGCACAAGCAAAAAGACAAATCTGAAGAATTATTTTCTGAAATAAAAATATCCGTTTAAGGGGAAAAAAGCTAAATGTACTAAAAATTTATTTGGCAGATTAGCTAGAGAAAATGATTTAATAGTTCATCTTTTAGTATAATCTCTGAATACTCTAAAAAATTAGGTGTACTAAAATTCAGTTGAAAAATTAATATTTGCGAAAGTTATTCTAACAAAATCTTTAATTACAGTGATTGTCTAGCAAATAATTTTATATTTTTAAATTTATAAAAATGTGTTCGCATACTTACAGGCGTTTTAAAGGTTCGTTAATTTCCATAATTTAATAGAAGTTAAAAGAAAAATTAACAAAAATGGCTCTGATATATGCTAACTGCAAATCTTAGGGTGGATTGGAAACAGGGTATTTTTTTTTAATATTTAAATAAATTTGCAAAATAAAACACATTTTGGCAAAAGTTTTATGTTAACTGTAAAAATTACTGAATTAAAATACAGCAAGATGTTTAATTTTTTTAAACTCAAACGTTTTTGTATATGAAAAAGTGCATTACTTTTTATGTAATGCCATTTACTTGATGTAACAATTTTCTCAATAATTCAGAAACCAATACGTTGAGAAAGCATTCATCATTAACATATATTTTTTTGTAATTTTAAAAATACTATTTTTTTAAATATTCGCCTGCGAACTTTATGTCACGAAAAGTTGACCTTTGAACTTTTGATAAATTATTCACGTGATATCTAATTTCAATGGTAATTTTTTAGTCTTTAATTTAAGACCTCTGTAATTCACTTAGAAGCAATACTTTTATTATTATTCCTCACTTTGTGAAATCATTTAACTACATTTTTTTTCAATTTTTAAGATGCTATATTGTGAACCAAGGGGTCTAGTGAGTCAAAAATTGGTCTCAGCCTTTGCTACATAAAAGACAATATTTGTGCTGAATTTTAAGAAATTTCTAAGGGACGAGGTCCAAAATTACATATTTTTCAATTGGTTATAAATTAAACAAGCCTATAGTAGATTTACTTAAAATTACAACAATATATATTTTTTTATGACACAAGAGAATTCAGTTTTTAAGTTTTTTTATACAAAACTTTTATTTAATAATCTTTTTTTACAAATATTTTTCAATAAATATCTGCCTGTAACATAGATTACATAGGTATAAAACTCTTATTCTTTGTACACATTTAAATTATTTTTGTTTGGGTGTAAAACGTATGTCCAATAGAGTGGCATTTTTTTAAACTTTCGATTTTTTTCAATTATTGTTGCGATTATTGTAGAACTTGGTCTAAATGTTAGGTGGTGCGAATTTGAGAAAAATCGGACAGCATGAACCTGTGGCTCACCGCAAACAAAGTTTTCGATTTTTTAAAAATTTTTTCTTAAACTGCTTTCATAAAAGTATGTTTTGCGACACATTATTTTTAATTAACTTTGGCATGCTAAGCACGAATATTTTTGAAATCGGACTAACGGTTTTCGAGATATTCCGACTTTTAAAAATTTTTTTTTGAAATTTTTCTACATTTTACAAATTTTTTAAAAATGACAATACATTTTTTTATTTCTGCACTAGTGAAGTAGACAAAACTACTTTTCATTTGAGCATAATTATGTTAATATTGATTGGAGGATAACTTGTAAATTTACTTACAAATATCACGGAAAAATAATATATTTACATGATAAGATTGTTATGCTTTTCAATTTTGTACACATGATTATTGATGGACTATATACTTTAACTTCTCATTTTCATTAATTCACGTTTTGATTGTTGGAGCGAAATTTAAGAAAAATCGCATTACTTAACCCTTGGTGACCTGCACACAAATCCTCTCATATATAAAAAAAAGTAAATTAAACTTAATATAGAGCAATTCCATATGAAAGCGATAACCTTTTGGACGACCCCTCTCCGATTTTAAAATAAATAGTCTCAATCGATTGCCCAGCAAAAAATAATGTACCTACATATTTTTTTTTTTTTTATAGTGACTGGTTTAGTGGTGGTGTGCACCACTGTCATGTGACAAAATTGAAGAATTCTTCATAAGGGACCTCATTGAAAGTTGTTTTAAAAAAAAACTACTAAAGCGATCGCAACGAGTGATAGGCTTTAATTGAAAAATAAAATTTTCCTAATTTTTCTCAGAAATTTACCTTTTTTCCCATGAAAATTAAATTTTCCCATGAAAATTAAATTTTCCGATTTTCCACAGAAGCTCCTAAATTTTCCGGCTAATTTTATTTTTTTTGGATTCCTCATAATTTTTGCTTTAAGAATCAGCAATAAAAAAATGGGCCCCGACTCCTTGTTTGGACAGGAGAAGAGCATTTAAGAGACCACCTTGTTCTCATTGTTTTTATATTTTTTATAATTGAATTATTTTTAATTATTTAACAAGAAAAATTAAAACAACTTTCAATGAGGTCCCTTATGAAGAATTCTTCAATTTTGTCACATGACAGTGGTGCACACCACCACTAAACCAGTCACTATAAAAAAAAAAAAAAAATATGTAGGTACATTATTTTTTGCTTGGCAATCGATTGAGACTATTTATTTTAAAATCGGAGAGGGGTCGTCCAAAAATTTGCCAGTTTTGATCGTTTTCATATGGAATTGTTCTATAAAAAAATATATTTTGTGATACATCATCTCTAATTTCGGACATAATTCTGATTAAATGAAAGCATGTTTCATGTAGTATTTGAGTTCAAAAGCAAACAATTCTTAGATAATTTTTTAAAAAATTTTAGAATATATGAAAAAGACGCCATATTTAGTGAGAATCAAATCGCAGGATCTCAACAAGGCGTCTCGAGTTAAAGCTATCCGATTTTTCTCAAATTTGCAAATTTACTACAATAATCCGAACAATGAATTTTAATTTTTTAAAAAAGTTTTCTTCATACAAAAAAATGCCGCTCTAATGTCCAATGCGGCGTCATCTGACTTTCAATGTCTAGGAGTTTGATATCTATGTAATCTATGGTCTGTAGAAGTAATATGCACAATATTTTCTTTGATATTTTTTTGACTCTAGTGTTTATGGTCATTCCTACCCATCTATTTCCAGATATTAAAAATAAACACTTAGGACTTTATAAAGGCCAGACTAAATATTGCAAATAAATTTTTAAAAAATATTTGTAAGAGTGAGTATTAAGAGTTTTAGTAAATTCATTTATAATTAATTTATTTTTTTTTTGTAAGAATACAAATGCTTTGTTAATTAAGTAAATTCCATACACTCAAAAAAAAAAAAACTTAACAAATTAGTAAAAGAAAAAGTTTCAAACAAACCTTAGTCCTTAGTTTATATTTTTTTTAAATGCCGGAAATATAAAAATAAATACCCAGACAGCAAAATTTTGTAGACTTTTTTTGTGAGTTCTTCTTCTACATCCGCGGATCCTGGAAAAGATTTCGGAGAGGGAAGTTAGAGTGTTTTTGATGAATTTTCTATTCTTTGTGATTTTTTTGTATTGAAAATTTTTATTTTTGTTGTGAGGGGGGGGGGGGGATGTGTTTATACAATTTTTTTTAGATCTATTTTTTGAGAAGTTTTTGAATCAAGAAAGAAGGCTCTTTTGGAGGCAGGGTATTTTAAAAATTACAAAAGAGTTTTTTTTTGGGTTTTTGTAAACCGTTTTTAAAAATTCCTGAAAAGACCAGAAAATACAAAAAATTTCGGTTCCGAATCGACTCAGAAATGTTACTAAATGTGGATATTTTGTGAACAATTCAAATTCACTTTTTTTGAGAAGTTTTTGAATCAAGAATTAAGCCTCTTTTGAATGAACCACTTTCATACAAAAATTTAGAATTTTAAATAATATATTTTTAGCCCATATGTGATTAATTTTTGAGCTTGTTTGCTGGCGGGGTAAAAAATTATAAAAAAATTTTTTTTTACGTTTTTAAAAATTCCTGAACCGATCAGGAAATCAAACTTTAAATTGCATTAAGTATAATAAGACGAAATACAAGAATCAAGTTACAGGTTTTTAGCTAAATCAGCTTAATATTTGTTAAATTATATATTTCAAGATATTTAAATTTTTGCCTACAAACTTCTATTTCTTTTTTTTGAGTGTACTTTAAGGTATTTTGCATAAAGTTAATGAGAATTCTAAACACGTTTAATAAAACATAAATAAATAATAAAACAATGTGGAAGGAAGTTCAATCTAATGTATGGTATAGTATAAATTAAAATAATTTAAATTAGTTTTTAGATAATGGAAGGAAATCAAAAGAAAAACTTAAAATAGTATTAACAAAAAATAATACAATAATAAAACAAATTTAAATAATAAAATGATTAACATTAACATAATTATTAAAACCAAATATTATTTATACTAAAATTAATTTAACATTGAGCATTTTTATGTTAAAAAACTACAAGTCACGTGAGAAATAAATCCAAGGCGGTCTGTTCATTGAATTCAGAATGAAATAGATCAAAGGCACTAAAAGGTTCCAAATTCATTAAGGGACTTATGCAGGAAGAAGGCGGTATAATAGGATCAACTGTCATACTCAAAGAATTGGTGGCTGGTTCCATTAAACGTAAACTCAATTCAAGAGGATTTTCCAAAGTCTGCATATCCGTGGGTGAACATTCATACAGATCATTTGAAGTAGAGTTACATTTTGGTTTTGCTTGTAGAGGACTTAAACAACGTTCAGACAGATTTAAAGATTCACCATCAGACTCTAACATTAAATTACTTAAATCTGACATAGAATTATGATGAGGATGGTGATGATGATGATGATGATGATGATGCTGATGAGGATGCGAATAAGTATAATTATTATTGATTTGATTATTTTCAAATATATAGGAAGAATTTGAAATGGGCGATGCCGAGGAATCTGATGATGACAATGAAGCATAAGCCGATGAAGCATTTGAGGCGGGAGATTCTTGTTGTTGATAGGCCACAGGAATGGGTGATGTACTAGAAGCAACTGGTTGTTGTTCTAATTTTTCTAATTTTTGTTTTTTAGTTTGTCTCTTAGAAGATGAGGTTTTTCGAGCTGTTGCAGTTTTACTGTTGTTAGGTGTAGACGATTTTGAAGATTTACTGGATTTGTTAGATTTTTGAGATTTTTCTTTAATTTCCTCTACTATGGGTTCAAAATTTTCTATAGATTTTATTTCCAGTTCTTTTGGTTGTGTACACTCATATAAAAACTCATAATCAGCTTCATTGGGATTTATTAAAGCTTCCGATAATATACCAATATATTTCATGGCTAAACGCAAAGTGGTAATTTTAGTTAATTTCTCATTTGTACTATTCGAATCTTCACTAGTTATGCAGGCCGGTACACAAGTACGTAACGTTTCAAATGCTGAGTTAATTTCACGCATGCGTGTTCTCTCTCTAGCATTAGCCGTCTTTCGTCTATATTTACTTAAAGGTGCCGCCTTTGTCTTAGATTTTGAATTATTCGTAACCGTAGGACTTTTGGCTCTCCGATGGGTCTTTATAGTTCTAACGTTTTGTATAGATTCTGTGGAATTATCACTAGCATAGCCCTGGGAGTCTATACTGCTGTTAGCCAATTTGTGTTTACGTTTTTGTCTCTGACGCAGTGAATACTTTTCACTATCCATATTTGGCATTGTTAAATTGCAGGTTCTATCTGTAATAAAAACAAAAATAATTGATTTATATTATTAATAATGCCTTAACAATCAAATTACATAAAATTCACTTAAAAAATCAAGAATAATTTATGACAATTGCATTAAAATAAAATATTTGTATAAAGATAAAAAGCTATAAAATGCAGGTAAAAAACAATCAATGTGGGAGTGCAAATTGGTTCAAATTTTTTTTTTCAAAATCATTTACATGAATACTAAAATCAGAAATTAACGTACGGTTGATGAAGTCAATGTAGTCAGACAAGCTATTCACACCTACTACTTTTTTTTTTTTTGAGTTTTAGTACCCTTCACTAAAAAGAAGAAACCTGTAAGTTTGTCATTGCGTTTGTATATTTAGAAGTGTTTTTTTCGACACGATCTCACCCTTGTTAGAAGAGCGAAGTTTCTAATTTTTACTCACAATATTTTTTATTGTCTCTGGCAGTTTGGCATTCAAAAAGTGCCAAATTGGCAATGGGCAGTTTGGCACTCAAAGTGCCAAATTGGCAATGGAGTTTAAAAGTTATAAATACAAATTTAAAGAGTGCTCTGAATGTAAACAAATTTCATAGTACCCGAAATATCTAAAATTAAATTGAATTTTTATTAAAGAAACTTGATTCATACGCTAACCATCCCTGTCTATCGATATCTACACGCAGAAAAAATACACTTTTGAATATGAATATAATGATTATATATCATTAATTTCATGAGTGATCGCCACAAATCTAACCAAGGGTGTTCTGATTTTCTTGAAATTGTGAACGGAAAGACTTTATTTAGCCACAAAGACAATTCCGTTTTTAGATTTTTATAAATTAATATACTCGCGATTTTATTCACGTCTTTCATTTTTGAAAAACTTAAAAAAATTAAAAAAAGTCGTGAACTTTGACGAGCCATAGCATACAGGGCCAGAATATAAGATTATTGCCCAAAAGTCTTTGCCATAGTCGCTGCTGCCTGAAAAATGTGTGCCGAAAAATTTTGGGATGGATTCAAAAATTGTAAATTCAAAATGGCTGATCCAATATCGCGGCAAACAAATTAGAATTTTATTCCACCAAAAAGAAACTTTGTGTTGTCTTGGGCTTATTGTAACTAATTCTGATTCTGCAACTAGATTTTGGAAACTCAAAATGGCGGACGAAATAAAACCGCTGAAAATATTTACAACATGTACTATTTTTACAAATATATTTATAATGATTGTAAATTTTTTGTGACTTTTTATTTTATACCAATTACTTTTCATTAAATAAAATTTAGCTTAAATATAACAAATTTTTATTCTAAAAAACTGATTTTTGCTGATTTTAGCAAATTTACTTGCAACTTTCATTTAACAAAAATTAAGCTCAAATATACCTAAAGTTTTGTAGTTTTAATAGATTTATTTCCGCTTTCTTATCTAATTAATATTTAGTAAAAAAAGTATCTAATTCTAGCAGTTTTTCTTCCATACTTTTGTTTGGAAAACATTTCCGTTTCCCATGTTTCTAATATAACATGTTTGCTTGCAAATATAATTATGTTTGCCTGGAAACATATATATTTTTTAAAAAAGTGAAAACCGTTTACCGCCAAACATATATATGTTTAGCTGCAAATATATATTCATATGTTTATTATATATATGTTTGCATGTCCCAATCAGATTGTCTAAACTTTAAAAATTGCAAATATATCTTTGTTTAGGTTTGAAAATTTGAATCATTGTAAACATATAAATAATTGCCTGCAAACATATTCAAAAGTGTATTTTTTCTGAGTATAGTTCTAGTAAACACTTTGAATAGCTTTTTACAGTTAGTGCAAGTTTTACAACTGAAGAAGTTGTAAAATTCAATGAATTTGCATTAGAAATGTAATTCTTTTTTTCAAGTTGTAGCATAACAAAAAAACAAATTAAAATTGCCTTTTTTAAATACAAAATAAATTCTATTGTTGTTGTTTTTACTAAATATAATTCCTCTACTAAAACGGCTTTGCTAGAATTGATAATAAATGAAATCCGTAAGGAAGTTGGAAACTAACGAAACGTAGGATGAAATTATGAAAAAAAATTTGCACTTTCAATGACCTTAAAAGCCCATTAGAATTCTTCTAAAAATATAAAAAAAGTTCTAAGAGCGCAGTTCTTTTAAATAATGTGTCAAAAATTAAAAAAAAAAACGCTTAGTGTCCAAAAAATCGACGAATTTAGAATACCGGGTTTCGGAATGGGTACCTTTTTAGCGACCCATTTCCCGTTTAAGGGTTAAAATTTAAGATTCTTACAAAGAAACAAATTTGGTAAATATCCACCTTTCCATTCGAGCACTAAAAATATGAAAAAGTTTTAAGATAAAAATTTTTCGAATAACCTTGAACTCCATTTCTACCCCCTAAATTTGCTCTTATATCTGAAGTTTAACGAAATCTGGAGATATCGACCAAGAAACTAGTTAACTGTATTATAGTATCCATACTTGTCTTAATACTTTATGTGAATTGCAGCATTATATGTCGTTCAAGCCTAAATGCTAAACAAGAGTTTTACCAGAACGAGTGTAAAAAAATAAAGAACTGTCGCAAAAGAAAAAAGAGCTTAACTATATATTTAGGCAAAACGCGTGTTCAGCGTTTAGGTGTGAACGCCATAAATTGATATAATAGACATAAAGAATTTGGTAAAATATGCATAAAGGCCGATTCACACATTGACTACACCTATCTGTTATTACACAGTATTGGGGATATGCATTCTCAAATTATTGTATTCCAAGTGTGAACGCCATATTAATTTATAACTTCTAAAATTGTGAATTTTTTTGGAAGGGTATAAAAGATTCGGCTTTGCAGTATTAAAAATTCTTACTTGATTATATTAAAATTTTAACCAAATGCATAGATAGTAGTGCTGGTAAGAGAACGAGTAGTGGGTATCGAGTATTTGTCTTTTTTTTTGGGTACTCGATACTCAAGAGTATTTAATCGATATTTTCAGAGTTGTATTTTGGACAGTAAATTAATACAAAAACGCTACTCAGCTAAAATAATTAGCTTTAAAAAATAATTCTGTTAGAAGGAAAAATCAAAGTAAAATATTTAAAATAAAAAAGTTTAAAAACTATAAAGAACATTGAATAGTTTGTAAAAAGTAAAAAAAAGTATATTTCTAAAGTTTGAACTTTCAATAAAAGTGCAAATATTTGCAAGTCTTTGTCAAAATTAAAGTAAATTTTGAATTTAAAAACCGTTAAAAGTATCGAGTATCCAAATTAAAAATATCGAGTAGTATCGAGTATTGTAAAGTAACCGAATTTTGCAGCACTAATAGATAGTCTTTTTTTTTAAAAGGTCTTTTTTAATCTTATCAAGCATAAACTTAAGTGAAGTCACAATGAACTTTTTTTTAATGAAACTCAAAAAATTTAATAGTTGATCTTAAATAAGAAAATTAACATTTTTCCTCTTGTCTATATTTGAAACATCTTCCTCCACCCACATTGCTATACATATATTCAAACATTTTAATTTCCTATGTCTTTTTTTTTTTTTCCAAACAAAAGAAATTTTATAACCAAGTTTTAGACCATATTTGTTTGTTTTCAAATATAAACCATGATTAATGAAGCTTGAAATTTATGTCTGCTTTAAAACCTCCAAATACACAAGAGAGAAAAAAATGAAGTAGAGAATTTCGTCATAATACCGGAAATATTGGTATTAGGTTAATTTCAATATTCTTTAGGGTGCGCTAACAAAATAATCAAAAACAAAAAATCTTTTTGGTCTCTAAAATCATTTTTGTTATTTAAACTTTAGGTAAACAAATTGGTTTTGTTGAAATTAAAGTTTTAAATCGAATTTAGAATTATGAATTTTTGAAAGCAAAAATTACTCAACCGTTAGAATAAGGCATGTCTGTTAAACTTTTTTTTAAAAATAAAAAAACGTTATTAATTTCATACTAATTTAGTTTTAGATTTAATTAGTTCAGAATGATCTAATTTTTATCAGAAACATGCAATTTTTAGTTTTTTTTTTGTTTTGAGCAAAAATATCAAATTGTATTTTGAGACTAGAGATAAAAAACGCTAATAAAACGGATTTAATTTAATAATAATTGCATCTTAATAAAATAATTTAATTTAATAAATATAACAAATTTAAGTTTTTATTATTTTTGTAAAACGTGTATCATTAAGCTTGATTCACACGCTATGTACCCCTGTCCTTCCATACATCTATTTACCGGTATTGGGGTTACGAAATATCATTTGCAGAAGAGAAATTACAATAATATGACAATTTCTACCACCAATACTGGGAAATAGAACATTTATAGAAATAGTAGGCTGTTCACAATAAACGCTAAAGCTAAAAGCGAAACTATTTCCCCATACATTTTGTATGAAACACTAAATTTCGCCAGTAGCCCATGCAAAATGTATGGGAAAATAGTTTCGCCTTCAGTTTTAGCTTTAATTGTAAACACTCTCTAAACCTGTAAAAATAGCAGAAATCTACTAAAAATTAGTTAAAAATATTCTAGCAGAAAAATTGCTGAAATAAGCAGAATGTTTTGGGCATTTATTCTTTTTGAATAACGGTTAATCCAACATTTTATTTAGTTGCTATTTCTAAACGACTCTGTATTCATACTACTACACTCAGAAAATAAAGAAGTTGGAACTGATTAAAAATTACAGTTACAATGACTACAAAGATAATTAAAAAATCAATTACTGTATTTGTCATAAAAATGACTAACTATGTAGTCATTTTACACTATTGATAAAACAACTACAGTGGTAGTAAAAACGACTACCGAAGCGGTTAAAAATAACTAACTTTAAATGAATGCATAAACCATAAAAAAAGCAACAACACAATAAAACCAATGAACATAAAACGACTACATAAATTATAAAAACTACTGTTTTTAACAGTAATTTCGTCGGTATTTAAAACAAATTGTTTGCTTTATTTACAGTAAAAATTTGTATTTCTTACATCCTATTTAAAACGTTAATTCAAAATTGCTAATGGTTATGACGTTTCGGAGATACAATGAAATTTTCTAATTATTATTTGCAAACTATATACTAAAAAACGCAGCAGTTACATACAAATTTTAATATTTTTACTGAGAAGTTTTTTAACACATTGTTTGTGTGATAATTTAGAATATTTTTTAAGATAATAAATATTACAAGACTTTTTGATTTTTTAGTTAAGCAAATTTCTAGCATATTTTTTTTCCTTACAAAATAGCTGATTTTATAATTTTTGCTGGATTATTTAGGATATTTCGAAATAAATTATCTGGCAACACAGCATTAAACCCAAGTTTAACACCTCCAAACACAGTTTTTAACTTCAAAATTAATTTTTGTCAACACAACCTAAATTTCTCTTAAAAAATGTTTTTTTACTCTGAGGTTGGTGACTGAGTTGGCCAGAACTGGTGAAGAAAAATAAAGAGGTCGAATTGAGTACCTAAGAGTAGCATACTCTTTAAAAAAAAAAAATCGTGTTCGCAGCGTTAGTGCCTTAAAACGAATTAATTTGTTATTAAAATTTAATACATCTTTGAGACCTGCTAACTTATCTCAGTTTTTTAACTTCAAATCTAATTTTTGTCAACACAACCTAAATTTCTCTTAAAAAACGTTTTTTTTTACTCTTAGGTTGGTGACTGAGTTGAGCGTAACTGGTGAAGAAAAATAAAAAGGACGAATTGAGTTCCTAAGAGTAGCATACTCTTTTTTGAAAAAAAATCGTTAGCAGCGTTAGTGCCTTAAAACGAACTAATTTGTTATTAAAATTTAATACATCTTTGAGTCTTGCTAACTTATCTCAAATTAACTAAAGTTTAAGTCTTAACCATAGTTATGAATGGCATATTTAGACCTGCTAACTTATCTTAAATTAACCATAGCTGTGAATGTCAAATTTATATGGAAATATATGTAGTTAAAGTTAAACACCGGTTATTTTTAGAAAAGTTACTCGCCCTTATAAGGAAATATCTTTGGTTAAAGCTAAACTCTGGTTATTCATAGAAAAGTTACTCGCCCTAAGTGGTTGGTTATTAAAATAATCTTAAGGAGATTAAAATTCAAAAAAAATCAAATTCAAAAGAATCTGAAATAGTTATATTGTGCTCAAGTAGAGGATGTAGAAGAAGCTTTTCTAATTTCAAAGTGTATTATTGCTTTTAATTCTTCTTCTTCTTGTGTTGTTTGTTTTTTTTTTTTATTTGTTTATAAATTGTTTGCAAATGCAAACGCAGCTCTGCTGCTGCATATCTTCCTTTTATGTGTGTTTTTTGTTGCTGCTGTTGTTAATGTCAGTGTAGCGACACATTTTTTATTAATTGTAGTAGTAGTAGTGAAGACAACATTGCATGAAAGAAGCTGGAGATGGTGCTGAAGATGGAGGCTGTGATGGAGGTGAGTAAGTTTTTCTTTTCATTATTTTTCATTGAAAATATTTAATGAATTTCACAAAGAACACAAAAAAAAGCATTTAATTATTCTTAAATTTGTGTAATTTAATTTGAATTAGGTTAAATTAGAGTAGTGGCAAATTGTTTTACCTAATACCAACACTCATAGAAAAAAGTTAGTAGAAAAATTAGTAAAGCTGTTAGTAATCCAACTTTGCAAGTATTTAACTAATTTTTAGTTCAAATTGATAGTTTAGGTAAAATTTTTGCTAAATTGACTCGACGAAATACTACATTTTTAACAATTTTTTTTTGCTGAATTTACTAAAAATATTATTTTGCTAATCAAAACCAACAAATGTCGTTTTAATGCGATCTTTGCGTTTCAGTATTTATGTATATTTTTATATTGTATCAGTATAAAATAGTCAAGTGAAGTGAACACGTCGTATTAGAAAAATATTTAGAAACATTTATGCGAATGGTTTTATTATAAACGAATAAAAAATGAAATTATAAAAACTATTAAAGACTTTTTTAGAGAAAAAGTAAAAAAGCGAAAGATTTGTTTCTGAATTGAAGGACTATAATAAGGGGCTTTTGCGTTTATATCGTACAATAATTTCTAATGTTTAAACAAATTAAAAAATATATTTCTTTTAACAATGAAAATATATTAAAAGCTTTGGAAAAATCAGACTCGGGGCCAACGAATAAGAAATATCACCAAAGTACGTTTACATTACGCTCGAATTCTAGTTTAATCCTTTGACTACCAATGTTTGATATATGTTCCATTTTTAGTTTTTGTTGTATTAGAATAACTTTCCAAACCGATTTTTTATATCATACCGACCACTTGGATGAATATGTTCTCAGATCAGAATACGGTGACCCCAAAGTAAAAATAAGCGATTGTTTTTCTTAATTTTTGTTATATATATTCTCGAATGCTTTTGTACACATGCGATCAAACTTTAGGTAGGACATGGTCCAATCCTTTACGATATTTGGAATTGGTTCATTACATTTTACATATAACACTGATACAATATTGGTCATATAAGTATATCATATTGGTCGTCAAAGGTTAAACAGAGAAGGTTTTTGTTCAGTTATTTATAAAAGGTTATATAGATTATTATCTTCTGATTCTAAATCTGTTGTTAAACTTTTTCTATCCCTCTACAATTTTGAATGATTAGAGAAAAGTTATATTTTTTGGGACTACAGTCAAAGCTCGCTATGCAACCAACATTATTTTAAAAATGTTGACACATTTATGTGTAACATATCAAAATTAATTAAAAAAGATTTATCATATGACGTAGCCAAAGTAGTTGGTAAAATTGATAGCTAAAAAAATTTAGTTCAAAAGTCTGTTGAACGGGTTATAATTCAATTGAGCTAATTTTTTCTGTTGTTATCGTTTAAATCAGTAATTTAGCTAAAGTTATTAATTACCTCATTTTACCACAATAACAAATTTAATAAGTATTTGGACAAATATTTTGACTCTAAAATATTGTAATTCGTGATTCAAAATTTTTTTTTTCTGGCGTTATTTTCTCATGTTTTTTTATTTTATAGTTGACCAAAGTTTTATAATAATTTATTTTGTAATTGACCAAACCCCGTTACTCCGTACCTATTTATTCTTTATTAAATACACTCAAAAACAAGTTAGTAAAGTTAGCCACACTTTAGTCACGAGGGTGCTTGCAAAAAAATTGCTAATATCACCAAAATCATTTGGTGAAAATCAGCCAAAATTAGTAGACGCAGCAAAAGTTTTGCTAGAAGTTTATTATTTTAGTTAATTTATTTGCTGAAAATTTGAAACATTTTTTTGTGATTCTTTAAAAAATAATTTTCAGTATGTTACAAAGTATAAAAATGTTCTAACTCCTACTTTGACGACATGTATTAATGTAATATCTGAAAATATACAGAAATAATACAGAAATAATACCTAAGATGTGTGTCCTTGTCTTTCGCTATAGTCTGTGTTCCTGAACGCATATTTGTGTGCAATTTGACCACACTACATTAATAATCACTTTAAAGATTTATTTTACAAAATATACGATAAATGTTTATTAAATTACAATATTTTATTTTGTATTTAATTTAAATGATAGAAAATTATTTTGACAAGCCGGTGACAACACAAAAATTTTTTTTTTTTAATCCACATATATATTTAGATTGTGAGCGTTCTTTTGTATGAAAAATATATAAAAAAATCTTCCATTTTTGATTTTTTTATATGTCTTACAGGAATTGTACTTTTTAGTATAATTTTCCTCATATCTACTACATATTGACATGCAGCGAAATCTACTTGATTCTGCATATATCTTTAAATCTGGTTGCATCCTACACAATTAATGTACTTATCAGCATATTTTTTTTAGCAAAATGAATTAGTAAAATATTAGTAAAATATTAGTAAAATATTAGTAAAATATTAGTAAAATATTAGTAAAATATTAGTAAAATATTAGTAAAATATTAGTAAAATATTAGTAAAATATTAGTAAAATATTAGTAAAACATTAGTTCAAAACAGTTAAGTGGTGAATAAATATAACTAAAATTTTAGCTGAAAACACAATTTCAGCAAAAAAAATTTGTTGAGTATTACTCAACAAATTTTTTACTTGTTTTACAAGACCTTTTACTAACTTATTTTTTTGAGTATACTTATATTCTCGGTAATAAATATGGTCCCGCCTTTTGTCAGATCAGAAAGCTTTTTTAGCAGAAATTTTCTATTGATTCAGCTAAAAAATTTCGTTGATGTAGCTAAATTCTAAGTTAATTTAAATACAACTGTCATCTCAAATTGAATTCTTCTAAAATTTAGGCCACTTTCATTTACCTGGAGCAAATCTGGTATTATTTTTGTTGTCGCAGCAGCTGAATTTGTACGGGCTTTTTTATGAGTGTACTTATCTCAAGTTGAAAGATTTTCCGTTATGAAATGTCAACTAATGACTTTTGAGGTGAAGCCTTCCCTCAGCAGGTCTTGTCCATTTTTAATTTCAAAGCCGCCTAAAATTGTGATCGAGGCTAAATGACCCATTGAAATAGCGTATAGAAAAAACTCGAACTTTAGATAAAATCCTTCACAAACTCATGGCCACCATCTAATTTTATATTAAAAAAAAACTTTTTTTAATTCGCAATGATCTAAATTATAAATACAAAATCTTTTATATATTTCATTACTTTAATTCCAGATTCGAAATGGTATAAATATATTTTTTATAATTTTTAATTAAAAAATCTGTTGAAAATGTTAAACTCTTTTCCATGAATTGAATTTAAAAATCTTAAAATTCCTTTAAAATTATCAAAAAATAAAAATAAAATGCCAATTTTTTTTGTCTAGTTACATTAAAAAAAAAATAATTTATTATTAATAATTCAAATCCTTAAAAGGTGAAAAACGAAACAAAAAAGTAAACGATCTATAGAAAAACAATATTAAAGTCAACTCAAAGTATCAGTTGATTGGTGTTTTCATTTCAAATCGTTATTTTTTGTTTTTTTTTGTTGTTTTTCAATAGATAAAATTTTGAAGTTTCTCACGGCACTTTAATACGTTGTAATTAGTTGTAAATATATTTTTCTGGGGGTCTTTTAGTTTAGTTGTAATCAAAACCGTTTTTATTTATAAAATAAAAATGATATTTAATAATAATGGACAACATTGCTACTTACTAAAGCATGGACACGAAAAAAATTTTACAAATTAAAACCTATATTACCTTTCTTCTGTAAGCACTAGAAAAACAATTTTAGATTTTTTGAATTCGCTGATATCTAGACAATATAAAACTAAGCTGACTTTTTGTTACTAAACATTTTAAGTCTTAAATTCAACAATTAGTGTTATACCTTTTTGCATTTTTTGCGAGTGTCAAAAATTACATCGCATAGTCGTGTAGACATTGGAAAAATATTAATAACCATGATCTTACTTTTTCGCTGTCTTTAAAAAAGTTTCCTTATCAAACGCAGTGAAGTTTTTGTTTACAATTTTTTAAATTTTTTAAAAATGTAAAATTTTATTTAAAATTACATTTTTGTTTAAAAATATATTGTACATATCCAATAAAAACTTGTAAGTTCTTTGGCATCAAACTGTCACTTTACTCTCTCTTTTTACTATTTTTTACTGAGTATTTGTGTAAACGAACACCTTCCAGTAAAAACTTGCACAAATTTGTTTGCGAAAGCGAGCAAATTTATTAATATAATTTTATTAATTTTTTTACAGCACCACGTGCTAGCTTTCCAAAAATAGTAAAATGCTAATTATTTTTTATAACATACTCAAAAATACCAAATATAATCGGAAATCACTATGGAAAACTGGTGCAAATCGTTTATAATCCACGATATGAGACTTTCTATATTACAACTTGCATCCTTGTAAGTTATTAGGGTAAGCTGCTTAAAAACCTGCAACCTGCACCTCTAAGGGAAATTGGTAAGCTCAAAATTTGTTTTGGTTCGTTTTTATACCAAAATTATGCCCGTAATTTCAAGCAATAGATACCTACCGGTGCTTAGATACCTACCCGATTTTGTTCGTGTACACGGTATGTATCTAAGCACCAGTAGGTATATATTGCTTGAAATTACGGCCATTAATCGTTTCTTTTGCTGCTTCTCAGTATAAGATAATAGGAAGCACTTACATCTGCGCATTTATTTTATCCTGCTTCTAAAAACAAGAACAGTTTTTACTGGGTACTATCATCAGTAAAAATATTTTCCGCCATTCCAACACACACATAAACGTTGTATTGTACTATATAAAATAAATTAAAAAAAAATTCTTTCAAAAATCAGTTTCATTGCAGAAGGTTTTTGTTCCGAATTGACTTAAAAACACGGTATTTAGTATCAGTACAACACTGTCCATAACCCTAGTTTACATACACTCAAAACAAAAAAAGTTAGTAAAGTCAGTAAAACATGTTGCTCAGTCAGCAAAATTTTAGTCATGCAAAAAAATTGCTTATGTCAGCAAAATCTTTTGCTGAAAATTAGCGTTTTTTTTTGCAATAAGAAAAAAGACAAATACAAACTTACGTAAGGTGTGTGTATTTCGCTTTAGTCTGTCTACCTGAACGTATATTTGCTTGCAATTTAACCTCACTACATTGATAGTCACTATAATCATTTAGTTAACAAATGCACATTTAATCTTTATTACATTTCAATATTTTATTTTCTCTGTAATATAATTAATGGACAGTTACTTTGGCAAGCCTGTGACAACACAAAATTTAAGTTTTTTTTAAATGATTTTAATAATTTTCGATTTTTTATTTCAAATTAAGTTTTTTCGAAAATTTCAAATCGGGCTTCTAAGGTCATGGATTTTATTAAAAAAAATAAATAAAAGACTAGTTATTCATTTTTTTAATCCGCAATTTATATGTATATAATGAATATTGTTAACGTCCTTTGGTTTTATTATGTGCGAAAAGCAAAAATCTTCCATGGTAGATTTTTTATATGAGTTGTACTTTTTTCATTTTCCTCGTCTGTACTACATCTTCACATGCCGCTACATTTAGTTCATTCTGCCTATATCTTTCAATCTGATTGTCGTCCAAACTTTTAATGTGCATATCCGCACAAATTTTTTTTTGCAAAATGAGTTAGTAAAACATTAGTAAAATATTAGTAAAATATTAGTTCAAAATAGTTAAGTGGTGAATTAATATAATTATGATATTTAATTTAAGTTATTAACTGTAATTTTGTCGTTATTATATAAGAAGTTATAATAAAATTAAAATGTAAAAATTTCCTCGTGTCCATTCTTTAGTGCTACTAACTACTGTATTATAAACGAACGAATGAACGGACGAAAATGACGATGAAAAACATATCGATTACTTATTAAATATGAAGGTATTTAACAATTTTTCATTTTCGAAAAATATAAAAGTTTATTGTTTAATTTTATTTTGGGGGGTGCTAACAGTGGGTTTCTATCCAACTCAGTCACTCTCAATCTGCTCTCTTTTTATTTGTTCGTTAACTCGCATCGAGCAAATGAAAACATGTTGCAAAAAGTTTAAATTAATTTTTATCATGTTTTTGAATAATAATTTAATAAAATGTTTTTTATTTTTTTTAAATTTTAACGATAAAATAAGCAAGAAAAAATTATAAAAGTTAGATAAATAAGATAAGCTAAATAAAAGTGAGTGTTTTATGCAACAATTTTTTATCAACATGTTGCAATTATTTTTTAGTGTAAAAAATATGTTTTTTGCTGATTTTGTTGCTGAGTGGCGTGGGAAGTGTAGTCTTGCTTTCTGTATATACTCTTAGGAGCTTACAGCAATGGCGGTGTTGGTGGTACTGCTACTGCAATATAGTCGTCTTGTTTAACCTTTGTATTGGTTAAAGCTTTCATTACTATAAATATTACTTTGTGATTTGTAAGTCATTTTAAAGGCATTCTTATTATTATTGGTCAAAAACGTCATCTCATATGGATTGTGTTATAATAGCCTTTGAAAAAATGTATTTCAAACTAATAGTTCGTATAGTTTCGTTTGCTAAAGTAGACGACAACGTTGATTTTTGAAATTATTGTGGTGGTGATAAGTATCCTTGACTTACTTATGCCAAAGATGGCATATAATATGTTACTAGTAGTAGTTACATGTGATTCTTCTGTGGCTTTATAATGGAGTGACCAACCAAACACATACCTAGCACATTGAATGATTGAAGTATTTGCTTTTTTTGTTCGGTCGGTCGTTCATTTTTTCTTATTTCATAAATTGTTTTTTAGTATGTCACATTTGTTGTCAGTCAAACAACACTTAACAGGAAAGTTATATTTCCTATTATAGCTTCTAGTTAATTTAAAGATTTTCATTTTTAGACATTTGAGATAGGTTTGTTTTTTCTTACAAGAATACTTGGTTGTTGTTCGAACTGAAGTCTATCAAAACTAAAACTTACTTTTATTTACACTGTGGCTTAAAAAGTTTTCATTGGTTTGTTTGTTAGTTATCATGAAAAACGGTTTTCTAACAAAGTATTTGGTAATATGATACATTATTTTGTCCTATAAACCCTCAATTTACACTTGTTATACTTAAACTTTGTTAAGGAACAAAGTAGGTAGATAATCATTAACAGTGAAAGGTTTTAAAGATGGAAGTTCATCAGTCTTGCCGAAAATTAAAATTTAGAAGATTTTATTCATAGGATAATTGAGAAAGAATTTAGCCGTCTGAAGTCAGAGAGGGAAAAAATTGAGAAACCCAAAATTTCAAATTATACAGCCGAGAGAAATTTTGCAAATGTAAGGTTTTGCCAGGATTATAGCCTTTCGAGTTTTGGGATCGACTAAATATTAACAACGTTTTTATACTACAAAACGGTGCCACCACGAAATGATCCGCTTCAAAGATTCATTTGGTTTAAATATCTCTGGTGGATTTAGGAATGGTGATATTAGACCTTATAGCCATCTTAAAGGTACGAACTGGAAAGAAGCTTTGTTACACTACTCGTACGTTACTCCGGGTGTTCAATTTTATCATAAAGTGTTTTTGTTGTCAAAATTGTGTGTTAATTGTTTCGGTTAAATTGGGTTCCAGCGGCACCCGCGGCAACCTTGTCGAACAGACCTATGGTATCAAAGACATTGCAAGAGATATCAACTTAAGCTAGATTCGTAGACTCATTTTAATGTGGATATATTCCATGCGAATAACGCAACCAGAAGGTTGCCGTTATTACACTTGTTTCTTATAAGAATGAATATTTTTAATTGAGTAAAGTTGTTGTTGCTGTCATGTAGACAATAGTTGTTAAACCATCCACCCCACTGCGCAGGAGGATTTATATCAGTTTTTCATTCCGTTTTTAAATCATCGACACCACAATATAAATTCAAGATCAGAATATATGGCGAAGTCGATATTTTGGAATTTTCGTAGTAAAAATTCGGAAAAACTTGTGTCAACGCGCTTGGATTTAAGAATTTGAAATTTGGTACATAGTTTTCTTTTTCCGAGTAATTGGATTTTTAAATTCTAATTTGGCTACTCCTCCAGCGTCCTGTCCAAATTGCTCCGCCTTAAAGTCTGAAACTTAAAATATGTGTTTCTTGTGGTGTGGGAGAAACAATTCCCACTTCAATGACCTAAGGTAGCATCCAACCCCACGCCCTCGGGGCAGTAAAAGCTTTAGGTCATTCGATAGAAGAGTAAGGTATAATGTTAGTTGAGCTATTCCAGCTCTTTTAACGAACTACAAAATATCCACAGCCCCAGTTGATAAGGCTTACCTGTTAGCCAAATTACTTGCAAGGAATTCGTTCTTTCCCGAAAGCGATCAACTACTGCCTGAACTTGAAAGAGTATCGAACTCATGCAGTTAAAAGGCTTCTTGTTTATCTTAACGTAAATAAATCACCGGAGCCGAATGTTATACTAGCACTGGTCTATTGGCAAACCTTTTTAGGTCTTCATACCGTGCGGGAGTCTTTTCTCTTATGTTGTAAGGCTGACAATGTTCAGCCAATCCCTAAAAAGTCTGCGGCTAATAACCCTGAAAACTATGGCAGAGTCGCAATATGCTCTACGATCTCGAGGGTGATAGAGAGCATGATTTATTACCACCTGGTAGATTATTTAGAGTCTAACTCACTTCTTAGTGATCGACAGTATGGCTTCCGTAGTGGTCGCTCTAATTGTCTCAGAAATTGCACCATTCGTGTTTTAATGATTGGATTTCATCTAAAGATTTTCCGCTAAATTCAGGTTCGGTTCTTTCTCCGTCATAGTCCCCTTCTCTCATCTTTATTAATGATCTTCTGGTTAATTTTCAACAACATTTGCCATTAATTTTCCTTCAATTGTAGGTCAAGTTTTTTTGGAGGTTGGGTGCAGAAGGCATTTTATGAATGACACACTTATTCACGACCTTTCCATAATCTCATATTGGGGTCTTATAAATAGGGTAGATTTCAATGCACGTAAGACCCAATGTTGTCTGTTGACTAATAGGGCTGTGGGGTCGTCTATGTCATCAGTGAATATGCGATGTATAAGTATTGATGAGTCAGATACTGTTGATGTTCTAGTCACGAGAATTTAATGTGATGTCTGTTGGAGTAAATACGAAGTGTCGAAAGAAGTATTCAAATCCAAAATATTTTACTCCATCCAGATTACTCCATGGAATACAACTTGCATATATTGGCAGGAGCTTTAAAGTATATTTTGGAGCTTCTGGACCGTGTTCATATTATTAATGACATAAGGATATCCAGCTTAAATGACTAATGGGAGCATCGTTGGTATGTGGATTGTGTGTCACAGTTATATCGGTATTAAAATAGGAAGTGTTTCTATTCGAAATACTCGCTTGTCGAAGCATATCCGTTTGCCCACTGAATTACAGAACCCATTACAGAAAAAATTAGTTCATCAGTCGTACTTGTCGTATGTGGAATATACTCCCCGCAGAAGTATTTCCTGTTACTAACAATATAGAGAAATTTAAATCAGATGACAAAGCCTTTCATTCAAAAGAATCGATTACATGACAATTCGTTAAAAACGCAGTAGGTTTATAAATATTTACACACAGATTATATACTTGGTAGTGGCTACCAGTCGAATGATTCGGTAGCTGCTACCGAATTTTTCAGTTCTGATAACAATTCTTCGATTGAAAGAGAAATTCTGACACGACAATAGAATTTTAATTGCCTCATCCTGAATTCGGTAATAACTACTAAAAAATTCCATATCTACAGCCGAACCATTCAGTTAGCTACATAAATGGTTGCTACACTAAGAATACTTTGTAGGTAAAGACCACCGCAAATGTATTTAAAAACAAATGAAATTTCACTTGAATAAAAGACGACTTACATTTCAGTAAATTTTACTAACATTGTCATTTGTTTTAAAGTGAAACACAATTGTAGTAAAAATGAACCACATATGCGTACAAATTGAACAAATATTTATTTGTTTTATTTTTTTTAAATAAAAAAGAAACTACGTTATAAAATGAATGTAAAATCATAATACAGTAATTTGGAGTGGTTTGCTTTTTTAAATGAACTACAATTGCAGTCAAAACTAAAATTTCTCCTACAAATTACCTTTTTGTTCACCTAAAAATAAAGATACTGTATTACAACTTAAACAACTACAAATACTTACAGCAGAAGATCCCTGAGTGTACGACTGTTAAAATATTTCCAAATAAGAGCTTTCACTGTACTTTAAAGTAGCTATTTTGTTAACTATTTTTTCGGTTGGATGCCTTGAACGCTTTTAGTATGTCAGTAGTCGAAATCGTAGTTGTACTGATGACGACAGTTTATTATAAAAAAATTTTTAAAGAAAAACTTTAACATTTTAATGCCATTATTTGCAATAGTTTAATGCAAGATTTAAGTTACTTGAAACTTTAGAAATTCATACGAGTTTGTATGTGGTATGATACAAAAAGAAAAGAAAATCTTACACACAATATTGTGTGTTGATTGTTGTTCCTGTTTTGTTTTTATATGCCACAGAATGAAAAAAAAAATAAATAAAAAAATTGTAAAGTACTCGTATTATATGTGGCAAAGTTTTTAAAAACTCTTAAATTTTTTACATTAAATATTTTTTTCTTTCCTTATTTCATATTGGAAAAAGTCGAAGAAGAAAAATCGAAATATAGGTTAACCATACACTTTACAGTATTATTTGGTTTCCGTAACAAAAAAATGGAATTTACTAAATTGTAAAACTTTTATAAATAAATAAAGTAAATTGGTATTGAATAAAAACAAAAACTTTAAAAATAAGAACCAATATATAAGTTGACTGTTTAAACAAACAGAAAAACGACACCATCAACAATATTAAGGGTATTCATGTTAGAAATTTTCCTCTTGAAAATATAGGAAATTGCAAAATTACACAATTGCTATTGATTTGAGCGGGTGTACGCACTGTTTTTGGCTTCTCACGCTTTGTTTTATCGATGAGGATGCCAGTTTCTTTCACTTTTTTCGCAAGATAACGAACATACGGACCATATTTGTTCAGCGGAAGGATAAAACTAATTATCTGTCAAGTCAGACATGAGCTAAGTGTTACCATTCACGAAATAAGCAGTAGTTGAAAAAAAAAACGTTAGATGGCGGATCCTTTAGTTTATCAGAGGTATACTTAGAATAACACACAAGTCAATATTAGTTTTCCAAGAACAGACATATTTTTTCATACCTCAAAACCTCGATTATCAGGCAAACATGAAGTATAACACTGTGCGACAGTAGTTTTCACACATGGACAAAACAATATATAAATACGTGAAACTAGAAACCACATTTATTTAAACTGCGTTTTTAGTTTGGAAAACACTTCCCTGTACCTGCTAGAAATGAAAAAAAAACTTTTTTTGCACTTTATCAATTTAGTTCTCAAACCATGTTTTTTTTTTAAATAAAAATTGCGAAAAATTGAATATAACAATTTCGCAAAATTTTTGTAAAGTTTATAAATTTTTGGGAGTTGCTTTTTATTAAAAAATGCAGTTCACGCAATACGTTAATCAATTTCAAATGTAATTGTGAATGTCAGACGCAGAAAACATACATTTTCAAAAAATTTACGCCAATTCCGTTGAAGTTTGTAATGTTCGTATTCCATTATAGGTGTTCTGAGATCAACTTGTTATACCTTAAACTGCATAAAATTACAACATTTTTTAAGTACTCCATCCATTAAACGGCGCAAAAACCCTATGGAAAAACTGTGAAAGTTAACAAATCGGGAAATTTGGGTTTCACTTGTAAACCAACATATAACCTTTCACCAAGCAGCGATAGGAAAATTACTTTTTTAGTGAAAGTCTATTGACTCCATTTTGTATTAGTTTGACTCTAAAAGTTAAAAACTGTGAGCAAAAAAAAAAAAATAAAGAAAAAACTCTTATAGTCACTTTTCAAGTCACTTTTCTTTCTCCCAATTCAAATAAACCTTGAGAAGCAAGATGCGTCTAAAGTCGGTTTCAACAGTTGTAGAAAAATTTTAAAGTATCTCATATACAATTATGTACATCTGCATTGAAACAATCTTTATATACGGTCATTTTAAATCCTCAGAATATTATTTAGTCTACTGTTTGTAGTTTAATTAAAATAATTAACTAACATTTTTTTAAGTTTTATTTACTTAAAATTTAATAAAAATTGATAAGTTTTCTTTGATCCTCTTTTATTTATTTCTTCTTATTTTAAACGAGCTTAATATCATTTATTGATTTCTGTGAAATTTTTATTTTTTCCTATTGACAGAAAATATTTTTAATTTTCCGCCTTTTTTAGAAAAACTTGTTATATGTATATAAGTTTTTAATTATTTAAACAAGTTTTTTAATCAAATTGTAATAATTGTTTCCTGAAGAAGTCACCCAATGTGGAGACGAAATATTTGAAATAAATAATTATAGTTAATAAATAATAAATAATGATCTTAAGCTCGTTTAAAATAAGAAGAAGAATTTAATAAAAATTTTTACAATTACTATTACGGAAATTTGTGATTGATGTGCTTCCGTTACAGTTTATATAAATTAAAATTTTTATTTGTTGTATGTTTTGAAAACTTCCCAGTTGTTTGTTGCATTAAAATTAATAAATATACAAATTATTTCAATTCAAATTACAAGAACTTAAAAAAGTTTACACATTCACTAAAACCATTCAAAAAAGATGTGTTTGTAGTGTGTGCGTGTTTACATTTTTTAGAAAAAATATAGCGAATAAAAAAACTGAAACAATTTAAAATAACTGCCTTAATGGTTTTTTTTACGAGTTTGATATAATTTTTACTAAAAACAAAAATTATGTTTTACGACCTTTAATTGTGCAATGAAAATTATTCAAGTTCGAGGCCATACTCAATATTTATTTATTATGACAATATCCTAACACATAATCTATAGAGTTTTTGTTTTCAAATTTATTAATTGACCACTTTCAGGAATGTGTTGATAGATCTATTTCGGGAATTTTCTAGGTTCCCATCATCAAAACACGTTTTGAAAGAAATGACAATCCCATGCAAACATCAAACATTCATATAACCTAGTTATCCCACTAAATGATTTTTTTTACCAAATCTATAAGTAAAATTCATTTAATTTATCATCAAATCATTTAATTAATCTTAGTATTCATGTATTCTTACTGATTTGTCAGTTGTTGCAACAATATTCAAAATTAAATAACAATAAACATTTGATTTAGATGAGAAGTAGATCGGCTTTTAAAAGGTTCAACATTTATTTTAGATAACATTTTCAGTCAGTTTTATACCATAAACTTCTTTGAGTGTACGATTTAAGTTGAAGACATATCCTTCTTTTGTTTCTAAATTCTCCACGATGAACTTTTTTTTTTTTTTTTTTAATTCCATTGAGTAATTCTAAACAAATTTAAACCAAAATTACATTAATTAAAATCCCATTTATGTTTCGCAACATTGTGTACCTCTACTCTTTAAACTTTTCCATAATATTTATTTACTTAAATTCTAATTTTCAAAAATTTTATCTGAATACAATGCATATTTAATTTGCCACCACAAATGCGATGGTTTGGTTTGGTTGGTTGGTTGGCATGTCAGTGTGTATGAAATATTCTACTTCAATTTAAAAAGTTTATGTTCTTCACATCACATTTGAGTTGAGTATCTTAATTTTCAAAACTACAACGAGCTAAAAAAAAGCATGAATTTTATGAACTCTTTAATATGCAAGAGAAGAAGAATAAACTACTAAATTTTAAATGGAGAAAGCATCCTTTTCGCATGCTACATTCGGAATATTATGCTGCATGGAAATTTGAATGAAGAAACAAAAAAATAAATGGCGAATTTAAAACCGTGAATATAGTTATCTAAAAGAAACAATTCCGTACTTGTTGCTAATATACATACACTAACAAAACACTCATACATAGAGACAAACACTTCCAGATACTCAATTATGTTTCGTTTGTACATGTATGGAGGAACATTATGGTCAGTGGTGCTAATTTTTTGAGAGTCAAAAGTGCTATAAAAATCTTAAAAAGCGTAAAAAATCTTTGGCTTAAAAAGGCCTAAAAATGCATTAGGCACTTTTTTCATTGTGAGAAGAAAATTTTCAGTCAAATTTTAAAAAGTTTAAAAAAAAGTTTATTAACATGATTAATTTTATAAAGAGGGAAAAATGTTGTGAGTACTTGTAATTAATCAAAAAATTAATTACAAAATCAAAAAATCAAAAAAAATCAATAATCAAAAAATGAATTAATTCATAAAATTTTACAAAAAGCATTTCTCGTCCAAAATAAGAATTTCTCGTCAAAAAAAAAACTTAAGCATTTCTCGTCCAAAATATTCGACTTCAAAATTTAAAATTTGTAATTTGCAATTTAGGGATAATAAAAAAATGGCAAAAAACACTAACGAAATATTTTATTTTACAAGGAGAGGGGAGTCTGTCGATGGGCTTTTTCCGATCTCTATTAAATTTGGATTTGTGTTTTTAGACAAATGAGTTACCAAATGAAAGTGCTTTGAGAGATGCATAAAGTGGTATAAGAAAGATGTCCGATAACTCTCAAGTATTTTTGTTTTTAAAAAAATGTGTTTTTAGTGTTATTAAAACTGGCGTTTTGTTAAATAATTATAGTTTAACTAAGCTAAAAAAATATCCATATTAGTGCCTATTAAATTTATTCGAGGGGGTATCTGAGCTTTTTTTAACCTTCGTAATTGTTCGGCTTTTATACGACTTTCTCCGAAGAGATTTTCAGCCAATATTTCAAATAGCTGGCAACCCTAACACACAAGTACAACAAAGCTGCATTCAAAAAAAAAAAAAATTTAATTTCATTAGTTGCAAACATGCTTCCATGCAAAAATCTTTTAACTTTGGCCTTACCCTTGAACGTGAGATTGGGCCGCTAAAAAAAATACGTGTCCCTTAATAGTTTTTCGTTATCACATATCCAAAATACATTAAGATCGCATGGAACTCATCGGCAGACTCCCCTTGTTAGTGGTTATTTACGATTTGGCACCGAGAGTAAAACTTTAGTCTTTTGCGTCATTGAAAAGCATCATATATAGTACCAAATCACCAAGTTGACATTACCGATTATGGTTGGCAGTGTTTGTATGTATGGTTAGTGAGTCAGATAGACAGTCAGTCAGCCTAGACTCCTCCGCTTTTATATTATTCCGTTATTGTTAGTTAGTAGGTACATACGTTTATAAATTTACTTTTTTTACGTTCGTGTTAAATTCAAAAGTGGCTCCAAATTTGCACTTGCTGGCTTAAGCAAATTGCATGTGATTAAAATCATGCAATACACCACGCCGACAACATTTGCCAAAAATATAACAACAAATTGCTAGTAGAATAAAACCTAAATATATGTAAGGTATATTATGCATGTGTTGCGTGAAATACATATGCATTTAAAGTAGGGTAACACTTAATTGTGGAAGACTATAAAACTCGTATTCTCTCTCTATAGTGTATCTTAACGTCAAATAGTGTATCTTAACGTCAAATTATCATCTTGTTAAATATCTGGAGACTAATTCACTTCTTAATGGTCGAAAGTATGGTATTCTTAGAAGTCGTTCTTTGAAGGACCTGTTGCAGTGTTTTTCGGATTGTTTGGGTCGATCTATTTAGGGATTTGGTGAGAGCAAAGTGACACATTGCTGTCAAAGTTTATTGCTTTTGGTATCGATACTGACTTATACTGATTTATATCGATTTATTTGAGTTTTATCAGAGACTACATTATTCGCGTTGTTAAAAGTGGACTTTTTTGCGTTTACCAACACTCCAGGTATGCCCAATAAAAATGTAGTTCATAGTGTTGATATCAAAATAGGCTATGAGGAGGAGGAAAGAAAGTGCACCCCTGACTTTAGCTGAAGCGTATTTGATAAGATAACAACCCTTATAGTGCCATCTCTAGGAAATTTCGAAATAAAACGATAAAAGTCTTTAGATACAGGAATCGCAATAAGTATCGATATTAATGTGTCTTGCCACACACGATCAAACGCCTTGGATATATCTAGAATTCTCACCAAACGCATAGTACTCGACACTCTTGCGAGTTACGGCAGTGGTCTATCGCTTTCCGGTAAAGTTGAATTTTCTACTAACATTCTAGAGAAAAGGTTATCCTTATCAAGCGGGTCAGTGAATGTTTCGTCATCCGTTAAAAGAGTTAGGATAGATGAACGAATGCCACGTGGAGCAGAAAGAGCTTCGGCACGAAGACGCTGTTCGTAAAAAAGATTTTAACTTCTAAGTAGCTTGAAACACTTGAATTTTGACGGTTAGCGTAGCAGATACAAATTAGCGTTTTTATTATTACGTCAATTCTGAACAATTAATCTCTGAATGACTGCATTTTTGGATGTCTGGCTAAATCAACATTTATCTCTTGATTTAGTCGAAACACTTGTTGAGCTCAGCCCAACGTACCTTTTCATAAATAAAAATAGTCGACTAACCATAATAACAAATATACTTTCCGCCAAAGTTATGAACTAAATATTTCTAGAAATTCTGAAAATGTCGTACTTGGGCATGGTTAAAGTCCGCATAGGGACCAGCATACAGCAAATTATTTTTCATAATATGTTAAATAAGTTTTGGCAAATAGAAATACTTTAAAATAAACATTTTACATTTATAGTAACAAATTAGTTGAGATTCTCATTTAGTGTTTCCTAATACAATTACACATAAGACGTCTACATTTTTAAACTGCTAACAACATTTCATATTCTATCTATATGTATGTAGAGGAAAATGTATTTTTTTGCCTGAATTTGAAGAAAAAACAAAACAAACATCCGTATAAATTTGAATATTCGTAACTAATATGTACTATAGCTTTTAATATAAACTGATACAAAAACAAAAACTCACATGTTCACATTTCTACATATACAGCACACACACACCTTCCAAATTAACACCTACCCCAGGAATATAAGAACAGCCAAACAGACATAGATAGACTCATTTGTTGAAGAACATGTTCACCGTATGTACGTTCATGTATTGACGTGTTGTTGTTCATAATACCGCTAAGTTTGCTCGAGCCAAGGAATTGTAAACATACTCCTCATACAAGCAAGCAAACAACCAAAGTCAGTTAGCTAGGAAGTCGAAAAGGAAGCTTGGAAGGAAGGAAATTGTGTTTTTCTTTTCTTCCCGGCCACAGGAAATACTTTGGATTTTATCGTTCATTGTTTAATTTTTCGATAGAAATTGCGAACAAATTTACACGAAACTTAATTTTGGTTGACGTTGACATGAATGGTTTCGAAAACAAAAAAAAAAATCAACCACAACAACTACTACTAACTATTACACGTATGTGGGTATGTGTGTTAATTTAAAAGGGTGAACACATCAAAATTCAGACACTTTTAGAGATGTTCGTAATTATAATTTTGTTGAGCTTTGGAAGGCTTTTAGCATAATAATGAACATTTGTACTTGTAAACATCGAATGCTTTCACATTATCGTTGAGAACTTTTGAAAGTTATCTGTCGAACCGGAATATTGATTTTTACAATAAAATTTAAGCCATGGACAAAATTTAGTTTCGTTGTCGACTTAATACATGGGATAAATTAATTCATGATTTCATTATCATTGCATTTATACCAATTGTTATTAAATTTTTCTATTACCAGTTTTTAATTAATGAAATTAAGATTAATGAAACTATTGCTTCAAATTCCATTGCCAAACACAGGCAAACAATTTAGTAGAAAAATTTGTAAAACGTTTTCAATTGGGCGCTGTGGTGTAATGGTTAACGCGTTGGACTATTACACAGATGGTCCCGGGTTCGATTCCCGGTGACGACAACATCAATTTAGAAAAATAATATGTATGAGTTTTCTATCACTTATATGTATCGCTACACCCACCTTCGGTGTTCCCAAAGCACTTAAGCCCACCGAAGTAAAATAATGAATCAGGACTATGAAACAAAAAGCTTCAATAAATTCGCCAACTCTACATCAGGTGGCGAGCAACAACTGTTCTAAGACTTATCTACTCGCGCAATTACAGTGTTGCCACGTTTGAAGCCCTTCATCTTTCACCACCTTTCATCTCTGCACTATCCCCTTTCCAAAGAAAGTAACACATTAATTAATAGGAAGAATTTCCTGAGTGTTGCTTCTCTTTATAAAAAAAAAAAAAAAAAAAAAAAAAATTCCACTTAACTATTTTTGTACTAATTTTTAGTACAATATATGTTTTTAGTAACAGTTTCTGCTATTCTCATTTTACAAATTACGGAATTTTTTACTAATGTTTGTTGCTGATTTCAAAGCAAAAGAGCAAAACATTTTACTAATTTTTCAAATCCGAGTTCTAAAACCAGCAAAACATTTTTCTAATTTAAAAAAATTCTAGTTCATAGTTCATTTGCATTTATTGAACTAGTGCGTTCTTTTAGTTCATATGTTTTTTTGACAATTTTTTTTCAATTATTCATATTGTTATATTGTTATATTGGTAAATTTCTTGTTTAACTAATATTACTAATGTTATTAAAATGTTGTAATATTTTTTTTGCTGATTTTAGCAAAATGGTTTTGAATTGCAGTTTACAACAATTTTACTATAAATTAGTAGCGGTTACAAATTTGTATTACTAATTTCATTGTAATAATTTTATATTTATATTGACCCCATGGGGAATGAGGAGTCAATTGTCCTCAAAGTGACTGGTTAAAGGAGGACTTATCACAGGACTAGTATAATTTAATAATGAAGTGGGTTAATCAGTGTCAATTTTCCTAAAATTACCAATCCTGTGACTGCTAAAAGGAGGACATACCACTTAACCAGAATGCTTATTAACAAGAAAAAGCCAGTTGGCCAGAATTTTACCCATTGGAAGCTGTTTAGTTTTCGTTTATTTAATACAAAATGGTCCTTTTGCGACAGTCTTGTGGTATGCCCATCTTTGGTTAGTCCTGTGGCATACCACTTTATGGTTTAAAACAGGAAAAATTATGCCCTCCTATGACAAGCCAATGTTAAAGTTGCCAGTTGTTTACATAGGGTAGGGTTTAGCAGAGGACCGGTCTCTGGGACGAAGGGACCGATCCTGTGGCACGCGCAGAACCGGTCCCATTCCCCATAGGGAAATTTAGTAGAGGCAACTATTTTGTACTACTACTATTTATAGTTGTAAAACTACTATCGAAGTAGTACAAATTTTGTTCCCTGTTCCATTAAATTTATTTCTCTGTATTTAATATTCCAATTCCACTCATTACCAGTTTCATTCAGTATCGTTCTAAATGCTTAGTTTTTTAATTTCATTCCTTCTCGATTTCATTATATTTAAATCGCTTTAAAATAGTTCAATATATTTTTTACAATCGTGAACAAAAATATTTTGAAAAATTGTTATATAGTTGCCAAATGCTTATTCATAATATCGATTTTTTTACTTTTTTTGAGGAGACCTTTTTCAAAAACATATTTAAAAATATTAAAAAGATTAATCTTTCATTGATTGTTATGTTGATGAGAAAATATTGAAATGTATTTACGTTCATGGTATTTTTTTATATCATTTGAAGGGTCATCCAAAAAAATGTTTTGATAAACCAATTTGAACTTTAAAGCTTAACATTACCATTTTTCTATTGCACCTTTGTGTGACTTACGAAGTTCCAAGGAAAAATTATTCACAAGTTTTATTTGTAGTAACGATTTAAAAAAAAAGTTATGAAATTAATTGGTTTTTAATTTAACGGCTTATTTTTATATATAAACGGATTATTTAACAGTTTTCGAGCTTTGTTTAAGCTTTTAAAACGTTGGTTTTAATACTGCTTTGCTATATTGACGAGTCTGCTGACTTTAGTTAGATATACAACTGGTAAGGCTTTTATTGAAACGAAAAACCTTTAACAGAAATAGAGAATTGTTAATATGATGATAACTGAGCACCCAGTACAATAAATACACGTATTACGTTATTTTCAGGCTCTGCAGAAGATTTTTTCGGTTTACTGTGATTTTTCTCAAAATAAGAGCATGTTTTCTTTCTCTAACTGTGTAAGGCCGGCCCAATTTCTGTTTATTTTTTATGTCCTGCAACTATATAACTAATAATGACTTTCCAAATTGTATTCCGACTTCAATCCAGTATGTATTCACTTTTTCCTAAAGTTTTTTTTTTTTTTTTTTTTTTTGTAGATGCAAATGCATTACAAAATTTCTGAATGAAGCATAGTTTTATAAATCTGCAAATATTGGTTGAAAATCGGATCTATGACGTGATTTAAAAAGTTTACGTTTCAATAGCACTTTGTTTTCGTAATATTTTTTTTTATAAAACTTCGAGAATTTAATCATTCAAATTCATACTAAAATATAATCATTCAATCATGAATGCCCAAATTTTTTTGTCCACTCCCTTTTCAATATATTGTTGTTGTGCTAAAAGATTTCCAAAAGGATAATAGCTTTTGATTGTTTGTATAAGCATTCTTGCATATAGTTTTTGAAATGCTTTAGCATTTTAGTTGTTCTGATAATTGAACGAACAGGAAATTCGTATTTTAGCGCATTTTTTTTTCATTTCGCGTAATTGAATGTTTTACTAATCCATATCATAGCAGAAAAAACACCATACGGAAAAGGAGTTGCAGCAGGATATAATGGCGTGTCTAAGCAAACATACTGGTATTACAATTTTAACCAATAACCAGGTGTTTTGTAAGTTTTTCATTTACTTTTGATGGATTTTACTGTGTATGTTTATATCAATTTTTCAAAATTTAACAACAAACTTTAACAACATCATCATCATCATAATAATGATGACTATGATTTCACATGCAATTCCATATCATTGCATATATCGTACTAAATTTAATATGTATGTAATGCAGGCTCTTGTGAGGGGGGGGGGGGGGTTGGAGGCAGAGAACATTCCCATTTATACTAATTCTGCCCTTAACTGTTTTGAACTAATGTTTTAGTAATATTTTACTAATTCATTTTGTTAAAACAATTGTCCTCACAAGCACATTAATAGCGTGGACAACAACCAGAATGAAAGATATACGCAGAATCATTTAGATGTCGTGGCATGTCAAGGTGTAGTAGAAACGAGGAAATTATACTAAAAAGTGCAACTCATGTAAGACATATAAAAAAGTCAACCATGGAAGATTTTTGTATCTGTTTTTTATACATAAAATTGTGGATTAAAACAACTTAAAATTTGTGTTGTCACCATCTGGTAAAAGTAATTGTATATTAATTAAATTAAGGACAAAATAAAATATTTAAATTTAATAAAGATTAAATGTGTATTTGTAAACTAAATGTTAATAGTTTAATAATGTGGTGTGGTCAAATTGCAAACAAATATACGTCCAGGTAGACATACTAAAGCGAAAGACAAGGACATCTTAGCTAATTTTATATGTTTCCTTTTTCTTATTGTAAAAATGGGTTATATATGTCTTACTTTGTTAATTATTTCGATTAGTTTAAACAATTATCTACAGTATTTGTCCTGTTTTATAATATGCCATCATTTAGACAACCATTGATGTAAATAGTTGAAAGATATTTTTGTTTGTGTTATATATAATTATTTTTATATATTTTCAGATATTACATTAATTCATGTCGTCAATGTGGGAGTATGAAAATTTTTATATTTTCTAACGTATTGTAATATTTTTAAAAGAATCACAAAAAAATTTTTAGGATTTTCAGCAAATAATGTTTCTACAAATTTTTCAAGTTTTTTCAAACTACTAATGCTCAGCAAAAATTTTGTCAACTTTTAGCAATGATTTTTAAATTTTTAATCATTTGACTAACTTTTTGTTTACTTTACTAACTTTTTTTTATAATGTACACAACTTTATTACTATTTTAATATCGAATTTAAAGGTTTGGTCAGGAAACTTTTATCACAATACGCGCGTAGGTTTCATATAAAAAACACCTTTTCTCTTCTGTTTTTTTTTTTATAAAAAAGACTTTTATTTTTTAAAGAAGAAAAATGGACTTTTAATACGAAAATTTTTATAATTATGAGTTTTCTTTTTCTGAATCAAATAATTTTGTTTGGGGAGAATTGTCTAAAAAAAAAAATTAAAATTTTATATTTTTTATTGGGCAATCGCTATTGGAAAAATTCTTGAAATTATAGTTTTTTTATTTTTTTTTTTAAAGAAAGAAACATAATTTTATTTTTAAGTATAAAAAAAAACGAATTCAATAAACAAGTTATTTATGCATTCCCTTTGTCAAAATCGAAAAAAGTTTTCATCTTTCTTCTTAGATTTGACATTCATAGTCGCAATAAATCAGTTCAACACAGAAAGAATTTTGTTGGGCGATTTCAGTAAATCATTAAAATGTTTCTTCCGAAAACTAACAAACATTTTCTTAAAATGAATGAAAAGTTAATTTTTTTTTTGAAACCTCTTTTTTAATGAAACTTCTTCATTGAGTGTAAGAAGATATACATAAATAAAGTTATACAGTGCGTTGTATAACTATAGTTGCAATGATCTGTGCAATTTTTTCTAATATTACAAACATTTTTGTAAAACTTATAACTGATTTGAGAGTGCGATAACTGATCAGGTGGCCCTAAAAAAAGCTTTCTGGTCAGGACCGGCGTAAAATAATCAACTGTGCCAGCAACTCAATGAATAAGTAGGCTCTTAAAGGATTCCCAGAGAATTAATCGACAAAAGCTGATGTATGTGCCAAGGTTATTACCACGCCACAAAAACTGCTCGACTTGAATTCGCTAAAAAAAAATTACAAACCAACTGGAGAAAGTAAAGTCAATAATCGTTGTTGTTGGTAGGACTGTTTAAACATAAATTTCTTTTAAAGGTGATTTTTTTCTAATAAGAGAAAGCTTAATCTTGATGGTCCAGATGGCTTTAACAGCTATTGGAAAGAACTAAGTAATCAACCACGATATTTCTCAAAAAGAAATTTCGGAGGCAGAAACTTAATGGTTTGGGGCGCTTTTTATTTTGACGGTATGATCCATTTGGCATTTCCAAGCACCATAATGAATTCTTCTGAGTACATTAGAGTATTAGAAAGAAATTGGTGCCATTTATTGAAAATAGCAATGAAGACGAATTCATTTTCCAATAAGACAATGCCTCAGTATATGTAAGTCGTCAGACGATGAAATGGCAATCATTGAAAAATATAAGAGTATTGGAATGGCAAAACCATTGAGTTTACGTTTTTCATCTAAAAGAAGCAGTTATTGATGCATGGAGATCTTTAACGGAAGAACTTCTAATAAATCTGGTAGACAGTATGTCTGATCGATAATTCTGCACGCGTATTTAAAAATGTAACGAATCATGGATGGTGATAGGTATAATTCGACACTGACAAAGTGAATCGCGTATTGTCGAATCAAAATGATTAATTTATTTTTGCTTAGAAGTATTTGCAACTCATCCATTAAAACTTTAAATTAAACCAATTTATAAAATTTTATATTTGTGCGCCCCGGTAGGCTAGTTGATAGCGTGCTGGCTTATCAGTGCGGGGGTCGTGGGTTCGATTACCACCAGAGACACTGGTCTGTTTTCGATACAACGCGCCGGAGGCCATAGTAGCTAGTGCTCGGTTAGGGTAATAGTATATAATTTGGAATTATATGATTATTAATTAATAAAATAAAAATAAAAAAAAATAAAATTTTATAAAAAATATCATTTCATTATCATTCATAATTTCATTCACTTAATGAATTTGATTAGAAAACTGGTTTCATAAAAATGTTTTCATTAATTTTAAGAAATTTTTCGTTCACTTTGTAAATAAAAGTTACATTAATTTACTGAACATTTTCATTATTTTTCGACCACTAAAATTTGCTTTGTATAGCATTTTTCTTCAACAATCATACTTTTTAGGTTTCTGTGTTTGTAATCAACCGCCGAAGTTATTCTGCAAAACATTTCAACGTAGAATAAATTTTCTTGATTTTTTTTGAAATAAATACAAATTTTTGCACGAATTAAATTGGACAAATATCGCTTTTATTTGGTATTCGACATGTCTAATAGTACACTGAGAGAATTCTCAGCATTATATTACTGAATTTTTGCATAGAACTAATGAAGTTGCACTGGAACTCGTCCACTTAAACATTTAATTAAATCAACAGTTTTTATAAAATTTTATAATAAATATAATTTTTTATTTTTTCTTACAATTCAAAATGAAATGCAATTTTAAAAAATCAGCATTACATACAAAACTCTCAATTATAATTATATGTATTAAAAGTTTTATTTTGAGTCAATAAAGAAGTTTCTTTAAAAACTAATTTCTTAAAAAGTATAGAACTTTTCATTAATTTTAAAAAAATTTTCGTTCACTTTGTGAAGAAAAGCTGTATTAGTTACAGAAAATTTTCATTATTTTTCGTCCACTAAAATTCCTTCCATCTGTGTTTGCTAGACAAATAGAAGATGCATGCAGATTACCAAATAAAGACCAAGTATTCTTGACATATGGGAAAAAAAAATATTCTGAAGTAAAAGAATTTCATAGAAAATCCCCTTCCCCTGCCCCCTTAAATAGAAAAGCTATACCCGCGCCTGATATAATGAGATTATTTACCAAAACATTTTGTACTTGTACGTATTTTACTCATTCAAGTAAGTTGTGTATAATTGTAGGTACATGTTGATTTGTATGAGCATGATGTATTTGTTGTATGTATGTGTTTCGGAACATTTGGAAAATTTCCTACAAATGTCTGTATTGTCGTCTGTCTATGTATGTGTCTATGTGTGTGTGCAATAGGTTTACATTTCAACTCGACTTAATTGCATGGATATTATCTGACATGGAAAGTACTTTGCAGAATGGTTTTTAATTAAATTTATACTACCCAAAAAATAATGATCGTATGCAATTTGTTTAAGGATAATAATAAAATGGTAATGAAATTGATTGTAATTACATGTAGAATTTCCATAGACATTTTTGTTCATTACTTTTTGTTAAGAATTTTAAGGAAAATTAATTTCTAAAAGGTAGAAATTAAATTATGTAAACATTTAGGAAAATGTTTGCTTTGCTAAATTGTATTAAAAATAAAGTTAATTGTTTAAAAAAATTTATGTTTCATAAATTAATAACACTACTCAACGGCCAAAAAAACTTGACTTTAAAGCACATTGATTTTGAAAGACCTAGGTGCGCTGATTACAGAGTGCGACAGTAGTTTTCATACATGGACAAAACAATATATACGTGAAACTAAATAAACATATGTATGTAGTCAAACTGCGTTTTTAGTTTTTCGCCATCATGTCAAAATTTCTTTTAAAAGAAGTTTAAAGTTTCAATTTTTCAAAAAAGTATTAAAATTCTTGTATTCATGATATTACTTAAATATTTTTTCCATATTAACAGAAAATTTATAATTTTATTTGTGATAATTTACTTTAATTAACAGAAAAAACTCTTAGAAAAAAGTTATTTGACACCTGCATGAATGGAGTTAACCTTTTTTTTTTTTTTTTTTTATAATTTAACCAATACTCAGGGGATGCCCCCTACTCATGCAGTGCATTGTATTGATCAGGAAAATAGGGTATGGGAAGGAGGAAAGAGGGAGTAGTGTTTGTTTACATTTGATTTAAATTTTTCTAAATTGTAAGTAACAGGGAAGACTTCTGCGGGAAGTTTGTTCCACATACGAATCGTTCGACTAAAAAACGAATTTTCTCTGTAATGCGTTGTGCGAAACATAGGACAATCAACTACAAACGGACAAACGGATGCTCTACTAGATAATCGAGTATTACGAATAAAACTTCGGGCTCGTGCAATAAGTTCACTTATCTCAGAGAGCATCACCCATGGTAATATCGATAGAAAAGTGTCACACAACCCACATTCCGACGATGCTCCAATGAATCAATAGAATTGGATACACTACCGTCATTGATAAGCTTCACCGCCCTCCCTTGAACACGGTCCAGAAGCTTCAGAATAGACAGTGGAGTTGTATTCCATTTTTGGCCGGATATAGCTGGTATAAATAGTAAGGAGATCGGATGGAGTGAAGTAAGTCTTGCACCGTTTTAAAAACCGAGACACTTGAATGCCTCTTTCGACACTTGAAATACGTGCTTATTCCAACGGACATCACACTTACAATGTAAAGGATTAAATAAGATGACATTTGAAAATAACTGCCAGTCAAATTTTCAACTTAGTTAGTTGAACTGGCAACTGTGTTAATAATTAACAGAACTAAACACAGATTTATAGAAAATAAGTTCGCAGTAAATTTCGTCATACTCAACAAACTAAGTCACGTTACGTTTTTAACTTAACTAGTTGAGTTAAATAGATGATGTTTACCATTTAACACTTTAAGGCACGAAGAATGTTGATGAAGACCGTTGCGGGCTAGAAAGTTAACTCCATTCATGCAAGTGTCAAACTTTTTCTAAGTTTTTTTTTCTGTTAATTAAAGTAAATTATCACAATTAAAATTATAATTTTTTTGTTAACATGGAAAAAATATTCATGATCTTTAACCGAACTAACCAACATCTCACACACAATTTATAGATCAACGATGAAAATTCTCTATTAAATATTTTATCCTACAATATCCTTTGTGATTTTTCATAAGTTTGTCCGAAATAAAATCTTTCTATAGGCTTAAACATACTAAAAAATATACTTAATTTTTTTTATACATCTGACCTTTTTGAATAATTTGAGCAAAAAAAAGTTTATAGTTTTCTTATAGAAACTTTTCTATTAGAAGTGTTGTCCTAATACTACAAAAGGTCAAATAAAACAAATTGTGTGTGCAAAAATAGTTTCTGTGGTGACAAAAAAATTTTTTTTTGTGAATTTGAAATGAAAATAAAATTTATTCACTAGACACCTAGAGATGAATTTGTTCTGAAATACACCAATTCCCCTGCAACACTTTAATTTTTTACTCATAGCTTTTTAGCCACTGCACCGATTTTGCTAATTTTTTTTGCCAAAATGGTCTTAATGATGCCCATTAATCTAGGTAAAACCGAGCAACGTCTCTTACCTCTTTCTACCAAATATAGAATCATCAAAGATATTGAAGGATTCAATTTTTAAAAGGACATTTGTGAAATTTTTATTCGCGAAAACTTATATCCAATATTTTTTAAAAATAGCAAAGTTGCTCACATTTAATTTGACACCCATATTGAAATCATAAAATGGGTACAAGAATTTTAATCCATATTGAAAAAAGTGAAATTTTAAAGTAATTTTTAAAGGAATTTTGACGTGAGGGTGAAAAACTAAAAACGCAGTTTAACTACATGTGGTCTCTAGTTTCTCGCACATATATCGCACAGCTAGTTCAAAAGTGGCTCAACTCAAAATTTTTCATTTTTCAGAAATCGAAAAAAAATACTTTATACCAATTGAAACATAAAGAAAGACATAACTGTTTTTAGCAACGATTAACAACAACAAAATACACTGAAATTTTTTTTTATAGATAAACAAGTGTATTCTCCATAGTTTAAGCAGATAAAACTGAAAAATTAAAATTTTGAGTTGAGTCACTTTTGAACTTTGTTCATGCGGGAGAAAAAAATTTAAATTTGTTGAAATTTAAATTTGTTGTTTTTTTCTCAGTTTTTTAAATATTGCGATATTTATATTTCCAAACTAAATTTGAAGTTCCTAGCTTCAGTAGTGTGGCCGGGCCGCCAAGGCGGGAAACTTTATACCCCCTTTTAACCTCTTTTTTTACCAAGACCCTGGATAAAATTTCAAAAAGTGACATATCAGTGTCTTATCAAGATATAACTAAAAAATTTAAAATTTTAAACTACCTTGCAATACCAGTGCGATATCCTGCTAAACAAACACCGACAAGACTATACTCAAATGAACGATAATTTTGTTTAGATTTATATACATAAAAACATTTCATGATTTTTCGACAAAATTTCGAAAAATTAATCAAAATATACGAAAAATGTTTTAAATGATGTAAATAAAAAAAACTATAAATGAGAAAAAAAATTTGACAGATTTCGATACAGCGTTCTATTAAAAAGTATGTATTTCAAAGACCGGTTCTGCAAAAAGTTTAAAATTTGTTGAATAGTGTAATGATAACTGCCCAGCAAAACCTCGCTAATAGATTTGTATTACGGAACACGTTGCCTGGTAATAAGTTAAACTCATTACCCTTGTACTGCTTCGTGACTGTTGGTATTACTGGCTGCCCATTAGTAACACCAAAATCAAATGTTTAAATGTTTTTTGTGGTATTATTCGTTTGTTTCTATACAAAATTTAATATTATTAAATTTTTATTACAAATTTGACGATTTTAAAATAACTTCCGATTCTCGGGGGTTATTGTTAGAAAAGTCGTTCGTTATGTTTTTAGTGTGAGGGTTCATGAACATGATCGTGTAAGGGAACTTGTTCCCGAATTTTTGAAATACGATTTCGACAATTATTTACAATTACGTATTTTACTTCATTTCTATAAAATTATAAAATTACAACAACCGGAGCCTCTAGTGAATGAATTTTCATTTATAAATTCAACGCGGAATGTTCAGATCGAAGTTCCTATTAGACATCTTGCAATATTTGATCACTCGTTTTTGGTACGCGTCTATCAAGTTTGGAACCATCTGCCAAGTAATCTTAAACTGTTTTCCTATTCCTTTTTGACATATAAACGTAAACTACTTGATTACTTTCACGGAATTATGCCTTAATTTATCTGGAAAAAACCATTATATATTTTTCGTCCTTGCTATAGGTACTAATTTACATTTTTTTTTCTCATTGTTCCTATGGCTGGGGGCCACTTATAGACCGAATATTAGAATATTTGTATAAGTATTTAAATTTAAGTTGTATTATCAATGTACATAGTAAGTTAGCTAACAATACATAAATAATTGGCCATGAGGGCTTTCTTTGTATTGATATTAATAAATAAAATAAAATAAATAAAATAAAATAAATTAAAGATTTAAATAAACATTTTTTGACAACTCTTCACCTGTAAATGAATAGTAACATGTTACAGAGGTAGCTACATTGTAGTAGTTACCTTGAAGTAGTTACCTTGTTGTAATAGAAAAGTAACAAGTTACCCCCTTATTACAAAATGTTTTTATTTTTCCACCCAAAACTTAAAAAACATTAGAAATCAGTTTATCTATACCACGGTCAGTGATTGCACAGAAAATTTCATATAGACGCAATCGAACAAATAAAACCATAACAAATATTACATTATTCAAAAAACAGGGTTACTGACGAAGGTTCAATACCAGAAACTGCGCAGTCTGATTCAGAAAATTGAAAATTTACAATGTAGTTATGATTTTTAGAAAATACACTCATTCTTCTCTATCACGCCTTTCACAATTAAAAAAATTTAATTTATAAAATTTTTATCAAACAATTTGTAAATCTTAATTTAGTATCCATTACCTATAAAAAAATCAAATTAAAAAAAAAACTTATTTCATTTACTCTGAAGGTAATATGTATTTTGTAATGTGTTACCAGAATGGACATGTCCTTGTTAAAATAATTGGGTTTGTAATAGAAAAGTAACCAGTTTCCGACCTTAATTTCTTATTTCCAAACTTATAACCGGGTAATAGAAAGTTTTGCTGGGTGGTCATTAATTTTTATGCTTTTTAAAACTCGAGAATAGAAATCATGCTGCTCAAAGTAAATTGAAAACTTATTTGTTAATTTAAGTAATATAAATTTATTGACATTTATATAAAAGCAAAATGGATCCTTGACACATTTTTTTATTTTAAGTTTTTTTCTGGTGTTAAATTCTTTGTATATATACTTTTCTATTTATTTGTGTAGCACTTTTAAGATTTATATATGAGGGATTTCAAACATTATCGACACCAGCATTAAATTGAAAAAAATTGTAGTTTTAATATTTTTAATTCGATTTAAACTTAAAACGGCCATAACTTTTGCTCCGTGAAAGATAAATTATTATCTCAAAATGTAAAAAACTACATTTAATATGTTTTGCCTTAAAGTGCGGAAAATTTTTGAAATTATTTATATACTGTTTAAGAAATGCATTCCTATTTCTGTTTAACACGCATCCATATGAACAACGATATCCTAAATAAGGCATACGAAACTCATCTTGATTGTGAGAATAAGAAAAAAAGATTTTTGTCTGATTGTGAGTGCTGCGGGGTTGGAAAAGTTGAAAAAAATTTAAAAGTGCTTTTGATGCATTTTACGTTCAAAAGTTTTGTGATACTAACGTAACATATTGCCCAACACTGATGTCAGTTAAATTCAACAAATATTCTACTAATTTTTTTTGTTTAGATAAAATGTTAAGCTTATATTTCAGTTAAATATCGTAAACATTTCAACTAATTTTGTTTGATAATTTGAATTATTTTTTCCTTAATTGCGTATTTCTGCAGATTTATTTGTTAATTTAATATGAACTTTTTTTAAAAAAACATCATATTTTCATGTCAACCGGTAGATGGCGTTAATAATGCTATCTTCTCCATCTCTGTTGTATAATGATGCATAAACGTAATTCAAGGAAAATGAAAAATGCTGTTTTTTTGCTTCTTCTAAGTGTATCCAAGTTTTTCTACACAATTTTCTTCGCATAAACAAAGAGACAACAGAAGAAAACTGTTTATTTTTTTGTCTTCTTTAAAATTTTTGTTCTTCATCTGCGCCTTGGTCTTGGCACTAGTTTCTCTAAATTTAGTTTTATTTTATTTTTTATTTTTTATGGCATTTTATCGTAGTATTAAATTATGGTGTTTTATGTGTTCTTTATATAAGTACGGGACATATACTAACAACCCGAGCAAAAATAGTTATATCTAGTCATATATAATATTATTAAGTCATATATGACTTTGAATGCAGTCACATTACTGCTAATATCATTGTTATTGAGAAAATTTGGTATATGGTGCTTGATATTATTATATGTCTCCAAATCTTACTCCATATATGACTACATAAGCCATATAATAATAATCCAAATATATGTAGTGATCGATATGATTATATATGGTCCCATGCTAATTCTTATTGAACTATGTGTTACGCCATACTGAAGATATTTTCCTTATAATTTTATATAGCATTATATAAAATCCCATACATATTATGGTAAGTTAAGACTTTATTGCATATGGCTTCACATTCATATAACCCTATTAATTTTATAACGAAATCATTTACAAGTGATTTATTTTATATAACTTCAAATAAAAAAATGTGTAAATTTTTTAAGACAATACCACTTAATTATATATTTTTAAACACAGAACAAATGTTCTTGATAATATTTAATCACTTCGTTGTTTCATTTACAAAAATATTGGTCTTTAAAATTGTTGATTTCTTGAAATTTTAAATTTAAAGCATAACTTCAAGTTTAATCACAGCTTCAAGTTATTAAAAACATACCTACTATCGACTAACATTTTATAAAATCAGTTATATTTATATATAATTAGATATAATTTAATGCCCCAGATATATACAAATCTCGGATAAAATTGTATCAAATTATATATAATTTGATAAAATTTTGATACATGTAGATGACTCATTTTTCGGATCAATTTATATGTGCTTATATATGGAAACTTATCAACTTAGATATAATTTTATTAGACTCCATATTAAAATTTTTACCCGGGAATACATAATTTTTCTTATTTCTGTTTTGTGATTATTAAAAACACTCAGGAAGTATTTGTTTTGATTCTTATTTGCCACCTTAATGAAATGTGAAAAATATGAAGACCTAATAGTTTTGCTTATAATATTGATATTTTTTTAATATAAAAAATAACATGTATATAAACACTCATAGAGTTTTTGCTAGTTTAAATAGTAAACAAAATGGGCATGATATGGAAGATTATGCCCTTGAATCAGCAAAATTTTCTGTCAAACGTACTCCAAACGAAATGTTAGCATAACAATTATATATATTTATTTTTTGTTTTGGTAAAAAATCACATTTAAAGGTGAGATAATCCAAATAACGTGTTCTAAAGTATTTAAAATATTAATTTACAAGAAAAAAAAAAACATTTATGAAAAGCCTCTTTGCTAACAGAAATTAACAGAATTAATTCATAAAAAATTTTTACACCGGATTTTAGTATAGACTGAAAACATATAAAATCAACCATTCGATTTATCCCACCCTTTCCGATTTCAACCAAACTTTGTACACTGATAGAAATTTGTGCGTATTATTAATGAATTCCTTTATTAATGCAATGAAATTTTGCATAAAAAAGTTCTCAAATAAATTTTTCATTGAATCAATGAAACATGTTTCATTAAATCAATATTAATTAATGAAAATTTCATAAAGTACACATTTTTTCATAAATTCTAACAGCAACATTATAGAAGTTGCATGTGTTTAATGAATAAAATGCAAAGTTTGTATGAAATATGTTCATTACTTTTTATTACACAATGAAAATTGATTTATTTGTAATACAATTTTTTAAGAGGTTGAGAAGTTAGCCAAAAATTATTTTATCTTTAAATTATAAAATTACTTATGTCGACTTAAGAAGTTTTTTTTAAGAATTTTGTAGTTATTTCACATCAACACTTTATCCACTAAATGATATGAGACCACCTCTATTCAATTTATTTTAAAGTTTTGGTAATATGCGTTTAACTTCAGCGTTTTATTTTCTTAATTCAAAATGTACAATATGGGGAAAAAGTAAAATAATTACCTAAGCCTCATGTTTACAATGTCCCGTAAGCTACTAACTGGAAATTTAACTGACATATTTGTTTTTGTTTCCCATATAGATTTTCAATTTAACTGTTTGTTAAATTTTAACTTAAAAAATTTAAAAATTTTAATAAGTTTTTTTTACTAATACAAGTTAAAATTTTGATTGAAAGCAAAATTTAAAAAATGTTTAATGATTTTTTTTAATGAAAGCATGGAAAAATCATAAAAACATTTTATGAAAAAATTAATAATATTAATAGATTTTCATTCAGCTAATGAAATTATTCATTAAATAAATGAAGCCGTTTTAATAAAAACGATTCATTAATAATATGAAGGAAAATTCTATCAGTGTATAGAAGTAGTAAGTCATAAAATTATAGCTTCGCCCAAGTTTAGGATAACTAGTCCTAGCGGATCTTGAAAATTGCGTTTCAAAATATGATATTTTGTTTATGTAAATCTTTTTTTCTACTGCATTTAGTATTTTTTTTTCAGATTTTTACTCACAACTTTGAATTCCGTTAGAGCTCCATAGATATATATGGCAACAGCATATGAGAATAATTTATAATTAACATATATTTTTTTAAGAACTACAGTTTTTTGAAATACAGTAACTTCAACCGCGGATTTGGAAAACATTCATTTTTAATGGTCCGCCATCTAACGTTTTTTTCAACTAGTGCTTATTTCGTGAATGGTAACACTTAGCTCATGTCTGATTTGACAGATAATTAGTTTTATCCTTCCGCTGAACGAATATGGTTGTGTATACGCTTGAACAACGCTGGGAAATATTGCGACATTACTTTGAAAATCATGGTAATGTTGCAGAATGTGTGCCGATACACCCAAAACGAGTCACTTTTTGGTGCGGATTTTGGTCCAGAGGCATAATTGGGCCATTTTTCTTCGAAAATGAGCAAGGAGTGGCCGTTACAGTCAATGGCGATCGTTATCGGGCCATGTTGAACGAATTTTTGTTCACAAAAATTGAAGAGGAGGAAATACAGCTGCACACAATCGATAATGTGCTTAAAAATTGGACCGATCGTGTAGGCTACTGCATGGCCAGCCGAGGCAGCCATTTGAATGAAATTATTTTCCATTATTAACCGGAAGGATTGTACTTTCGAATAAAAAAAGAAATTTGAAAAAAAATTCAGTAGTTTTTTTTTATAGCATTTTCAAAAAAAAAAAGTTATTTGGCGGACCCTTTAGCTTCAAAAACAGTAGTTTTAAAATGAGGTATCAATAAATTACGTAGCTTTAACCGTTAAAAAGTTAAAGGCGAATTTGTACGACTTCTTGTTTAAATGTTCAATTTTGTTTTCAAATTTTAAAACGCATTTTTTCTACAATCGTTAGAGCTACCAATTTCGACTATGTCATATTTATATGACTTTTAATGTACATACAAAGTTTGGGTAAAACTGAGGTGAGCGAGATTAAAAATTCGATTGTTTTGATGGTTTTATATGGAATGAGTCTATATTCTCAGTACGCAACATTAAAAAAACAAGTACATGTATTTTTTTCTTTATACTCTCCAGAATGAACCCTTTCAAAGGAAATAGCAAAAAAATATGTTAGAGGTGCAGACATAATTGTGAGGTGCAAAACTTTTATGGATATAAAAAATAAATTGTGTGCTGATCATTTTTAATGTGAAAAAAACTATTTTTGTTGTGAAAAAAAAAATTTTTTTTGTGTTGAAAAAAACTTTTAGGCGAATTTTAAATATTATTTACCTCTTCACCAGCGTCTGGTGGGAAAATATGACGTTATGTTTTATACACCAGACGCTATTATGCATTTGTACAAATATATACAGTAGGGGCCCAAAATAAATGTTTGTCGAATTTTAGAGTTCCACAAGGCTGCCCTTCTTTCAATAGTGCTCAGTAATGCTAGGTCGAAATTTCAACCCAATCGGTCAATATTTAGAGGTCGCTATAGTTTAATGATTTTTCAGGGTTAGGCCGAAATTTAACAGAAATTCAAATATTTTAAGGATATAGAAAAGTTTTTGCGCAGACTTATAATAAAACTTTTTGTAAGTACTTTGGCCATCTAAACAAGAATATGAAGTCAAAACAACGAAATTAAACCAGCCACCCGAAATATAGGACTAGTGTACTAAGAGAAAAATTTGTTTCAAAACTTTAACCTATATTCCTTATATTTCTGGATATACGTACAACTGTAATATGTAAATTGCATCATATTTTATAAAAAAAGTCTTTATAAAAAATACGAAAAAATTAAAACTTTTTTTTTGTAAAATGTGAAATGAAATAGAACACATTTTGGATTACTCGATTAACTCGATTAATCGACCAAAATTGTTACTCGAAATTGGCCATTTTAATTTACTCGAACAATTCATCGGTTAATCGAGTAACGGTTAACCGATTGAATACCATAATAGGTACGTCTTTTTAACTTAAAGAAAGGCGATTTGATAAATTTAGTTTTACTTCAGATTTGTGCTGAGAAGGAAAAATATTTAAAAAAGGTTTAGTAGACTAGTAGGACTAGTGCACCCAGAAAACAGACTCCGTAGTAGCAACCGTATTTGTTGCCAATCGAATGCTTCGGTTGTTGCGACTGAATTTTTCGGTTGTGATACAAGTCGTTCGATTAAAACAAAAGCAGAAATTCGGTGAAGATATAAAAAACTATTTAGGTACAAAGTGGGCATGTCGGAGGTTCAACATTTTCGTTGGAAATAACTGCACTGTGCGCTGAACCATTCGATTTTCTACAAATACGGTTGCTACTACCGAGTCAGTTTTCTGGATGTGCAATTGAAACATTTTGCTATACTTTATTTATATTTTCTTCAACAAAACCGACCGACATATTGAAATAAAATTGGTTTCCCTAAAATCAAAATACTTAAAATGTATACGATACCCTTTTGCGTCATCTAGTTAGTTAGTTTCAACTAACTTTATATGCCTATTATTTCTTAAGGTTTTTTGAATTGAGATGTAAGATGGACATGGTTGGATAGACTATACTTAAGAACTATGAAATCAAAGGTTTCACGTTGAAATTATAACAAATTCACTTAAAGAAATGATAACAAATTAAAAGTTATTTTTGTTTGGCTCATACCTTTTAACTTTCAGATCCCCACCATCACAAAATGTAGTCACCAGACTTGGGAGCTACATTTAGTAAAAAAGTAATTTCCATATTGCTGCTGGGTGAAAAGTTGTATAGTGGTTTACAAGTAAAACCAAAATTTTCCAATTTTTAAATTTTCGCAATTTTTTCCATAAGGGTTTTGGCGTAATAGAACTGAGTTTTGCAAACAGCATTTTAAAAACTGTGTAATTTTATACAGTTTGAGGTATACCAATTTTTTGAGAAAATATACACTCACAATATTTTTGCCGCAAAGACTACTGAATATACACATTAAATTTATTGAAAATCAGTTAAAAACAGGACTACTTACATTTCATGTAAAACAATTGTATTTTTTAATTTATTTTCAACTGTTGAGAAATTAGTTGACGAAATCGATAAAAACAATATATTGTTTTCATTTATTTCAATATTAAATATAATATAACAACGTTTTTTTTTGTTTATTGAATAACAGACATAAAGTTAAAAAATATATTACTTTGGTAATTTAAATGTATATTCCACTGAAACCACTTTTCCGATTAAATTTTTAAATAACTGTTGAACTTTTATGGAAAAGTTCTTATGAGTGTATGTTTTGAGTTTCTTTTGAAATTTCTCATATATTCTACATTTCGTAATTTAAGTCATTTGCTTAGAAAATCCTAAAGATTTCAAATATTATACTTATTACTTATCGTTTGATTAGTAACCATGGTTGGTAACAGAGCTGTGAATGAATCATTCATTTTTGATATCAATTCATTACGAATTTGAATTGAATTTTGAATAATTCTTTTCACATAAAAAAAGAACTGAATGAAATTTGAATTAATTCAAATGAATTTGGTAAAAATGAATTGGAATTCATTTCCAATTCAAATGAATTCGGCAAAATGAATTGCAATTAATTTTCAATTCAAATGAGTTTGGCGAAATGAATTGAAATTCATTTCCAATTCATTTGGCTTGAACTGATTTTGAATTAATTCAAATGAATTAGAAATATGAATTGCAATTCATTTTCAATTCATTTTAATTGAATTGATTTTGAATTAATTCAAATGAATTAGAAAAAATATTGCACCGTGTTATTAATCATATTTATAAAATTTTCTTGTATGTGATGAAGAGTTTCATAAAATTTATTTGAATTAATTCAAAATCAATTTAATACAAATGAATTGAAAATGAATTGCAATTCATTTTTCTAATTCATTTGAATTAATTCAAAATCAAATGAATTGGAAATGAATTGCAATTCATTTCGCCAAACTCATTTGAATTGAAAATGAATTGTAATTCATTTTGCCGAATTCATTTGATTTAAAATGAATTGCAATTCATTCCAGCCAAATGCATATGAATCGATTCAAATTTCATTCAATTCGTTTTTGGGCGAAAAGAATTAATTCAAAATTTTACTAATTTAGTGCATGAATGATTCGCGAATTAATTCAAAAATGAATGATTCAGTCACAGCTCTGGTTGGTAAGAAACAATTTTGTCAATCGATAAATTAGATTTTGAAATGTAATTTACAAACTACCTTTAAAAAGGTTATAAGATATGTAAAATTATCATATGCTATTTATAGACAAACCAAAACAAATTTTAACAACGACAGTGGTTCTCAAAATTCCTCAACGATTTCTATTGTAAATCAGTATTTTCGACCACATAGAGCACAAGATCGCCAAATTCTACAACATTTAAGTGAAGGAGTTAGAGAATATACCGCTCAAATTAAGCTGTCTAAAATACTTTTAAGTCTTATCTATATTGTCAGAGAAATATTTTTAAAATTATTTATCATCTTATTGGTTATAGTTAAGTACGAGTTATAACAGCTTGACTTTAAATACAAATGATTCATATAAAACCAGTCAAGTCTGCCATTAAAATTAACAATTTAATTTCCGTTTTTTTAACTTTCTCATTAACATATTGGACTATCAAAGATATTAACAATGACAATAAAAAATAATATATTGAATGATATTATCGCAAAAGTTTTATAGTTATGTGGGTTGATTTTTAAATTTTGAGATATCGATTGCTATAATTTGAAAACAAAACCGCTGAATGAAAATTTTTGAATAGAAACATTAAGGACGAGCTTTAAAAATTCACAAAATTTTCTAATACTATAATTAACTTTATTTTAATATTAATTACATTTTATAGTTTTAATTTTATAATTCAATATCCATCTTCTCAATTTTTGTTTAACATATTTTTGTTTTATTAAAATTTTCCTTGAGTGTAAACATTTTATAAATATAGATTTTTTCAATATTTACCTTAGGCTTTCATGAACCGGAAAACGTGATGTATAATCTCTCCAAAAAGATTTTTGTTTTATAAGAGCAAGATTTTGGCTAACAACAAATTTATTTGACAAAGTTTTTTTGTTTCTTTTTTTTATAAAACAAAACAATATTTTTTACTTAATAACTTTGTTGAAATAATAACATAAAAATTGGCTTGGATATTATTTCGTATTAAATAGATAAATAATCTGGTAATTTAAAACCAAAACTTGTAAAAATTTCACACTTTATAGGCAATTTGTCGCATTTATCTTTGGCACCAAATTCAATTCCTTTTTCGGTAGATTTTATTTTTTTTTTTGCTCTACTGTACCAGCAGTTTATTCAAATGCAGTAATATTTTTTTTATTTTTTATTAAAATATTTTAGAATTTCTTTTTTTAAAACAAATTTTCAATTTGTCTGTTTTAATACGATCAAACATTTAATTTTTCACATACACAAAAAAAAAAAAAAAAAAATGACACATTAAACGGATTTTTCATTTGGGGGGTAAAATTATTTATGTACCCGCGTGTTTTTTTGTTGTTGTTGTTTTTATATTTTTTTTTGTGGGTGAGGGGGCGGTGTATTCATAGAGAAATGAGTGCATTACTTGTTCCGCATCTAATATTTTATAGTTTTTTTTTTTGTTGTTTTAAAATTCTTTTAATTCTTTTTGTTTCCAAAAAACTCTTTTTGCATTAGCACGTTGATTTTTGATTTGGTTTGTGATGTTAGAAAAAGATCCTCTACAACAATAAAAAATACATTTTTTGACGAGTGAACGCATCTAAAAATAACATTATTACGCGTCTCGCATGGCGCTGCTGATACTCATACAATTATGTTCGTTCTTCTCGTACTTATAAAAGTTATATACACAGTTAGTTAGCTGATATCTAAATGTATATAAAATATACCACGAGACAATCTGAAGAAGAACAACAGAAAATCTTTTAATAAAAAAAAAAAAAAATAAAAAAATCGGCGGCATGGATTTAGTTTTATTTATTTTTTTTTTTGCCCGGTATGCATGTGTTTTATTAGGTGGAGACCAAATATCGTAAAGCACGTCCGCTAGCGAGGTTTGTCAAATTTGCACTGAATCAAAATGTATTAAAAATGATTGTATCGAGCACATCGAAATATATAAACAGAAATAAAACTAAGAAAAAATCAGCAGAAGCACTAGCAAGAAACAACAGACATTGTAACTACATGTATCCAAAACGATCATAGCCTCAATATTTATTCGTTGCTCTTTATATCGTGTGTGTGCTCTGAGCTTGTGCTGTACTGTGTGTGGTGGTGCGCGCTAAACGCTATGCAGAGGCGCGCACAATATTGTTATACCGTTAACCCATAAATGTACAAATGTGCCCATTAACAATTCTCAATAAAGCATATACTGTGTATAAACAAGTCGAAAAACTTGGACACAAAAGCAGCTCTGTAAAAAAATTACTTAGGGACTGCAGAGAGAGAGAGAGAGAGAGAGAGAGAGAGAGAGAGAGAGAGAAGTAACCTCTATGTATAGAATTTCTTACCCACTCCCACCGAACAATGCAAATGTTTTTCAAATGATATTTTGAAGAACCTAAAAGCTTGTAGAATGTTGAACGCGGATTGGGTTCAGGATATTATATTGACAATCAGCCGACGAGTACTTCCTCGATCTCGAATTATTATATGAAGGATAAATGGTCGCAGTTTAATTTCCACTGCATATCAATCGCTACACTCTGAAAACTCAAAACACAGTAATGCAACACAGCATGACCATTCATAATTTCAGACACTCATAACCTCTTTTTGGTTGGAGTAGGTCGAAAAGTTTAAAACTGTTGCCCGTTTTAATGGATGAGAGATAGTGCTGCGAACAGGCTCGTGCTGAAACTGGAAGTTCAATGCTGGAAACCTTCAGTATTTTATATCTTATGCTACGACTATTCAACTATATAGGGCAAAGTAACTGAGGTTTTTTAAAACCAGACGAAGTGTCGATTTTAACAGAGGTAGGATTATGTGAGCTCATCCACTATCTTATATCCTATTTTTAGATGACATTTTCTTTACAAGAACGAAAAAACAATAACAAAATACATGTAATACAAAAACAAAATACATGTAGTTACTCATTCCTGTAGCGGCGAACGTCTTGTAAAAAATCTTACATATCGAGGGCAGTTATCAGCCCCCATCATGAGTACAAGGATGTAATAACCCAAATATTAGTTTCATACGATTGTTACGATTGCTCTTCTATTTGATGTTCATGAGGCTCTGGCTCTAACTTAGAACGTTTTGTTGTTAATACAGAAAATATGGATCTTGATCTAGAATTAGACTAATTACCAGGGCCAAGAACTTCATGCACTAAAAAAGTATGTTTTAGGAGCCTATAATATGCATGAAAAATCTTAAAATTTGTTCTAAATACTATAAAAATATGCACTTATTATTTTTTTTTAATGATAATTTTCTTCTCAACTGAGATTTTGATAGTTTCGAAGAAAATTAACTAAAACGTGCAAAGAAAGGTACTTTAGATTAATTATTTTTAATGTTTTAAATTTTGTTTGTATTGTTTAATATATTCTGTTCAATTGTTGTTAAAATCACTTTAAAAATAAAATTAAAAGTGACTATTTTACGAAAAGCTAAGAAAAATAAAAAATATGCAATAATATGCTTTTATAGGAAAATATGCAACAACAAATTGATGCAATTTTAAGACAAATTCTATGATTCGTAAAGATATTCTGTTTACTCTGTTGTCAGACATGATCTTCCGGTCCCTGCTAATTACCAAAAGTTATATGTTCACATTTATATGAAAACTGTTGAAATAACGATGGTGGTAGCAAAGCCTCCCAACGCAATCTATAGATGAAGGAAGTTGTTTACTAAAACCAACAGTGCTGAAAAGCAGCAACCCTTTTTATTGCCATCAATTGAAAGTGCTAAAACTAGCAGAAACAAAAAGCATTTCGAAAAATTATGTACCTACGTCGCATATTGGTTAAAATTTTGGATATGAGAAGCGCTGCAAGGTGAATACTAAATAAATAATGGCGTCGAAAGAGTATTTCAATATAGTTTTTGGGGATGTTACATAGCAATAAAGTCGAGTTTTTTCATCGCTTGATAACCATTGGTAAAGCCAAGAGAGAATAGTGTGTAAAGAAGGTCAAAGCAGTTACGACTGCATGCAAAGCTATGTTTTTTTTTTTTTTTTTGGATCTACTTGGGGCATATGTGAACTTGGTAAAGTTTTTGTAAGTTTTGTAATGAAAATCGCAATTAATAATTAGAATTAATTACTAAAGAATTTTACACGAAGAAGAAGAAAACATTTCTTTTTAAAAAAATTAGCAGACGCAAGGGAGTATACTAGACCGCTGAGGTTTGAGTGGTTAGTTTATGTGGTCAATGGCTAGTTTATGAGAACAATTGATTAAATTGTCTTCATATGAAAAATTCACTTCACTTCTTAGCTAAAATTTATTGCAGCGCTTGTTGAAATTAATGAATTATGACCACTTTGGCGAAAAGAGAGAATTGTTTCAAAAAGACAATGTACCAGTATACACATCTGCTATTATGATGATCAAATTCGATTTGCTTTCTCCCTATTCGCCAGACTTCCCCGGATTATTTTCTGTTTAAAAACTTAAAAAATTGTTTGGTGATAAACACAATGCTAGCAATGAATAGTTAGAGTTTGCTATTTACATATTTCTCTTTTGATGAGACAGTTCTTATTATTTACGGTTTGTAATAATAAAAGGAATTTATATTAATCAATATTTTTCTCCCCAAATTGTTGGTATTTCTTTGTTAAGTCGGTTAGTTCTAGAACCACCGTCGTATAACATGAACAGCTCTAATTCCTGCATAAAGTAGGCCCAAATGTAAGCCGATTGTTTTTTCTTTTGTATCTAAGGAAAGACTTATTCGAAATACTTTCTTTCATACATCCCATCGGGACACGTGTAATCAAATCGCAATAGAATCAGAAACTTGAATTATTTCATTGTTATTAACAAAGTTCGCTTCCCAATCTTTGTCTCCGTTATTTATCGCCAATATCGAAAAGATGTGCATTAGTGGTTCTTAATTCTTTAATACTGTCATCCTAGTAATTCACTTCCAAAAGAATAGTATTCCATGAACCAGGTAAGGGAAAAACATCTGCTGCTGCATTGGTGGTGCTCACACTGGTTCCTCACGCAAAATTAAAATTTAATAAAAACTACTCTAATTTCGCTCCCCCAAATCTATTTCCTGGATCCGCCCCTGTCTTAAATGATTTTCAATTTTTACAACTCAAAAATTTGTCTAACACAGCCGAAATATTCGATTGTCTACAAACTCGGTTGTTGTGAATTCATTTTTCAGTTGTTACTACCGTGATATTGTTGAGGCAACAGAAAATCAGTTGTCAGAATGAAATTACTATTGTCTCAATTGATTTTTAGTTGTCACTAGTGAAAAATTCGGTAATAACAACTAAACCATATGACTGGCAACGAATTCGGTCGTCAGCACTAATTGGTTTTCTCTGCGTTATTATTGTAACAGTTTAATACTAAATTTATCGATGAAATATGAGAGAATTGAACCCGGTCCTTCCAAACTTGTCAAATTTTGTACAATTTTACAATTTTATTCTATTTGATATCCGAAAAATAAATATATATTTCATAATTTGAGGGTTAAACAATGCGATTGAAGTTAGTTGTTGGTGTATTTTGTTAATGTTGTTAACAAAACTTAAAATCTTATTAAAAATTGTTTGCTGCTCTCTAACGTTGCCAGATTATTCTAAAATGATCATGAAATTGAGAATTGAGTGGTTGGTAGTTTTGCTAAGGCGTTTTGATCTTGACTTAAGTGAATACCAATCCCAACCCACTCAACTGTGTCCGGTGTTTGGCTGTTTTTTTTTTTATTTTAATATCTTCCACCACATTATACTCACAATTATATTGTTGTTTAGCTGTTATTTTAATGAATGAATGATTAAAAATAAAAAATTAAAAAAAAAAAATTAAAGCAAGCGTGCCTCTACCTCAACTGAGCATGAGTAACGTCATCATGTAAATTGTGTTGTAGTTTTTGTTATGTTGTGATGGTGTTGTTGTTGTTGTTGTTGTTGATATTACCACTAGACCAAGAAACCGAGAAACCCACTAACTGCGCGCGACCAACACGAGTTTTATTTTTAAATACATACGTAGTGTTTGTTGTTGTTGTTACATTATTTCTTCACATTTGCAAACACTATGTTGTTGTTGTGTTTTAATACTATGTTGCTGGTTTTATTGTATTGTGGCTTTGTATGAGTACTACTCAGTGTTGCCAGGCTTGTTGAGCATAAAATCGTCATCATATTTTTAAAAATCGTCAACAAATTTTCAAAAATCGTCAAAATAAAAATTATTTTTACAAGTGCGATAAAGTTTTAATTAAAAAATAAAAGACAATAATTTTGTTCACGTTTCCAGTGCTATCGTTGTAGTAAAACACAATTTTTGACACTTTTCTATGATTCAAGCTTCGAAAATCATGATATTTTACACCGATAGAACAATTTTTAAATACCCAGTTAAAAATAAGTGTATATTCATCCATTATGAACATGTATGAACTCATTCGTGCTTATATATGCAGTCACTCGAGCTCATACATATCCATATACCACCATATAGGATTCATATATGTTCATATGAGATCATATTTGTAAATATTACCTCCTGATTATAAATGTAAATATTACCTCAATTTTCGCTTAACCACACAAATGCACAGATATGATTCCTCATATGAACATTAGGGTGATAACTTTTTTTGGACAACATTCTCCCCAGGTGTTTTCTAATGGCAAATATTGTATTAATGATAAAAAAAAACTATTTCAGTTCAATTTGGTAAAAAAAACCTTACGCACCGACAGCGATTTCTAAAATGCATTTAATATATTCTTTTTAATTTTTTTTTTAATAACAATTTTTTTAAAATATGGTTTTTGTTTTAAATTACAACCAATATATGAAAATGACAAGAATTGCCATGAATTTTTATATAAAAAAAAAAAAATTAAATAAAATATGTGAAAACTGATTTTTTTTTATATAAAAAACTGCAAAAAATAGCGGAAATTAAAAGCAAATTTGGAAGAAAACTATTCCATTGACTCGAAAACGGACTTTACTATTGAAATCAACATGCCTTAATTATATAGATGTGATGGTCAGACGTTGAGGCATCAAAAAAGGTTTTCGTTTTTAACTTTGTTTGATTCAAAACTTTAACGCGTTTCGTGCGTAACCTTTTTTAACGATAGCGAAAAACTAAAAGCGCAGTTATTAATATTTGTCCATGCCCTACACGATTTTGTCTGGGGAGATATGATATTTGCAAAAAATGCAAAAAGTTATTACCCTTATGAACATGTATTAATGATTTATGAAAACATATGAATCATGTATGAATGCATGTTGACATGTATGAATCATGTGTGCTCATATATTGATCCATATATGTCGATTTTTAACAGAGTCTTAAATTCTTTTCCAAAATTTGGAATTTTTTTTTAAATTTGAACTTCTATTAACGAATTAAAATTTATTATGCGATTCAAATCGCTTTACACTAATACAAAAGATTATAAAATTTGTTGATTATTTCATGTGTTTGACTTCGGTTTTGATATTTCTAAATTTAAATTATTTTTATTCAAAAAATGTTTATTACTTTATGTGAATATCTGAAGTTTTACTGTGGATGACTTTATTTATATTATTATTAGGCCTGTTTTTTAAGCACCGGATCTATTTTGTTTCTTTAAAAGTAGCTTTTATTCGACCTTCCAATATTTTATTAATAAAAATATTCAAGGTCTGTTTCTGTCGAAAAAAATTCCATGCTGTTTTTAATTTAAAAAAAATATTTTTTGTTTATCTAAATCTTAATTAAATTTTATAAAAATGTAAAAGTTCTGCCTGTTATGGAGGATCTAGCTTTTCTAAAACTTCGGGTTCTGATGAGATCTTTAGCCAGATCGAAATACTAGTATCAACCTAGCTAATATGTTTGATTTGCTTTATTTTTGTAAATATACGGAGGTTGAAAGCTCGTTATAAATTGAAAATAACATAAAAATAATCTCGATGTATATAAAAACAAAAAACTAATATAACTGTAAAAAAAATATTACTTGAGCCAGAGTACACACTAAAATTTTTTTTATATAAATAGAACATTTTTGATCTTCAAAGTTAAGTAACGTCATGATGCTTGTTAGGAAAAGACCTAACCACGTGCTTGATTACTAAGAAGATAAGAATGGAGCAAAACTGATTATTAATAGGTTTTTTGTTAAAGTTCTGCCTATTATGGAGGCTCTAGCTTTTCTTAAACTTCGGGTTCTGATGAGATCTTTAGCCAGATCGAAATACTAGTATCAACCTAGCTAATATATTGATTTGCTTTATTTTTGTAAATATACGGAGGTTGAAAGCTCGTTATAAATATATAAAAAAAAAAAATCCCTTTTGGATTTATTATCATTTTTGCAAAACTTTATTTGACTATATATTAGCAAATAAAAGTTTAGATTTCGATGAAAATAAAGTTTTTTTTTTTTGAATTGAATAAACATCCAAAAATGGATCTGTAATGCGATTCAGTAATTTTTAACGATTCGACAATCGCTAAACTTTTATTGTGTGCACTAACGAATAAGTGATTCACTAAGTACACCTTAACGATAGTCGACAACTCTATTTTTCTTTTGAAAATAACAACAACATATGACTTTAACAATAGCGAATATCGTTTAAAATTGTTAATGAAAAAAAAAAAATTGTTAATTTTGTTGTTTACTTTTTTAAACAATTCGATTATCGTTAAAACAAGTTATTGAATCGCACAACTGTAGTACGATTCAGTAATTTTTAACGATCCGACAATCGCAAAATGTATCGAAAACTTTTGTTGTTTGCACTAACGATTAAGTAATTCACTAAGTACACCTTAACTCTATTTTTCTAATTAAAAATTAAGCTTTTTCTCGATTGAATAAACAACACAAAAATTGTTGTCGTTTAGATAACAACAACAGATGACTTTAACAATAGCGAATATCGTTTAAAATTGTTAATGAAAAAAAAAATTGTTAATTTTGTTGTTTACTTTTTTAAACAATTCGATTATCGTTAAAACAAGTTACTGAATCGCACTACTGGTGATTTTTTGAAACTGACAAATAAAGATGTTTTGCTTACATATTAAACTTTTATTAAAAAAATGGTTATTAAAGAAGCAAAAATCGTTTAATCGTTATTTAGTAATTTTGGGTACTAAAAATCGTCAAAATGACGATAAATCGTCAATCCTGGCAACGCTGGTACTACTCTATTTTCAATTGTATCCAATTGTAGTTGGATAAGTGTCTTTAGTAGCCGTCATCATCTTTAAGTTTATCTTTTTGTGTTTTTTTTTTTTTTTGCTTTAAAACACATTAAGAGTTGTTGTGATAGGTTGCTGTTGTTGTTATGTGGGTGTCTATTTCAAATTATTATTCACATATTTATTAATTTCTTTGAGTATATTGAGTATATTATTGAGTGTAATTGTTCTAATCCATTGAGTGTTTTCATTATTATTGAGTATAATTAATGATATTGCGCTAAGAAATAATTTATTATGATTTTCATTGATAAAAAAAAGTGTTACTATGAACAACATTGTTGTTTAGTAAAACCATAGAAATGTTTTTAATAAAGATTTTGTAAAATTGATGGTATTGAAATAGAAAATCGATAAATTAGAGGAAAATGCTTAAAAGAAGACAAGAAATTCAATATTTAGATAGTTTCATTTACTACAAACTACTATAGTTAGTTAAGAAACTCGTCTACATTTTTAGACAAGACCTGTACTCTTTAAGGGCACATAAAAGATCCGCTGGACATTTTTCATTTTAAATTTCAAAGTTGAAATTTTAATTTTGTATAATTTCAATGGACTAATCTTGTTTGGAAACTACACTGTGGAGCAAAAGTGAGCCAATGTTTTAAAATTAAAAAATCAAGATGTATTTATTCTCTAAATCTGTTTGGAAAAACTAATTTAATTAGCAATAAATGTATGATAATTTGTCTTGTTTATAATCATAGAGGTGCAACCTATTGGCCTCGCTATATTTTCTACAATCTCAAATTGTATAGGATATGATCATTGGCTCACTTTTGCACCAAAACCCGATTAACTCAAAGATAATAAATGTATACGGCAACTAAGAACATTTTCAGTGAACAACGTAATTAAATTTCACAATTAAATTTTAAATAATAGTTAGAAATTATATCCTTAATATGCGTTTTTAGACCAACATGTTTCAAAAGTTCTTAAAATTTCTAAGAGGGAAATGTGTAGAAATATTTATTTGTAATTATTAATACTATAAAAACTAATGGAAACATACAAGTTTTTTCACTAAAAAAATTTCATATTTTCCCTCTCCCTGGAACCACGCCTGATGTAGTGATTTTGTTTTGTATATCGCTGATTTTTCTTAAAGTTCAGAGCCAAACGCTAAAAGTATCCCAACAGGATAATTGTGTTCTATTTAAAATAAATAAGTTTTAACTTTTTTACTAAATAACTGTTATTTTTCTAATAGTTTTGGTTAAATTTATAATAAAATAGTGTTACTAGCACACATTTCACTTTTTTAAAATATATTTTGGTCTAAAAACGCATTTTAAGGATCTAAAGGGCCCGCCAAATATTTTTTTTATTTTGAACTCCTGAACCAATTGGACTTTGTATGGCGTCATACCAAGGTCTTTATGCAAAATTCGTCTCAATGATGTCTCTGAAATGTTCAATTGTTGAGAACGACGGTGAATTGATGTTGATGGCGCTTCACGCACACTTTCTGCCACAGCAGCAATATTCTCGGGTGTACGCACTGTTTTTGGCTTTCACGCTTTGGTTTATCGATGAGGATGCCAGTTTCTTTAATTTTTTCACAAGATAACGAACATACGGACCTTATTCGTTCAGCGGAAGGATAAAACTAATTATCTGTCAAATCAGACATGAGCTAAGTGTTACCATTCACGAAATAAGCACTAGTTGAAAAAAAAAAAACGTTAAATGGCGGACCCTTTACATTTTTACAATTATCATCATCAAGTCAAGTCAGCAACATTTTTGCTGGCAGAAATGTTACTGACTTTACAGACTTTTTTTGAGAGAAGTTTTTATTAAGCCATTATAAACCCAGTATTAACCCGGTAATAAATATGAACTTGGGTCTTGTCAGATCCGGAGAGAAAGTTTTAGCAGAAATTTTCTGTTGACATAGCTTACAAATTCGGATGATTTAGCTAAATTCTTAGTTATTTGAACTACAACTGTCAATCAAAATTTAGTTCTTTTAAAATTGGTATGCCCATTTATCTCTATCTCGCTTAGTTTCCGATATATGGTCTATTTTATAATTATAAAAAATTAATTTAAGACAATAAAGCCTTCTACAAACAAGTGAGACTGATAGCAAAGACATAAAAAAATATTTTTTTGAAAACAATTTTGATTTAAGATTAACTGACAAATTTGTAAATTTGAGATGCAAAATGTGCCCTGTGTTTTGACTACATGTATCTTGTTTTTGTATTGTATGTATTTTGTTATTGTTTTTTCGCTCGTGTAAAGAAAAACGTCACATAGAAACTGGGTCTTGTTTTTGTGGTAGAATAAGATAACTAAGCACTTTAGCTCAATAACAGATTTAAACGTAAGCAAAAGCAAAAATTTCAGATTAATTGACATATCTAAGTTTCTTGCATTAAAAAAAAAAAATATTAAAAATTACTTCGCCCACTATTTTGAAATATTTAAAAGTTTTTTTTTTATATTTTATTGGTGTCATAAATGACAGTAAATACTATAAGTTAGACATTGGTACAGTAAACCTTTTATTTTAACTGGGCAGTTGGCTTGAAAATTCTTATATAAATTTGTTCATGAATTTAATTCTAGCCATTAAGAATTAAACTCTTGCTCCAAAAAATCAGTGTTCTTGACTCTGTTCCGATTTTTTTATTTGTTTGTATCTTGTAGTAGAAATGATTGTGTCATTTACTCAAATCTAACAATAATTGTTTAAGTCTTTAAGCTAAAATTACGTTATTTATAGAAAAAAAAAACATACAAAAAACGATATTAAAAAGAGAAATATTACCTTAACAATGAAATTAATCAGAATGAATGTTTTTGACACTTTAATAATTTTAACCTTTAAAAAAAAAAAAAAAATCTAATGAAATGAAAAGATACTCGTACATACGAGATACTTAGATAGTTTGATAGATACTATCACGCAACAATGTTTTATTCGCTAGTTTTGCTTTTTTCAACACTTACTATGAGAATACATGCAAATACACAACAGCAAAAATAACATAAATTTTATGATCTAAACTTAATAACGTAATTGAGTTTTATGAGAATTCTTATAATTCGCGAAATTGCTGAAAATTAAACAAAAAATACTGGCAGACAAAACAAAACAAAAAAATACTATTGAACTACACTGAGAAAAAATATCTTTATAGTTATGATCTTAACTAAATAATCAAGTTGAGTTTTATTAAAATTATTATGATCGTTAAAATTAAAAAAAAAAAAAATAAAAAACTGTGCTACCTAAGCGTATGAGTGTTTTTTTTTTTTTTAAATTACGTATACGTATTGTTTCGAGTATTATATTACGTTGGAATTAGTCCGTATTTTTCAAGTCTTTCAAACACTTTAGAAAGATTTCATAATTGATCTTAGTGACAAAAAAGACTTTAGAATATAAAGAGATTGCAATACTCTCAGTTACAGAGACAAAATACATAACATGTGGCTGCAATTAAACAATTGAACATATAACCACTTATTCTATCATTGTGAGTAACCAGTTATTCCTAATATAAATGTAATTAATTATTCTATCGCTATGAGTAACCAATCAGGTAACTCATTGTTATCACTTTTTTTGTTAATGAGAGGATAATGACCACCCTTGAATTTAGGGTCATCGCGAACCAAAGTAATCAAGAGAGAAATCCCTTTGTAAGCTACTTACACGCTTAATTACTTGGTAATGTCTGTTTTTGCTGGGAGGTGTTAACAGAGGGTGAGAGCATTGCATAGCCATTGCTGACACAAATAAAAACGTGCAGAGATACTTTCCATTTGATTTTTGTTGAATCGCCAAATAGAAGCTTTGATACTTGCTTTCAGTTAAAACGATTGTTGATTTTATAAGCATCAGGTCATGTTAAATCACTAAATCATTATCATTTCAACCCCTTATCTCGAAATTTTCCTGGTAATATTTTTTTTTTTTTTTAATTGTCAAAATTTTAAACTAAGGAAATTCAAAGATTATTATGTTCCGCTTTTTAATGTTTTTAATTTACAGACGTATTTTAATATCGATTCACCTTTTCAGTGATTTACCATGACCGAGTGACGCATTTTGTTCATTTTTTTGTAATTTTGAATTTTTGTTTTCAAAGAAAAAATTTTGTCGTAATAAATTTTTAATTTAAAAATGAGGGTGCTTTAATTTACAAATTCCTTTGTTAGTGCGTACTGTTTTTTCTGTGTATTATTTATGTCAAAGTTTATTTTTTGACTAACCTAGTTTATTCTTCCATATTTTTTTTTTACCAAATTTCTAAAGACTTGTCCTTGAAAGTGCCAATTATTGGTAGATTTATTTTGTCTGTGTTCCCAACTCGGTAATTTAAGGGATAACACAGCCAAATTTTGAAAATCATGCTAAACTTTCATTTTTTGAAAATTTTTTTTGTAATTATTTTTAAGTAATTACACTTTGATGACTTTTGTAGATTTAGGATGCATACTGTGATTAAATCGGTTAAGTAGTTTTTCACTTATAGGTCAAAATTTCAATTAAAATGTATTTTTTTCGACAAATATTAAAAGTGTAAAATTTCTAAAAAAACTATATAAGATATTTGTCTTGCAATGAAAAATATAAAATAGTTTTTCCTAAACTTTGTGCTTCAGCAAAGAAAATTATTTAAAATTTTCCATTTCAAATTTTTGTAAAAAAAAAGAGATTTTTCCGTGTAATTTCGATCAATAGCTCCAAAGTTACTGAACCTAGTATTCAGCTAAAAATCGAGATATAGTCAAAATACTTAAAAATTAAAATTCAAAAATAAGAAAATATTTCAGAAATTACTCCATATCAAAATTGTTTTAATGAGATTTTAAGTTTCAGAAAGCCTTAATACATAATAAAAAATTGTCTTGTGCGCCCCGGTAGGCTAGTTGGTATCGTGCTGGCTTATCAGTGCAGGGTAATGGGTTCGATTCCCACCAGAGGCACTGTTTTGTTTTCGCTACAACCCGCCAAAAACCATATATTAGCTAGTGATCGGTTAGGGTAATAGGATATAATTTGTAATTATTT